>CM043367.1:2860000-3480000 GCA_023718395.1 Leucaspius delineatus | reverse complement strand
AATTTCAGAGCATCATTATCTAATGCTTTGCAAATCTGTTTGAATGAATCATTAAAAATAACCAGTTAAAAGAATGATTAATATAAAAACGATTTCCCTCTCACCTCCTCTTCTCCTCCTCCTCTGGAATCCTCCTCTCCCTGGTGAGTATTAATAGACCCGTTTTCTGCTAGCAGAGGACGCCTGTCTCCCTACAGAGGACCAGAGTATAGTTATACACACACACTGAACACACACTCACTCTCTGTACTCACACTCACTGTGCTCAAACTCACTGACTGTACTCACACTCACTGACTGTATTCACACTCACTGACTGTACTCACACTCACTGTACTCACACTCAATGTACTCACTGTACTCACACTCGCTGTACTCACACTCGCTGTACTCACACTCGCTGTACTCACACTCACTGTACTCTCACTCACTGTACTCACTGTACTAACACTCACTGTACTCACTGTGCTCACACTCACTGTACTCACACTCACACTCACTGTACTCACACTCACTGTGCTCACACTCACTGTGCTCACACTCACTGTACTCACTGTACTCACTGTGCTCACACTCACTTTACTCACTGTACTCACGCTCACTGTACTCACTGTACTCACACTCACTGTACTCATGCTCACTGTGCTCTCACTCACTGTACTGACTGTGCTCACTCACTGTACTAACGCTCACTGCACTCACGCTCACTGCACTCACGCTCACTGCACTCACGCTCACTGTACTAACGCTCACTGTACTCACTGTACTCACACTCACTGCGCTCACTGTACTCACGCTCACTGCACTCATGCTCACTGTACTCACACTCACTGTACTCACTTTACTCACACTCACTGTACTCATGCTCACTGTGCTCTCACTCACTGTACTGGCTGTGCTCACTCACTGTACTAACACTCACTGTGCTCTCACTCAATGTACTCACTGTGCTCACACTCACTGTACTC
The DNA here is from genome assembly GCA_023718395.1 of Leucaspius delineatus. Classification (NCBI taxonomy): domain Eukaryota; kingdom Metazoa; phylum Chordata; class Actinopteri; order Cypriniformes; family Leuciscidae; genus Leucaspius; species Leucaspius delineatus. Next base: position 3,479,032 of record CM043367.1, on the reverse strand, counting down.
ACACTCACTGTACTCACACTCACTGTACTCACGCTCACTGTACTAACACTCACTGTGCTCTCACTCACTGTACTCTCTGTACTCGTACTCACTGTACTAACACTCACTGTACTAACACTCACTGTACTCACTGTACTCACGCTCACTGTACTAACACTCACTGTACTCACTGTACTCGTACTCACTGTACTAACACTCACTGTGCTCTCACTCACTGTACTCTCTGTGCTCACACTCACTCTCGCTGTGCTCACACTCACTGCGCTCACTGTGCTCACACTCACTGCGCTCACACTCACTACGCTCACTGTACTCACGCTCACTGTACTCACGCTCACTGTACTCACGCTCACTGTACTCACGCTCACTGTACTCACTGTACTCTACTCACACTCACTGTACTTACTGTGCTCACACTCACTGAACTGACTGCACTCACGCTCACTGTGCTCACGCTCAGTGCTCACACTCACTGTACTCACACTCACTGTGCTCACACTCACTGCGCTCACACTCACTACACTCACTGCACTCACTGCACTCATGCTCACTCTACTCACTCTCACTGTACTCACTCTCACTCTACTCACTCTCACTCTACTCACTCTCACTCTCCTCACTGTACTCACTCTCACTGTACTCACTCTCACTCTACTCACTCTCACTCTACTCACTCTCACTCTACTCACTCTCACTCTCCTCACTGTACTCACTCTCACTGTACTCACTCTCACTGTACTCACACTCACTGTACTCACACTCACTGTACTCACTCTCACTGTACTCACTCTCACTGTACTCACTCTCACTGTACTCACTGTACTAACACTCACTGTACTCACACTCACTGTGCTCACTGTACTCTACTCAGTCACTGTGCTCACGCTCACTGTACTCACTGTACTCACGCTCACTGTACTCACTCTACTCACGCTCACTCTACTCACGCTCACTCTACTCACGCTCACTCTACTCACTGTGCTCACTCTCACTGTACTCACTCTCACTGTACTCACTCTCACTGTACTCACTCTCACTGTACTCACTCTCACTGTACTCACTGTGATCACACTCACTGTACTCACTGTGATCACACTCACTGTACTCACTGTACTCACACTCACTGTACTCACACTCACTGCACTCACACTCACTGCACTCACACTCACTCAGACTGTACTCACTCTCACTGTACTCACTGTGATCACACTCACTGTACTCACACTCATTGTACTCACACTCACTGTACTCACTGTACTCACACTCACTGTGCTCACACTCACTGTACTCACTGTACTCTACTCAGTCACTGTGCTCACGCTCACTGTACTCACTGTACTCACGCTCACTGTACTCACGCTTACTGTACTCACTGTACTCACTGCACTCACGCTCACTGTACTCACGCTCACTGTACTCACGCTCACTCTACTCACGCTCACTCTAGTCACGCTCACTCTAGTCACGCTCACTCTACTCACGCTCACTCTACTCACGCTCACTCTACTCACGCTCACTCTACTCACGCTCACTCTACTCACGCTCACTCTACTCACGCTCACTCTACTCACGCTCACTGTACTCACTGTGCTCACACTCACTGTACTCACACTCACTGTACTCACTGTACTCACACTCACTGTACTCACTGTACTCACTCACTGTACTCACTCACTGTACTCACTCACTGTACTCACACTCACTGTACTCACTCACTGTGCTCACGCTCATTGTGCTCACGCTCACTGTACTCACGCTCACTGTACTCACGCTCACTGTACTCACTGTACTCACGCTCACTGTGCTCACGCTCACTGTGCTCACTGTGCTCTGACTCACTGTACTCACTCTCTGTACTCACACTCACTGTATCACACTCACTGTACTCACACTCAATGTACTCACTGTACTCACACTCACTGTACTCACGCTCACTGTGCACACTGTACTCACGCTCACTGTGCTCACTGTGCTCTGACTCAATGTGCTCACTGTACTAACACTCACTGTGCTCACACTCACTGTACCCACTGTACCCACTGTACTCACTGACTGTACTCGCTGTACTCACTCACTGTACTCACTGTACTCACTCTCACTGTACTCACACTCACTGTACTCACTCTCACTGTACTCACTCTCACTGTACTCACTCTCACTGTACTCACACTCACTGTACTCACACTCACTGTACTCACACTCACTGTACTCACACTCACTGTACTCACTCACTGTACTCACACTCACTGTACTCACGCTCACTGTGCTCACGCTCACTGTGCTCACGCTCACTGTGCTCACGCTCACTGTACTCACGCTCACTGTACTCACGCTCACTGTGCTCAGGCTCACTGTACTCACTCTCTGTACTCACACTCACTGTATCACACTCACTGTACTCACACTCACTGTACTCACACTCACTGTACTCACACTCACTGTACTCACACTCACTGTACTCACACTCACTGTACTCACGCTCACTGTGCTCACTGTACTCACGCTCACTGTGCTCACTGTACTCACGCTCACTGTACTCACGCTCACTGTGCTCACTGTGCTCTGACTCAATGTGCTCACTGTACTAACACTCACTGTGCTCACACTCACTGTACCCACTGTACTCACGCTCACTGCACTCACTCACTGTACTCACTGTACTCACTCACTGTGCTCACGCTCACTGCACTCACGCTCACTGTACTCCCTGTACTCACGCTCACTGCGCTCACTGTACTCACGCTCACTGCGCTCACTGTACTCACGCTCACTGTGCTCACTGCACTCACGCTCACTGTGCTCACTGCACTCACGCTCACTGTGCTCACTGCACTCACGCTCACTGCACTCACTCTCACTGTGCTCACTGCACTCACTCTCACTGTGCTCACGCTCACTGCACTCACGCTCACTACTCTCACTGCACTCAAGCTCACTGCACTCACTCTCACTGCGCTCGCTCTCACTGCGCTTGCGCTCACTCTCACTGCGCTCACACTCACTGCGCTCACTCTCACTGCGCTCACACTCACTCTCACTGCGCTCACGCTCACTGCGCTCACTGTACTCACGCTCACTGCACTCACTCTCACTGCACTCACTCTCACTGCACTCACGTGCACTCACGCTCACTGCACTCACTCTCACTGCACTCACTCTCACTGCACTCACGCTCACTGCACTCACGCTCACTGCACTCACGCTCACTGCACTCACGCTCACTGCACTCACTGTACTAACGCTCACTGCACTCACGCTCACTGCATTCACTGCACTCACGCTCACTGCACTCACTGTACTCACGCTCACTGCACTCACTGTACTCACGCTCACTGCACTCACTGTACTCACGCTCACTGCACTCACTGCACTCACGCTCACTGCACTCACGCTCACGCTCTCACTCACGCTCACTGCACTCACGCTCACTGCACTCACGCTCACTGCACTCACTGTATTCACGCTCACTGCACTTACGCTCACTGCACTCACTGTACTCACGCTCACTGCACTCACTGTACTCACGCTCACTGCACTCACTGTACTAACGCTCACTGCACTCACTCACGCTCACTGCACTCACGCTCACTGTACTCACGCTCACTGCACTCATGCTCACTGCACTCACGCTCACTGCACTCACTGTATTCACGCTCACTGCACTTACGCTCACTGCACTCACTGTACTCACGCTCACTGCACTCCCGCTCACTGCACTCACTGTACTCACTGTACTAACGCTCACTGCACTCACTCACGCTCACTGCACTCACTGTACTCACGCTCACTGCACTCACTCACGCTCACTGCACTCACTGTACTCACGCTCACTGCACTCACGCTCACTGCACTCACTGTACTCACGCTCACTGTATTCACTGTACTAACGCTCACTGCACTCACTGTACTCACGCTCACTGCACTCAAGCTCACTGCACTCACGCTCACTGCACTCACGCTCACTGCACTCACTGTACTCACGCTCACTGCACTCACGCTCACTGCACTCACGCTCACTGCACTCACGCTCACTGCACTCACGCTCACTGTACTCACTGTACTCACGCTCACTGTACTCACGCTCACTGCACTCACGCTCACTGTACTCACTGTACTCACGCTCACTGTACTCACTGTACTCACGCTCACTGCACTCACGCTCACTGTACTCACTGTACTCACGCTCACTGTACTCACTGTACTCACGCTCACGCTCACTGTACTCACTGTACTCACGCTCACTGCACTCACGCTCACTGCACTCACGCTCACTGTACTAACATTCACTGTACTAACACTCACTGTGCTAACACTCATTCTACTGTACACACTCACTGTACACAAACTCACTCACTGTACACACACTCTCACGCCGTCTCTCTCACACACACACAACCAAAAAAACTAAAAGACAAACAAACTATAGGAGGGTTTCAGCCCAAACAGTGTATTCACAATGAGCGCTTACTGAAGGCTGAGTCCTCTTCATCCGGTGTGTGATGTACTCTTGCGTCGGCTTCCCCAGGAGCAGCACAGGAACAGACAACACAGCCACCACCACCAGAACCTTCTGCACCACCATCTACACACACACACACACACACACACACACACACACCCGATCAGTTTATGAATAATTTTCAAAGATGTTCAAACAGAAAACTGGAAACTAGTTTATTGAAGTTCTGCATTTTCGCCACTCGAACAAGACGTAAAGATCCTGACATATCCAGTCCTCACTTCTGTTTGAAAATACACTGTACAGAATTACAGATGTAAACCGAGTATCTGAAAACCATAAAGCGGAGCACACTTTATTTTGAGAGTCTGGTTGTGTGATTTCCCAGCAAGCACACACCTGTCCCGTGTAGAGCGGTTGGTTGTCCTTGTTCTCAGTGAACAGGAACATGTCTATGAAGTGGATGAGGATGCTGGGGGCAGAGTCAGAGTTCACCGGGCCAAACACCACCCACTTATAGACCACCATGAAGATCAGGTATCCAAACAGACACAGCAAGAAACACAACTCCGGGATCAGCACCAGAAACACGCTGCCGATGTCCCGGAAGTGTCTGGAGAAACAGAGGATTCATATCCAGATACATGACTTATGCTTCAAACGGTAACAAAATTATATTTCAGTGCTGTTTTTCAGTAGGAAATGTTAGAACCAAGTTCATTCCCAATCAAACTTTAAACCTGTACCACCAGTGCTGTGATTGTGAAGTAAAATGAAATCTAAAACTATCAAAAATGGTTTACTGTACCTGAAATAAGGCTGAAATAAAAGAAATATTAGATGAAATTCTTAAAAACATAAAAAACATAAATAAAATAAGATAAAGTATTACAATTACTGAAACAAAACTAAAATAAAAATAAAGCTAATCAGAAATAGTAAAAAAAAAAGCAAAAAAAGCAAAAGCACATTAGAAAATAACTAAAAGAAAACTGAAAATATAAAAATAAAAGCTGATTCAAAAACCTTAATAAATACTATAATAGTATATAAATAATATTAAAATGACCTCCAGTGGAACACATAAGATTTAACGTTGCAGTCCAACACAGTGGATCCCATTGACATTCGTGGTATACAAATATTGTCGTATAGGTTTGGAACGACAGGAAGGCACTTATCTGGCATGTTTCACACAAACACTCAAGCATACTCACATGAAGTTGAAGAGGGACAAACACACACCGAAGGTCATATGGATGACTCCGATGATGACGGACATCTTCATCTTATAGCTGTTGAGGAACGTCAGGTGATTGTTGGCCAGACCCCAAATCTGAGGGAGAGTTACAGTTATCATGATTTCACACACTGCCACAGTGAAGAGTGTTACTCTGTATTACAGCAGAACAGGGGACGGCAGTGTCATTCACACACTCATTTGTTTGACTTACGGGATCAATTCCAAAAGGATAAGGCCCGGTGAAAACGCCTGTGATGTTGGGATCCAGCACCAGATACTGGTTAGTTCTGAAAGTCTCCTCACTACACACAGAGATCGAGACATGCAACATATTTACCATCTGACTGAGGACAGGTCAGTGTGTGTGTGTGTGTGTGTGCGTGTGTGTGTCGTACGTCCAGTTGTAGTGCTCTGCATTGGGCCGGACGTGCCACCCCGAGGAGAAGGTGTTGAGGCCTCTGCTGAAACACTCGTTGTAAATGGCTCCGGTGTAGATGGAGAACAGACCCATCAGCAGAATGAGGTATCGACCGCCAAACATCATACGCCAGATCTGACACACACACACACACACACACACACACACATGAATAAAACACAACTAGAATTGGACACTTCCTAGAGAAGCTGTTTTGTGGCTTCTGCTTGTGAGAAACATGGCCTCATTCTGGGTTTTTAAGATTCAGATTCTGAATATTTGAAATGGTTTCAGTCATATTACAGCACCAGCTACACTTTCTCACTCTCTCTCTGCTCAGATAATGAGTAGGAACACTGCAGTGTGTATTTTAATTAAATAATGATATAGTCAGTTGTGGTGTGATCATCAAGCAGCTTGTGATACAAACTCCATTTCTGTTCTCACTGTTAAACATGCGTTTGGGACACAATGTGCTTTATTTTCAAACTTGCATAATTTTTCCATGTGGTATAATTTTTTTTTTTTTGTAGAGAAGTTTCAGTGTTGTGAAATTCAGAAATTCCAGTATTGTGAAAACTTGTGTGCATGTGTCATATTTTTACTTCATTGGTATTTTTCCTCATTTTTGGATCCTTCTCCTCCAGCACCATCCAGAGACCCGCCAGTGCCATCAGCAGCCCGTGACCCACGTCCCCGAACATCACCGCAAACAGGAACGGGAACGTGATGATGGTGTAGACGGCTGCACACACACAACAGGCAGGAGAGTGTGAGCGTGCGAGTGAGTGAGTGAGTGTGAATGTAAAATGTAATTTGAGTAATTTGAATTTGAATTTGAAAAAAAATTTGAGTGAGTGTGAGAGTGAGTGAGTGAGTGAGTGTGTGTGAGTGAGTGAGTGTGTGTGAGTGAGTGAGTGAGTGAGTGAGTGAGTGAGTGAGTGAGTGTGAGAGTGCGAGTGTGTGAGTGTGAGAGTGCGCGAGTGAGTGAGTGAGCGAGTGAGAGTGAGTGAGCGAGTGAGTGTGAGCGGGCGAGTGAGTGAGTGAGAGCGTGCGAGTGAGTGAGTGAGTGAGCGAGTTAGTGTGAGCGTGCGAGTGAGTGAGTGAGTGTGAGAGTGCGAGTGAGTGAGTGCGGGCGAGTGAGTGTGTGACTGAGAGCGTGCGAATGAGTGAGTGAGTGAGTGAGAGAGAGAGAGTGAGTGAGTGTGAGAGTGAGTGAGTGAGTGAGTGAGTGAGTGAGTGAGTGAGTGAGTGAGTGAGTGAGTGAGTGTGAGAGTGCGAGTGAGTGAGTGCGGGCGAGTGAGTGTGTGACTGAGAGCGTGCGAATGAGTGAGTGAGTGAGTGAGAGAGAGAGAGAGTGAGTGAGTGAGTGAGTGAGTGAGTGAGTGAGTGAGTGAGTGAGTGAGTGAGTGAGTGAGTGAGTGAGTGAGTGAGTGAGTGAGTGAGTGAGTGAGTGAGTGAGTGAGTGTGAGTGAGTGAGTGAGTGAGCGAGTGTTACCTGGGTTCACCTCCCTGTAACTCGCCACTCCATACGCATCGACGATGTTCTGGAATCCTGCGGTGAAGGCGTTGGTGGGGAAGAGAGTCGGGGGGGAAGAGGTGGCCGGCAAGCGGTTGTAGAACGAGTCCACACTGCTGCCACTCTTCCTCTGAGAGAGAGAGAGAGAGAAATGAACGATTAAAAGACATGCAGCACTGCACACATCAGGGCTCACACTCTTTCAGAAAATCTCCAGGACATTTCAAATCTCATGATGATGGGAATAAAGACCAGGATCATAGATTCACAGCCTACAGTATTATATTCCTCTCTCCAGAAGTCAAGAACATGCAATCTATGGCTATGACTTCACTATAAAATCAGAAATACACCAAATACACACACACAGGCTTCTGAAGTTAAACTCTTTACGTTATCATAATGCCCTTCTCGTTAAGCTTCCCCTTCCGTCTTCTGCAGTCTACAAAAATAAAGGCATTATAAAATAATTGTCTGCAAGAAGCATCTGTCCCAAACAGACTAAACAACATATAAATGTCTGTCCAACACTTTTGTGTCCAACACAAAAGTCTCATTTGAACTTTCTAGTGTAGTTGCTTCAAACATATTTTTTCCAAACTTTGTTCTAGAGCTGCAACTCCTCACTATTCTCTGTGACACTTTTCGGTAAAACTTTTTCTATATGATTTTGACAGTAAGGTGACGTCATGCTTTCCCTCTGCCCTGACTGCCACTTACCATCTCTTTTTACATCCCTCCTTGTTCTAATTTTGTATCCGGTCATTGCACCTCATTGTCTTTTCTTTTATGGAAAGCACACATTCTAAATTAATTTTAAATTATGTTATAAATTCATATTATATTAATAAATTATAATAAAATGATACAAAAAAAATCACAAGAAATAATATAGTGTATTAATAAACTATCAACAAACAGTAAATCAAAATTGTATAAATAATGCAACAAGTTTAATGTTTTAAAATAAATAAAATTTAAAAGAGAAAGAGAGAAAGGGAAAGGAAAGATGCTTTAAAAATTAAACTATGACCACCAGTAGGTGGCAGCAAATAACAGTGTTAATGAGTGAGACAGTGAGTCACTCTTTCAAACGATTAATTCAAAACGCTTATTCATTCAGTCTTCATGAATGGGTCTTTGACTCAGTTTCTCAAGCGATTCGTTTAAAAACAGATTCATTCTTTGTGTGTGTGTGTGTGTGTGTGTGTGTGTGTGTGTGTGTGTGCGCTCACCCCTTCCTCCCTCAGGGTGCTCTGCAGGGCGGTTAGCTGGCTGACGAGACGTGTGTGTGTGTGTGTGTGTGTTATTGTGTGTTCCTGTGTGTGTGTGTGTGTGTGTGATTGCTCACCCCTCCCTCCCTCAGGGCGCTCTGCAGGGCGGTTAGCTGGCTGACGGGACACCAGGCCTCTGCGATCAGACACTTGTCGGTGACGGAGGGACTGCAGAGGTTCAGCACCGTCTGCACAGCCTTGCACTTCTGCACCTGAACCATCCACTCGGGCAGCCGGACCAGCGCTCGGGCCAGCAGCTGCTGCAGGTACTGCTCCGTCTCGCCCATCACCTACACACACACACACACACACACACACACACACACACACACACACACGGCCGGAGTTGTGCGGTTACACACACGGAGTGGCAGAAACACTGAGCGGCAGAAACACTGAGCGGCAGCATTTGTTTTCAGCTGCGAAAAACACACAAAACGCATCTCAAACGGGAAAGAGCTTTGAGATTGACTGTATAAATATATTTGACAAGAAATCTGGGGTATATTTTTACAGACTGGCGAAAGAACAGAGAAACAAATGGATCGCTGTAATTCACAGAAACAACTGGATCTAGGCAGAGAAAGGCGGATTTGCAGTTATCATTTTATGTCAATATGCTGCATTTAGGGGTGAAATCATACCCTACAGTTGCAAATTATTGTCGAAATTATTCAACCCTCATTGCAAATCAGGTTTATTGACATAATGTACAGACTTTCAGATGTTTGCAATGAACAAATCAAACAACAGTAATTGAAATAGCTCAACACAACAAATGTTGTGGTTTCCACAAATTCAACTGGAAAAGCTACTTTTAATGACTTCTGCAGTCTCAAAATTATTCAACCCCTTCATGACAAGCATCTTTAGTACTGAGTAGAACAGCCACCTTCAAATTCCACCAGTGATTATCTATGGGGTTCAAGTCAGGTGACAGTGATGGCCACTGTAGACTCTTCCAGGACTTCTTCTGAACCAAAGCCTTGGTGGGATTTGAGGTATGCTTGGGATCATTGTCCTGTTGGAAGGTCCAATGACGCCCGAGCTTCAGCTTCCTCACTGACGACATGACGTTTTCTCCAAGGATTTCCTGATACTTCATTGAATCCATCTCTCCAGTGCCAGAGGATATAAATCAGCCGCAGAGCATCACTGATCCACCATGCTGAACTCTAGACAGTGTCTTTACAGCATATGCTTCATTCTTCTAGATCAGGGGTGGGCAAACTTTTTGGCTCAAGGGCCACACTGGGTTTTAAAATTTGACAGAGGGCCGGCCCAGTAGCAGATTATGAAACACGATCTCATGAAAGTGCGTATCTATACCGTGAACTTTATTTCTCGTGCCATTTATATGCCAAAAAATGTTTTTTTTTTTTTTTTCGTGCATATGTTACGCACTGTAAACCCCTTGGTTAGGATTAAGGGTGCGGAGTGCGTGCCTATTACACGCCATAAAGTGCGTTTCATATGCACGCGAAAACTTCGTTTCATAAGCACTACAAATACAATTCGTGGTATTCGCACTTTCATGAGATCGGGCTGAGCAAACACATTTACGTTGTGGCAACGTCTACGCGAAATTCAACAACTGAGAGACAACATTCTGTAAATTTTTTACGCTAGATATCCCCCATTTAGCATGTTATGATTTGAGGTTCATTTTTAATAAGTCAGATGTTAGATAATTATAGCCTATACTTTTTAAATATTGTTTATCCTTATTTAATGGGCCTAACAATAAATTAGAAACAAAACTCCTGCAAGTGTACACTTAGAAGAGTAAAAATGACAGAAGGTTACGTTAATTCAACTTTATTAAAACTGCATATGGCAATCAATTTGCACTTCCAAAAGTCATACATTTGTGGAAAAAAACGAAATAAACGAATATACAAATTTATTTTAAGTATAATAAAATAAAACATAAAAAGCAAAGGCAAATCAGAACATTTAATGAACAAAACCGGGTTCTGTACATGGCAGACAGGAGAGCGTAGTCGAAAGCCAGGCGATAAAGGTCGGTAAACGGAATCGGGCAGGATACATCCACAAATCCAGAGGAGCAAAGAAACTAAATAGCAGACAAATCAAAGGAAAAACTAAACAGGTGTGCAAGCGGTTACCAAACATTTTTTTTCTCTGTGAGTTTCCAAAAAAGGAAAAAACATTAACGTGCAACAAGTCTATGCGCTTAAGCAGCTGTCTGTTTGGTTTCCATGGTGACGTGTCATTGCTTGTTATGTGACACACCGCAGCCACAACAGCGCTGAATGAATGATGATCTGCTTCCTTTTTCCTTTTTTACATTTGTTAGCTATGGCATGAAATATCTGATATTCCGATTGTCAAATATGCAACGTAATATATATATATATATATATATATATATATATATATATATATATATAATGCAAAGTATTGCAAGAAAAAGGCAAAATGAATGCGATCTTAAGACAATTTTTTAAATACTCGACGGGCCGGATTAAACAGCCTAACAGTATGTGGCCCACGGGCCGTAGTTTGCCCACCCCTGTTCTAGATCCAGCCATACTGCTGATCCATGGAGCCGAAAAGATCCAGTTTTGTTTCATCGCTCCACAGAACAGAATCCCAAAAATTCTATGGCTTATTTATGCGATTTTGAGCAAATTGGAGCCATCTGTGCAACTGAAACCTCAGTGCCTGTGGCCAGCAAGTCTTCTGCATCTCTCGAGGGTTTTTCTGAACATGCCTTCTCAGAAATCTGGTTGCAGCTGTTGATAGCTGCCTCTATCTGTCCAGGTGGTGTAACCACTGTTCCTTTAACTTTGAACTCGCAAACTATGCTTCCAACGGTGTCTCTAGGAACATTTAGTGCCTTCGCTATCTTTTTGTATCCTGTTCCTTGTTTGTGAAGGGTGATGAAATCCTCTCTTAACTCTTTGGACCATACTTTTGACTCAGCCATATTTCTAACTTGCAGTCAAACTTGACACTCAACAAACCTCGCCAGTTCAGTTATTTAATGTGTTCTAGCTCAAGCACACCTGGTGCATCTAATGAAGCCCTTGATTAGTGTCATCAGGTGTGCTTGAGACAACACCTGTCCTGCAGAGTAGTGCTGTTGTGAGGGAGTCCATTCAGGGGTGAATAATTCTGAAACTGCAGAAGTCAATAAAAGTTGCATTTTCAGTTAAATTTGGGGAAACCACTTGAAACATTTGTTGTGTTGAGCTATTTCAATTACTTTTGTTTGATCTGTTCATTGCAAACAGCTGGAAGTAAATTTTGCCAATAAAGCTGATTCGCAATGGGGATTGAATAATTTAGATATTGTATTGACAACTCATCAATTAAATATTTACCATCGTATATTCTGCATAATTCAATGTTTTTAAATAAACACTGACAAAAAACTATACAAGTTTTAAGGCTGGATGTTATGATGATATAATTAACACTGATATAAGTGACCACATGGATTTAGACCTATATTGTATTTATATAAAGTGTTCTCAGGCAAATTTGCTTTATGTATTTCCCCGGCGTGGAAATCGGGCACATAAATGTCAGGAAACACAATTCCTGGCTGCATGTCAATATCCACGGATCACTGGATCTTTGGTAAGTTATAAGGAACACTATATTGAGTCCAACCTTTAGTTTAAACTGATAATGGTTTGTTTTACTGGCGTTTTCTCAGTTTCCTCTGTTAACTCCAGTCACTCATCAGCTCTTCTGCCACTCAGTCCGGATGAGGGAGTGTGTTCCCGTGGGAAAGTGACATCAGTGCATACACTCTGTGTATAACTGCCAGAAGTGAGGAGTGTGAGGGATCATACTCACGGATCGGATGTCCTCGATTCTCCCTCGCAGCCCATTGAGGGTCTCCTCCCGCTCGGCCTGGTTCTCCGGGTAGGGGAACGTTTGTGTGTGGAAGCTGGAGTACGTGGAACACAAGACACATTCATTTCTGTACAACACAACAGTCCACAGCCCAGATGTTCAAAACGTTTCATCTGGATCAGAATTACATAGAATTGGAAATCCCGTGTTTTGCTATCCAGGATTAGATAATCCGTCTTACTTTTGTGCTGATTTTTCAAAGCAAAATCGGACTGGATCACCCTCATCGCCCTCATCCAGATGTTGTATTTGAGGAGAATTAAACAACAAACAAACATCCCCTTCATTTTAAATTTTAAATTTAAACAATCACATCTTACGGGGGGACATGGTGATGGGAAAAATATGAGATGAGAGAAACATTATACAATTCAACGCTTTTGTGTTCTCTCATAAAAGTTTTGCGTTTTCCCGTGAAACTTTGCATTTGCTAGCAAATACTTAAAAGTTTTGAAAGTGAATATGAAGTTTTTTCGAGGGAACGTAAAAGCATTCAAATAAATGTTTCCTCCCATCTCATATCTCATCACAATGTCCCTTTAGGGTTTCCGTAGCTCGTCATGTGACCCACAACAAAAACAGACAAATAAACATTCAATGTGATGCAGTTGTTAGAAACTATGTCTGATGATTGTGTCAATGTTGTTTATATAGGGTGATAAAAAACACTTAAATTAAATATATTATTTTTGTTTGATATTGACAGCTGTTTATTTTATGGCACCAAAATGACTCTTTTTTTCACTTTACTGTACTGAAAGGCTTAATATGAAGCCTAAAGTCTATCTCTACTTTATACTCTATTTTTTGTTCCTTAAATCCACCCTTTAAAGTTACCCCAATCTTACAAACACAAACTAATGATCTGATCAAGATCAAAACCAAGACTATGACTGTATTTTGTGATCTAATCCGTTTTCTGAATGCTTTTTTTTTTTTTTTAACAACCTATTTTCAAGATTTGATCCAACCCGATCAGATCTTCTGAACAACTGCACCCGGTTTAATTGAACTGTGTTGACTGTGAATGCGCAGGATTTAAACCTTTGGAGAATCTCTTTTACAGAATGAACATAAAACTTTAAATGAACATAAAAAATGTGGGTTATTATTAAATGTGTTTTTATTGCATTTTTTTATATAATATTAATTGTACCACATTAAAGTGTTAATTTAACTTCCCTAATAAATAAACTAAATAATAAAGTTGATAACACACAAAAATGCTGAAATTGAATATTATTGCAGTATTTACTCCATACATATATTACAATATTTGTAGCACTTTATTTTACAGTCCTGTTCCAATGTTCCAATGTAAATACTAAGCCCTTAATATAGTTATTGCAATAACTGCGTACTAACCTAGCCATGAAATTACATTATATTAACCAGTACTTTCTTAGGTAAATACACTGTAAGTGCACATACTGTAAAATACAACATTTATTCAAAATTCATTAAAAGTATGGGGGGGATAAAAATAAAAATGGTCCATTTCTAATCTATCAAGTGGCATATTTGTAAGCTCTCCAAACTTGACTGATCTGCTAAAAAGGTAAAATACTCATTTCCCACAAGGCTCATAACTCTTCAGTGTTTTGTCCAGTTGCTGATGACTGGATTAGGAAGATTAGGACTAAACATGCTTTCTCAGAGATCACTTCATGAGACACTCAGAGAGAACATGCAGCACTGAACGGGAAAAACTATACCGACTATAGAAATTCGTATGATCTTTTAGGATCTTATTAATGTTTAATATGACTTTACTAGGATCCAATAGATCTGGAAATCAGACTCTTTAAATTCTATGGTATATGTCCATGTTTTCCAGGACCTTTGACCTTTCTCCAAAACCCCCAAACTCCGATCACCTACCAATCACAGATCTTCTTCACCTTCTGCCCGATCTGGTCTCCCCAGAACGAGATTAAAAACACGGTCCACTGCACATCCTCGCCCTGGGAAAAACAATCACATTTCTCGTCAACTTTCACAAGAAAAAAAGTTGTACTGTACAAGTTTTTTGTATATTCAAAAATATTTGATATTTGTAAATAATATATATCTGCCTCTATTAATAGCAAAATAATAAACGTGTTTATATTACAAGATACTGCTGTTTTTTTATACCAGTTTTAAAGTCATCACATTTTTGTTCCTAAAATCCACCAATCTGCTGGAATCAGGAAAATCCAATCAAGAAATCAATCTTATGAACACAAACTGACGATCTGATCCAGATCAAAACCAAGATTGTATTTTGTGATCTGATTTCAGAATGCTTTTTTCTTTTGAACAACCCGAGATTTGATCCAACCCGATCAGAACTTCAGAACAACTGCGCCCGGTTTACTTTAACTGCTGACTGTGAATGGGTCATGCAAGATGAACCTAATAATATGTATTAATGATTTGAGGGCTCACAGAATCGGGATGCTCCAGTTTTTCCTCCATCTCATGGAAGTCCACGATGATGTACCCTCGACACGCGCGCCACAGCAGCCTCTCGAAGGCCGGCACTTTCCACGGGTGGACCACACCGGCCACGAAGCTGAGCCGGACGTCCTGCCTGTTCTCCGCCAGAGCCACGGGCTCGAACGACACCAGCGGGGCCTGACACACACACACACACACACACACACTCATGAGGAGCTCAGGCTGAGCGAGCACACGAGGGAGTGTGTGAGAGAAGAGCAGAACGCACCTGTGATGCTGTGAGCGAGTGAGTCTGCTTGAGGACGCCTCGGTACTGACACAGCTGAGTGAACTGAGAGCGCAGACTGTCCCTGTTCCTGGACACCTGCACACAACACCACGCTTGAGGACACACGACACTGATGCAGCACTTATCAACACACTTCAGCGATGGGCTGGATTCAAGAGGGGAAACGAATAACGGGGAAATACAGTCAAATTATACAGACACCAGATATAATTTTTACTAGTGTGTGCAGGACTATAGTTCATTTCTGTAAGTGAGGAGAGCAAAATAAAGTAAACTGTGACATATTATACCCAAAAATTCTTCATACAGAGACTACCAGTAAATTTGGGATCAGAAATGATCCAGACACTTTGAGCTGATCATGTTTTGCTGAAGTGTGTTTTCTTTAATTGCTAATGCTCTTTTCACACACAGACTGAACACAATGAAGCATTGCTTGGTGATTGGTTGAGCTAAACTGGTATTATCTAATTTTGTAGTTAAATTTAACAGCTGACAGATATTCAACATCATTCATGTGTGAGACAGTCTAACAGAAGGACGGACAAAACCAGTCAAATATCAAGTTCTGCTCATATTTTATTACCATTTTCTAAACTATAGCGAATAAACTGATCATGTGAGAAATGTTGAAGGTGTCTGAATACATTTTGGTTTGACTGTATGTAGTAGTAGTCATGACACAGTGAAAATGAAACTAAACACTGATACAGGAAGCACTGCAATAATATTTACAGTTCAAGATTAAAGATTAAATGTTAAAATTATTATTTTTTATTTTTATTATTATTATTTAATTATTATTATTTAATAAATATTATAAGTTATTTTAATATTTATTTAATAAAAAATTATATTTTCAAGTCCTCCTGTGGTGTAAATCCAGCTTTTAATGTTGTTTATGTGTCTATGTGGTGTTTTTAATCTGCTTTAAGACAAACCATGTGTAAATTCATAAGTCGACAGCATTGCTGAGTATTTCCTCCTTAAAACTGCAGTGAACCAAAGACAGTCTCAAACACACGCTTTGAAATCGCTGGTGTTTCTGACGTCACAAACTACCTTGTAACCAATCAGATCAACGTGTGATCGTCAACCAGTGGATCTCTGAGCTGAGGGAGTGAGTGGAGGCGGGGCTCATTTGTATAAGGCATGAAGACATTCTTTAAGAAAAAACGTTTAAATATGTAATTTTGGTGATCAAAGATGAGTTTTAAGAGATAAAATTACTGATGACAAGGGTACTTAAAATTAATTAAAAATTAACTCTGCATGTCAGCTAAGTTTCAAAGATTCAGATAAATGAAGTTATTGTCTCCTTAAAGAAAGAAGTGCTTCTGCGATGGCCTGAAACGAGTCGTCAGTAGGGGATGCACAGACTAGTTGACTTTAATGCTCCGCCATGACGCTTTAAGCTTGACGTCGACGTTGACTTCCATCACATAAATTACTTTAAAAAGTCTGAAGTCATCAGTAATTCCAGTCTCACTTCAGGCTAAACCCATGTAGGTTTGTCCCTCATTTGTGTAATGCCAGACTATGGTCTTCAATGGCTGAACAGCTGGAAGAGTTTGGTTTGTGATGTTCATCTTATGTTTTAACGGACACGCGTACACAGCACCATTGCATATGAAGTGTGAAGTTAATTTGGGACAGGGTCCATGAAAGTGTTTTTGATGCATGTAAGCGTATTGTAGCAGACTCCAAAACAAAATTAGGAAGCTTTAAAACAGCATAATAAGATGCAAGCAGGTTCAGTTTTGTTTTCATGTTGCTGTTAAACACAGGCAGACATTAAACACACAGTTCAGACCTCCCTGAGCTCTCGGGCCAAGCGCTCGCTGTCCTCCTCGATGGTGAGCAGCTCTCGGGGCTGAGGGGCCGGCGGGGTCGGGATCGGGGCCTGCAGCGTCTGAGACAGGCTGCGCACAATCTCCTGCTCCAGAAACACTACAACAGAGAAACAGACCTTTAATAACCTCTAATTCAACATGAAACTGCAGACACAACCCATTTCACTTCTGCAATAGGACATGAAACTGCACTGAACTCTGTGTAGAGCATCACTACTAGCTGAAACAGCGCTAGTTTATCAGCTCAGAGCAATACTAGACAAGCGTGAGCTCAGAACAGGTTTACTCGCGGTCCAATCTCGATCACACGACACGTTACTACAGCGCTGGGAGATCCAGTGAGAAAGTGTTTGAACTCACTGCAGTATTAATAACATGAATGTACTGCGAGATCTAATGGGAAGCATTAAAATTGAGCGCAGAATTCTGTCATAAACCATCAGATCAAACAGAGCTGACGTGGAAACCAGGAGAAACTCTGTGCCATTAAAGAACCCAAAGCTAAAGTAATGAAAGTTAAAGAAGGTTTTTCAATCCACAAATCACCAGCATTCACCATGAATTTAATGTAGAAACGCTCACTGTAACCATGGTATTGTGGCTGAAATCGTTTTTTTGTTTTTACATCTTTCATCTCAGGGTTCGTAGTTTAACCTTTTGAGAGTGATATTCAAGAACTTTTTACGTCACACTTTTTCTAGAACTTCAAAGCTCTAAATTTTATCCAATTTTAATGTTATTTTTAATGTGATGATTTGTAAAAGTTTAAAGCTGTAGGAAAACTAAACTAAAACTAACAGTGTGGCAAACAAGCACTTTTTAAAATAAAAAGACCACTATAACCAGTAGGTGGCAGCAGAGGAGCACTTATTAACCATTTACACTCCCTAAAATATAGAAAAAAGTAGAAAGTCAAAGTCTCATGAAAACGTCATGAAAGCGTAACCTATGTTCTCTGAATAGGGAACGAGACGCTGCGGATAGCGCAGTGGGATATTCTCTGAATGTGCCGATTGTCTGAAGCCCTATAGAATCACGCCAATTCATTGGCTGATGGCGCTCGCGCAGTCTGGCTCCGCCCCGACGCTCTTACGTCGCATCATTACATATTCGCGCGCGCGCCATCTGATCCTCAGATTTCTCTGCCGAAAAGAAAACTGTCAGCAGCGCGAGGAGCTTGGCAGCTAACGCAGCGTCTCGTTCCCTATTCAGAGAACATAGGTTACGCAAGTAACCAGAGACGTTCTCTTTCATAGGTTCACTCAACGCTGCGGATAGCGCAGTGGGAACGGACTACCAAACTCGCCAAGCTAGAGCGCTTTCCATGACTGGTACAAAAATAGACAACGACCAAGAGGAGTTCAAACAGAAAGAACCTGGGAACCCGGGGTCATGTCAAGATCCAAATTATAGAACCTTACAAAAGTGTGCGGAGAGGACCAGCCTGCCGCAACACAAATGTCCTCCAAAAGTGCTCCTCTAAAAAGAGCTTGAGAAGATGCCACACTTCTGGTGGAATGTGCTCTAATGCTAAGAGGTGAAGGAAAGCCACGCACCTCGTAAGCCAATGAGATAGCTTCTGTAACCCAGTGAGAAATCCTCTGCTTTGATGCAGCAAGCCCACGGCGGCCAGCACCGAAGCAAACCAGAAGCTGGTTAGATTTCCTCCAACCGCCTGAGCGGTCTACATATATCTTAAGAGAACGAACTGGGCAGAGCAAGTTAAGCTTCCTATCTTCCTCAGAAGAAAATGGAGGAGGGTGGAAAGCGTTAAGGTTAACCACCTGCGAGCGGAAAGTTGTGGAAAGAACTTTGGGAACATACCCTGGTCTCGGCCTCAAGGAAACCTTGACCAAGCCAGGAGCAAAGTCCAAGCAAGACTCGCTAACAGAAAGAGCTTGTAAGTCTCCTACACGCTTTAATGATGACAAAGCCAACAAAAGAGAAACCTTGAGAGTCAGAATCCGCTCCGGAGCTGACTCTAAGGGCTCAAAGGGAGCCTTCGTCAAACCCTCTAGGACAACAGAAAGGTCCCATGAGGGAACTGTAGGGGAGCGAGCCGGTTTCAGGCGCTTAACCCCACGCATGAAGGCCGAAACTAACCTTAGTTTCCCCAGGGGAATCTCGTCCGATTCCCTATGCGCTGCAATAGCTGCGACATAAACTCTGAGAGTGGTAGCAGCTGCTCCAGAAGCAAACTTCTCCTGCAGGAATTCCAATACTGAACCAACAGGGCAGTTAACTGGACTCCTATCATGTGCTAAGCACCATGTCTCAAACATCTTCCATTTGGAAGAATATAGCCTCCTTGTAGAAGGGGCTCTAGCACTCGCAATGGTCTCCTGAACGTCAGATGGGAGATCAGAACTTAATGCTAACGGCCTCTGATCGGCCAAACATACAGCTTCCACATGTCTGGGCGAGGATGCCATATCCTGCCCTGCAGTTGGGACAGCAGGTCCTCCCTGACCGGGATCTTCCAGGGGGAAGATTCCAGCAGAGGAATTAGCTCTGAAAACCATGGCTGGGAAGGCCAGAACGGAGCTACCAGGAGCAGGCGGACTCCGCTCTCTCTCACTCTGGCCAAGACCACCTGGATCAGTTTGATGGGCGGAAAGGCATAGAGTTTCCGCGTTGGCCAAGGGTGACCGAACGCATCTATCCCTAATGGAGCCGGGGGACTCAGGGGGCATTGGGACGACTCTCGAGATGCAAAGAGGTCCACTTCCGCTTCTCTGAAAACCTCCCAGATCAGGGCCACTGCCTGGCGGTTCAACATCCATTCTCCCGATCTGAGTTTCTGCCTCGACAGAAAGTCTGCTGCGAGGTTCAGAATCCCTGGGGAATCTACTCTGAGACCACAGGAGAAGGTGGCGCGCATGCCTGCTCAGGGTGCGTGACCGAGAACCCCCCTGTCGGTTTACATGAGACACCACTGCCATGTTGTCTGTCCTGACAATTACATGGTGTCCCTCCAGAAGAGGGAGAAAATGATGCAGAGCCAGAAAAACGGCTCTTAACTCCAGGCAGTTGATGTGCCAAGAGAGAGTCTCGCCAGTCCAGACGCCACATGCTGGTCTGCCCTCGAAAACTGCTCCCCAGCCGGTGAGAGAGGCATCCGTCGTAATCATCTGGCGACGAAATACCGCACCCATGCTGACCCCTTTTTGAAGAAAAAGAGGGTCCCGCCAAACTGACAGGGCTCGAAAGCAACTGCGCGATACCTTCAGTAGGCGAAGGGTTGGCCCGGAGGGCCGACCCCCTGAGAGCTTCATCCACCACATGAAAGGTCTCATGTGGAGCAGGCCCAGCGGTAGCACGGAGGAGGCCGCGGCCATAAGGCCCAGCATCCTGCGGCAAGTGCCCACAGACACATGGTGGCCTAGGAGCCAATCGGGCCTGCATGAGAACGGAATCCATGTTCACTCCCAAGAAAACGGTGCTCTGAGCCGGAGCAAGAACACTCTTCTCCGAGTTCAACCTCAAACCGAGAGACTGGATATGACTCAGGACGATGTCTCTGTGGTGGGTCACTAACTCCCTGGATTGGGCTAAAATGAGCCAATCGTCCAGGTAATTTAGAATACGGATGCCCTGGAGCCGCAATGGGGCCAGAGCTGCATCCATACACTTCGTGAATGTCCTCGGGGCCAGAGCGAGGCCGAATGGAAGGACCCTGTACTGGAACGCTCTTTCTCCAAAGGCGAACCTGAGGAACTGCCTGTGTCGCCGTACAACCTGGATGTGAAAGTAAGCATCCTTTAGGTCTACTGTCACGAACCAATCCCCAGGCCGAATCTGAGATATGATAGCTTTCAGCGTCAACATCTTGAATTTCCCTTTGTAAAGGGCGAAGTTCAGTCGGCGGAGGTCCAGTATGGGACGTAAACCGCCACCCTTCTTCGGGACCAGGAAATAGCGGCTGTAAAAGCCCTGTTCGGTTTCCCCTGAAGGAACCTCTTCTATCGCTCCTTTGAGAAGGAGGGATGAAATTTCCTGCTGAAGTACAGAAGCCTGAGTGGCGCTGTCTACTACGGTAGGAAAGACCCCGTTGAAACAAGGGGGATTGCGGCAAAACTGAAGAGTGTAGCCGAACCGAACTGTGCGAAGAACCCAAGACGATACCCCTGGTAAGCGATCCCACTCTTGAAAGAAATGTGAAAGAGGAAGAGGGATGTTGTAATGCAGACGACATACCTGAGTGAGGGTGCCGTGTTGACGTTCGTGGGGTAGAGAAGTTGACTGTGCAGGAGAGCCCTTGGCGTCCTGGCACGTGATGGGAGGCATCGATACTGGGGTCATGGTGGCCAGGTCCGCCTGTTCCGGAGGAAAGCGAAAAGTGCCTCCGAGGATGCGACCGGCAGTTATAGAGAGTGTCGGGGGTGAGGGGAGAAAGCAAAAAGCGTCTCCTTCCTCCCGCGCCGGGCTGAGTCGAGATGGTGAAAAATGGCCTGCACTTCGAGACACTCTGAGTGGCGAAGGTGACAGGGCAAGGAAAGGAGAGCTAGGAGGTGGGCAGAAACGCTTGCGCGGTCTGTCCCAACCTTGAGGAAGCAGAGGAGCTCTCCTTTTTCCGACCGGAGGGTCAGGAACGGCTCTGGGCCGCCGGAGCGGTCGGTTTGTCGGACCGCTTCATCTGGAGGCGCTTGTGAGGCCGTTGACGGGGAAATGGGCGACCGCGGGCTCCCCAAACCGTGGTAGGTGGGGGATGCACCGGTTCGCTCCTCCTGGAAGAGAACTCCGGTCTAAAAGAGGGACGTTCTCTGGGTCGAACAGGGGAGGGAGCAGAAGGTTCCCTAGCCCTCCTGGGCATGAACTGTCTGAACGCGGCCGATTGGGATTTGGAGGAGCGGAATTTCTCAACCACTGTGTTGACCGCCTCACCAAACAAACCTGTTTGAGAAATGGGGGCGTCCAGGAGGAAAACCTTCTCCTTGTCACGGATCTCCGTGAGATTAAGCCACAAGTGGCGCTCCACCGCAACGGAACCAGCCATAGAGCGACCTATAGCACGTGCTGTATGTTTGGTGGCTCTTAAGGCTAAATCCGTAGCCTTACGAAGTTCCTTGACTGCTTCAGGGGTCATGCCATCGCCCTCGTCCATTTCCTTCAGGACGTCTGCTTGGTAGGCCTGAAGAATGGCCATAGTGTGCAGGGACATGCCTGCCTGCCCAGCCGCCATGTAGGATTTCCCAATTAGAGGGAGGTAGTCCTACATGCTTTAGAGGGGAGGAGGGGGCGCGACTTCCAGGACGGCGCAGAGGACGGAGCAAGATGGTCGGCTAAAGTCTCCTCAATCGCCGGAACGGCGGAATAGCCCTGTTCCACAGAACCTACTAGGTTGGTGAAATCAGCAGCTGCCGCATTAGTGAGGCGCGCAGAGAAAGGCTGCTTCCAGGATCTGGAAATCTCGTGATGCAGATCACTGAAAAATGGCAGCTTTCTCCGTTGAGGCCTAGAATTAGGGCCACTGAGAAGTCTCTCGTCAAGTTTCGACGACTGAGATTCGCGGGGCTCGTCGGGCCAATCAATAGCGAGCTTCTCCGTAGCGCGTGAAAGTACATCAACGAGCTCCGCGTATGCCGCAGTAGGCCGCGCCTCCTGGCCGCTAGGCGGGATAACCTCGTCGGCGAGAGTAGGCCCGAAATCCTCGGAGTCGGAAGCCTCGGTAAAAAGTACATCCTGCAGCCCGAAAGAAACCGCGTCGCGTTCTCCCGGGCTGGGGCGCAAATAATCGTATGAAAATTCGACTGGCATGCCTCGCGCGTGCCGAGGGGAGGGAGGGAGGGAGAGAAAGAGCGGGGCTCGTCTGCTCGAACTCCACATCCTCAAGCTCTACATCCGAACCCCAAGTCGCGGATCCTCGAGAGGCCTCGGGAGCGCGACAGGGGGGGACGAATGATTCCCTCTCAAAAACCGCGAGCCGCGATTTGAGGGTTTTGAGCAACAAATTTTCACAGAATTTGCATTTAGGCGATCCTATGACTGCCTCGCGCGCATGTGGAAAAACACAAACATTTAACACACTTACTGTGCGGGTCGTCGTTAGCGATGTAACGAGCACATGGCGGAGAACAGCGTCGGTATTCCATGGCAACTTCACCATAAGGAGAAACAGAGTTCCGCTTGAACAGTCGCAGAAGCGCCGAGAATAATCCAGAAGTCGTATGAGCTTAGAAAAATCAAGAGCGAAGGGCAACGTGACCGCTTCGTTCTGAAGGCAGAGAAATCTGAGGATCAGATGGCGCGCGCGCGAATATGTAATGATGCGATGTAAGAGCGTCGGGGCGGAGCCAGACTGCGCGAGCGCCATCAGCCAATGAATTGGCGTGATTCTATAGGGCTTCAGACAATCGGCACATTCAGAGAATATCCCACTGCGCTATCCGCAGCGTCGAGTGAACCTATGAAAGAGAACCAAACACTTTTCCTCATATTGAGACTGAATTACACAGAAAACAATTAAAGAGCTTTCCTTTTATAATCACTGAAGCTGGAGATCAGTTCAGTGTGATACTAGAGGAACAATGGTACATTTAATTACATTTAATTACATACATTAATTAGTACATTTGGCTAATTTCGCTGGTACTTGTTTCTAAGTGACAATAAAGGCTACTACTACTACTACTACTACTACTTAAGAGTAGAAGATTTACATTTTCCATACAAAAATCAGGTTTTTGCATGTTACTGTTGTTAATAAAAGTTACTTTTATCTGCATTTCAATTCAAGCTCAGTGCATTACAATAAACAAACATGTACTATTATTAGTAACTGCACTTATTTATGCAAAACAATAATAATTTTATGATTCAATTTCAACTAAACTTTTCCTCCAGCGCTACCAAATGAGGTGCTGGCGCCTCCATCTGTAGACGTAGTGGCATATTCAGTTATTGGGTACTGTGGGTATTGGGTATTGTGGCCTGAGAGACACCACTGATAACAGATTGCTCAAAGGCAGAAGCAGCATTAGAGGAAAGGTTTCCAGAAACATACAGCGTTCTCTGTGCACTGATGACTCTTGACCAATAGACGCAGATCACACTCTACGGTTGACAAAATGAAGATAGCTGAGTGACAGACTCACCGAAGGTTTTCTCCAGCTCCTCGCATCTCCTCACTTCATTCACAAACTTCCTCTGGAACGCGTTGACATTTGGATTCAGCTGAGATCAAGATTACAAACATCATCAAGCCAGTGTAATGTAAAGACAGTTTATAAGACATGACAATGAAGCACAGGCTTTCTTAAAGGGCTCATATGATGCTTTTTAATGTTTTTTCTCCTTAAATCTGTTTGTGCATGTAAACGATGTGCAAAGTTACAAAGCTATTGTATCTAACAGAGAACACTGATCCAGACCTGACTAAAACGCATCGGTCCAGGTCCAAATGTTACTTCCTAACATAATACCGCCCATGTACAAATTTAGTAAAAATCAGAGCATTTCAGACAGACTGGGAATAGAGGTGCTGCAAAAATGTACAGTATGTAAAATATAACGTGTTATTTGAGCATTAAACATGTTAACATGTTCTATCACACCCAATAAACAAGATAATGCACTTTTAAAATAGCATCATACAACCCCTTTAGGAACGACAGAGAAAAGCGAGCAGAAATGCCCTCACGTCTCTGAACTCCACTATTCCCAGCTCTCCCAGTTCACTGACGCAGTTGTAGGCGGATCCAGACTGGAGGAAGAGCTGCACCAGACAGACCTCTTCACTGCGAAACAGAGAGCCCATGACCTGCAACACAAGCACACATCTGGACACGTCAGCTGAGACACAAGCACACATCTGGACACGTCAGCTGAGACACACATCTGGACACATCAGCTGAGACACACATCTGGACACGTCAGCTGAGACACACATCTGGACTCGTCAGCTGAGACACAAGCACACATCTGGACACATCAGCTGAGACACACATCTGGACACATCAGCTGAGACACACATCTGGACTCGTCAGCTGAGACACAAGCACACATCTGGACACATCAGCTGAGACACACATCTGGACACATCAGCTGAGACACACATCTGGACACGTCAGTTGGACACATCAGCTGAGACACAAGCACACATCTGGACACATCAGCTGAAACACACATCTGGACACGTCACACATCTGGACACGTCACACATCTGGACACGTCACACATCTGGACACATCAGCTGAAGCACACATCTGGACACATCAGCTGAGACACACATCTGGACACGTCACACATCTGGACACGTCACACATCTGGACACGTCACACATCTGGACACGTCAGCTGAGACACACATCTGGACACGTCAGCTGAGACACACATCTGGACACGTCAGCTGAGACACACATCTGGACTCGTCAGCTGAGACACACATCTGGACTCGTCAGCTGAGACACATCTGGACTCGTCAGCCGAGACACACATCTGGACTCGTCAGCCGAGACACACATCTGGACTCGTCAACCGAGACACAAGCACACATCTTGACACGTCAGCTGAGACACAAGCACACATCTGGACACGTCAGCTGAAGCACAAGCACACATCTGGACACGTCAGCTGAGACACAAGCACACATCTGGACACGTCACAAGCACACATCTGAACACATCAGCTGAAACACACATCTGGACTTATCAGCTGAGACACAAGCACACATCTGGACACATCAGCTGAGACACAAGCACACATCTGGACACATCAGCTGAGACACAAGCACACATCTGGACACATCAGCTGAGACACAAGCACACATCTGGACACATCAGCTGAAACACAAGCACACATCTGGACAAATCAGCTGAAACACGCACACATCTGGACACGTCAGCTGAGACACGCACACATCTGGACACATCAGCTGAGACACGCACACATCTGGACACATCAGCTGAAACACATCTGGACACATCAGCTGAAACACACATCTGGACACATCAGCTGAAACACACACACATCTGGACACATCAGCTGAAACACGCACACATCTGGACACATCAGCTGAGACACGCACACATCTGGACACGTCAACTGAAGCACAAGCACACATCTGGACACGTCAGCTGAGACACGCACACATCTGGACACATCAGCTGAGACACGCACACATCTGGACACGTCAGCTGACACACGCACACATCTGTACACATCTGCTGAAACACATCTGGACACATCAGCTGAGACACGCACACATCTGGACACATCAGCTGAGACACGCACACATCTAGACATCAACTGAAGCACAAGCACACATCTGGACACATCCACTGAAGCACAAGCACACATCTGGACACATCATCTGAAACACGCACACATCTGGACACATCAGCTGAAGCACAAGCACACATCTGGACACATCAGCTGAGACACACATCTGGACACATCAGCTGAGACACACATCTGGACACATCAGCTGAGACACACATCTGGACACGTCAGCTGAGACACACATCTGGACACGTCAGCTGAGACACACATCTGGACACGTCAGCTGAGACACACATCTGGACACGTCAGCTGAGACACACATCTGGACACGTCAGCTGAGACACACATCTGGACACGTCAGCTGAGACACACATCTGGACACGTCAGCTGAGACACACATCTGGACACGTCAGCTGAAGCACAAGCACACATCTGGACACGTCAGCTGAAGCACAAGCACACATCTGGACACGTCAGCTGAAGCACAAGCACACATCTGGACACGTCAGCTGAGGCACAAGCACACATCTGGACACGTCAGCTGAGACACACATCTGGACACGTCAGCTGAGACACACATCTGGACACGTCAGCTGAGACACACATCTGGACACGTCAGCTGAAGCACAAGCACACATCTGGACACATCAGCTGAGACACACATCTGGACACATCAGCTGAGACACAAGCACACATCTGGACACACCAGCTGAGACACACATCTGGACACACCAGCTGAGACACACATCTGGACACACCAGCTGAGACACACACACATCTGGACACACCAGCTGAGACACACACACACCTGGACACACCAGCTGAGACACACATCTGGACACACCAGCTGAGACACACATCTGGACACACCAGCTGAGACACACATCTGGACACACCAGCTGAGACACACATCTGGACTAGGGGTGGCACGATCCGCCTTTTTTGCCTCCGATACCGATTCCGATACCTGGGATTCAGTATTGGCCGATACCGAGTACCAATCCGATACTAAAATAATAATAATTCAAAAAAGTGCTGAATTACCTAATAAACTGTATCTGTATGCTTGACTGTGGGGAAGAGACTGTGATTCTTATTCTTTTGAGAAAGGCTTTTAAGCTTGACTTAAACATTATTTTACTAACTAAAACAAAAAACGGACAAAATATATAGGCTACTATATAATTAAAAAACATTTCTTTTAAAATTTTAAGCGCAGCTTTTTAATGAAGCAGCAACATATGATAGATAGGACAGAACAACTAAAGCTATCAATAAACTTTCGTTGCTCAAAAGTATTGTAATATGAAAGGCTCCAAGCGGCACGAAACGCTTATGCGCATTTCGTGCGCAGAATGATGCGCTTGAAGCGACATGGAGTCACAGTGCACAGCGACAGCACTTCGCATTGAAAAGTTCCAAGCACAAAGGGAAGAGATATTGATGCGTAGTGTTATATTATGCAATTAGTTTGAGCCTTTTAACAGTTTTAATTTCTGAACAGTAGTGCTCTCTACTCCAGTGTTGTGATCTAACAGGCATCCGGGAGAAAGTACCGTGAAACTCCAGCCAGATGAAGTCGCGGTCTCTCCCACCCCGAAACGTGGCGGGATTTGTATGTGAAAATCTGGCAACCCTGCGTGACGCGTGTTGCTCATCTCTCTTTATGGCATGTCTCTCAGGTGTTGTTAAGCATTTGTATGACAATTTAGGACTAAGGGACGTGATCGTATCGGATCGGGTTATACTCCCGCGATTCATGCAATATCCGATCCAGTGATTTTGGCCAGTATCGGACTAATACCGATACCGAATATCGGATCGGCGCACCCCTAATCTGGACACACCAGTTACCGAATATCGGATCGGCGCACCCCTAATCTGGACACACCAGCTGAGACACACATCTGGACACACCAGCTGAGACACACATCTGGACACACCAGCTGAGACACACATCTGGACACACCAGCTGAGACACACATCTGGTCACGTCAGCTGAGACACACATCTGGACACGTCAGCTGAGACACACATCTGGACACGTCAGCTGAAGCACAAGCACACATCTGGACACGTCAGCTGAAGCACAAGCACACATCTGGACACGTCAGCTGAGACACACATCTGGACACGTCAGCTGAGACACACATCTGGACACGTCAGCTGAGACACACATCTGGACACGTCAGCTGAGACACACATCTGGACACGTCAGCTGAGACACACATCTGGACACGTCAGCTGAGACACACATCTGGACACGTCAGCTGAGACACACATCTGGACACGTCAGCTGAGACACACATCTGGACACGTCAGCTGAGACACACATCTGGACACGTCAGCTGAGACACACATCTGGACACGTCAGCTGAAGCACAAGCACACATCTGGACACACCAGCTGAAACACAAGCACACATCTGGACACACCAGCTGAAACACACATCTGGACACACCAGCTGAGACACACATCTGGACACACCAGCTGAGACACACATCTGGACACACCAGCTGAGACACACATCTGGACACACCAGCTGAGACACACATCTGGACACACCAGCTGAGACACACATCTGGACACACCAGCTGAGACACACATCTGGACACACCAGCTGAGACACACATCTGGACACACCAGCTGAGACACACATCTGGACACACCAGCTGAGACACACATCTGGTCACGTCAGCTGAGACACACATCTGGACACGTCAGCTGAGACACACATCTGGACACGTCAGCTGAGACACACATCTGGACACGTCAGCTGAGACACACATCTGGACACATCAGCTGAAGCACAAGCACACATCTGGACACATCAGCTGAAACACACATCTAGACACATCAGCTGAAACACACATCTGGACACATCAGCTGAGACACACATCTGGACACGTCAGCTGAAACACACATCTGGACACGTCAGCTGAAACACACATCTGGACACATCAGCTGAAGCACAAGCACACATCTGGACACATCAGCTGAAACACACATCTAGACACATCAGCTGAAACACACATCTGGACACATCAGCTGAAACACAAGCACACATCTGGACACACCAGCTGAAACACACATCTGGACACACCAGCTGAGACACACATCTGGACACACCAGCTGAGACACACATCTGGACACACCAGCTGAGACACACATCTGGACACACCAGCTGAGACACACATCTGGACACACCAGCTGAGACACAAGCACACATCTGGACACACCAGCTGAGACACACATCTGGACACATCAGCTGAGACACACATCTGGACACATCAGCTGAGACACACATCTGGACACACCAGCTGAGACACACATCTGGACACATCAGCTGAGACACAAGCACACATCTGGACACATCAGCTGAGACACACATCTGGACACATCAGCTGAGACACACATCTGGACTCGTCAGCTGAGACACAAGCACACATCTGGACACATCAGCTGAGACACACATCTGGACACATCAGCTGAAGCACAAGCACACATCTGGACACACCAGCTGAGACACACATCTGGACTCGTCAGCTGAGACACAAGCACACATCTGGACACATCAGCTGAAACACACATCTAGACACATCAGCTGAAACACACATCTGGACACATCAGCTGAAACACAAGCACACATCTGGACACACCAGCTGAAACACATCTGGACACATCAGCTGAGACACACATCTGGACACACCAGCAGAGACACACATCTGGACACACCAGCTGAGACACAAGCACACATCTGGACACATCAGCTGAGACACACATCTGGACACATCAGCTGAGACACACATCTGGACACGTCAGCTGAGACACACATCTGGACACATCAGCTGAGACACACATCTGGACACATCAGCTGAGACACAAGCACACATCTGGACACATCAGCTGAGACACAAGCACACATCTGGACACATCAGCTGAGACACACATCTGGACACATCAGCTGAAGCACAAGCACACATCTGGACACATCAGCTGAGACACACATCTGGACACATCAGCTGAAGCACAAGCACACATCTGGACACATCAGCTGAAGCACAAGCACACATCTGGACACATCAGCTGAAACACACATCTGGACACATCAGCTGAAGCACAAGCACACATCTGGACACATCAGCTGAAGCACAAGCACACATCTGGACACATCAGCTGAGACACACATCTGGACACATCAGCTGAAGCACAAGCACACATCTGGACACATCAGCTGAGACACACATCTGGACACATCAGCTGAAGCACAAGCACACATCTGGACACATCAGCTGAAGCACAAGCACACATCTGGACACATCAGCTGAAGCACACATCTGGACACATCAGCTGAAACACACATCTGGACACATCAGCTGAAGCACAAGCACACATCTGGACACATCAGCTGAAGCACAAGCACACATCTGGACACATCAGCTGAGACACACATCTGGACACATCAGCTGAAGCACAAGCACACATCTGGACACATCAGCTGAAGCACAAGCACACATCTGGACACATCAGCTGAAGCACAAGCACACATCTGGACACATCAGCTGAAACACACATCTGGACACATCAGTGCTTCCTCTTCTGCTCTGACTCAGTGAGCGTGTGATAAGAGTGTGTGTTCCTCTTTCAGGGATTTTTACTGTTTCACAATGACACCTTTAGTAAAGCAGAGGGGTTACAAACTAAAACCTTCGGAAAGATCAGAAAAATTCCAGAATACATTGGAATTTTTGTAATCTCGACTATAATCTTTATTGTAAAACAGCCAGATGATGATTTCAAGCAGCGTCATGCAGCGAGAGATGCTTCACTTCCTCTAAAACTATTTTAAACATCACAATTTGGTATAATTATTGTTATATACGCTCTTAAAAATAGAGGTGGTTTTCTCATTTTCTTGGTTCCCCAAAGAAGCTTCCAGTGATCAGCTCTTACAAGAAACCCTATTCTTATTAAGGGGATAAACAAACATTTTCCACTTTAAAGAAGCTTTAGCGCAATGCAAAGATTATATGGATGTTAATGTTTCTCAATGGAACACACACACGCGCACGTAGACACACTATGGTCACACTACTAGGACTATTTCAGTGAATGCAAAAGTGTGAAAAACTCTAAGGAAAGGTAACCTGTTGCAGCACGAAAAGTATCAACTTCCCCTTATACCTTCATGTACTTTTTCCATCTATAATCTTGATGTTAACTGGAAAAAGGTGGTGTTCGTGAACTACTCAACTTGTACATTTGGGCCACACTTATGGCCTGCACACCGATCATATATCATATATTCATTTATTCATATTTTATAAACACCTGGCTGCTGTTTGATATTAGAGGTGGCATATGGATCATGTGATCTCCTTCTGATCACGTGCATCATCACAGGTTTTGACAGAAAATACAAATCAGGGCTACAGTTCCTCTTTCTGGAGGAATTCTGCTGCATTATACGAGGAACTATTTTAACGAGGACCGGTTTTAAAAACCCTCAGTTTATATTGGATCATTTATATTGGATCGGAGTTACTTTACAATCTATTCATTCCACAATAAAGTTTCATTTTCATTTTCCTGAAAGTATGAAACCTCGTGAAAAGCAGTTTTCATCAGATGTGATTGATCAAGATAAAACTAAAGCTTAGATGACTTTGACAGACTCGAAACTGTCGATTATTCACAGAATCTGTATCAAACAATGTCACGAGCACAGTAAACACCAGTGTAAACAGTGTGATCTGCAGACTTACCGGAGGACAAAACACTGACACAGGAGCGACGACACCAACAAAGACTGGCTTTTATCCCTGGGCGATGAAGCTCTTGTAACGGAGCGCACAGTGTGTCTTCATGAAGGAATAAGCTAAAGTTATAACAGCTGTACTGAGAGTGAATCACACTCACCAACTTCCCGTTTCTGCAGACGGTCACGTTACTGAAGCTCATCACGTGACTTCACGAGCTCATCCAGCGGCTTTTATTAGTCAGATGGTTGTTATTAATTTATGCTATTTTTATTTTTTATTTTGTATGAACATTTGTATTGTGTCTTATAGGCATGTAACAATTATGTGGGTTTTTTTGCGAAATAAAATGAGAAGTTTGTATTCCTCTAGAGGGCGCTGTGCGGTTCAGTAAGCTTAATTCTGCATTCAACCCCGTACAAATATCTCGACGTCTTTCTTTTTCTCTTTTTTTTTTTTGTCATTGTTTTATGTATAATCTTTGAATGTTTATTATTATTATTATTATTATTATTATTATTTATTAAATCTCTACATAAGTCCGTATTCACAAACTAATGTGGTTAGTGTGTCCGAGTAGCCGCCAGTATCACGTGACCAGTGACCACTCTGCGCCTCATCCTCAGTCTGGACAGTTTGACATTGAAACACACTTTATATTATAAACCCGTTTCTTCTTCTTGGTAAGTTTGTGAGTGAACAGTCTGTAATTTATTCCTGTGATCAAAGCATCATTACTCCAGTCTTCAGTGTCACATGATCCTTCAGAATCATTCTAAGATAATTTTTAGTGTAATTTTCCACCGGACAAATTGCGATTGTTAACTCATGATTTCTGTTCTGTGCGTCTGTGCGCACCAATCTTGCACTTCTATCTACTCCTCAACCAGACCACCTAGAGACTTCGGGTTTTCGGCATTATGTTAAGGAAGGTCTAATCTCGGGAACGCACAAAAAAATTCCAGGAAAAGATTTACTATCTCTTAGTGTTGTGATCCCATGACGTCAGAAAATTGCGCTAAAACACTCACTGAGTTTTTATTACTTGTTTAGGCTATTATTATCATCAATATTGAAAGCTGCTTTTGCTGATTAAAAATAAATAAATTATATATATATATATATATATATATATATATATATATATATATATATTATTGTATGTTTTGCAGATTTGACACTGCCATTCAAAAGTTTGGGTTAAGTAAGAAATAAAAAAAGAAAGACAAAGAAGAAAGAAATTAATACTTTAATTCAGCAAAGGCTAAATAAATGCTGAAATAAATGCATTAAATAAATAGTTGTAATATGCAAATTACACATGCGTAGCATATTGTTTACATGATATATATGTCAGAATCTTAGTATGGATTTTACATATAAAAATGAAATGTAAAATGTGTTTTTTTTTATAAATACATATAAATGTAATTTATGAAAAATATGGTGTGCACATGTATTTTGAATATACATACATAGGCTACATACGGTATGTCACTTATTGTCAGCTGAGATAAGAGATGTCAGGAGGACTCAAGTATGCAGAGGTTAATGGACTATTTATTAGACTTTATTTAAAGCAAACAAAAACTTCCTGTTTCTCACAAACAGAAACACAGTCGGATTATAGCAACACATTACAGCAAGTCTCAGCAACTCCTTCAGGAAACATCCTCAACAAACCGGCAGATCCACTTCTAGACATCTGGCGGCCCTAGGCAAAATGTATGTTGGGGTTAGATGAATGCTTTGTCTTGTGTTTCATGTGTTTTTGGTGACCTAGTTTTCCCCAGTCTGTCTAATTAGCCATACTGTATATGTTTGAACCAAAAAAGTTTTTGTGATAGCACACAATTACACACATTACTGGAGACATTGCGACTGTTATTTCTGGCGCATCCTTTCACAGTTCTTCCTCACAGACACTCTCAGCACTGCATCTACTATATTGTCAAGATATTTACTGTATGACAAGATTAAAACTTCTAAAAAAAAAATGAATGTCCTCATCCACATCCGTTTTCTGAGCAGTTTCCAGAGGCTTCTACAAGTCAAGTCAAGTCACATTTATTTATATAGCGCTTTTTACAATACAGATTGTTTCAAAGCAGCTTTACAGAGATAACAGGAAAATGCAACAAACTTCACACACCTCATGTCTGATCGCTTCTCAAGACGGTCACTGACTATCACATGAGGTTTTGCTCTTTTATCAGCATATTGCACTTGATGTGTAATATCCTACTAGTGGAAGTCAGTTAAGTTACTTACACCTTGCAGAAATTTTTCATAATTGATTCTTAAATCGAATCAAGTGTGACCAACCAACACTACAAAATAATGCTTCCCCACCAAGTTTTCAAAATACTCCCCAAGTCACGCAATCCTTGAACCGGCATGAAAGGCTCTCCAAACTCTGTCCAGCTGGAGGCGCCAATGCACCAAAACACCAGTAAACCTTAGAACAACAACATCAACAACAACAACAACACAGGTGTAACCTCGTTTATAATGTTCCAGAACGCTGCTTTTTATGTTAAATAATAAAAGTCTTCAGATGAAAAAAGCAGATAATGACGCAGAATCTCTTTTACTACAGACTGAAATATTTTACTGAAGATTCAGAAGAGACATTTGAACATTTGTTTTATGATTGCCCGATATACAAAAAATGTTGGTCTGACCTAGGTTCTTACATAGGCCTATCTGCCAGTGTGACTCTTTCTTTCAGTTTATAGGACATTATTTTTTATTATAATGACGATAAAAATAAACCCCTAGAGTAGCCTTCGTTGTCAATTTCTTTATATACGGAAAATTCTTCATTCATAAACAAAAATTTGCAAATAACATTCTGTCTTATCCTTATTTTGACTCTGAATTAAGCTCACTTCTTCATTCTCTTCGTTATATAAATAATAAAAAATCCCTACGATTTATACAATATTATGAAGAAATATTTAAAGTAAATGCATGCACTTAAAAGCTTTCCTTGTATATGTATGTTTTCTTGTCATTTCTCTCTGCCATGTCATCCTTGTATTATTTATTTTATTTATTATTATTATTTTTTAAATGTCTTGTTTTTATGTATGAGTAATTCCTTGATAATGTTATTTTGTTCTTGAGCAATAAAAAAATAATAATATATATATATATATTTTTTTTTTTTTTTTTACTGCAGATTGAATCGTACCACGTGACACACATCAGATTGCACAGGCGAGTCTCAACAGCGATCTCAAACTGAAAGTGTTTAAAGACTTCTGGATTCTGTTACTGTAGGACAACAGCGTCTGAACTACTGCAAGTAAGCTTTAATATTTCCACCATTACTGTTATCTGGGGGAATATGAGCGGATTTCATACCAAAGTTTCACATGAGTTAGTGTGATGATTATGTTAAAGTATAACATTTATATAAAATTATACCTGTTGCAAAAGAAGAACAAACGACAAAAAGCAGCCAGGAATTACTTAAACAAACCATTTTATGGACATCAATTTTGTAGAAATGAATAATGCTTTTTTTAAAAATGTTATTTTTTTCTAGTTTTAGGATGTCGTTTTGTATTAATGCGAAATCGAAAATGTTTTTTGGACAATCCAGTCTTTCCAGTTAGTGGGTGTTTCACAGCCAGTGTCACGAGATGTTCTGAAATATTCGGTGTCTGAGATCTTTGTGGTGACACTGGGTGGAGCTTACATGAATACTCATGATTTTCCTGTTTCATGTTAAAGCTCCACTGAAAATATTACATAAACAGTTTTCGGTCATGTTATTTCAGCATCGAACTAAGTTAACCATTTTTTATTTATTTTATAGCCTACTGTTCATGTATTCTCAATAGTTTGTACATGTGAGTGAATATGATTTATGATTTATGATTGATGACAGCCACTGATTTGCCAGTGGATAGGCTTGGAGAAAATGAGCCATGTTTGTCTGTTTCTTTTAATTATATAGGCCACTTCTGTTTTGCTCTGATGGTCTTTTAAAATAGTTTTGTTTGATAACTTGTATTTGTGGTGGCATAATAAAGTTCCAGTTGTGATTATTTTGTCATGAATGCATATTCCGCAAAACACACTGTGCATTCCTTTACAGAAATATTACACTTAAAAAACACTTTAGGGTTACAATTTCTTTACATTTTAAAATAAAACAATATGTTATATACTTGAGCCATCAATGTGGCAATATTTGATTTTTATTAATTAATTAGAATTCCAAGCAGCACAGAAGTGCTCGTCCCCACAGTCATGGACAGGGAAAATGCTTTATTTGGAGGTCAATAACAGATTTTTACACCATTTAAAATACAATAATCATGTATACATAACTATCAAATATGTAAATTATATAAAAAACAAAATGCAGAATAAATATTATAAAATGTATAATGAAAGCAGTGGTCCCTGGAGTTGTGTCACTGGTGTTACTGTTAAACAAAAATCTCTTATTTTGAAATAAAAATCACACTGATGACATCACTTGACTTCCTTCTTATTTCCTGAATATCTATGAAGAAAAGCCCATGGCAGATCCTCTGTCTCTTTTCAGTTAGCAGAAATCTTCTCATTTATCTCATGATTTCATATGAAGCTTTTAGTTGAACTCACTGGTATGACCTATACTTTATTGTTAGGTAATTGTAAAAAAAAAAAACTAGAATACAAATGAATTAAACTATTTAATTTAGTTAGTATACCATGATTGACAGCATGTGGTTTGATACCTTGCAGCAGCCATTTTGTAAAATGAAAATTGTCACTGGTGTTACTGTGACTGGTGTCACCTTTCTTATGGGTAACACCAGTGACTCCCATAGATAAACTTTATTCAAAGCTATTCATTTAGATTGTATGCCAAATGTAACAATTTAGTCTCATCTACTTAATTATAGTTGAAGAATAATTAGGGCTGGGCGATATATCGCATGAGATTGTTATGCGCATCTCGTCAGTAAAGTCGGTTCCTTGATTAGTAGTAAATCGCCATCACCTGCTTTCAGATGGAGCGGCATTTACACAGTGCTGTAGTTAACTGACAAGCTGAGCCATATCGCATTAATTATCGCGGACTATTTTAAACATTGTCTTTACTAACTTTCTGGGCCGGCAAGTTTAAATTACAATAGAAGCCTAATATGGAGGAGTGAGACAGCTCTCAGATTTAATCACAAATATCTTAATTTGTGTTCTGAAGATGAACGAAAGTCTTACAGGGTTGAACAACATGAGGGAGAGTAGTTACTGACAGAACTTTCATTTTTGGGTGAACTAACCCTTTAAAGCGAACAATTAATTCCTTGCACCTATGCCACAAAACATACATAACCCAAAACACAGACCGAATCCTTACTTTTTCATAGCAGTTTATAATGTTTTTAATAGTAGCCCATACTTTGTGTGCAGTAATCATTAAATGACAGGCATACACTTCAGTTAAAGGCACAATATGTACGATTTTTGGATTAAAATATCTGCAAAACACATAAAATACAATTTTATTGCATAAAATAAAAAAATAAAAAAACTTCTTCTCAGTGCTTTAATCCCTGTATATAAATATCAAATCAAATTACTTTGTCACGACACCATAAACACAAGTGTACAGGTGGGGAAATTCTTTTGTGCAAACTCTGCAGCATGACAGGTGACAGGTACAGAATATATACACAACACACATACAGTTTTAAAAATATACACAAATTACAATATACACAGTATAAATACGAGACTCAAGTACAGGTAGTGAACAATACACAGCACATTATTATACTATACACAGAGCACGATATTAAAAACACAATAATAAACAGTTCACAGAAGTGTTATGTTGCGGTGAGCAGTGCAGTATGGGATGCATTAGAGTAAATGTCAGGGTGAAGAATAATGGATTCTAGTGTAACTGATAAAGTGCAGTGCATGAGGTGTGTGTATCGTTTGTTGGCCTAACATTTGTCTTTATTTCTAAATTTTCATCATCATGTGTTTATCCCTCTGAACTGTAATGATATTAATCTCAGTGACTAATCTCATGTCCAGGTCATGCTGAGCCTCTGAGTGTCTTCACCAACACACAGACACCAGTGCTGAGCTGTTTCCAGTGGCAGTTTATCTGCAGTAATGTCAGAGGAGCGAGGAAAGTTCTCTCTCTTTAAGAAGAAACAGAGGTAAGACTGCGACTGTTTTCACAGAACACTACTGGAGTTTCAGGTTTGTCCAGTACAGACCAAAGTCTGATCAACAAGGAGTGTTTGCTCTCTGTGCAAAAAAATGTAGAACTTCCTATGAATGTTTTTAGATTGTTGCAGGTTAAAAACTGGTTTTAATTTACAGGAACATTTAGCACAGTTAAATATGTTTAATCTACCATACATGTAAAGTCCTGTACAAACCCAGATTAAAGTGCACTGCATTATGGTTTAAAGGTGCACATTTAATGGATAGTAAATGTAAATAATGTGGAAATTTCAAGTTTCAAGGAAGTTTCAAGTCAAATATACATGTCAAACAGGGCTTTAGACAATGTCACAGTTTATAACTAACGTACAGATCTTCTGCCATGACTGTAGATGTTTTGGGACTGTGAACAAATCACACTAAAAATGAACATTGAAACACAAATAGCCAGAAACAGTGGCGTGCACAGTCCTCCGCTGTGGCAAATCTAAATCTGGGTATTTTTAAAGGTTGTGTTTGTGGTTTGTGGTTTGTGTTCAAAATTAACTAAACATAAATAATGAGTAGATACACCATCAATCCTTCTTCCAGAATGTGTTTTTGTCTTACCCTGATTCACTATGGTAAGCCTTTTATAAGTGTTTATATTTTAGACGGGATGGTCTTCACAGGGAAATTGCGTACATGTGTCACTCGTCCATGTGTGTCTCGTCATATCGGTAAATAGAGAAACGTTGAGAAAAGTCTCATCTTTCACTGTGGGTGTCGTGGAGGAGGAACGCATTAACATTTCCTTGGCATTTGGGATTGATTTCCAATTTAGCGGACACGTTGCTAAAGTCGGTCCTGGTTCCATTCCACGGGCCTGGCTCACCATTCCTCCCCCTGTTCCAAAAATGAACCATCTCTGAACTAACTTAAGATGGACTATGACACTATTTTCTTCAAGATCTGCTGTACAGCAGAAACAAACTTTGTTGCAGTATTTTATCTCTATAAAGCTGCTTTGAAACAATCTGTACTGTAAAAAGCTCTATATAAATAAAGGTGACTTGACACACGACTCACGCACAGAAAGCTTCTTCAGACAGCGCTCCGGCTGCATTGAGTTCTCTTTCGTACTTGAACAACTGAGTGGCAACAACCTTTTCCATGATTTGAGACATACTGTAGATTGGAGACCGGGTGATAATTAGCGAAGTCAGTTGGGTCCAGATATGTTTTAAGGATAGGAGTAACCGCAGCCGTCTTTAGTGAAACTGGAACAGAGGCAGATATAAGGGATATATTTACAAGATGTGAGATAGGAGCAGAAATGGCAGAGGTACAGTGTTTCAGAAGGATTGTTGGTGCGGGATCTGACCGGCATGAAGAAGAATTGGATTTCTGTATAATTTCAGAAATGATACAGCGGTTGGTTCATCACCTAAAGTCCCACATAAAGCATCCAGCTGGCATTATGTGCGGATGCCTGGACTAGCTTGTTTACGATGTTAAATATTGATTTAGGACTATTGTTTGCACTATTAATGATTTTAGAAATATAGGAAGAGTGAGCTGTGTTCAAGGCTGTTTTATAATGCTTAACATGGTCCAAAAACACATGAAAATATACAGTTAGACCGTTTTTCCTAGAGAGGCGTTCAAGTTATCTGCCTCTTGCTTTCATAGCACGTAGCTCAGCATTAAACCACGGCGAGGATTGGGACAAGGGAACAGACCTAGTCCTAACTGGAGCATGCTCGTCTAAAACGTCAGTGATAGCAGAGTGGTACAAATCAAATATCTTAGATGGACAGGTGAAATCAAAAACATCAGACATAGCAGATGAAGCAGTAGATGCAGCAAACGTATTAGCATTAATACAACTGATCTTACGATCGGAGATGGTTATATTATCAATACATTTAGTTGGACAAAGTAATATAAAATCAAAAGTTTATGCTTATGCTTTATGCTTTATGTTTAAGCTTATGATCAGAGATAGGAGTAACCAGACCACTGATGGAGATATCATTCAAACCAGATGTACAAACTTAGTCAAATGTGTGTCCATGAGTTTGAGTTGGGAAATTATAATACTGATAAAGATCAAATCAGTCCAGAACAGTCTTTAATTGAGTAGTATTAGAACAGGGAGTGTCGATATGGATGTTAAAGTCACTGAGCAAGATGACCTTGGATGAAGAAGCAGTTCACTAAGCTCGGAGAAAAATTGTTTTGCTGTTTGGGTGGTCTATAAATTAGGATGATTGTTAGGGGACAGTTCGAGGAAACCTTCAAAACCATATATTCAAAAGTCTTAGTATTATAAAAGTCCAGTTCTGCAAGTGTAATGGAGTTGACCGCAAGGCCACCCCCTTTACCAGATAAACTTTAACAGCTGATTTTCCTCCTTTGGGCTGATTTTTAAACATAGTGATTTTATAATGTCTAGCCTAATTATAAATTTAAAAGCAAAACAGGTTGGAAAGTGGAAATGGCTAATATGAGCCAATAAGCGCTCTTCTGCCGCCATCTACTGTTTATATTGTAACTCTTTGTGTGTTTATAACTCTTTCAGTTTTGCAAATGGGGACCATCTTTGAAGGATTAATAAATAATGTTTTTTGTCATCATATTCAAAATAATATTTGAAGTGCTGGAATGTCTCTAATTACAAACACTGTGTTTCTTATTCAAATGTTCCTATTATCTTCAAGTCTGAATTGCAATCAGTAAAACTGATTCATTGGCAAATTAGGTAATTGACAACTGCATTAAAATATAGACACTGCATTTACTTTGGTTAAGTGTCAATGAAGGGGTACTTAAGCCTTATTGATGGGGTTGTGGGAGTACTTGAGGCTAAAAAGATTAGATTAGATTATAAGATTATTTAATTTGTAAGTACTAAATAAGGTATATCAAAGATTCTTTATATATATATCAACCCGTTATGCTGGATAAAATTAGCCCAACCTGTGTTCTGTCCTATATTTACCCAACAATTGGGTTAAAAACAACCCAAAATATACACATGCATGTGAAAGGAGAATGCATGCCTGTGAGAGAGTAGAATATATATGTATGTAAAAGGAGAATGTATGTATGTGAGAGTAGAAATGTATGTATATGAAAAGGAGAATGTATGTATGTGAGAGAGTACAAATATATGTATGTGAAAGGAGAATGTAAATGTGTGAGAGTCAATGAATGAATTCACTTAAGGCTTGTACGGTCCCTCATAATATATATATATATATGTTTACTCAACAGATTTAATTAATTTCTGACCAAGAATTTATTTGTGTTAAACTGGGCTTAATTAAACATGAAACCTGAAGTATCTCCTGTAGTAAAGTGTTTTATCTTCCTGGTCTTTGTGTCATTAGTGTAAGATCAGGCTCACATGTGTCCAGCTCTGTGTCTGTGAAGAGTGACTGTTCAAAAGGCGAAGGACCAAAATTCAGTGAGAGAAAACCATCAACTAACAAAAGGTGTTTCATGTGTTTATTATTTATAATTTCTACACATTGACTGTTAGAAAATATTTCAGCAAATATTTATCATGAAACTTTATCATTCAAACATTGTTCCAATTTACAATCAGCAAAAAGATTGAAATTATTTGATTTGAATTTTTGTAATACCCATTAGGACTCTGCGATATGGCAGAAAAAAAATACTTCTACATTCTACATATGGCACATTTAATGTCCAAAAACAAATATTTTAGCGAAATGTAGCTATATTTGTTAGTTGTGCTCCTCTTCTATTGCTCTCCGTCTGTTTGGTGTGCGGCGTCACTCGTTCAGTGAAGTCTGTGAAGTTTAGCGGAGACTGACATGGCTCGTCCACGCCTGACAGAAAAATGGACTTATTTGCATGACCTTCTAACATTTATAGATGGAGAATATACCTGTACAATGTAGGTTTATTCACTGAGGAAAACACCACATAGCAAATGCATTAAAGAGCACATATAACGGCTGTCTGATTTTATATGATTTTTGCCGTACTCAAGCAGCCCTACATTAAACCCTTTCAATTGAGACTGAAGTATTTCATGTAGTAAAGTGTTTTATCTTTCTCTTCTTTGTGTCATTAGTGAAAGATCAGGCTCACATGTGTCCAGCTCTGTGTCTTTGAAGAGTGACTGTTCAAAAGGTGAAGGACCAAAGTTCAGTGAGAGAAAACCATCAGCTAACAAAAGGTGTTTCATGTGTTTCTTATTGTTAGTCACACATAGACTGCTAGTGAATATTTCAGCAAATATTTATCATAAAACTATGTTCAAATATATTTCCAATGTACAAACAGCAGTGCTATAAAAACCCAAAGGGAGCATCAGCAAAAAGATTGAAGTTTCTATATGAATTCTAAAAAAAAAATTGTAATATGCATTAACTTGAGTCTGCTTACATAACTACTTCTCAACATATTAAAATACATATTGTCAATGCAGAATTCACTATATGTTTATACTTAAATAGATCCTATACTTTAACAGCAAAAACTAAAATTGCTAATGTTTTCTTGTTCTCTGCTAAAAATAATAATATAATTTTGCCTGAAAAAATACAGTATTTTATTTCATTGGCTAACAGGCTTCAATATGAGATGTTGGACTCAGACGTTCAGACTCACAGGAACAACGAGAATTTCAAAGACAGTCTCCTAGGGATCTTCCAGGTAGGAAACACATTTTCATACATGTTTATATTTATAACAAACAAATAGTTTACTGAACTTTGTTTGCAAAAATAATAGAATAGAAATTAGGAACCCATAAAATAATAATCAAAATTTAAAAAGACAAGTGTTGTTTTTGTACTTTTTGTGTTAAATGGCAGCTGATTAAATGTTTGGTGTTTACCTTTTTTCTTTTAGAAAATATTTTTAATTACTGGATAAATAATTTTGACCAAATATGGATGTGGATCAGGGGTGCGTTCTCCGAAACTACCTTAACACTATGTCGTTCTTAAGTTGTACCTTAAGAAGTACCTTATCGTTAATACGTGGTTTCCGAAACCTTCTTAGTTAAGTATACCTTCTGTAAGTCATACGTTCGTAAGGTTGGTCTGGAGCGCTCTTAGCTATACCTTATCGCTGCTGACGGTTCATACCGCTAGTGGCCACCACTACGCAAAAAGCTTTTTTACATCGCAGTTTAATTACACATAGAAAATTTTATATGAACATTTAATATAAAATCTGATTTAGTATTAAAATTACATTTTTACTTTACTTTAAAATTTTACACATAAAATACTTAAGTTGTTATAGCCTACACCCAGTGTATGGAAGTGTTTTCATTAATAAAGTTTCCATACACTAATGGTTGTTAGCTTTTTAATTACTATCCTAAGGCACATCAGCTGGCGAACCATTTGACAGGAAAGGCTTAGGAGTCTATATAAAGAAAGATGACACAAACTTTATAGCTATGGCAGCGAGACAGCGAGTACTTGTTTTAAATCAAAGACGGCGCCGTCCGCGGAGCCAGTTAGTGTATGTCAACTACATGGCTGGTGGTTAATCAGCATACGTTGTGGAGAACATTAACACACTTATGGCCGTAAGGGTTTGGGATTGCACACTTGCTAAATTATAAACACATACTCATATTTATTTCTGCATGTACATATTTCAATGAGCCCCGATAAATGCAGTTTTTACTATTTCTAAAACGCTTCTTTATAAAGAACATTGTTTTCTCAATACTTTATCTATAACACTGTGAAGGAAAGAGCGCACAATCGATCATCGAGGCATCGATATCAACCTATTCAGCACCTCCACCATGGACAGCGCCTGCTAAGGTCGAACTTAAGAAGGTTTACCTTAAGCAACATCCTAAGGTATAGTTCGGAGAACACACGTAGGAAAGGTATACCTGTAGTTAAGGTGTACCTTTTGAGTCTTCGTAGCGCGCTAAGAGACAACGTTATCGGAGAACGCACCCCTGGTTAAATTGTGTTGTTTTGTCCCTTATTTTGCTTGCTTTGTTTGTAGGATCTTGAGAGCAAAATAATCACATTTTTGAAGCATGAACTGGAAAAGTTTAAGAAAATATTACAAAAAGAGAACACAGAACACTTTGTGAAGGACTTTAATGAGAATAGATGCAGTATCAAA
Source organism: Leucaspius delineatus (assembly GCA_023718395.1). Lineage (NCBI taxonomy): Eukaryota > Metazoa > Chordata > Actinopteri > Cypriniformes > Leuciscidae > Leucaspius > Leucaspius delineatus. The sequence continues at coordinate 3,434,355 of CM043367.1, read as the reverse complement.
GCAGCAGCTCTTGATCTCACACTACATTACCTGAGAGAGATGAAACAAGATGAAGCTGCTGATGCTCTAGAAGGTAAGAGACTCATGATCATCTGTCTGATTGTCTCTTATAAATGTAGGAGAGAAAATGAAGACTAAAACTATCTATTTTCTGTTCCTGTGTTTAGATGAGCTGTTCTTCATTCATCAGCTGAAATGTGGCCTAAAGAAGAAGTATCAATGTGTGTTTGAAGGAATTGCGAAGCATGGTGACTCCACACTTCTGAATAACATCTACACAGATCTCTATATCACTCAGGGTGGCAGTGAACAGGTCAATACTGAACATGAGGTGAGACAGATTGAAGTTGCTTCCAGGCGTCATGAAGCACAAGAGATACAGGTTGAATGCACACATCTATTTGAAGCACCTGAACAAGACGAGGAGATCCGAACTGTACTGACAAAAGGAGTCGCTGGCATTGGGAAATCAGTCTCTGTGCAAAAGTTTGTTCTGGACTGGGCTGAAGGAAAAGAAAATCAAGATATCGGCTTCATATTTCCTCTTCCATTCAGAGAGATGAACTTAAAGGAGAAAGAAAAACTAAGTATGATGGACCTTATAACTCAGTTTTTCCCAGAGACAAAAGGACTGAACCTTATAAGAAGGAATCAATTCAAAGTGCTGTTCATCCTTGATGGACTGGACGAATGTCGCCTTCCTCTGAAGTTTGACTGTAATGAGACGTGGCGTGATGTGTCGTCACCAGCCTCTCTGGATGTTCTCCTAACGAACCTCATGAAGGGAAATCTGCTTCCTTCTGCTCTCATCTGGATCACCACCAGACCAGCAGCTGCCAGTAAGATTCCTCCTGACTGCATCGACCGGCTGACAGAGATACGAGGATTCAGTGACGCACAGAAGCAAGAGTACTTCAAAAAAAGATTCACTGATGAGAATCAGGCCAACACAATCATAGATCACATTAAAAAATCAAAGAGTCTCTTTATCATGTGCCACATCCCAGTCTTCTGCTGGATTTCAGCCACTGTTCTCCAGAACATTCTGGAGGAGAAAAGAAATAATGATGTGAAAAACACTCAGGCTGATGAGATCTCTAAAACACTGCAGGAATCAAACACTGAAGACACTCCCAAGACTCTGACACAAATGTACACACACTTTCTCCGCTTCCAGATCCAGCAGAGCCGCCGAAAGTATGATGGAGAATACACACCAGATGTTTCCTGGGATAAAGATGCCATCCTTTCACTGGGGAAACTGGCATTTCATCAGCTGGAAAGAAACAACCTGATCTTCTATGACACAGACCTGGAAGCCTGTGGTATTGACGTCTATAAGGCATCAGTGTACTCAGGCATGTGTACCCAGATCTTTAAGGAGGAAACAGGGATCATTCTTGGTACCATGTACTGCTTTGTTCACTTGAGCATTCAAGAGTTTATTGCAGCCCTTTTTGCACATCTGTTTCTGGAAATCAACAAGACAAGTGTGTTTGATAATGAGTCTACAGAACAGGAAAACAGAAATGAAACCATGATTGATTTTCTCAAGACTGCAGTAGACAAGGCGCTCGAGAGTGACAATGGACACCTGGACCTTTTCCTTCGCTTCCTCCTCGGTCTGTCACTCCAGTCCAATCGACGACTCTTACAAGGTCTGTTGACACAGCAAGACAGCAATGACCAGAGCAACAAGGAAATAGTTCAGTACATCAAGCAGAAATTAGAAGATAATCTTCCAGCAGAGAGATCCATCAATCTGTTCTACTGTCTGAATGAACTGAACGACCAAACTCTGGTGAAGGAGATTCAGACCCATCTTAGCAAAGGCAGTCTCTCATCTGGTGACCTTTCACCTGCCCAGTGGTCTGCTTTGGTCTTTGTGTTGTTGACATCAGAGGAAGAGCTGGAGGAGTTTGAGCTTCAGAAATTCAAGAAATCAGACGAGTGTCTCATTAGATTATTGGCAGTCATCAAAGCCTCCAGAAGAGCTCTGTAAGTCACTTTATGTTACGTTATGTCATGTTTTGGTCTAATCCAGGTTATAACAGATTATTTAAAATACATATATTATCAGTTGTTACTTTATATCTCCCAATAAAATTATATTTTAAATGCTAAATTTCCTAATAGTTTTAGTTCTATAATCGTAATTGTGGTGGGCACATTTATCAAAACCCTGTTGAATCATATTAGATTACAATTATTAGATTAAAGCAACTTTTTTGTTTTAGAAAAACCATGTTAAACTGTATATATCAAATATACAGTTTAACATGTTTTTCATATTTCTAATAATTGAAATATTAACAACTATAAAGAAATTCTTAGTTTGAAGTAATCTTAGGTTTACTTTAATCAGTAAAGATTTTACAGCAAAAAAGAAGAAAAAAGAACCACTGATTTAGAATTAAACCGAAAGGCCTTTTAGTTGCTAAAAAGTATGAACTATCAATCAGATGACAGAAGGCATGTAGTAGATTTTCAGCAGTTTATTTCAGTAAAGTTTTGATCAAATTGATAATTTTAGAGGCCTTAGACATTCATGTATCAAATATGATACAGTAGGTTTTATAGGGTTGAGTTAGCAGAGGATGAAGCACAACAGTTGTTATCATACAACACACTGGTTTATAGTTATTTTCACTAACTTTGACTATGTAGTTCTCTTCAACTTCTGCTATAAAGCACATATGCTCTTACATAACTTCAATGCTTTAACTTCAAATCATTAAACCCCCAGAATCTTCTCAAGACAAATGTAAAACTCATTGTCATTTAAACTATAAATCTTAAAAATATTTTTATCCAAGCATGTCTCATTTAATTGAGCAAATTATTCACTTAATCAAAAATAATATATATAAAATGCTAGTTTTGTCAGTGTGCAGCTCACCCTTCTATTTTATACAGTATATATATATATATACTGTATATATATATATATATATATATATATATATACAGTGGGGCAAAAAAGTATTTAGTCAGTCACCAATTGTGCAAGTTCTCATACTTAAAAAGATGACAGAGGCCTGTAATTTTCATCATAGGTATACCTCAACTATGAGAGACAAAATGAGAAAAAAAATCCAGAAAATCACATTGTCTGATTTTTAAAGAATTTATTTGCAAATTATGGTGGAAAATAAGTATTTGGTCAATAACAAAAGTTCATCTCAATATCCTTTGTTGGCAATGACAGAGATCAAACATTTTCTGTAAGTCTTCACAAGGTTTTCACTAGTGGTGGGCCGTTATCGGCGTTAACGCGCTGCGTTAACGCGAGACTCTTATCGCGTGATAAAAAAAATTTCGCCGTTAATCTATTCTCCAAGTTGGGTTGGGAGCTGGCTCAAGCTACACAAGCTATGATGACGCAATCTACCCGCGGCCGCGAGGAAGACACGGCTGCAACGCATCATATTCGTCGTCATCTTAAGTAAACACGGCTGAAAGTTAAAGCTGGTGTAAAAGATCGGTGCAACATCCATTATTTGGACTTGGTTCGGATTTAAGCCGTCCGACGTAGACTGTGTGGTGTAACAGTTCGGTAAGTTAACACACGACTAATCCGTTCTACCACCTCAAATTCAAAACGAAACATATCACTGAATACCAGCGCGCGCGTATTATTCCCAATATATCTGAGTGGTGTAGAACATAATCTCTGTCTGCGCCCGATTTAAAGAATCGTTGTTGTGTTTCTTTTTAACTGAAAAGACATCAGTTAGAATATTCTAATTTTAAATTTGGGGTTTCATAAGCTCCAAGCCATAATAAACATTAGACCTACTTAAGTCTCTGCAGCTAGTGTACTTAAATTTTATTTATCTGCAAAATGATGTTGTATACTTACAGTTTTGCACAATATATGTTCTCAAAACTACATGCACCCTTAAAAAAAAACAAAAAAAAAAAACATTTAGCAGTTGTTTAGCAGGGTCTGTGTAACCTGTTCTGAAATGGTTTTATTATAATATCGTTATCGCAAGAGGCTGCAATGTATATCACAATATGGATTTTAGGCCATATCACCCATCCCTAATTGATAGCCTATAGTAGTTGATAATAACATAGGCCTACCTAATGTTACCTACGGACGGTAACAGTACAGTAGTAACTTTTACAGTCTATGAGTAGAACAGCTTTCTCAAGCAGTTTGTGATGCATTTTGGAAACAGGAGATGAGCCCCTGGTCTAATGCGCCACCTGGCTTGAGAAACCCGTTCTCAAAGACTTAATTTTATAGTCATTATTTGGGTAGCACACATATTCTGAATGCCTTCGGCAGAATTCAAATGAGCCATTTTAATCTAGATTAATCTAGATTAATTTCAAAATTAATCTAGATTAATCTAGATTAAAAAAATTAATCTATGCCCACCTCTAGTTTTCACACACTTTTGCTGGTATTTTGGCCCATTCCTCCATGCAGAGCAGTGATGTTTTGGGGCTGTCGCTGGGCAACACGGACTTTTTAACTCCCTCCAAAGATTTCCTATGGGGTTGAGATCTGGAGACTGGCTAGGCCACTCCAGGACCTTGAAATGCTTCTTACGAAGCCACTCCTTCATTGCCCAGGCGGTGTGTTTGGGATCATTGTCATGCTGAAAGACCCAGCCACGTTTCATCTTCAATGCCCTTGCTGATGGAAGGAGGTTTTCACTCAAAATCTCACGATACATGGCCCCATTCATTCTTTCTTTTACACGGATCAGTTGTCCTGGTCCCTTTGCAGAAAAACAGCCCCAAAGCATGATGTTTCCACCCCCATGCTTCACAGTAGGTATGGTGTTCTTTGGATGCAACTCAGCATTTTTTCTCCTCCAAACACGAACAGTTGAGTTTTTACCAAAAAGTTCTATTTTGACCATATTATATTCTCCCAATCCTCTTCTGGATAATCCAAATGCTCTCTAGCAAACTTCAGACGGGCCTGGACATGTACTAGCTTAAGCAGGGGGACACGTCTGGCACTGTAGGATTTGAGTCCCTAGCGGCGTAGTGTGTTACTCAGGGCCGGCCCGTGGCATAGGCGGAATAGGCAAATGCTAGGGGTACCACTCATCCATAGGGGCGCCAAAAGGAGTGAACGAGTGAATTTTTATTTATTTTTATTTACTTTTTTTTTTTAAGTTAATTTTTAATAATACTATTTTAAAACCATTAGTTCGAAATACTACCAAATAAAGCAAAAAAAAGTCTGGCACATCAATCTTTCCCCGCCCAGCAAGTGCTTGAAGTGCGTCAGAAACAGAGTGCGTGCGCGATCAGTTGTTGGTAATTTGTTGTGTAGCGTGCGCGACGCCGCATCCAATGTAGACAGCACTGCTTTTGTTTGAGGGCACTTAACACACTCAGGTTATCCTATAGAAACGAGCCTGGCAGCTCGCGCCAGGTCTAGACACGGTGAAAGTTTCCTGATTGTGACGGATGGCCGAATTTACATGACACGTTATAAATTAGCATTATAGTCTGTGATAGATACCGTGCCAAAAAGAGAAGAGGATAAAAGGGGTTAAAGACAGAGGTAAGGTGATTTAGTGAATGAACAGTTTATCTAATTGCATGGAGTAAGATACTATAATTTAATGGCAGTTATTTTTACCTTAAACTTAATGTTAGCAGTTGTTCTGAGTTCTCCAGAGGCCCCAGACGGTGTTACATTTTGTAATAGTCATGTCAGTTTTAAGACGCATTTTTTATCACTTTTTTAAATTAATGTTTTACTCTACAGTTGTGCAGTTTTGGGGGGGATATATGGCATTTTTAAAATTTATTTGCCAAAATTAATAATGATATTTATTAAGGCTACAGGTTTATTAAAAATAGCAAAGTTCACATTAAATCTGTATTGTAAAACGCGCTATAAAAGATAATGGGGACTTGACCTGAATGCTAGATGTAATGCTCTAGATGTAAGATACATGTGTGTATATATATATATATATATATATATATATATATATATATATATAGATATATATATATAGGCTAAATAATCATGAACAATGAGGGGGTGAAATGCAGGGGGTACCAGGTAAAATCTTGCCTAGGGCAGCAAATTGGTCAGGGCCGGCCCTGGTGTTACTGATGGTAGCCTTTGTTACTTTGGTCCCAGCTCTCTGCAGGTCATTCACTAGGTCCCCCCGTGTGGTTCTGGGATTTTTGCTCACCGTTCTTGTGATCATTTTGACCCCACGGGGTGAGATCTTGCGTGGAGCCCCAGATTGAGTGAGATTATCACTGGTCTTGCATGTCTTCCATTTTCTAATAATTGCTCCCACAGATGATTTCTTCACACCAAGCTGCTTACCTATTGCAGATTCAGTCTTCCCAGCCTGGTGCAGGTCTACAATTTTGTTTCTGGTGTCCTTTGACAGTTCTTTGGTCTTGGCCATAGTGGAGTTTGGAGTGTGACTGTTTGAGGTTGTGGACGGGTGACTTTTATACTGATAACGAGTTCAAACAGGTGCCATTAATACAGGTAATGAGTGGAGGACAGAGGAGCCTCTTAAAGGTCCCATTCTATGCCCCTTTTCACAAGATGTAAAATAAGTCTCTGATGTCCCCAGAGTGTGTATGTGAAGTTTGAGCTCAAAATACCCAACAGATCATTTTTTACAGCATGTTTAAATTGACATTTTTTGGGGCTCAGAAAAACGAGCCGTTTCAGTGTGTCCCCTTTAAATGCAAATGAGGTGCTGCTGGACGACACAGGGGGCGGAGCTTCATGAGCTCGTGCTCAGTCTGTCAGGAAAACTTCATCTCACGGAATGATGATAATATCAGAAACTCTCAGTAACGGCGTTCATTTCGAGTCGGACAATAATGCCTACAGAGTCAGATTGCTGTATAGAGATGAAACAGGTATGGTTTAGTAGTTTAATTACGGTTAATATAACGTATTTGTCATCTGCTTGTATGTATCTATTATTTATTAATAGCCTACAAGTCTGCTGTCTGAATGATGATCAAACATGTACTGATGAGTTTAATAAAGTTTATTGTACATCACACAAAAGATGAAGCGTCAGTTTTACTTCAGAAAATCACCGTAAGAGCTGAGTAAACACAGTAGGCTAAGTTATAAGAAGTGCGCAAGTAGCCAGTAGAGTTGAGGGAGCATTCCTGTGGGCGGAGGTTAGTCAAGAAACGGTTCTGGTGATGTCACTAATGCAGGATGTAGAGGGGTGTAGTCCAATCGAGCCGTTTTTTGTAGTCAACTTCTGTTAAATAAAATATCTCGCTTGGCATTGAACTTTGAGCTTTATAATTTTACAGATATTATTTATGCTCTAACAGCAACATTACACACTAACTAAAGTTTGAAACATGGAATCGCATGCAACGGGACCTTTAAAGAAGAAGTTACAGGTCTGTGAGAGCCAGAAATCTTGCTTGTTTGTAGGTGACCAAATACTTATTTTACTGAGGAATTTACCACTTAATTCATTAAAAATCCTACATGTGATTTTCCCATGTGATTTTCTGGATTTTTTTTCCCTCATTTCGTCTCTCATAGTAGAGGTATACCTATGATTAAAATTACAGGCCTCTCTCATCTTTTTAAGTGGGAGAACTTGCACAATTGGTGGCTGACTAAATACTTTTTTGCCCCACTGTATATATATATATATAAACTGTACACACTATTTATGTAAAAAATATAAAATAATGTAAAATATATTTAATATTCGTATAATAAAATGTTCCATCTAATTTCGAGATGTAATTTATTTGTCTTGCAGGCTAAATGATTGTGGCTTAACAGACAAAAGCTGTTCAGCTCTGGCTACTGTTCTTGGATCAGATACCAATCTGAAAGAGCTGAACATGAACAATAATAGTCTGCAGGATTCAGGAGTGAAGCTGCTCTGCATTGGACTGAAGAATATAATGTGTACATTGGAGATACTGAGGTAAGTTGTTTTCCAGCAGAAGATATTTTGAGATATTCTTTACTTTTAAATATATTTCAATCATGACAACTCAGAAGGAGTTTTACTAAGAAAGGGGTCATGAACCGCTTTGTTTTGTTTTATAATGTTTCCTGTAATGCATTTATAATGTTAGTATAATTTTTACATCAAAAATTGTCATAATTTACTCAGATTTTTGCCCTCTGATTTGAACTCTGGTTTGAAGGGGCGCTGTGAGACTTCAGTGTAAACGCCCACTGCTGTGATTGGCTAACATCTTTGCATATGAAATAAGTATTACAAGTGGAACTCTCTTGAATACTTTTAGCACGCTTTTACAATCACAGCTCTTAAGATTAACTAATCGTGTAAAGTGTTGATTAAAGCATTATATTTAGATCTATGGCATTATATTTATATAGTGGCATGAAAGGTTGCAGTAATGAGCATGTTGCCAATCACAAACGTTGATTATAGTGTTGTTATAGTGTATGCCCTTATAATGTTGAGCATTTGAGTGTGATCTCGTCATTGCAAATAATCCACAGTGAAATGTACTGCATACAAATAAATAATACTCAACTGAGACATTCACATTGTCGAAAATAAATAAAATAACCACATTCGTAGTATTAGAAGGGCTCGACATTAAAGGGTTAGTTCACCCAAAAATGAATATTCTGTCAGTAATTACTCTCCCTCATGTTGTTCCAACCCCATAAGACTTTCGTTCATCTTCAGAACACAAATGAAGATATTTTTGATTAAATCTGAGAGCTGGATCACTCCTCCATAGGCTTCTAAGACATTATAACTTGCTGACCCAGAAAATGTATTAAAGGTGCATTAAGCAACTTTTCATGTTAAAAATACCCGTTTTCTAACCCATACATGCTTAAACAATTGCCTGATGGGCTGAATGAGCCCTTCTCTGATCACTGAGATTGTCTCTATAATCCTGTAAATTATAGAGTAAAATAAATAAGAGGGATTCGGGCCGGAATTTTAGACTGGGCGTGACGTCATGCGCGTTCACGGCACGCTCACATAGCTATGTCTGGCAGGTTTGTGTATTCGCCGCCATTCTCTGTAGAAGATGGATTCTAAGAGACCGGCTTGTAGTTCATTTCAAACACCAACGCAAACTCCACGTAAGATAAAAAAATAAAACTTTTGTCCGTGAGCGTGCACACCTTTGGTTGCAGTTTCGCTTGCCACCAGAGGGGGCATAGTTCTGCAAAATCTCAGAGACTTGCGCAATGCACCTTTAAAGACATCGTTAATATAGTCCAAGTGACTACAGTGGCTCAATCTTAAAGGGTACATAACATACACAGTTTCACCTAATCTCATGTTAATCTTGAGTACCTATAGAGTAGTAGTGCATCCTTCATATCTCCAAGAAGTGTTTAGTTTTATTATATTTATAAAAGAAAAATACAGCTTTCCGATTCTCTCCTGAAAAAGCCGAGCTCCTGGAGGCGGAGCTATAGAGTCAAGCGGTAGCGCTGATTTCCAGCAAAAGACAGAAATCTGATCCAGGTTTACTTACATGAATGGGTTTTTTTATCACTGGGACCGCTCCACGTTTTAATAGCAAACGATTTGCAAATCCAGCGTCGACCTGGGCCTTGTTAATAAAACATTCATCACTGAAATGACCAGAACACACAACCGCACTTGCTACACTCCGTTGCTGCCCCGGAAAAACAAACTGCATCCACTGTTCCTGTAACACTGGGTTTTTTGGGAAGCTGAACACGGTAAGCTTACCCTCACATCCAAAAACACACTTTTTGGGAGACATTCTTGAACAAATCCTATGCAGCGCTGGCGATGATTTCCTGTTGAAGCGCGTTGATGTGCGCGGTCTCGCACTCCTCTGGTCGACGTGCGCGTGGGCGAGCTTTTCCGAGAGAAATGCTCATATAAGGAGTTCCACTCTGATCTACGTCATTAGATCCACGATCGAAAAAAAACAGCCGAAACTTGTACCAACCCGGAAGTAAGATTTTCGGCACAGAAATTCTCTGTTATTTGTCCAAAATATTTTTTTTAAACTTTGCCCATGTCTAGCATGAGAATCCATCTCTTTAACAGTGTAAACAACTCTGAATACATGAAACACCATTGTACCCCCCCTTTAAGTTTGCTCGTGGCTCGAGTCTTTTCACATAGTATAACTGCGCAGCGCTTCTGTGTTGGACGTCACACGCATCACACACATGACCAGCGTCGGACAATAGTCAGCCTACGTGTGACGTACAACACAGAAGCGCTGCGCAGTTACACTATGTGAAACAACTCGAGGCCCAGAGAGAAGGAAATAAATAGTGGAATAAAGTCGTTATTTTTGGGGGTTTTTGCGCACAAAAAGTATTCTCGTCGCTTTATAAACTTAAAGGGTTAGTTCACCCAAAAATGAAAATAATGTCATTAATGGCTCACCCTCATGTCGTTCCAAGCCCGTAAGACCTCCGTTCATCTTTGGAACACAGTTTAAAATATTTTAGTTTTAGTCCGAGAGCTTTCTGTCACTCCACAGTATACCTATGGACGGTATACTGTCCATGTCCAGAAAGGCAATATAGACATCATCAAAGTAGTCCATGTGACTACAGTGGCTCAATCTTTGTTTATCAAGCGACGAAATCATTCGTACTCCACTAATCATTTCCTTCTCTCTGTGCCTCGAGTGTTTACGTAGTGTTTCAGCGCAGCGCGTCTGTGTTGTACGTCACACGTGGGCTCACTATTGGCCGACACTGGTCATGTGTGATGCGTGTAACGTACAACACAGAAGCGCTGCGCTGAAACACTACGTGAACTCACTCAAGGCCCAGAGAGAAGGAAATAAAGTGGAATAAAGTCGTTATTTTTGTTTACTTTTTGTGCACAAAAAGTATTTTCGTCGCTTGATAAACAAAGATTGAGCCACTGATGTCACATGAACTACTTTGATGATGTCTATATTGCCTTTCTGGACATGGACAGTATACCGTCCATAGGTATACTGTGGAGTGACAGAAAGCTCTCGGACTAAAACTAAAATATCTTAAACTGTGTTCCGAAGATGAATGGAGGTCTTACGGGCTTGGAACGACATGAGGGTGAGTCATTAATGACATTATTTTCATTTTTGGGTGAACTAACCCTTTAAGATTGAGCTACTGTAGTCACTTGGACTATATTAACGATCTCTTTAATAAATTTTCTGGGCCAGCAAGTTATAACGTCTATAGAAGTCTATGGAGGAGTGATCCAGCTCTCAGATTTAATCAAAAATATCTTAATTTATGTTCCGAAGATGAACGAAAGTCTTACGAGGATGGAACAACATGAGGGTGAGTAATTATTGACAGAATTTTCATTTTTGGGTGAACTAACCCTTTAAGCCTTTTCATGTGCTTGTCCTTTGGACAAGTAAATCTGTCATTCACTTGTCCGAGTAAAAAAGTTGCTTGTCCAGAATTTTTTCGGGGTGTGTGTGTGCTGTAAATATAATTTATTTTGAAGAAATATTCTCATCTGTGTTCAATCAGCTCTGATATATTTAAATATGCATATTGTCATATCTGCACCTTTAAAGGGCATTTCCCCTACTGATATAATGTCTATTTTATTAGTAGCCATTCAGTAGCTTGTCAACAGTGCATCAGTTGACATTCAACAACACTGTTTCAACTGACAAGTAAAATACGTTCAACTGACTGCCTATAGACTATAAGGTACAATTCAAGTGTTAATATACAGATTTTACAAAAAAGTGCCTGTTGACTGTCAATGTTATTTTGCAACAGGTTATTAACCAATTGGCGACTAACTTTCAATTGTCAACTAACTTTCTGTAGATTGAGTACCAACAACTCAAGATCAATCTGTCAGTTAAAAGTCAACAGTCATGTCAGCATATGAAGTATATGATACTGTATATCCTACTCAAGGGGTCTCATGTGCATCAAATTAATGATTATTTTAGCTAATTTAAAACTGTTTTTAAAAATGTTTTAACCATTTGTAGATAATCTGTTGATAGTCAACTAAAGATTACATGTAGTTGCTTATTTGTTGCTTGTCAACAAATAAATTGTTTATGATCAGTAGACTATTAATAGACATTCTCAACTAAGCGTTAGTAGATATATTTTAGGACTATCTAATTAAAGTGAAAAAAAGTTTATATCAGTAGAAAGTCTATAACCTATCAACAGATTAATATATTGTTTATGATCAGTTGACTATTAATAGACATTATCCACTAAGTGTTAGTAGATATCTTTTAGGACTATCTAATTAAAGTGAAAAACAGTTTATATCAGTAGAAAGTCTATAACCTATCAACAGATTGCATACCTAACCTGACTGAAGTAGAACAAACACTATGGCCAGCACATCAGAGAAAAATAAATAAATAAATAATACAACCCATTATTTACTAGGATATCACGATCACATCTGAACCATCTGATTATGTGAAAAAAAATATATTGAGCATTCTAAATGAGAAAACTCTCAATAGTCTACATCATTTCAAATGCCCGAGGCCAAGATCAAAAGTTATAAACAAAAAATAACAATAATTATTAATAAATACATTTAGCCTTTCATGACAGTAAGTTTTACAGAAAATCACATTTATTAAATGCAGTTTAACGTTATAAGTTACTCATTTAAGAAATAATCTCTGTTCCTGCTGCAAACTCGCTTCGGAGGATTAACAGACAGGACTATAGTTTAAACCCTTAACAATACCTTCTTTAATCGTTATACCATTTTGTAACATTTAGTTTATTTAACGTTACGGTGAGACACAAAAGGCGTTTTCTCCTATAGAACCATAATACACAAAAACACAATATAAATGAACAAAATACATAATTTTTATTAGCTAACGTAACGTTAGATGTAATCCAAATCTTTATAATCCATACGCAAGCAAGAAACAGATCCACATTCAGCCCTTCATCCACATCCAGCGATCTCCATCTCCATTCTCAGCGGCGACCGTAAATGTCAAATCCCGCGCTCGTGATGAATTTAAATTAAAAAATTGCGCCCTCAAGAAGCGTTACGACATGTTTTACGGCAGTGATATCAAACGCTCATTGGCTCTCGCCTGCTTCGTCACAGATTGCAGCAGGCCGTGTTTCAGTTTAAACAACATTGAAATGCAGAAGCGCGCGCGCCGTCATCATGCAGAGGGAAGCTGGGTTAACATTTTCATGGATTAATAACTTAAATTCTGCTCTGTCTCTTATACAAAACTATTATATACTGCCAGAGAGGACTGCAACACATCGTCATTTGAGCGACTTTTGGTACCGATTTACATTTTCGCAATAAATTATTATGATTACACATCTGTTGTTTTTCTTCATAATTTTAGCCTGCATAGTTTTAAGAAATGGTTATGGGTAGGTTTAGGGGCAGGAGTAGGATTAATGTTAGTGGCTCAATTTCAAATGCTATTAATAAAACTGGCATTTCCCTACACATCTCTGTCCATAAAGTGTTTTATTCTTTTTATATTCTGTATAAAATGAGTAATTTATATTTAGGTTTGGGAGTAGGGTTAAGGGAACTTACATTTATCTATAAAACAGTATAAGGGAAATGATACAGATATCTTTATGATTCGTAAACATTTTGTTGCTGTGGATTCGTAATAATTCTACGTTGCAGACATGTCTGTACTCTGTATCATACGTTTCAGCATCTATCCAAACGTACAAAAAAGTATGTTTTCAATCTGTTGATAGGTTATAGACTTTCTACTGATATAAACTGTTTTTCACTTTAATTAGATAGTCCTAAAATATATCTACTAACACTTAGTGGATAATGTCTATTAATAGTCTACTGATCATAAACAATTTATTTGTTGACAAGCAACAGATCTAATCTTTAGTTGACTATCAACAGATTATCTACAAATGGTTAACATTTTTTTTAAAAACTGTTTTAAATCAGCTAAAATAATCATTAATTTGATGCACATGAGACCCCTTGAGTAGGATATACAGTATCATATAGCCTACTTCATATGCTGACATGACTGTTGACTTTTTACTGACAGATTGATCTTGAGTTGTTGGTACTCAATCTACAGAAAGTTAGTTGACAATTGAAAGTTAGTCGCCAATTGGTTAATAACCTGTTGCAAAATAACATTGACAGTCAACAGGCACTTTTTTGTAAAATCTGTAGATTAACACTTGAATTGTACCTTATAGTCTATAGGCAGTCAGTTGAACGTATGTTACTTGTCAGTTGAAACAGTGTTGTTGAATGTCAACTGATGCACTGTTGACAAGCTACTGAATGGCTACTAATAACTAGTAAAGTCTCAACAAACGGACTATCAAAATAAAGTGTTACCGACTGTTGTTACCCTAGGTAGGGCTGATCAAATTAAATCATTTACACTGAAAATGTACAACTGCATTAAATAATGTTATGAGATTGTTTTAAATATTTTTGAATATACAAATAAGAAACGTTGAAAAGAATGATACTTTTAAACATGAAAGTAAACCGCCATTAGGAGGCGGCAGGCGACCGTCTTAATAAGCAAGGCATTGAGTCATTCATTCAAACGATTCGTTCAAACAACTGATTAATTCAAGAATGAGACAGATGTTTATAAATGGATCATTGAATCTTTGACTCGGCCAATTCGTTCAAAACGCTGAATCATTCAGTAATGAAAACACGGTTAAGTGTTGCTGTGAGATGCCTTACGGTTCTGCTGTGATCTTTGTTTGGAACTATTTTCGCTGCTGAAACAGAACAAAAACAGCCAATATTGTGTCTAAAATGTAAGTGGTTCAATTTGAACTGTTGTATCAAAAGCAATGTCACATTTTCAGTCGTGGTGGTATTCAGTAGTCAGGAAAACAGCACTCGTCATGTGAGGTTGCTTAACTGTATCATATGTTAAAAATATTAAAACTCCACATTTTGAATTTTTATAGGCAGTATGTTGTTAACTGAGTTTCTTTTGCGTGAGCAGCGCTCATTTGTTTAGATTTCTCCTCGAGAGGATGCGCAAGCCTCAACAGCGCAACCTTGTTACCGTCAGTAATACATTTATTATCCACTATCAATCGCAACTTACAATAAATATAATACAATCAGAATCATTCTCTCGTTTTAGTGATTCCCTAGTTATTTTTTTTGTTATTGACGATTAATCAGGCTATTTGTCCGGTCGGGCAAGTAAAATTCTCTTTTACTTGTCCCTTCAAAAAATCCACTTGTCCCGGACAAGCAGACAAGCGTTAATGTCGAGCCCTGTATTAGGATCTTTTGTAAGGTAATGTTATTTGTGGTCCATCCTGTATAGCTCTCCTCTCGTCATCTCAACACATCAGTGGGCGAGGCCAAAGTTGTAATGGTGAAATAGGCATTGATTTTCTTCTGCAGAGGCGGTCTTTAACCACTCTATTACGTCATCAAAAAGCACATTCCCGGATGAGTCGTTCGCTGGGCTTGGGAACAATAAAAGTTGTTTTTGGAATAACAAGGAAGTTTTCAGTTCTGAAACTTACAGGATATTCTTATAGTATAATGACCTCTTATATGTAAAAAGTTTGACATTTGATCTCTAAGAAAAATTTGATTTCACAGTTTATGACCCCTTTAATGTATTTGGCTTGGAGGACTAGATCTGCTACGCTGATGATGCTGTTGATTATTGCTGCTGCTGCAGAGCAAGTATGGACTTGCTACTGCTAATAAATGTGCAGACATGCTGTTGTGATTATGTAAGATATGCTGCTGCTGCATAAATAGACATTCATAAATCCTGTAGCAGATCTAGGCAGGTGGAGCTGAGGGATGTCGAGGATTTCAGAGCAACCATGATAGAGCACTGCAAAACTGGCTCACAGCAAACAATGAACAATACTATTTAAATGTTGAACAAACAATCTGGCTGCAGGATCAGCAGAGGCCAATCAGCTTGTGCCATGATGTGATTGCATGTAAAGGACAATCGTCTTAAAGCTATGAATATAATTAAAGTGTTGGCCAAAACTAAATGGGGAGCTGAGTATACTGTCCTTTTGTGACTTTTTCGAGTATTGATTGATCTAGTTTGGACTATGGTAGCATAATTTATGATTATGCCAGGTGTAGATTTAGAAAGTATGCTTTTCCCCTGTTGTTTAATACACAGGACCTGACACCATTCATTTTGCCAAGAGATCTCTTATTTATTTTATCATAAAATCAAGACAGGAGAAAGTGACAATGGACCAAACAAAGGTCTTCATTCCAGCTTCTCTGTTCCTCTGGACACAGAGGTTCGGTTTTATATGCTACTGACCAGAAAAACTACATTACCAGAGGAACATATGGTTTCAATTAACATGGCATGTATCTCATCACTATGCTTTGGTGGAAACTTCATAAACTGCATACACATTTCATGTCTCTAACTCTTCCATTACACTCTCCCCCTGTTCATGCAGTCTAGCTTGTCCCAACAATGTCTCTCTCAACCACATCTACTCAACGTCACTATGATTCACAAAATACAATGATTACAAATAATTATGGATACAAATAAAAAGTAATAATACTGAAACACAAAATAATACTGAAAATAATATTAAATAATGAAATTGTAGTCTTCACAGCAAATCATATAAACAGATGTTTGACACGATGCATCATCAGGGATTATGGCTTGCCTTGGGAGCTTTCAGAACTTCACCAGTTCAGAGTTTGAACATTGAAGCCAATGTACCATCACTTCAAAATAGCCAGCTGAAGCGATCATTCCAATATGCTATACTATTAACTTAACGCTGTTAATACCTATCTAAGTATATTTCCCAGTGTGTTGTCACAAACAATAAAGACCAGAATGAAATGTTTATATCTTTATATAAATTGTTTGTTTTCGGTAGATCAGAAATCATAAACAGAACAAAGCATGAATATGAAAATGAAAATAAATTGAAATAAACCAGTACAGTAAGTCAAAATAATATAGCAAATCTCCAAAGTAAATCTTTAAACAAAAAGTAATGAAATTACAATAAAATTGAAGAAGCTTATATGATCAGTTCAGGGTTGTAGATTCCTTGAGTAAGTATGGATTCACTACAATGAAAGTTTATGTCAATGATGTTTAGGATGTTGTCCAAGTTCCACAATGGCTAGAAAAATAGAACTTCAAGTGCCCAAATAGTCCCAAAAATAAGATCCACAGAGTCAAATCCTTGTACTCAGGACATTTGTTAATCTATAGGGATTAATGGATGAAAATATTCTCTTGATTAGCAAACCTCGATATCCAAAAGGTGGAGCTTTAGCAAACCATACAGATTCCTCACACCATAATTTAAGGTCACCTTTAAAGAGTCCATCTACAAAAAGGAACAGAAGTCTAGCATTAGCTAGAGAGCCTACACATAAATAATATATTAATTGAAAACAAATGCACAAAATAAAGGAGAAACAAAACTTAGAAGATTGACCTGGAAACAAAGTTTCTCAATCTGGACTCCAAATACGTATTTTGTTTGGCAAGCATATTGTTGAACAAGTAGAGACACTGACTGAAAACACTGTCGATCAGCGAAAGCTGGTCGATATGGCAGCGTCTCAAAGTTTGGATAACTTTATGTGGAGGCATGGCATTAAAATCATCCCTGCGGAGCGTTGTTCTATTGAGGATTGCACAATTGCAGTCGCTGAAGTAGTTGGGTAGTAGTTGGACTATTTTTAAAAAAATCACTACAGCAATTATAGCTGCAGACAATATGCTAATGGAGTTGTAGGGATTGTCGTTAACGATGTGATTATTTAGAAGACAGACACACATGATTCTAAAAAATGAAAATGAGGAGCTAAATAAAGCCATGAAATTTAAGGTGGACAACTATGATTATGTGGTCTATGTAACTTCAGAAAGTATGAAGTGCTTTGGCTGTGGACAGGAAGGACATATGAATCATGCTTGTCCTGAGAAGGAAGATCCAGTAGTGCCTTTGAATGAGAATAGAAATAAGGAGCAGACAAATGTAGGTAGAAATGAGGAACAGAGACCGTCAGAAACTGGTTAAGTCGCCTGAACTTCAGAGGGGAATGAGAAATGTGTGAGAAATGGAGGTCGGTCCGGCCACAGTGGGACTAGAAACACTCTCTTTTCTCCTATCGCCAGTGACGCACGGAACCATAGAAACGGTGTTTTGGGTGCAGGCAAGCGGGTTGTACAACGCGCTTGTTGGCTGCAAAATACACATCTGCAGTCGCCTTTTTTAAAGGAACTGACAGAGCGAAGCATTGACGGCATATTTTTATCTGCCGGCAGACCCGGGATCAAACACGGGTCTCTCGTGCTAAAGCCTGAGAATCTGCCACTGGGCCACAGGGGAAGACACATAGACATTCAGTGAGCGCGAGTATTATCAGAGAGCGTCAACATGCTAGCGTTTGTTTGCAGGAGTGCGTGTATTACAACAGGCTCATTCACTGCAATATTGACATTTATAGTCGCCTAAACTTCAGAGGGGAATGAGAAATGTGTGAGAAATGGAGGTCGGTCCGGCCGCAGCGGGACTAAAAACACTCTCTTTTCACCTTTCGCCAGTGACGCACGGGAACCATAGAAACGGTGTTTGGGCGCAGGCGAGCGGGTTGTAGAACGCGCTCGTTGGCTGCATAATACACATCTGCAGTCGCCTTTTCAGGGAACTGACAGAGCGAACCATTGACGGCATAATTTAAATGCCGTTAGACCGGGATTCGAACACCGGTCTCTCGTGCGAAAACCCTAAGATTCCGCCACTGAGCCACAGGGGGGGGGAACACATAGGCTTTCAGATGCACGAGCATATAAGAGAGCGTCAACATGTTTTCTTCGGCGTTTGTTTGCAGGCGTGCGTGTATAACAGGCTTGTTTGCTGCAATATTGATATTTCCAGTCGCCTGGCTCAGGGAACTGAGAAATGTGTGAGAAATTGAGGCCAGTCCGGCCTAGACGGGACTAAAAACACTCTTTTCTCCTTTCGCCGGTGAGTGACGCATGAATGGGGCGCAGGGGCAGGGTAGCTTTTCTTGCGTAAAGAAAAAACTAACCCCGACCGTCCGCTTCCGGCCTCCCTTGTGAACGGCGTAGTTTGCGCGGCTTGAACAGAGGGAGAGAGAAAGCTAGCCCCGTGACCGTCCGCTCCTGACATCCCCTGTGAACGGTGCAGTTTGCGCGGCTCGAACAGAGGGAGAGCAGGTATCATCCCCCACAGACACGGCTTCTGGTCGATATCCACGACGGAAGCGGCGGCAGACGGCGACCGCTGTCCATCAGGAAGAGACCCTAGCGAAGCAGGCAAGGCAAGCGGGCGCACAGGCGAGCCTTGCGGGTTGGGGGAGGTTAAAGGGAGGGGCGTCTTGAAAAAGACGCCCGGCTCTTTTAGTGCAATGAGAGCGTGTCGCGGCGGCGAGCACACACACATACACAAAACACATAGCAGAGAAAGGATATAACGCCGGATAGCGCAGCAGGAATGCGACTGAAGGTGGCGCGGCCAGCGGCTTCAGAGTGTCGACTCGTCCCGCTGAAAAGGCTTCTTCAGACGGCGCGGCTTCTCTCCGGATGCAGCGATGCGAGAGCTTCGCTGAAGAGATGAAAAATCAGTGAGCTAGCCTCTCGAAGCTATATTTATAGCCCTACGCCACGCCCGTCTCAGCGGGACGTAATGTATTGCCTCGCCTGTGTCTGCATGCTGCCGCAATGTGTTTCACATTATTTCAAAATTAAGGATAATTTTTTGGCTTCAGTATCTCGCGGAAAAGAGATTTTCCCCTAGCGTGTAACCGGTTTCTCAACTCCGAGATCCCGTGGTGCACAAGAGGTCGACCCAACTCCGACAGTGCAGAGGCTAGCCATTCCAGCGATGCTAGTAGGTCTAACCAGGGTTCGAATTATGATTTCATCTTTGTGGGGGTCTCAAAAAAAAAAAAAAAAAAAAAAAAAAAGTAGCCTATGAGCAGGGGCGGTGTAGCTTAATAATGTAATATAAAAATATAAAAATTTGTAAATATAATACAAATTTAATAAAAAAAAAGCTTTGGTAACACAATTCAATTTAAATAGTACATTTGGTTTAATTTGTCTTCAAATTCAGATACTTGTGTGTACTTAAGTGGTCTAGTGGTAGAACTTTTGCCAAGCGTGTCAGAGGTTCTGGGTTCGAATCCATACTCGTATAGGTTTTTTTTTCTTTTCTTTTTATCAAATCCGATTATGTTTATCAGTGGTTGTATATCAGGCAGAGACACATTTATGTGCATTTTGTTTTGTAATTTCACTGGAACAAATATAGAGTCTCCACAACGGATTGAAGCGCGCGTCCGAGTGAAGAATGCGCGAGCCACAAACAAACACAGTATCCGCGCCACTGATCGCAGCGGCAACGAGCACTTTGATCACTTGATTTAAGCATAAGGATGTATTGTAGTGTGATGACGATCCGAGATCCCGTGAGATCCATGTGTTTGGCATCTTGTCCTATCTTTTAAGTCATGCTACAGTAGTCTGAAGGAAAAAGTGCTTTATTTGTAATTTAAAATAATGGTGCTGATGATTTTTAGAGACCCCCACAGGTATATGATTTTACTGCTTTCATGGGAGCTCATCCTCTCTCTATGGGAGCTCAGCTCCCACTGGCTCCCACGTAATTCGAACCATGGGTCTAACGTTACTTGCCAAAGCCAGTGCCTCAAGCAAGGGCCATCACGGCCACAGGTGGCAGCACCACGGGATCTCGGAGTTGAGAAACCCAACCAAGTATTCTTGAAAAACTTTCCTGCACGTGTTTTCTCAGGCATAAAAAGATAGTTTAACAGCTCCTGGTATGGAAGCAGAGACTGGCTGGAATACTCTATTCATGCAGAACGTTTCGAGCACCCTCCTCTTCCACAGACACCACATTTACGATTATTGGATTTTGCAACTTGATGCATGTTGTAGAAACTGGGAAAGGACTTATTAAACATTCAGCGTCAAAAGAACACCAGGCTTGTGAAGCTATGTGGAGGGACAAGGAGAGACTTGATTCAGACCGGTAAAGAAATCACAACTTTAATCAATGCAGAACATTTGAAACGCAATAGATGCTACTTGTCATCAATAATCGATGCCGTCGAGTTCCTTGCAGTGAACCAGCTACCTTTTAGAGGTGACCATGATGCTTTTGATTGAATGGATGAAGATGGATGCAGATTATTTTTGTCCTTATTTGAATATACTTTGAGGAAAGATGCTGTGTTGGCCAAGATAGCGCAGACTATCCCACACAATGCTAGGTATACTAGCCATGACATTCAAAACAGTTTGATTGAGATTATGAGTACTTTGGTCACGGAGCACATAGTGAAAGAGGTTGGCGAGTCATTTTATACGATAAAAGTGGATGGAACTCGAGACCCGACGGGAAGAGAGAATATATCGATAGTTGTGGGCTTTGTGAATGAACTGTGTGAGCCAACTGAACGTCTTCTGCCACAGCTGACCAAGGAGAAGCAGAAACACTGACTGACACGATCATTGAAGAATGAACAAAAGCCTCCCTGATGTCGGGTAGACATGAAGGGGTGCAAAAACGTCTGCAACAAAAACTGCACCGGGACATACCATATGTCCACTGTTTCAACCACCAATTACATTTGGTGGTCACCAGTGCTTTGGCAGCAGAGCAGGCCTTGGTGGACTTCTTCACTATGTGTAACATGCTCTACAAATTCCTCATAAAGCCTACCGTTGCCATTCTCTACAAGGGAGAGACGCTGAAACGCCTCCTAGACCAATGCTGGACAGTCTCAGTTATTCTGAGATCATTTGATGAACTAGCCACACTGCTCTGAGAAATCAACAGCAGCCCAGTCTATGGAGCAGATGTGCGAGTCGAAGCAGCAGGTTTACTACGGGCCATGTCTGAACCCAGCTTTAGGTTCATTGCCGAGATGGTGCACAAAATCTTATCATATCTCGACCCCCCTAATATGATGCTACAGAAGACATGGATCTGTTAACAGCAGCGCAACTTGTAAATTCGGCATGTACATGTATTGAAAATCTCCGCTCTGAGACGGAATTTGAGACGCTCTTGAAGTGTTGCAAGGATCCAACAATAGAGCCTGTGCCAAATCAGAGACGACGAACACTAAACACATCCTTCACCATGTATTTAGTTGAGGAAAGAATCACATATGAAGATCTCAGCGATGAAACAGAGCAACGCAGGATGCATTTCAGTTGTATTGATGCAGTTTGTGGGGAAATGAAGGAGTGCTTAGAGGAACGCAATTGTGTGCTGATGCATGCACTCAGATCTCTTGACCCAGAGGATTCTACTTTCTTGGATGTGTCCAAAGTGAAACCTTTACTGGACCTTACTTATACACCCATTGTGGAGTCTGAATACACAGTGGGGTAAATGGACAATGAAAAAAGTTCTACAAGACTTTCAGAAACCTCTGGAAGCAATGCCAACCGTGATGACGGCACTCAAACATGCTTTGAGCTTTGGTGCAAGCACGGCACTCTGTGAGACTCTTTTTCCACACTAAAGAACGTCCTTACAGAGCATCGCCTTAGAATGCTTCATCGACACAAGGCCAATTTAATTAAGTTGGCATTTGAAAAGGACCTAAGTTCAGGATGGAGTGGAAGGAGAGCGTTTTAAGAAGATTCTTCTCTGTCGCACAACGTCGCCTATGCCTACCGCTCTACTAATGGTGATGAATAACCCTATTTTATGTTACGCAGATCCTTGTCTAGACACTGTGAAAAATGTCATAAACCCTTAAAATAAAACAAATGGTTATGTACAACATTAAATAGCTCTTTGAGTAGACCTAGTTTTATATTTTATATTTAAACTTATTGGAGTGGTGAGTTGCATATATTTTATTAAGTCCCTGTCTGTTAAAAAACAAAATGTAACAAAAAGATATTGACTGTAATAACAATTAATTCATAAATAAATAAAACGTGTCAGGGCTTGACATTGTGACAATTGTGTTGAATATAATTGATTATGAATCAATATTCACATCAGAGTTCAATTAGCTTTGACATTTGTGATATTTTTGTGATATGTTTACCTTTATAAAGGGCATTTTCCCCAAATCTTATTAAATATATGCTTAATGATTCCTTTCATTTTAAATTCTTAAACATGATCAATACATTCAATTAGAATAAGAAAATTCAAATTAAATCAATTACACTAAATAATATACATTAAATAATGTTATGAGATTTTTTAAAATATATATATTTTTTATACAAATAAGAAAAGTTGAAAAGAATGACACTTTTAAACATGAACGTAAACCACCAGTAGATGGCGGTAGGTAACGTTATTAAGCGAGTCATTGAGTCATTTATTCAAACGATTCGTTCAAACGGCTGATTCATCAAGAATAAAGTAGTCGTTCATGAATGGGTCATTGAATCTTTGACTCAACCGATTCGTTCAAAACGCTGAATCATTCAGTAATGAAAACACGGTTGACTGTGAGATGTGTTCTGTTTCTGCTGAGATCTTTGTTTGGATTGGAATTATTGTCACATCTAAAATGTAAGTGACTTAATATTAATTACTTGTTTATTGAACTGTCGAAATTAGTGTTACATTTGCAATCGTGATGGTATTCAGCACTTGGTCGTGTGGTGTTGCTTAATTGTATCATGTTATAAATATGAAAACTCCACATTTTGAATTTTTACTGCAGTAACTGAGTTTCTCTGTGAGATGCAGTTCTCTTACGAGAGTTCTCTCGTACTGCGTTTTATCAAAACGCTACGGGAAAAGTCTCTTTTCACGAAACGCTGAAGCAAAAAATTATCCTTTAATTTTCATATATGTAAAACGCGTTGCGGCAGCAGCAGTCAGCTATGGCGAGACGGCTTGCTCGCTCATTGGCTGCTCTGCGGCAACTGCTTAAGCCTATCGAGCGAGGCCTGAGATGACGTCAGGCCAATGAGGGCGCTTCGCGCCCTCCTCGCCACTTCCCGCCGAAACGGGCGTGGCTTACCTCTATTAAAGGAGCTCGAGAAGGCTGATTCACTTGATTTTAATCTCTTCAGCGAAGCGCACGCATCGCTGGATCACGGAAGCAAGCGTCGTTTGAAGCAAGCACTTCAGCGGGACGAGCCCTCGAAGCCGCTGGCCAACGCCGCCTTCTACAGCCGTACCTGCTGCGCTTTCCGACGCCTATATCCTTTATTGCTATATTGCTCTGTTTTCTGTGTGTGTGTGTGTGTGTGTGTTCGCTGCAACACTCACCCCTAAAAGAGCTGCGTCTTTTTCAAGACGCTTTCTCATGCAGCGCACGCGCTCGCTCCGAGCCAATTGCCTCGGTGACTCTGAGGACTCGCCAGGCATCCTTTCCGAGGCTGCCCTTCCTGGAAGCGGACGGCGGGATTAGTTTTTCTTTACGTTACAAGAAAAGCTACCCTGCCTCTGCACGCCTCATTCACCGGCGAAGGAGAAAAGAGTGTTCTTAGTCCCACCGTTGGTCGGTCTGACCTCTTTTCTCTTACATTTCTCAGTTCCCTGTTCGGCGACTGGAAATATTATTGCAGCAAGTGAGTCTGTTACACGCTTGCCTGCCAGCAAACGCCGTAGAATACATGTTGACGCCGCTTTCAAAGCCTGTATCCCCCTGTGGCTCAGTGGTGGAATTATAGGTTCTCCTCGCGGGAGACCGGGGTTCGGATCCCGGTCTGACGGTATATATATTTATGCCGCCAATGCTTTGCTCTGTAAGTCCCCTGAAGGCGACTGCAGAGATGCATTTTGCAGCCAGCGAGCGTGTAGTACCCGCTTGCCTGCAACCGAACACCGTTTCTACGGTTCCCGCGCGTCACTGGCGAAAGAGAATGGAGTGTTTTCAGCCCCGCTGAATCTGGGCGATTTCCACTCTTCTCACATTCTGGCATTTTGCAGGCGTTCTGAAAATGCAAATCACTCTGTCTGTTCCCCGAGAGGCAACTGCAGACGTGTTTTTTGCTGCCCACGAGCACGTGGTACAGGCCTGCAAGCAAACGCCAGTGTGGATAATACTCGCGCTGACTTTGACTATGTATCTTCACTGTGGTCCAGTGGTAGATTCTTAGACTTGCGCGCGGGCGATCGGAGGTTCGAACCCCAGGCTGGCCGGCAGAAAATATTTATGCCGCCGAATGCAAATCACTCTGTTTGTTCCCCGAGAGGCAACTGCAGACGTGTTTTTTGCTGGCCACGAGCACGTGGTATATATGCCTGCAAGCAAACGCCAGTGTGGATAATACTCGCGCTGACTTTGTCTATGTATCTTCACTGTGGTCCAGTGGTAGATTCTTAGACTTGCGATCGGAGGTTCGAACCCCAGGCCGGCCGGCAGAAAATGTTTATGCCGCCGAATGCAAATCACTCTGTTTGTTCCCCGAGTGGCAACTGTAGATGTGTTTTTTGCTGCCCACAAGCACGTGGTACATGCCTGACAAGCAAACGCCAGTGCGGATAATACTCGCGCTGACTTTGTCAATGTATCTTCACTGTGGTCCAGTGGTAGATTCTTAGACTTGCGCGCGGGGGATCGGAGGTTTGAACCCCAGGCCGGCCGGCAGAAAATATTTATGCCGCCGAATGCAAATCACTCTGTTTGTTCCCCGAGAGGCAACTGCAGACGTGTTTTTGCTGCCCACGAGCACGGCCGATGATGCTATATGTGTAGAGAAGATGCCCACTGCTAGTGCCCATCCCTACACACTAGCACAGCCCTTCACACAGGGCCCGCGCTCATATATTCGACTCGGGTCGATCACGCACGCAACATAGTGAACGTGCCCACTGCCTAGTGCCCACAAACACTATGTTCTGCATGCCTTGTGGTTTCTGTAAAGACGAAACCTGTGTGCATTCACTCTGCTCAGACAGACAGTGCACTCATTGCAGTAACTGTGCCCGCTCTCCCGCGCCCACACTTACTCACGGTACTTCTGGTGTCCCGGCCACGGCCGATGGTGCTATAAATGTAGTGTCGATGCCCACTTCTCAGTGCCCATCCCTACACACAAGCACAGCCCTGCATTTAGGGCTCGCGCAAATAAAATCGACTCAGGTCGATTGCGCTCCCCACATAGTAAAAGTGCCCACTACTCAGTGCCCACGAACACTATGTCTATCAGATCACAGGCTCTCTGTAAAGACGAGACCTGTGAGCGCGCGCGCTGCTTACACAAGCAGCGCGCCCCAAGCAGTAAATGTGCCCGCTCACAGCCCACATCTACTCGCACACATGAGTCCCATGGGACTCGCGCAGCCCCCCCTCACTCAGCCAAACACTGTTGTAAGGTCAAGGGCGAGCGCTCCGCCCGCTGTATTAAGCGCGCCCCCCGCCTCAAATACCGCAGGCATAACGCCTATGTTTGTGAGCCCCATAGCACCTCTGTCGCACGGCGAACAGAGCGCGCTCTGTATCCGGCCCTAAGCCAACCATGCAGATGCATGGGCAGCGCTTCCAGGGGTTTCGGACTGGGTCTTAGGCATTATAAAGAGAGGCTTCTCGCTACAGTTTTGTCGACGCCCTCCGCGCTTCACAGCGCGCGTCGAAACTTCGGTTCCGCTGAATGTAGCACACCTACTTCGCGCCGAAATATCAAAACTGATAAGCAAAGGGGCGATAGAGCTTGTTCCCCGAGTTCAAAGCGAACAGGGGATATACAGCAGATACTTTCTAGTCCCCAAAAAGGACGGCGGTATCAGACCCATTCTGGATCTCAGACGACTGAACAGAGTATTAGTGAAACGCCGTTTCAAAATGCTCGCAACCAGCAAAATTCTCGCGCATGTTCGCCGAGAAGACTGGTTCATGTCGATAGATCTGAAGGACGCGTATTTTCAAATACAGATAGCGTCACATCACAGGCGATTCTTGAGATTTGCCTTCGAGGGTCAGACATACCAGTATATAGTCCTGCCTTTCGGCTTGTCCCTGGCACCTCGTACATTTACGAAATGCATGGACGCAGCGCTCGCTCCTCTCAGACTCAGAGGCATGCGAGTGCTGAACTATTTGGACGACTGGTTGATCCTAGCCCAATCGCGATCTCAGCTCATAGAGCACAGAGCCATTTTACTCGATCACCTCGAGAATCTTGGTATCAAGGTCATTTGGGCGACGAGTTCACTGAACCCCAGCCAAACGATTCCGTTTCTGGGTATAGTTCTGGACTCGCAGTCTATGACAGCGCGGCTGTCGCCACAGCGCGTGCTGAACATCCAGCGCGCAGCGATGTCTTTCCGCCGCGGCGCTTTCACCCCGCTCAGAAAATTTCAAAGGATGCTGGGTCTCATGGCCTCAGCATCGTCAGTTCTCCGGCTGGGCTTGCTCCGCATGCGCCCGCTGCAGTTCTGGTTGAAAGCGCGGGTTCTGCGCAGAGCGTGGGTGTCCGGTCAATTACGCCTCAAGGCCGATCAGGACTGTGTCACAGCCCTGGTGCCTTGGATGGCGAACGACTGGTACCAATCAGGTGTAAGCCTGGGGACTTCCTCGAGGGTGAGGATGGTGTCTACGGACGCATCCACCTCGGGATGGGGAGCGCTGCTCGAGGGCAGACCATCCTTCGGCCTATGGTCGGAACGGGAAAAGCTCCAACACATAAACTGCCTAGAAATGCTGGCAGTGCACAACGCGCTGACGCGTTTTTGTCCCCACATCAAGGACCAACACGTCATAGTCCGTTCGGACAACATGGCAGTGGTGTCCTACATAAATCGCCAGGGCGGTCTGAATTCCATACCCCTGTACAGGCTGGCGAAACGCCTCCTGCTATGGGCTCAGCACAACCTGCGCTCGCTGAGAGCAGTACATGTGCCCGGGCTGCTGAATGTGGGCCCGGACAGACTGTCCAGGAACAACGTTCCTACGGGCGAATGGTCTTTACACCCACAAACAGTCCGGCTGTTGTGGGAGAGATTCGGCAAAGCGGAGGTGGACCTATTCGCGTCCCGCGAAAACGCTCACTGCCCCGCATTCTTTTCAAAGACTGACAGCGCGCTGTCCCAAAAGTGGCCGCGCTGCCTGCTATACGCTTTTCCCCCCATCTTCCTCCTGCCTCAGGTGTTGGAACGGGTCAGGAAAACGAAATGCCCAGTGCTGCTTGTAGCACCGTTCTGGAAGAACCAGGCATGGTTCCCAGTTCTGATGCAGTTAGCAGACATCGCTCCATGGCCAGTGCCGTTGAGGAGAGATCTCCTCTCGCAGGCCAGGGGCTCGATCTGGCACCCACACCTGGAACTATGGTCCCTTCATGTGTGGGCGCTCAACGGATACCCGTTGGTCTCGCAGAGGGAGTCATGAATACCATCACGGAGGCTAGAGCGCCGTCGACCAGGCGACTCTATGCTTCAAAGTGGTCGGTTTTCTCCGGCTGGTGTACAGCTCGGAGCCTTTCACCCCTCGAATGTGAGGTAACGGAGGTTCTCTCCTTCCTACAAGAGCTGTTGGATAAGGGCAGATCCCCTTCCACGCTCAAAGTGTATGTGGCGGCTATTTCAGCGTTCTCCGGTTCAACGCTGGGTCAGTCACTGGGAAGGAATGATTTAGTCATCCGCTTCCTCAGGGGAGCTAGGAGACTGAATCCACCCAGACCTCCTTCAGTCCCTATGTGGGACCTTTCTACGGTCCTGGCGGCCATGAAAGGTGCCCCTTTCGAGCCTATCCAGTCTATTAGCCTCAAACATTTGTCTTTCAAAACAGTGTTTTTGATGGCTCTCGCTTCAGTAAAGCGCATAGGCGATCCGCACGCGCTCTCTGTGAGCCCGGCGTGCTTGGAGTTTGGTCCTAATGACTCTAAAGTCATACTCAAACCTAGGCACGGCTATGTGCCGAAAGCCCTCAACACGCCTTTTCGGGCTCAGGTTATTTCCCTGGCTGCCCTGCCGGCATCGAGTGAGGAAGGGGACTCGAGTTTTCTTTGCCCTGTTAGGGTTTTAAGAGCTTATATGTCCCGCTCTGCTGTCTTCAGACAGACAGAGCAGCTCTTTGTCTCGTTCAGTGGACGTTCCAAAGGAATGGCTGTTTCGAAACAAAGTCTATCCAGATGGATAGTTGACGCCATAGCGCTGGCTTATACTGCCAAGGGCATTCCATGCCCGTTGGGAGTTAGAGCGCACTCTACGAGAAGCGTTGCTTCTTCGTGGGCTTGGTCCAGCGGGATTTTCCTACAGGATATATGTACGGCGGCAGGCTGGGCCTCTCCGTCTACATTTATCAGGTTTTATAACCTAGAGGTTCCCGCCTTACAGGCTAAGCTTTTGTCGGTGTATTCTGTTCAGCCGTCTAGTCAGACCACTGAAACCCATGCGCAATGCGCTACCGACTATCTTGGGCAGAACTGTGTAAGACCCACATTTCCCACATTAGTTCAGGTTCCCTACCCTGTCTATGTGATGTTATACTTGCGTCTGTGGACATGTCTATTCTACGACGCTACAGTATAGGGAATTAAGGCTCCCACCCTTATTCCCTGACTCTGTGTGAGTCAATCTGGTGATTATGCACTGTGTGCCTGAAATAGCTTCCGGTGATCAGTGTTTTTATCCCAGCACGCACGGCGTTTTGCAAGGGGTTCCCGTAGCGTTTTGATAAAACGCAGTACGAGAGAACTCTCGTAAGAGAACGTACTCGGTTACTAACGTAACCTCGGTTCTCTCTAGAAGAGGGAACGAGTACTGCGTTCTCTGCCGTGCGTACGGTTCACTCTGGTTCGCTTCGGCGATCAAAATCAAGTGAATCAGCCTTCTCGAGCTCCTTTAATAGAGGTAAGCCACGCCCGTTTCGGCGGGAAGTGGCGAGGAGGGCGCGAAGCGCCCTCATTGGCCTGACGTCATCTCAGGCCTCGCTCGATAGGCTTAAGCAGTTGCCGCAGAGCAGCCAATGAGCGAGCAAGCCGTCTCGCCATAGCTGACTGCTGCTGCCGCAACGCGTTTTACATATATGAAAATTAAAGGATAATTTTTTGCTTCAGCGTTTCGTGAAAAGAGACTTTTCCCGTAGCGTTTTGATAAAACGCAGTACTCGTTCCCTCTTCTAGAGAGAACCGAGGTTACGTTAGTAACCGAGTACGTTTCATCGAGAGGCTGCGCGAGCCTAAACAGCACAACCTTATTAGCGTCAGTAACGTTACATTACGTAGACTACTGGATCATTATCATTGTATCATACATATTCATAATCGATCATTATTCTTTAGTGTTATTATGCAATTAGTTTGATCTAGGGTGACCACCTGGCTATTGCTCTGTTGCAGGTCAGCAGACCTGATTTTGCGGGACAATGCGGGACACGAGGGAGATAACTTACTATTATTATAGGCCTACTAGGTGAATAAATATAGATTTTATATTAGATGTCTTTTTGCAGTGATGCTAACATGTTTTAAATAGCTAATGGGCTTTATAAAAATGACGGTGCTGACCGCGGCGCTGTGTGCGTCACTAATAATATAAAACTCAAATTCAACAGCACGTGTCTATTCAATCTAAATAATTAAGTAAAAATAAAAATCCAATCGCTAAAAAGCACATTTCCAAATAAGCACATAAATTCCATTAGGAAAGACTAGAAATATTAAATGCGTTCTTACCGGATTCAGTGCATCTTGAATTTTTTAAAAAATATATATTTTTTGTCTGATCTGGCAGCTTCGAGTAGGGCCTTCTCATTTATTATGTGTCTTTAGAACTCCTGGCAGGTGTAGCTGTAGCTCACTTTCACCAGGAGTTTAGTTCACTTTTTATGAGGTCCACAGTTGCGTCTCTGTCCACGCACGCAGCAGTCATCAGAGAAAACACCCTCTTTTTCGCAGTGTTTGTTTTCTATGGAGCTATTCTTGTGCCAATAAAAATGAACGTAGCTTTTCAATAAACTAATGAAAATATAAATTGAAACTAAATAAATTATCTCTAAAACTGAAAAAGAATAAATCGCAGGCAAATTTTTTGACTTCGTTTTTAATACACTGCATGTTTTGCTAACTAGGCTATTTCTCATATTTCAATCGCTGACCTGAACTTACAAATACGCTTCCAGAGTTCTCTTACGAGAGGTTCTCTCGTATTGTGTAGTTGCTACGCTACGGGAAAGCCTTTCTTTCTCGAGATACTGAAGCCAAAAATTCTCCTTAATTTTTATAATCTTGTCAACGCAGTGCGGCAGCCTGCAGACCTAGGGCAAGCTTACTAGCGTGCCCATTGACTGCCCTGCGGCAACTGCAGCAGCCTACCGCTGAGCCCTTGGCGTGACGTCACGACCAATGAGCGCGCTTGGCGCGCTTAATGCGTCACAGCCCGCGAAAAGGGGTGTGGCTTAGCGTATATAAACAGGGCTCGGAGGCTGCTTCTCTGATTTCTGTCTTTTCAGCGAAGCTCTTCGCATCGCTGCTCTCTGAGGAAGCCGCCGTCGAAGCAAGCGACCAGCACGCCGAGGATCTCAGCCTGAGGACGCCGCCGCCTTCGCCGCCTTCAGCCTTCCCTGCCTGCTTCGCTATCCGGCGAATATATCCTTTTACCGCTCTGTGTTGTATGTGTTTGTGTGTTCGCCCCGCGACACACTCTGCATCTAAAAGAGCGCGAGGCGTTGTTGCAAATGCCTCGCTCATCCTGTGGCTCGTGCAGAGCCTCGCTCAGCGACGGAGACCGCCACGTGGTTTGCGCTCTCTGCCTGGGCTTCGACCACGCAGCCCGCGCCCTCTCCACGGGCGGCTGCGAACAGTGTGAGGACTTGCCGATGTCGACCCTGCGGGCTCGACTCGCCATGTTTGATGATCCTCCACCTTCCCCGGCTGCCTCTTCAGGGCCGCGAAAGAAGAAACGCCGCTCTCAAAGGCCTCCCGAGCTGGTGGTTATAGCTGAGCGCTCGCCGGAGCCCCTCCCGCGAGCCTCGCTCTCTCCTTCTCCCCCGCCCTTCACCGACGCGCAGCGGCCGGCTACTGCCCGCACTGCCGTCGCCTCAGGGGATGAAGCAGATGACGCTGCTGACAGCTGCTCTCTGCTTGCTTCGGACAGCGAGGAGTGGTCGGGCTCTCACCGCTCCGCCTCCTCGACTCCTGAGTCTGGCAGGTCCCGCTCCAGTGTCGACGCGGAGCTTATCCGCCTCCTCACCAAAGCGGTCGACCGACTGGGATTAGACTGGTCCCCACCCAAGGAGCCCGCGCCGAACCGACTCGACGGGTGTTTTCTGCCTAGCCGCCGCCAAGCGCCAGCCTCTAGGTCAGCACCCTTCCTGCCTGAGCTCCACGCGGAGCTATCGAAGTCGTGGAGCGCGCCCTTCTCCGCTAGACTCCGCTCGTCTGTCTCCTCGGCTCTCTCCCAGGTGGACGGGGCCGCCGAGAAAGGCTATACCGGCATCCCTTCCGTTGAGGAAGCGGTGGCAACGCACCTTTGCCCGCCGTCTGCTAGATGGCGCTCAAAGTCTGCCCTGCCATCCAAAGCCTGCAGGACCACTTCAGCTCTCGCCGGCCGCGCATTCGCCGCCTCCGGCCAAGCTGCTTCCGCCCTGCACTCGATGGCTGTTCTTCAGATCCTGCAAGCCGACCTCCTCCGCGAATTGGATGAGAAGGGCTCGGATCACACAGCCTTAACAGATCTGCGCAGCGCGACGGACCTTTCGCTCCGTGCTACCAAGACCGCTGCACAAGCCATCGGCAGATCTATGGCCGCGCTCACCGTCATCGACAGACACTTATGGTTGACGCTGGCGGATATGAGTGAGTCAGAACGCGCTGTTTTCCTCAACGCCCCGCTCTCGCCCACTGGCCTCTTCGGCCCTGCGGTCAGCGGGATTGTGGACCGCTTCTCTGAAGTACAGAAGGCGTCGCAGGCTATGAATCTCTTCCTGCCCCGCCGCTCGAGCCCAGCCGCAGGCCGCTCTCAAGCTCAGCCTCCTGCGCGCAGCTCCACACAGCGCTCGTCTCGACCACCAACTGCTTCGCAGCGACGCCAGGGCGGCCGCCCTAGGTCACGCTCGACCTGCCGTCACAGACCGCCGCCCCCCCGGGGTCCGCGTCCCAAGATAACGCTGAAGTCTGAGCCCGCGAAGTCCTCCGAGCACCCGCAGGGAGGAAAAGATGGCTGAGTCCCGCTGCGGCCGGACCGCCATCGAAACGCCCAGCTCTGTCAGTCCCCTCAGTACAGGCTACTGCAGCAGCTTACACCGCAGCCAACGAGCCAGTAACACCACTCGCTCGCCTGCACACAAACGCCGTTTTTACGGCCGCCCAAATAAATCTCAGAAAGAGTGTAAATTCGGGTTTTCCGGCTCCGGCCGAAGGTGTTGTAAGTGTAGAAAATGTGCCCACTCCCACGTGCTCACTGCTTCACACAAACACGGTCCCCATGGTAACGCGTTCAGAGCGCTCTCTCATAAAGCGGTCACACACCGCTCGAGTACTAAGTGTAGTAAATGTGCCCACAACTCTGTGCTCACATCTACCCGTAACTCGCTCTGCCACTCGGTTACCCCGGGCAACAACGGCTCAGGCCGAGAGTGTTATAAGTGTAGAAAATGTGCCCACTCCCATGTGCTCACTGCTTCACACAGACAGGGTCCCCATGGTAACGCGCACAGAGCGCTCTCTCATGAAGCGGACGCAAGCCGCTCGAGTATTAGGTGTAGAAAATGTGCCCACAACCTTGTGCTCACACCTACCCGCTGCTCGCTCTGCCAGTCAGTTACCTTGGGTCACAGGCCCTCTAAAGCTCCCAAACACTGGCCGTGTCATAAGTGTAAACTCTGCGCCCGCTCACGAGCACGCACACTCACTTTTAGACATTATAATCCCCACGCCGCTCTCGCGCCTGGGATGTTTGACAGCAATTCACGCTCCATCCGATGGGACCGAGCTACTGAGCGCTGTACAGTCGGCCAATACTGTTTACCAGCCCCCGTGTTCGAGCACCAGCGGCGCGCGCGCCGCTCCATCCTCTCTGATACAGGTTCCCCATCCCGCGCAGCGCGGCGATCTGAACCCAGAGACCATTCGACCCCTAGCTATGCATGCGGAAGCATGGGAAGCGATTCAGGGCGCGTCAGAATGGGTGCTGAATACTATAAAACACGGCTATTCGCTTCAATTCGCTCGTCGCCCTCCGCGCTTTACAGCACAGACGGAGACGAGAGTGAGTTCAGAAGCTGCGCACCTGCTTTAAGCAGAAATAGCGAAGCTGCTGCGCAAAGGGGCTATAGAACAGGTTCATCCTTCTCTGAGCGAGTCGGGCTTTTACAGCCGCTACTTCCTCGTACCCAAGAAGGACGGAGCGTTAAGACCTATTTTAGATCTGAGACATCTGAACAAAGCCCTCCTGAGACGGCCGTTCAAAATGATCACAACCAGAAAAATCCTCGCGCAGATTCGCCCAGGAGACTGGTTTATCTCTCTCGATCTAAAAGACGCGTACTTTCAGATCCAGATAACTCCCCGTCACAGGCCATTCTTGAGATTCGCCTTCAACGGTCGAGTATATCAGTACACAGTCCTGCCGTTCGGCCTGTCTTTGGCACCCCGTACATTTACGAAATGCATGGACACGGCCCTCGCTCCCCTGAGGAAACAGGGAATGCGAATACTGAATTATCTGGACGATTGGCTTATTCTAGCGCAGTCAGAGACGGAACTTGTGTCTCACAGAACGGCGCTTCTCAGCCATCTGGAGGAGCTGGGTCTCTCGGTCAACTGGACCAAGAGCTCGCTATCGCCCCGTCAGTCAATTTCCTTTCTTGGAATAGAACTGGACTCGGTGGCTATGACGGCCAGACTGTCGGAGCAGCGCGCGCGCCGCATCCGCCTCCTCGCCGCATCCCTCCAAATAGGCAGCCGGGTTCCGCTGAGGACATTCCAGCGTATCTTGGGGCATATGGCCTCAGCTGCAGCAGCGCTCCAGCTGGGCCTACTGCGCATGCGCCCGCTTCAACGCTGGCTGAAAGCGCGCGTGCCCCACCGAGCCTGGGCGGCCGGCGGCTTGCGAGTCAGAGTGAATCAGGCCTGCATTTTAGCCCTGCAGCCCTGGCTGGCAGCCGAATGGTATCTCACGGGAGTGACTATGGGAGTGATTTCACACCAGAAAGTTGTCTCGACAGACGCTTCCAACTTAGGTTGGGGAGCGCTCTTCGAAGGCAGACCGGTCTATGGCCGCTGGTCAGACCAGGAGAATCTCCTACACATAAACTGTCTAGAGATGCTCGCGGTCGAGAAAGCGCTCAAACACTTCCTCCCATTCCTCCACGGTCACCATGTTCTAGTCCGCACGGACAATACATCGGTAGTGGCCTATGTGAATCGCCAGGGCGGTGTCAGATCAAAGACGCTCTGCACCCTGGCGGAACGCCTCCTCGTGTGGGCTCAGCACTCTCTGCGCTCGCTGAGAGCCGCGCATGTGCCTGGCCACCTGAACGAGGGCCCCGACAGACTGTCCAGGGACAACGTTCCCCCTGGGGAGTGGTCTCTACACCCCCAAACAGTCCAGTCACTGTGGCGCCGTTTCGGCAAAGCGAAAGTCGACCTTTTTGCGTCAAAAGACAACGCTCATTGCCCAGAGTTCTTCTCGAAGAACGAGGACGCGCTGGCCCAGACCTGGCCCAGCGGCCCGTTGTACGCTTTTCCCCCGGTCTCTCTGCTGCCTCAGGTCATCGAGAGAATCAGGGAAGCGCGCCACTCAGTGCTCCTCATAGCCCCATGCTGGGAGAACCAAGCTTGGTTCCCGGATCTAATGCAGCTGGCAGACTCAGCCCCCTGGCCGATACCGGTGAAGAGAGACCTTCTCTCTCAAGCCCGCGGCTCGATATGGCATCCCCATCCAGAGCGCTGGTCTCTGCATGCGTGGAGCCTCAACGATTACACGCTGATCTGCCAGACGGGGTCATGAACACGATCATACAATCTAGAGCTCCCTCTACGAGGCGGCTCTACATGTCGAAATGGTCAGTGTTTAACAGATGGTGCACTGCTAAGGGGCTCGATCCACAGACATGTGGGGTATCGCGAATACTGTGTTTCCTTCAAGAGCTACTGGACGCGGGCAGGTCCACCTCCACGCTCAAAGTCTATGTTGTGGCCATTTCAGCGCTCTCTGTTTCAGACCGGGGCCGCGCATTAGGAAGGAACGAGTTCGTCATCCGCTTCCTTAGGGGAGCCAGGAGGATGAACCCCCCGCGACCCCCCTCGGTTCCTATGTGGGATCTTTCTCTGGTCTTGGAGGCCCTGAGAGCGCATCCCTTCGAACCCTTGGAAACTGTGGATATGAAATACCTCACGCTCAAAACCGTTTTTCTGATAGCACTGTCTTCAGTCAAACGAGTGGGAGACCTTCACGCGTTATCTGTTAACGCTGCGTGCCTCGAGTTCGGACCTAATGACTCCAAAGTCATTCTCAGACCGAGGCATGGGTACGTTTCCAAAATTTTGGGCACTCCCTTCAGAGCACAGGTCATTTCCCTCTCAGCCCTGCCAGCGCACGGCAGCGAGGCCGATAGTAATCTCCTTTGCCCGGTCAGGGCGTTGAGAAACTACATTTCACGGTCCGCCACTTTCAGGCGCTCGGAACAGCTCTTTGTTTCGTTTGGTGGGCGCACCAAGGGTCTCGCCGCCTCGAAACACAGCCTGTCCAGATGGATAGTGGACGCTATTGCTGCTGCTTATGCGTCTAAAGACCTGCAGTGCCCATTGGGCATTCGAGCTCACTCCACCAGAGGCATGGCCTCGTCGTGGGCGTGGTCCAGCGGGATTCCCATTCATGACATTTGTGCAGCGGCAGGCTGGGCCTCTCCCTCCACATTTGTTAGGTTTTACAACCTGGATGTTCCCGCCTTGCAGGCGAAAGTGTTATCAGTCTAAGTCTCACGTATGCCAGCCCACTATCTGTGCGCGGGCTACGTTGTGTGATTTAGCTCTACTGGTTGAGCTGCACTATACAGGGAATTGTCAGTTCGGACCGGCCGTGCCGCTCCTAACCCCCTAGTGTGCTTATGTACGGCGCTAGCCCTCTTCGGGCCGCCCGGCTCTCTGCTATCACGTTCCCCGGGCTCTCCCTGGAACTCATTCAGTGGATGCTGGGCGCGCACGGCGTTGACAAGGGCGTTCCCGTAGCGTAGCAACTACGCAATACGAGAGAACCTCTCGTAAGAGAACGTTTCGGTTACTCACGTAACCTCTGTTCTCTCTAGAAGAGGGAACGAGTATTGCGTAGCCCGCCGTGCTCGCGCCACGAGCTCATTTCGCTTCATGCGACAGAAACCAGAGAAGCAGCCTCCGAGCCCTGTTTATATACGCTAAGCCACACCCCTTTTCGCGGGCTGTGACGCATTAAGCGCGCCAAGCGCGCTCATTGGTCGTGACGTCACGCCAAGGGCTCAGCGGTAGGCTGCTGCAGTTGCCGCAGGGCAGCCAATGGGCACGCTAGTAAGCTTGCCCTAGGTCTGCAGGCTGCCGCACTGCGTTTACAAGATTATAAAAATTAAGGATAATTTTTGGCTTCAGTATTTTGAGAAAGAAAGGCTTTCCCGTAGCGTAGCAACTACGCAATACTCGTTCCCTCTTCTAGAGAGAACAGAGGTTACGTGAGTAACCGAAACGTTTTCATTTACGCTTCTGAAGTTTTCGTTTTCACTCCCAGAGTTTTCGTTCGCCGTTCTGACACATTTCTCTCGTGGGGGCGGGGCTAGTAGCAGTGTGTTCTCATTGGTTACTGAGCTTTTGATTGATAGCTTCGTGACCTGGAAGTGAAGACGTCAGTGGTGTGTTTATGTGTGGATGTGAGCGTCTGTAATCGCAGCTTTCTATTTCATTTTAGTGATAAGTTATGTTTGTTTTTTAATTTTATCTGTATTTACCTGCTGCTACTACTTAGTTACTACTACTTACTACTACTCACAAGAGATCTATTCAGTCTATTCAGGTGTAATTGCACATTAAAGTACTGTCTGTATATAATACTTAAAGTATTGTAGTGTCCAATGTTTTCGGAGAATATTTGTTTATTCCTGATGATTATTTTACATGTTAGGCTCTGATTAGGTTCAGCTGTTACAATTTAAAGAGAATATTAGCAAACGCGTGTGATATATTTAGCCGTCAAGAAAGTCAAACTTCAACCAGGTAATCAAGGTTGGCATTTGGCAACCATGGCCATCACACTACTCATTGTTAGCATGATATACGTTTACACCATCAAAATTAATGATCACTTAAAGTGTAAGTTGCAGGTTAAATTTTTCACGAAGATAATGCAATGTGTTTATTAAACATAAAGATAAGAACCGCCCACCATTGTTTTTTTATACCAAAATGCTGATATAATATGAAAAGTTGGCACTTTTAACAGTGGTTTTAACCGCTCCCACTCCCTTCCACTAGATGGGGCGTGACGTCATAAGAGGAACTCAATAGTAGAGTTACTGGCATAGTCATAGCTATAGATGCCTTACATAACTACAGAAAAGTTGGTTGTATGTTTTATTTGATAAAAAAAATATGGATAAAATAACTCAATTGTAAACATACTCGTGTGTGCTGACTTCAAGGGGACCGTGATCATGCCTGAAATGAGAATAAGCTATTCGCAAAACAAACGGGTTCAGGCACGTCAGGTCAGCCGGTTGCGGGTCGAGCTGTTCCACTAAACTCCAGAACGCGTTCACCTCACGGCAGCACACTCTCTCCACTGCTGATAGCCCACACACACACAGTGATGGGGACATCGATCTCTCTTTAACTTTTCTGACAATAAACATCGCTAATTAAATCGTGAGAAATTGCTAAAGCGTGGATTGAGGAAGGGTATTACATGACGTTTGAGGCGTCGACGAGACTAGCGATTGGTGCCTGTGCAGTGTGTGCATCTCTAACGTTACAGCTCTGATTTGGACTGACTTACTGTAAGTAAATAATGTCTTCAGTCGCTGTCCCTCCTTGCTATTCTACATGACGGCAATATTTTAAAAAGACTTGCTTGTTCCGTTATATTATCCGGGTTAAGTTTGCACCTGGTTGCACTAGCTCTAACGTAGCTAACGTTACTCACCGGGACACCTGGCTAACCCTCCACTCATTTTCCTCACACCAAGCATTTATAACTCTTTGAGTGCCATGGCTCCCCTCTCTCACGCCTGATCAGTTAAAAATTGTAGGGCTGTGGTCCATACAGAATTTGATGGTTTCCCACATCCTCAGTCGTTCTCCAGATAGCCATAATACAGTAGGAATCTTGCAGAGTATGGGTTGCGAGTTCCTCT
Source organism: Leucaspius delineatus (assembly GCA_023718395.1). NCBI lineage: Eukaryota > Metazoa > Chordata > Actinopteri > Cypriniformes > Leuciscidae > Leucaspius > Leucaspius delineatus. Next base: position 3,395,137 of record CM043367.1, on the reverse strand, counting down.
TGTGACGTCATCACCCAGTAACTGAAAAAACACGCTACCTTTGAAGAAACCCCAATAAATGTTATTTTAACGCATTTTAAGACAGAAATAATTAAATATATACATATAGAGCACTTTAATTTACACATTAATTGGCTGTGGTGGTTAACCTGCAACTTACACTTTAAATAAGAGTAATTTAAACAAAATGAAAATTACAGTCGTGGCCTGCTGTCAGATACAGACCTCAAAGGGCATTTCATTACATATGTCACACAAAGAATGTTCTTATTGCCATTTTTTTTAATTGATAATTATATTTAGTTATTTCATTTAATTAACATTTTCATTTAATTTAAATATATTTTAACAATCATCAACCGTTTCAGTCGTGACTTATACAACCAGTTAAATTAATGTAATTGAAAATATGAATTCAAATAAATGTACATTCTTTATTGTAACTAAAGCATATACACAAGTATCAGAGTGAAGGTCTTGGATGCAATTATGTTGTGACCGGAAAGACCAGAATCCACAAAACATTAACTGCATAATATACATGCAATGCACAGTATTCTCATGATATACATTACTATACAAAATGCACAATTACAAATACACATTTTAAAAATTCATATACATTTTAAATGTTGCAATGATTCTTTAAACAGTTCCTGTTGCAGTACAAGTAACAAAGCAGTGACTGGACACAAGCAGAACAAGGATTGTCCACCCAAAACATGAGCATTCTCTCATCATTTAGGCTACTCTCCTTCATGCCATCCCAGATGTATATGACTTTCTTCTTCATATAAACATAGACAAAGATATTTAAGGAAATAATCCATCTCTGTGAGTCCATAATACAAGTGGATTGTAACCAATGTACGTATGATTTTTAATAGTTAAAACAGTTTACATTATTATTATTATTATTTTATCTAGCGTATTGTTTGACTTCAGAAGGCATCGATTCATCCACTGAGGTTGCATGGATTACCGTCACGCTCACTGTGTGTGATTTTTAAAGCGTCTTTAGGACTCGCAGAGATGGATTACTTTCCTCACAATCTTAATTTGTGTTTATCTGTAGAAAGAAAGTAAAATGCATCTGGGACAGCTTGAGGGTGAGTAAAATAAGAGAGAATTGTATTTTTGGGTGAACTATCCCCTCAACATTCATATGCTATTGGTATGCTAATCCAAGATTAGCATAGTTTAATAAGAATAAAGTGAAACCTCTTGTGTACTTGCGAACTATGTTTGTTTTAATCTAGAGGAAATTGAAATATTTGCTATATTAAAATAAATCAGGTGACTGAAGATCAAGATCCCAGTTATTCAAAGGTGATGTGTCTGAACAAAGTAAGATTATTGTCTGACAGGGACAGTGGATCTCTGGTACTATCACTCCATCAGCATCACTCTGTGTCAGCATCAGTTTTATGGAAAAGTTGCTCCACTCCCTGGAAAATGAGAGAAGAAATGTATTATAATCTAACAATACAAACTGCTTTGAACTCCCCATACAGTAACAATATGCAGACTTAAAATATTTATTATATATACAGTATATTTAAGGGATTTTACAGTACTAAATATTTACCTCGGAGTCAAGCAGCATTTATCATCTGTAATACTGTTGTGTAACCAGTAGATGGCTGTATTGCCCTATATATAAACATATGGATGTGTATTCCCTAGTAGCTGGATGTTTTCAGTCATAATTACTTGCATGTATTAAGTTTTTAATGTGGACATATATTTATTATTAAAGACTATTAAAGATTTAACATTTGTCAAATAAATGTTCATTTGAAGTGCACTTTTTTCATTATTATTAGTCAAATATGGACACAGAAAAAGCATTTTGTTACTCATACTAGCTACATATAATAGCTTTATCAGTCATCTTTATCACACAAAAGTAATCAGAATAAATACTGCAACCAGGGCGATACTTCAAAATAATTGAGTGTTTACATATTACGAACAGAGACGTGGTCAAGTCGTGTCTCTCCTCTTTCAAAAACTCTGCATCGCAAATTAATCAGAAATTGAGGAATTCAGGTTTAAATAGCTTTATTGGCATGGTAAAAAAGGCTTTACATTGCCAAAGTTGAATCAGGCAGTGATTGACAGCGCTCTGGTCCTATGGCATCGGCCATTGACTGATACAGTACAGATAGGCTACTGTACAGTACTCTAGCTCAAAGTTGTTTTGGTGATGGCTGGGGGGAAATATGATCTAATCGAAGCAAATATGATCTAATCGAAGACTGTAACCGAATGTAGATAAACAAGTCATGTAATGATTGGGCTAACAGTTAAATCAAGACAACACAGCTCAGCTGTATAATGTTATGGGCTCTCACTGAGCTCTAATGCCTCTCCACCTGAAAAAAGCCAGTACTGTATTATAAATAGTATTAGTATAGTATATATATAAAAAAATCAGACTTACCACAAGTAGGCTTATCCAGTAACGTTATCCTCCTGATATAGCGACGATGACTAATGATAAATATCATTCGTCTGTACTATTCCTTCTATAAGAGATCATCTCAATATAGTGTAGCAGCAAATAAATACAGATATAAACTTAATATCGCTAAAATGAAATAGAAAGCTGCGATTACAGAGCTCACATCCACACATAAACACACCACTGACGTCTTCACTTCCAGGTGAAGAAGCTGTCAATCAAAAGCTCAGTAACCAATGAGAACACACTGCTACTAGCCCCGCCCGCACGAGAGAAATGTGTCAGAACGGCGAACGAAAACTCTGGGAGTGAAAACGAAAACTTCAGAAGCGTAAATGAAAACTCTGGAAGCCTATTTGTAAGTTCAGATCAGCGATTGAAATATGAGAAATAGTTAGCAAAACATGCAGTGTATTAAAAACGAAGTCAAAAAATTTGCCTGCGATTTATTCTTTTTCAGTTTTAGAGATAATTTATTTAGTTTCAATTTATATTTTCATTAGTTTCTTGAAAAGCTACGTTCATTTTTATTGGCACAAGAATATCTCCATAGTTTTCCCGCTCTGGCTAGAACCAATAATAACGGCTGCGCTGCGCGTTCAGTGTTTTCTTATTAATATTTTTTATTTTAGAATTGTAATTTAAAGGACGATGGAATAAAATGACGCACAATTAAAATGCGGGACACTGCTTATGACTTGCGGGACGCGGGACAAAGCTTCAAATTTCGGGACTGTCCCGCATGGTCACCCTAGTTTGATCTCATTTGAGCCCCCCTGAAAATTGTTTAATGCCCGTCCATCAATTTGTGTCTTTATTCATATGAAAATAACCCAAATCACACACAAACCACATATACTCAAAATCGTGCATTTATTAGCTTCTTGTTTCAGATGAAGAGATGTGTTTAGTTTTGTTTGTCACGGATGTCAGAATGAGGAAGTGTAGACAGGACGCGTCATGCAGAAGGGCAGGATTATGGTCACGATGGATCACGTGAGATGATTGACAGCAGCGAATGAGAGAGAGCTGAGATCATAACTGATGCAAATCAGGAAGAGACACATTGCTCGCTGTGTTCGCTGTTTGAGCTCTTCAGAAACCGGCTCCTTAAGATTCAGGACATTTTGCATCTGATTCCAAGCGCAGGGGGCCGCATTAAACGCCCCTTTTCCCAATTCGGTCCGGACTTGAGGGACAGATAATAATAATAAGTCCTCAGAACTAGGCCTGTCACGATAACAAATTTTGCTGGACGATAAATTGTCCAAGAAATTATCGCGATAAACGATAATATTGTCGTTCTGAGACCATTTTCATTTAATATAATTATAATGGCATAATAATGCAGGTACACCTTTTCAACGATCTATAAACTTTTATTTCTAAAGAATATTAAACATTGAAAACGGAAAACATTTTAAATATCCAAAAAAATGAACAAAACAACCAAAAACAATGAAAGCAATGGACTCTTAGTGTCTGTTAACAAAATAAATGTCATTTAATAAATAAAATGAAACAAAATTGCACTTCAAAAAATATTAAACATTAGGCTTTAGACATTATAGTCTATATAGTGATACATTCCATAACAGGCAAAACTGACAGTTAGGACCTTTGTAAACAAATAAAAAAAAGCCTCAACAAGCCATATCGCACAATTTTGCACTGTTACTCCTGTTACTTTGTCCTCCTGTTACTTTGTCAAGTGATTGTGTACTGTCGTGAAGACGGAGACGCACTTTATTGCGTGTATGCTACGCACTGAAAATACTTGGTTAGGATTAGGGGTGAGGAGTGCGTGCGTATTACACGCCATAAAGAGCGTATCATATGCACGCAAAAACTATTTTTGGCGTATAAATGGCACGAGAAATAACATTCGTGGTATAGAAACGCATTTTCATGTGATCGGGCTCGCTGTCGCAACTCACAACTAGCGTCTTCTCTCTCTCCCGGCAGTAGCCGCAAACAGTCCCGCCGGCGCTTTCCCACACAAAGACCATGTGACTGACAAGCGCCGCGGCCCCGCCTTCCCACACAAAGACCATGTGACTGACAACAAGAGGGTTCACTCCTCCTATACGCTAAAGAACCGAGCGAGAGTGGTCATCCAGTCTCTTTGGTAGAGAGAGAGAGAGACGAGGAAAACAAACAAGCATGCAAATGGAATTATCGCGGCCGGAAAAATTATCGAGCTCATTTTTTTTATCGCGCGATTAATCGACTTATCGACTATCGCGACAGGCCTACTCAGAAAGAAGACAAGAGCTGTTTCCCAATGTTGAAGGCTGCATCCTTCGAAGGATGCAGCCTATGCGTCCTCTGAAGGACGCACCTTGTAGCCTTCCTAGGATTTCCTAATTGTGCAGCCAGGTGTTCCCGATCACCGCTCCTGGCGCCAAGCAACGGTGCGAGAGGACAGCTGCTATCCTGATCATTCATTTTGATAACTGAGTAAACAGCTATGGAGCCAGAATTGGCTATTGTCATTTTTATGTTTTATATTTTACTTGAGGACATGGTAAGGATTTTTTAGCCCCGGCGCTGCCAGGTCATGTGTTTTCGGTTTAGCCCTGTTTGAATACAAAACCCAATTAAATATAAAAAGTCCAGTATTTCTCGCGCTCGTCATCGGCAGCTGTCACGGTTGCCAGGCGACAAGAACAATCCTCCGTAGGCTAGACCGGTCCGAGCGCGTCAGATGCACCCTTTGATATGGGACGCTGCTGTAGTTAGTAACAATTTGTTAATATTGTGACTAATTTTGTTACTTTAATTTTCGGAACTGCATATTTCGTTAAGTATTCACTTACAAATGTGAAGTAACCTGAAGTACTTTTTTCCTCACATCACAATATGATTACATTAAACTACACAAAAGTATATAATGTAACAACCAGATATTACTGTATATTGAAAATATACAGAAGTAAAATGCAACATGCTAACATGCAGTAGTAGCCTTATATAAATGCAGTAGTTATTAAAAGTACTTTTTTCAGAAAGCCGTCGATTGAATCAGCCCTGCAAACCTGTTGGTAGACAACTTAGTGGATAGTGGAAATATGCACTCAAACGCTCTGGAGACCATCCCAGATGATGTCCCACCAGCAGGAGGCCTTAGGGGCAGCCCATCCCGGTCCAGCAGCTCAGCTCAATAGAGTCTACATCATTTTTTTCTTATTTTATGTATTGTAAAATTAAATGTTTATGTTGATTTTGATATGTTTAACGTATTTTGTAAATAGTTGGAAAAAGTACTTTAATGTAGCCTATAGAACAAACGATTTTCATTTACCAATTTTATTTGAAAAAAGGTATAGAATTTGTTTCATGCAGAAAGTATTACTGTCATTACAAAAATAAACAATGTCCAGAACAATTCATTCTCTTTTATTTACACAATTAAAGTTGCATAAAAATAAATGTACATAATTTTTCTTTTAAAAAATAAAAGTGAAAAAAGTTAAACAAGAATATGTAGAAAATGTATATATTTTTCAATCATTCTCTCAAGAAGAGAAAACAGCCTGTCCATCCTCTCCCTTCTTTCCTGTGCACTCCTCGCCTCTGCCTCCCTCTGTAGTTGCATTTCTTCTCTGATCAAGTCCATAAACTCGTCCTGTCTCGCCGCCTTCGTGCTGGTGTGGGTGCTAGTGCTGGTGCTACTGGTGTTGCTGGTGCTGCTGCCCCTGGCTCCTCCTCACCGTGGGCACCCACTACTGAACTCGGCCCTGGTGTGTCCTCAGGGATTGAGGCGATGAGGACAGGGGGGTTGGTGCAATGCCTCTGTCCCAACACCTCATCCATGAGGACAAACCAGGGCCAAGTTTCAGCAGTGGGTTTCCCACTCACACCCTCTCCTGTCCCAGGACACTTGCAATCCTAAAGGCAGAGCAAATGAACCATGGCTTGTTAACAACAACAGGACAATACATTTCAGCAAAGATGTGCGTAGGCCTATTACTTTTCTTTTTATATATATTTATATAGACCCATTTTTTCTTGAATTGTTCTAAAAAAGCAGAAAAGGGTACTTAACACAGAGGAGCAATCTTAAGTGCATTGTTAACACTGCAGAATATGACACATCAAGACATACATATAAAATACTTAAGAAATCATATTTCTGTATACTAAAATTTGGTTAAAACCACATAGCTTGCATGACAGCACTACAAAAACACATAAAAGTGAAACCCCATTGCCTTATCTACTGCTTTTCTTATTGTTTTGGGCTTTATTGGGTGAGTGATATTTCTTATAATACACAAGTGCAAATATTACAAATAGGTCTGTCACAGTGAGGATCTGTGACTAGAGACTCTTATTTTGGAAAAGACTCTTAGTATGACACTGAACTGAGAAAATGCATACATACAGACACTTTCACACTAACATCTTAACACACTATCTGTTTTGCGCAGTTTTACAACAGTTAACGCAGATATATGTGTGTCACTGATTGTGTATTGTTTCGTGTTGTACCTGTCTTCACCATGCCCTTTTTTTCGTTTACTGAGTTATTAATTTCTCGTTGTTGATTTATATATTGTAAAGAACTCAAACAAGACCGGTAACCATGTTATATGTTTATTGATTTCGATTAACCTCTTACATAATAATAAATTGTCATACTTACGTATAGGAACATTTTACTTTACCAAACAGACGAAACCCGGTCACAGGAACTGCCACCATTTTGAATGTCTCTTTCCCGCCAATAGGCACAGTTAATTGTTGTCATGTGTGAGGGGGAGATTGGAGTTCTGTTTGATTCTTTGATAAACGTTGTTCAACATTAATAATTAATTGAGTTGTTTTGTTTTCAATGTTTATATATTTTTATATTATTGAAACTGTTTATCTCTTTGTTTCTGTTAAATCTATTTTGATTTGTCTTCTTTAAATGTCATTTATTATCTTTAATTACCAAATGGTTTGGTCCAAGTAGGAGGGGCTTAGCCTTTTTAAGAAGGCGCCTCAGTGTGATTAGGAGGCTCGTAGAGTGAGTGTTTGGGAGTTATTGCTCTGTTTTTGGGCCGATTTATTGGTATAGCCAAATTTTGTGTGCAGATAACTTTAAACAGTTTATTTTATTTATTTTTGTTTGATTAGTTTTTTTTTTTTTTTGAACTTTTGATCTCATTATCACGTCACTTCATTTTTTCGCCTCCATCTGCCGGTACATACAGAGCAGTGGTGCTGCTGCTGTTGGGGCCTCTTTGTGGCACCTCTGTCTCTGTTACAAGGTCTTTAAACTAATAACGTTATTACCACAAGTTTTGCCTAAAACTACCTGATAAATGTAGCCACGCAATGGTGACGAAGGAGTTAAGAAGTTTATAAGAAACTTTAACTCTGGTTTCGCTAGCTATTTGAGTAAATGAAAACATAATACTTACATTTAAATGTGAATTTGCTGTCCACCACCGATCTCTAGTCTTGGCCGCCTTTAAAAATAAATAAATAAATGCTGTCGTCAACGGCGCGCAATGACTTATGGGGTAGAATAGGCCGCTAAGTGTCCATTTATGCATCCTTCTTTTCACGGGGAAACGAAGGGTGCATTTGGCGTCGCTTTTGAATCAGGGAAGCCTTCGTCGCGGCGCGATGACGCAACCGGCCTTCGAATACGGCCTTCGGAGGATGGAGAATTGAATTGGGACAGCCTTCATCGAGCCGCGGTGACGCAACCGGCCTTCGAATACGGCCTTCGAAGGATGGAGAATTGAATTGGGACAGCCTTCATCGAGCCGCGGTGACGCAATCGGCCTTCAAATGCGACCTTCCAAGGATGCAGCCTTTGAATTGGGACGTCCTTTGTCGCGCCGCGGTGACGCAATCGGCCTTCAAATACGGCCATCCAGCCTTCAAATACGGCCTTCGAAGGATGCAGCCTTCACTTTGGGACACAGCTAATATCTTCCTGTACTTTTCTTTTTGATGTAAGATTGAAGGTATGGGGGAAGCAGACCAAGAATAGCATTGTAGATAAAAAGGTACCAATGATTAAGTCTACGGGTGGACAATGCAGACCAACCAACCCGATCATACAAAGAACAGTGATGAGTAAGTGCTTTAAAGTTTGTGATAAACCTAAGAGCTCCGTGATAAACAGTATCCAACAATTTCAAGCTTGTAATGGACGCATGCATGTAACATCGCCATAGTCCAGCACTGACAAGAAAGTGGCAGCAACAAGCCTCCTTTTGGCCTCAAAGGAAAAACATGACTTGTTTCTAAAATTAAAACCCAATTTTAGCTTCAGTTTTTTTACCAACTGCTGAATGTGAGGTTTAAAAGAGAGTGAATCATCAATTAGGATACCAAGATACTTGTATTGAGATACAGACTCAATCTCGGAGCCCTGAGAAGTAGTGATGGGTAGAAGATTCTGTGACTTTGACTTTGCACTGGAAAACAACATAAGTTTTGTTTTGTCGTCATTCAAAACAAGTTTTAAATCGAACAAGATACGTTGTACAGTATCAAAAGCAAGTTGTAGCTGACAAAGAGCTTGGTTTGGAGTTGATGCAGAGCAGTATATCACAGTATCATCGGCATAAAAGTGAAAATTTGCGTTGGAGACATTTTGATCAAGATTGTTTATGTATAATACAAATAGGAGTGGTCCCAACACTGACCCCTGGGGCACACCCTTGGATATACTACGAGGGCTGGAAGTGAGACCATCTGCCTGTACGCACTGAGATCTACCTGATAGATAGTTTTCAAACCAGCAGACTGTTTGTTCTGACAACCCGACACTGAGAAGTCTTTGTTTTAATATTGTGTGATCCACAGTATCAAAAGCCTTCGATAGATCAATGAAAAGAGCTGCACAATGTTGTTTTTGGCCTAAAGAGTCAATGAAATAATTTACTACTTTTAGGGCTGCTGTAGTTGTGCTGTGTTTTTTACGGAAACCTGATTGAAAATGACAAAAAATTGTTGGAAGTTAGAAACTCTTTCAATTGTTCATTCACCAGAGTTTCCATAACCTTGGCCAGGACGGACAGTTTGGAGATGGGTCTGTAATTATTTAAATCTGTCGGGTCTCCCCCTTTTAACAGAGGAAGAACAAATGCAGATTTCCATATAAGTGGAATTTCATTTGTGTCCAGAGAAAGATTAAAAAGAAAAGTCAAAGGCGGTGCAATAAAATCAGATGCTAACTGTAGAAAATAAGGCTCCAAGTTATCAGGACCAGCCGATTTTCTAATGTCTAAAAGTGTGAGGGCTTTATGCACTTCTGAGACTGAAAATGGCTTAAAACTAAAAGAATTACTGACTCCAATATGACCCTGAATATTACCTTTAGGATAATTCTGATGTGAAATGTTGAGGGAATCGATTAAAGAACCAGTCAATAAAATGCTCATTAAAACAGCCCAGCATTTCAGCCTTATCGGATAATTTACGTGAGTCCTTAAGAATACATGGTGGCAGCTCGATGCCAGTTTTATTTCCAGCCAAGGATTTAATCGTCTTCCAAAATTTTAAGGGGTTATTTAAATTTTTAGAAGTTTCTATAAGAAAGTGGTCTGCTTTGGCCTTTCTAATAGCCACAGTGCACAAATTGCGCAGTCTCCTGAAGAGCAGCCAATCAGAATCCAGGCTTGTTTTCCTGGCTTTTGCCCAGGCCTTATCACGCTCATGAAGAGAGTTGGCTAAATCTACAGTGAACCATGCGTTGTTTCGGCCTTTTACTCTACACTTTCTGAGGGGAGCATGATTCTTTAAAACCATCATAAAAAAATTTCCAAGCATTTTCGACATCGGTAATAAGATACATTTTATCCCAGTCAAAATAAAACAGGTCATATAAAAACCCTTGTTCCGAAAAATGTTTTGTGTCAGGCTTAATAATGATGCGTGGCTTGGTTTTGGGAATTTTTGTGTTTCTGACCGTGGCAACAACACAGTGGTCACTAATGTCGTTTGCGAAAACAGAAGCTGCTGAGTATAAGGAACGTTGGTTAGGATAAGATCAATTAAAGATGATTTATCTGGACATTTCAGATTAGGTCTAGTGGGACTATCAACAAGCTGAAAGAGATTTAGCGAGTCACAGTAAGCTTTAAATTCATCAGATACTGGATATAACCAGTTCCAATTTAGATCTCCAATGACTACAATTTCGTTCAGATTCAGTCCTGATATAAGCTGCATTAAAGAAGGCAGAGCATCCCTGACAGCTGAGGGTGTCCTATTGCAACCAACTACCGAAATGTGGAGAAGCCTAGAGATCTCGAGATCAAGAGAAAATTCGAATTGCTTACTCACTGATTTAGAGAGAAGCATATTTACACGAAACTTATTTTTGATATATACCGCGGCACCCCCAACCCATTCTGGGACGATCAGTCCTATATACATTGTAACCATCAATACTGATATCCTCATTCAGAACAGATTTGCTCAGCCAAGTTTCTGATAAAACAATTACATCAGCATCAGTTGAGTGTGCCCAAATACGAATCATATCTATCTTTGCGATCAAACTACGAACATTCAAGTGAATAAAACCAAGACCAGCCCTAGATTTAAAATCAGCAGGGGTATTGAAACTTATAGCAGAGTCTGGGCCTGGACTGGGTTGCACATTTCCTGAAATCAACAGCAACAGAACAATTAAACACCTCAGCTTAAAGTGATTTAAATGATTGAGAAGAGGATTCATTCTTAGTACAAAGCTACAAAGGCAGCTTTCAGAAATAGTAAAATTGTCTTGTAAAGCCATACCACTGATCATACGGGCCAAGTCCGCAGCATCAGAGGAGAAGAACAGAGGCAGGGGCATTGATTTAATGTCCGACGCACAAACAGATGCGCACGTCCCCCAGCGTATTGTGACTGTAATTAAAAGACCTGCACGGGAGTAGTTGGTCCTGTGCGGGCTTCCATACATTCTGCTCAAGGCTAGTAAACACATTACAGAAAAGGGCAGTGCCATTGCACGTTCCGTTCCTAGCCAATGCCTTAGTAATCCAGTCCAGTTTCCTAAAGGTTATTATCCTAAAGGCAATATTCAGGGTCATATTGGAGTCAGTAATTCTTTCAGTTTTAAGCCATTTTCAGTCTCAGAAGTGCATAAAGCCCTCACACTTTTAGACATTAGAAAATCGTCTGGTCCTGATAACTTGGAGCCTTATTTTCTACAGTTAGCATCTGATTTTATTGCACCGCCTTTATTTTTTTTTTTTTACGAGTAATGAATGTTGAACAACAATAATCTGGGTCCGCCTGTGATCTTTGCCGAGAAAGGGGTTAAAAAAAGTTTAAATGAGGATTGTAAAATTGTATTTAATAATTTGCTAAATTTAGTATGTGAATTTTATTAATGTCTTGTACTAATGTATGTACATTTGAGAATATAGATATGTCTATGAGTTTTTTTATTTATTCATTATTATCTCTTCAAATTAATTAAATGTTTTTTATCTAAATAATGAAATTGTACTACGGTTTGGGTTTTTCTTTTTTGTAAATACAAAGGATGTGTTACGGTTAAATATATTGTTTGAGGAATGTCTATACAGTGTAATTATAAATCAAGGTGTGTTAAAGGTCTCTCTCTCTCTCTTTCTCTCTCTCTCTCTCTCTCTGCTAATGTAGGTTAAGCTGCTGTTATATGACAGATAAAGGTTGTTCTGCTCTGACTTCAGCTCTGATATCAAACCCATCACACCTGAGAGAGCTGGACCTGAGCGGGAATAAACTAGGAGACTCTGGAGTGAAAAACCTCAGTGATCTACTGATGATCCCACAACTCAAGCTGGAGAAACTACAGTTAGTATCATTATACTGTACAGCAGTTACAGTGAGATTAAAGTTTACTGTTTATTTTATTTTAAGGTAACTGGACTCAAGTCTCCTCATTTATAGCACTGCAGTTTCTGGTGTTTCTCCATCTGAAGAAAGATTCAGAAACACTATTAGTTAACGGCTTATTATGTTCAGAGGCGGACAGAGTACACAGCTTCATTACTTGAGTAAAAGTACAGATACCCCTTGCTAAATTTTACTCAAGTACAAGTAAAAGTACTACAGTCAGATGTCTACTTAAGTAAAAGTACTGAAGTACTTGTTTTTAAAAGTACTTGAGTACCAAGAGTACAAGAGTACATTTTCTAAATATTGCATTACTACTGCCATAGTGCTTACATTTATGTACAGAAACGTCCTACATGGAGTTATGAAAAATGTTAATGTTAATACTAGGGGTGGAACGGTACACAGAAGTCACGGTTCGGTTCATACCTCGGTTCAGACATCACAGTTCGGTACAATGGAGGGAAAAGCAAAACAAAAATGCAGAAGGCAATTTTTTTTTGTATTGTGCATGTCTCAGGCTGTACCACCTAGTGTCATACAGTCTCTCCCCTGAGCTAGCTGCAACAGCCTGCCCTGAAGTGTGTAAAGTAAGATGTAAACAAAATAAGACAATCAGCTATAAAACTGAAAATAAAGCATCTCTTATTTATGTGCGGACGCACGAGCGCGAGGGTGCGCGCGGCAAAAATGTCGTCATTGTGGTGTGGGCGGTCATGCGCGTTGGGTGTGCAAGGCCACATTTCGCTTGGCGGTGTGCAGTGCACGGCTTTTAGCGCACGGCTCCGCATCCGAAGACGCACGACTTCGAGCCGAATCTGGCCGAGCATGTACATCTCACAGCACCGGCACCCAGTTCTTGCGTCTAAATTAGTTGCTTACATTAACAAAATGAGCCTACAATAGCAGACATCAGCCCTTTAAATAAAAATAAATGGCCATGTTTTATAAAAAGGTTCACAAAACTAAATAAAAATGTTTAGAAATTATGTAAGATAACGTTAATTTAGTTGTAGGTTACGTTCTCATATCCATTTTTTTTTTCTAATGTCACAAGGAATAATCTGGTTTACTGCTTTACACGATTATTTTGCTGTGTGGTTTTGGTGTACTAAAGTGTTGTTTTACTAAAATAAACATTCAGGAGTGTAGCCTACCTTACTTCAAACCGCTGATTCCTGATGGTTTAGAGGACAATTACACCGAGTCGCACCCTGTCGTTTCAAAGAATATACACCGGCGAGCGCGAAGTATAAATGCCTCGTCCATTTGGGGAGGCGCGCGCACGGTCAGCGGAGGCTCGCGCTGCGGAGGCAGGCGAAAGTATAAACCATAGACAGTATAAGAAGGTATAAACAAACCTAGCTTAAGGCGGGGCTACAGATTAGGTGTCCCTAAAGAACCCGCGTATCTAACAGTAGTTCCGCATTATATTAATTAATTTGCACGCGAGTTTTATTTATTTTTATACCGTGTATTCTCCGTGTAAATTCATGTACCGAACCGTGACGCACGTACCGATTCGGTTCAATACGAATACATGTACCGTTCCACCCCTAGTTAATACCTTGGAGAATGTAAAGAAATTGAAAGTAAAATCAAGTCATTTTCATCTTTTTACCATGCTGCTTTATTTAACATTTTCACTTGCCCACAAGGCAATAGCACAATGGCAACACTCTGACAAACCTCTGCTAGAGTTTTAATGGATTTTTTGCACCCACATTTGAACCCGACTGTGTTAAACACACCGCATACTCAAGAACATCAACGCAAATGCTCAGCTTACATTAATGTGTAATATCAGAAAAGAAAATTCAGCTAACAATTGTGTGTACATGTGAGTTTATTTTTTTTCATCAATCAAATCACAGGGTTCCAGACTGCGACCAAATATGCGACCATTTTATTGAGAATGTGCGAGTTCAAATTGTATGTGGTCGCATTTGTGCGAGTGCATGGTCATGTACTACTCAGTTAAATTCACGCATGAATTTTCCTGCATTGAACTTGTTTTAGCGCCAGCCAAAGTGAATTTTTGTCCCCCCAAAGTCTTATTTGATCAGTGAGTAAAGTAGATGAACTGCCGCTTGTGACAGGGTGCATGTTTAACTGAAAGAACGAGCAGAGAGAGAGAGAGCTGGTCGCGCGCGCAGACACACTCGGTCTCTCTCGCGCACTGTCGCTCGCTTTTTCTTTTTTCCTTTTTTTTTTATTTATTATTTTTTTAGAAGAAGTAACGGGTACTCACGGTTATGGATAGAAATGTAGCGGAGTAAAGAGTACAATATTTGCCTCTCAAATGTACTTGAGTAAAGTCATGAGTACTCCCCAAAAATGATACTCGAGTAAAGTACAGATCCCTCAAAATTGTACTTAAGTACTGTACTCAAGTAAATTTACTCCGTTACTGTCCGGCTCTGATTATGTTGTATCAGTAGAAAGAGCATTAAACTGAAGCATTTGAAACTTCCTATAAACATTTTTATATACTGAAATCTGACAAATCTTTGCTTTGAAACAATACAGAAGTGAGAACAGACTAAAAACAACGTAACAAATGACCGTAGATTATTCTGACAGAGTTACAGTTATACTGGACTAATGGTACTTTACACTAAATCTTAATTTATTAAGCAGAATGTGTAAGTAAGCAATAAGGTCCTCGAGGCTGTGGTGTATGGTGAATAAGTCACGGCTGAAGGGCGTTGTTAGGCTCGATGCGAAGCGGAGTCAGCCGTGACTTATTCACAATACAGCACTAGCCTCGAGGACCTTGTTTCTTTAATAAAATGTTTACCACACAATACAAATTTTAAAGCCAACAAATATGTATCAATACAACTTTCATGAAGTAAAATAACTAAAAGCATTCCTTCCGCTGGAAAAAATAGTCCTTGAACGTGAACAGCAACAGAAGTTACATTATTTCTCCATTAGATGGCGGCAAACACTGTCTTTATGAGTGAGTCAGTCAGAAGAGAAGACTTTTATATTGAAAGGACTGAAACTTGTCGTGTCACGGGAAAACCCTTAGCCTAGCTGTTAAAAGGACGAGGTATTGCAGCGGACATTCAAACTGAGTTTTTTTTATGAATATAAGACTGACCTGAAGGAAAATGCTATATTTACTGTAAGTGCAGGTACACTCTCTTACTCGATCTCTCACCATACTCTACTCTATAAGCTTCAATGAACAACAATATCAGTGAGATCAAACATGTGTTTGCGTTGCTAGGGGTGTTGTGTAGTGATACATAGAACCGTTGGGTGAAGCGGTCATAGCCGTGTTTTATCCAAGGGGGTAATCCATCACCTGGAAAGCGTACCTTCCCTGGGGGCCGCCATTGATTAGCAGACCATCACCTGCTGTCAGCATTCCAGTGACTCCCATTCATTTTGGCATCACTTTGACAGCAAATAACTTTACATCTGAGGCGTTTAAAGACTCCATTTGTCCATTATTTATTTCTAAACAAACACGAAAATGTATAAAAGGCTCCATTACCTTGTATCTTACGTTATGGCCCCGTAGAAGCAGTTTTTGTAAAAATAGGCTAACGATTGCGTCATAACTACACGACTCTCTGTCGCACAGTAGAGAGATTACCGTATGGACAGGAGGAGAAGCTTGCGGGCATAGGCGGAAATCGCGGGGGGGTCGGGGGGGTCAGGACCCCCCCTATCTGAGGGTTGTCCCCCCCTAAAATATCATTAAAATATGTATATTGAAAATAATTTAATGATTATACTTAAAAGTTGTGTAAGAAGTAAAACAATACAAATGCAAACGGAGCAACAACAAAAAACGTTTTAAACATTTTGATTCCCCCCTCCCTTGCCTCACAGTGGTTTGGTCCACTCACTGCCAGCGCCACTTTTACCTCACCACCGACACACACACAGTCCGGTGGGAGAGAACAAAGTTTTTGAATAGTTGTGGAACTTCAGTAAGTCAATGTTATTTTATTCACTCTAAACAATGGATGAAGTGATTATTTTCTCTTTAATATAGATGATGCTGAGTCATTAATAAATCATCTAAACAAAAATTATGATTGTGTAACTTTACTTGTGTATGTACTTTTGTCACCGATGGAGTCTGCCATGTTAGCGATTAACGTAATAGCGTTTAACTGTTACCCGTTTTATAACGTTACAGTCTAGCTGCTATGCGTTTTTCTAGCTTGTTTAATACCGGTATATCTCTCACACACCCCCATAGACGCACACACTACGTGTTAAAAGTTAACGTAACGTTAGTCTTGTAGATTAGACTAGTGCGGGTGCAGATTTAGATTTTCACGCTTTCACTGTGATTTAGTCGGTTACTCGGTTTATATAATTTAATATAGTTAATCTAATAAAATATCACATTAAGATTTTCTTCATTTCTCATTCTTAATTTTTCTTCGTTTTTCTTTCTTCAGTGCAGTTTTTCTCCAGATATTAGCATGATAACAAATGTGATTTTGATTTTATAAGTTTAATAAACAAGAAGTTAATAAGTCATGTACGTTTTAAAGAACACTTTGCCTGTGTTTAGCTCTTTCACCAACGAAAATAGTTGAAAACTAAGCCAGAGCACTGTAATTGTGTCTCTGAGAAACACACAAAGGTGTTTCCTACTGAATGAATCAGTTGAATCTCAATGACTCATTCATTAACAGTGACTTGCTGCCTCCTACTGGCGGTTTTAATTTCACATCAAAAGTATATTTTCATGTTTTAAAATTAAATCATTTCAAATATAAATATTAATAAAATATTTTTAAAACAACAAAATATTATTTATGTTTGTGTAAAAGCATCTAAATGCCACTTCAAATGCAGCTTCTGTGTTTCCTCTACATTGCAAATATTTTGTTGATACAGTCCTTTTGTCTTATTATAATTTAATTTGATTACATTTATGAAATTTACACAAAAGATGATGCATGCATAATTAGGTTTAAAAATGAATGTATAAAAGGTAAAAGGTCTGTCTCAGATGAAACCTAAAATACAATGTGAAGGACGCAAGATAATTTAATAATTATTATATTACCGTGTGGTGAACCTATGAACCTTACATAAACACATATTTAAACAACAATTGCTTTGTGTTGTTAGCCGGAGAAAATGACAGAGAAAAGAAAAACGGACATAAGATCATTTTTCAGTGCACCAAAACGCCAAGTAAGTACAAAATTAAGGCAATACATCATTATAAAAATGGGTGCTTATGGAAATACTAACGTCACGGTGTCACAGGCAAAGGATACAGAAAGTACTGAGGGACAGGGAGACCAGGGACAGTCAGGTTTAGAATCTCAGGTAAGTGTGTTGAGCTTTTGTTAAAGGAGAACTCCGGTCAATTTTAACATTGAGCTCATTTTTTTGTACATTTGGAGTGCTGTCAATACAGAGAACAACGACAAAAATCGGTGTTGCCTACACCGAGTTATTCTATTTTTAAAATTTGCACCCTAGGTAACTAAACCTATGCGTGTGAACTCGGCAATCGACTACTTTGGACTTTGACTGAAAACAGGATGTAAACACAGTTTTTTGCGCTGGCTTAAATAACATAATTTTTATTCATATCTTTCACATCTACTGCAGTCAGATTCACTCGTGTTCACTCTGAAGGAATCACTCACATTGGCTGTGCACTTGTAATGACACATCAAGGATGTTAAGAGGCTAAAAGCAGGTTTAAAACTTGCCCCATTGAAGTCAACAGGGTGCAAATTTTAAAAAGAGGATAACACGGTCGGTGTAGGCAACACCGATTTTTGTCGTTGTTCTCTGTATTGACAGCACTCCAAATGTACAAAAAAATGAGCTCAATGTTAAAATTGACCGGAGTTCTCCTTTAATGTTTTTTGGAGGTGTGTCTGTTTAGCAGATGAGCACCACTGGCTCAACAATTTATAGTATGATCAGCCAATTCAGCCAAAGTGTTATGAAAAAAAAGAGTCTTTATTTAGAAGTATTGCTATTGGGTTGGATGAGGTAGTTATTAGGAGTATGCAACACATCTTCTGTTCCAGGAGTCAGACTTTCTTGAGACAGTGAGAGTAGAGGAAGGGTCAGAACCAGGGAGAGAGCCAGAGAAAGCAGCACAAGGAGACAATATTGCCAGCACCAGCACAGGGGACAGGAACACAATCTTCATTTCAGATCTCAGTGACTGCACAAAGCCGTACCAACCACACCCCCAGTGTATCGAGAAACAAATACTTCAGAACAAGTCATTGGCATTTCAAGAGAAATGGTACCAAGACTTTCCATGGCTACATTACAGTCCATCAGTAAGAGGGGTCTTGTGTTTTTACTGCAGCAAAGGTGTTTCTAATCAGTACCCTTTAGGTCATAGAGCTGATGCGGCTTTCATTAGTACAGGCTTTAGAAATTGGAAAAAAGCCATTGAAAAATGTACAGCACACCAGACCTCCCAAGCCCACCGACATTATGTGACTGTGAGTGCACATCAGTCAAACCCAATCAGTGCCCAGTTATCCAGTGCATGGGGTAAACAGCAGGAGGTGGCAAGACATTGCTTGAAGAGAATTGTTAGCTCTGTACGGCATGTGGCAAGGCAGGGACAATCTTTAAGAGGCCATACTGATGAAAGTGGGAATCTGTATCAGCTCCTGAAACTTAGGGCAGAAGAGGATGATCCTATTTTATTGAAATGGTTAACAGATCGCACCATTGCATACACAAGCCCTAAATCACAGAATGAAATCCTGAAAATTATGGCCAATACAATAATCCGAGATATTGCAAGTGAGATTAGGTCTCCAGCCCTTGTTCAGTTTTCTGTAGTAGTTGATGGTACCCAGGATATTTCTGGTGTTGAGCAGGAAAGTGTCTGTCTGCGCTATGTGGACCATGACCTTGTTCCACATGAGGAATTTATTGGATTATACAGTTTATCAGAGACAACAGGCCAGGGCATTGCCAAGATGGTAACTGATGTGCTGTTGAGGCTCAATTTGCCCATGTCTGCTTTACGTGGGCAGAGTTACGATGGCGCTTCAAACATGGCAGGGAAGTACAGCGGTGCACAGGCAATAGTGAGGGAACAGCAGCCATTAGCCCTCTATGTGCATTGCGGTGCCCACTGTGTCAGTCTAATCACACAGGCTGGCTGCTCAGCCTCCCCAATGATTCGGGACTGCCTTTCTTGGGTCCACCAGTTAGGCATCCTTTTTAGCCAGTCAGGAAAATTTAAGAGAATGTTTGAAAACATAGTTACCTCTGAAAATGTACCCATCACCACACTGAAACCCCTTTGTCCAACCAGGTGGACTGTGTGCAATTCTGCTATATTAGCTGTGCTAGGGCAGTATGAGCGGGTACTTGGCAGCCTAGAGGAGATGGCAAAAAGTACATCTAGGACAGCTTCAACTGCCAGTGGTTTATTTGAGCACTTCAGTAAAGGTAAGACTGTGTTGGGCCTCACACTTGCTTCTGCTGTTGTTGGAGAGCTTGAGTGCCTGAACATTTCACTGCAGAAGAAGACCCAGACTGTCTCTGGTATGCAGGCTGCAGTAGATTGTGTCCTATCCTCTCTTCAGGGAAAGAGAAATGACAAGAGCTATCTTGAACTGTATGAGAAAGCTACAGCATTGGTTAACTCCACTGAATCAGTTGACTCTATTGAGACAGCAAATTCAAGGCGCTTTGCTGGCAAAGCAGTGGATCATTACAGGGCAGAGTTCTTCAAAGTATTGGATTGTGTGGAGGTTCAGTTTGGTGACCGTTTCAATCAAGACAGTCTAAAGACTCTGCAAAACTTAGAGAGTGTCCTTTTGACCGGGGTGTTAACTGATTCAATAGTTGAGTATCCTGAGTTGCATAGAGGTTCTCTCTCAGTACAGTTGCCCCTCTTTCGGCAGAAATATCCCTGTAGCAGCAGTGGAGAGGCAGCAGAGGTCCTAAGGGGAATGCCAGTGGAGGTTCGGGGGTTGTTTGACCAAGTTGAGGTCCTGGTCAGAATTTTGTTGGTGGTGCCAGTGTCCTCATGTGAAGCTGAGAGGAGCTTCAGTGCACTGCGGAGACTGAAGACGTGGCTAAGGGCTACAATGGGCCAAGAAAGACTCAACAGTCTTTTAGTGTGCAATGTGCACAAAGACAGGCTGGACAGCCTTAACATAAACAAGATATGCCAAGAGTTTGTGGGGCCAAGTGATACCAGGAAAAATACATTTGGTACTTTTGTTTAGTGCCTGTCCTGTCATGCAAGTCTGATTTAAATTACAGCTATGTTTTATTACTACATATAGAGCAGTGTCTATAACCTAATAATTTTATTTGTTACAAAATAATTTGATTTGTTTAATATAGGGATACTTTCACAATATTGACGTTTTTCATTACTTTTAAAGTTAAGTTTGAAGTAATAACTTATTTTTGTTTAATTTTTTTCCCTCTCTTTTTTGTCTATACTGATCTCACTATACAGTTGTGTGAGGGTGTATTTCTAAAAGAGTATAGTCATGCCTTTATTTGCTAGGCATGGTAAGTGTTTTTGTATGTTTTAATTATAACTGTACAGCAACAATGTTGCTATTAAATGTGCTATATAAATAAATACATGTTGAAGTTAAGCTCAAATTTCATTGTATTTTGGTGGGTTGACTGTGCAAACAATAGGGCTGAAACGATTAGTCGACATTGTCGACAACGTCGACAATAAAAAATTGTCGACAAATATCTTTGTTGTCGAGTAGTCGTTTGATCCCACGTGACCTAATGTAAGGGCCTGCAATATCGCGATTTGACCGCTACGGCGCTGTAGCGCTAGAGTGTAATGCAGCCGTTACAAATGCTGTTGCGGTAGAAGAAAACACAGCGCGAATTATGACGGAGTGCAAACGAATACGAACTAGCTAGGTGTGTGAAAGTTTCACAAAACTTCAAACCAAGAATGCTGCCGTGTGCAATACATGCAAGGCGTAACTTGCTTTTCACGGGAGCACAACATGCATGTTAAAGCACTTAAAGAGGAAAAACCCGGCACGAGACGAGCCGGTGAGAGGTGAATGTTCTCCAGCTGGAGCTAACGTAAATAACTAGCAGTAAATCTCTTTTTAGAGAATGCAATACTACTAATAATAGCAATAATATTAACACTAATAATATAATTACAGTATTGTGATGATTATTTTTGCATAGAATAAAGCTTGATCGAGCTTAGGAGTCAGGGCTGTTTTTATTATTGTAACTATTAGTTATTACAGTCTTATCACTTGCCTGTATTTTGTTCCATATTCATGAAGACTTACAAAAAGAGATGTTATGAAGAATATCATGTCAGTTATTTTTTTATACTGTAAATTAAAAGGTGAATGAGAATGTCTCTGTCAGCTCAGCTGTCAATTTTTTTTTAAATTGTGTTCTTTTAATAATTGTTTGCAGTTTAAGTTTGTCTGTAATGCAGCTGATAATTTTTTTTGTTAATTTTTTTCTATTGAAAGAGAACCGAATATTTAACCAATGCTTTTTGCATTTGTGTGTGATTTGAGTTGGACAGAAATCTGAAAACTTAAAGAGAATGACCTGTTTAGTTGCTCAAAGTTCATTAAACCAACCATTTCAAAAGCTGAAGTGATTTTCTTTTTTTATATTATAGTTAGAATATGTATAACTCAGTGTTTTAACTAATTGAAAAGGCTGAATAATCGTTCCAAACTTACTGATTAGTCGGCGAAATAATCGACGATTAGTCGATTAATCGTTCTAATAATCGTTAGATTAATCGATTATCAAAATAATCGTTTGTTGCAGCCCTAGCAAACAACTTAAAAAACATTGCAATAAATCTTTTTATGATTTTGAAGATTTTTTTGGTCAATTTAGTCAGCTTTTCCATTGAACCAGAAATAAACTTTGGTATAGTGGAATGGCCTCCATGCTACACTAATAATAGTAGTAAGGCTTTTCTCTCTGTACACATTTCCTTGCAAGTACAATTTTGCCTGTATTATTGGTGTCCCCTTCAAAAATTGTTCTTGAAAAATTTTATGTTTATTGTCCCCCCCAACATTTAGATGAAATTTTCGCCCCTGCTTGCGGGCAATCGGGGGGACGTGGAGGCATAAAGTCAAGAAGAGAAGCCCATAGAGAGGCGTAAAGTTGCTCCTGCTCCAGCTCATGGACAGCTCCTACTCACACTCTCCGTCTCTACGAGTTTCGGAAGGGAATGATCAGATTTCTCTCGGCACAGCTTCTAGAAGACAGACGGGTTGCTCACGTCACATCTACATCATCAAGCTCAGTGTGAGTCTGCGCAGTCGCTCAGCCATCAGGAAGAAGAGCTTCTAATTGACTTCACTTTTCTCCGTTGACGTCTATGGGGTCGCTGTGTCCATTTCTTTTACTTCTTTTTTATTTCTTTGTCTATAGTTTTATCATGAATAACACACAAATATTGACCAATCAGAATCAAGGATTGGAACTAACCGTTTTATAATGAGATGTAAACTCCACTTTAAAATTACTTTAAATAAATTGTGATTCATGTACAAGATTTTCTGATGATGAAAACATGAAATCAGTCCATTTAAATGTTTGCTTTAAAACTTTTCTATTGTTTCTATATTGATCCTATATATTAATCTACAGTGATAAATTCACTTATTTGTGGAGTGAGGACGGATCCAGACTGGGATTGTAACTAGTTTCCTCAAATGCTCCTGTCTTGGTTTGTTCATATCATTAAGTTTCCATGATTTTGCTGGTGTATTAGTGACTGTATGGCATTTTTTAATGATGCTTTTAACTCACACATGAACTGAACACTGATCTCAGTCATTTTCTCTTTCTGTCTTCAGTCTGAGTGGATGCAGAATTACAGAGAAACAGAGTCTCATCCTGACTTCAGCTCTGAAATCAAACCCATCACACCTGAGAGAGCTGGACCTGAGCGGGAATACACTAGGAGACTCTGGAGTGAAAAACCTCAGTGATCTACTGATGAACCCACAATTCAAGCTGGAGAAACTACAGTTAGTATCATTATACTGTACAGCAGTTACAGTGAGATTAAAGTTTGCTGTTTAGTTTAGGTTACACCGATTATATTGTAGGATTGCATCTTCTGGGCTCTCATTTATAAAACTGTGCGTAGGATCCTTACTAAAAGTGTATGTGCGCCCGGAAGCTAAAAAGGGGGTTGCATTTAAAATGTTTGAAACAATGCACTGATTGTGTACATGTTGTTCTGCAGAAATATCATTAGATTTGCATCTGCTGCTGCAATAAACAAGAGATATATTATAAGAAATAATAAAAAAAAAGAAAGAATAAACAACAGTTTCCAGCAAACAGAACTAGTGTGACACGATTACAAGCAGAATATGGGAACTATAGACTAAATGACAGACTATATCCCTGCTGTAGCTCTGTAACCCCTATAACCCGAAACAAATCATAATCAAATGACTAAGCAACCTCTGAATGGAATAACACAAAATAGGAATCACTTCAAAGCTTAGAAACTCTGCTTTTTAATGCATCTAACCCTTTCAATCAGCTCTTGACGAGTTCTGAGTCGTCCCTCTAAACCGGAGTGAACCGCTGGTGACGCCACCTAGCTATGACAACATTAATAATCATATTGTTCAAACTACTGCCGTGATCAACACAAAATAAGTGTCATTTCAAAGCTTAGAGTCTGAACTTTACAATGAATGTAGCCAATTTGATGAACTCCTAAGTAGTGCTGAGTTTTTCATAATTTATGAATTTATGAAATATCGTTTGGTACTATGTACTGTAATATGTCAAAAACATCATACAGCTCAAGTATTCATGTGTCATTTGAAAGAGAAGAATACAACAAACATAATTGTTTTGGGCTTTGACCAAATTTCTGTACATGAAGCCCCGCAAGACCCATATATAAATAATAAATATCACTTACAGTGGATGCTCCCGATTTAAATACCTCATACCTTATTTCCTTCATGAGTTATTGCATGTCAGATAAGAAAGATATGTAAAATTTCCCTTAAACACACTTTTTTTTATCTTTTGTCAGCAGTGTCTCAACATGAGATTGTCCAAATGTAATAAAAAAATACTAAAAATATAAAAAGTTTTCTATTAAATGATATCTAACTTTTAACTTTCCTTGCTTTAGTTTTTATTCTTTACTTTTGTGTGTCAATTTAGAAAAACTCTAAAAATGCCTTCAGGACTTAAAGGGTTAATAAGATGTTCATCATAGATCTGAGTCATTTTCTCTCTCTGTCTTCAGTCTGAGTGTATGCAGTATTACAGAGAAACAGAGTCTCATCCTGACTTCAGCTCTGAACTCAAACCCATCACACCTGAGAGAGCTGGACCTGAGCTGGAGTATAATAGGAATCACAGGAGTGAAGCACTTATGTGCCGTACTGAAGGATTCACACTGTAAACTGAAGAGATTGAGGTCAGTCACATTCACATACAAGAAATAAAAAGTGTTTTGATATTTGAAAGAGAATAAAGAGTTTGTTTTTCTCATCTCTGCTAATGTAGGTTAAGCTACTGTCATATGACAGATAGAGGTTGTTCTGCTCTGACTTCAGCTCTGAAATCAAACCCATCACACCTGAGAGAGCTGGACCTGAGCTGGAATACACTAGGAGACTCTGGAGTGAAAAACCTCAGTGATCTACTGATGATCCCACAATTCAAGCTGGAGAAACTACAGTTAGTATCATTATACTGTACAGCAGTTACAGTGAGATTAAAGTTTACTCTTTATTTTATTTTAAGGTAACTGGACTCAAGTCTCCTCATTTATAGCACTGCACTTTCTGGTGTTTCTCCATCTGAAGAAAGATTCAGAAACACTATTAGTTAACGGCTTGTTATGTGTATCAGTAGAAAGAGCATTAAACTGTGAAGCATTTGAAACTTCCTATAAAAATGTTTATATACTGAAATCTGACAAATCTTTGCTGTGAAACAATACAGAAGTGAGAACAGACTAACAACAGCGTAACAAATGACAGTAGATTATTCTGACAGAGTTACAGTTATACTGGACTAATGGTGCTTTACACTAAATCTTAATTTATTTAGCAGAATGTGTATTTAGAGGTTGTAAACTACAAAAATGACCTTGAATTAATTGTAATTCATGTACAAGATTTTCTGATTATAAAAAAGTGTGAAATCAGTCCATTTAAATGTTTGATTTAAAACTTTTCTATTGTTTCTATATTGATCCTATACATTAATCTAGTGATAAATTCACTTATTTGTGGAGTGAGGACGGATCCAGACTTGGATTGTAACTAGTTTCCTCAAATGCTCCTGTCTTGGTTTGTTCATATCATTAAGTTTCCATGATTTTGCTGGTGTATTAGTGACTGTATGGCATTTTTTAATGATGCTTTTAACTCACACATGAACTGAACACTGATCTCAGTCATTTTCTCTTTCTGTCTTCA
Organism: Leucaspius delineatus; assembly: GCA_023718395.1. Taxonomy (NCBI): domain Eukaryota; kingdom Metazoa; phylum Chordata; class Actinopteri; order Cypriniformes; family Leuciscidae; genus Leucaspius; species Leucaspius delineatus. The sequence continues at coordinate 3,369,391 of CM043367.1, read as the reverse complement.
GTCTGAGTTATTGCAGTATTACAGAGAAACAGAGTCTCATCCTGACTTCAGCTCTGAAATCAAACCCATCACACCTGAGAGAGCTGGACCTGAGCGAGAATACACTAGGAGACTCTGGAGTGAAAAACCTCAGTGATCTACTGATGATCCCACAATTCAAGCTGGAGAAACTACAGTTAGTATCATTATACTGTACAGCAGTTACAGTGAGATTAAAGTTTACGGTTTATTTTATTTTAAGGCAACTGGACTCAAGTCTCCTCATTTATAGCACTGCAGTTTCTGGTGTTTCTCCATCTGAAGAAAGATTCAGAAACACTATTAGTTAACGGCTTGTTATGTGTATCAGTAGAAAGAGCATTAAACTGTGAAGCATTTGAAACTTCCTATAAACATTTTAATATACTGAAATCTGACAAATCTTTGCTTTGAAACAATACAGAAGTGAGAACAGACTAAAAACAGCGTAACAAATGACAGTAGATTATTCTGACAGAGTTACAGTTATACTGGACTAATGGTGCTTTACACTAAATCTTAATTTATTAAGCAAAATGTGTATTTAGAGGTTGTAAACTACAAAAATGACCTTGAATTAATTGTAATTCATGTACAAGATTTTCTGATGATGAAAATGTGAAATCAGTGTGTGACGTACTGAAGGATTCACACTGTAAACTGAAGAGTCACATTCACATACCAGAAAGAAAATGTTTAAAATCACTTCAACAGTTTAAACAAATAGACTTTATATACTCAATATCTCATGAAGAGTCTGAGTTCACATTATATTTGTGTAAAATTCTTCACCTGAATGATTTGTTAGTAAGATAATCTCTCTTCCTCTGTTTGTCTTTCTAGTCTGTATCGCTGTGGCATTACAGATGTTTCTTCTTTAACTCAGTCTTTGACTAACTCAAAAGCACTGCAGTTTCTAAAAGAGCTTGATCTGAGAGGCAATAATATAGAAGACTTACAGCATCGACTCAGAGACGAGCTACGAGACTCAAACTGTGACCTGAGGTGAGGAAACATCACTGAGATATTAAAGAGATCTTCATTTACCTCTGATATGAGAACAAACCTTTCAAACATTCATTAAAGGACATTATCATTAAGCTTTATTGCAACACAGGGTTTGTGTGAGAACAAAATGTAAAGTTGATTAAAATGTTTAACACAAAAGAGGATAGAGAACAAAAGCTCACTGTCACAGCTTTATACATCAACACCTGCTTTATTAACTGTGTCAGTAATAGTGAATCATTTCAGTGTGAAAACAGACTTGGTCAGATTGTAGTAAACGCTTCACTCCTGCTAAAATCAGTTCCAGCTTCAGCTAACATGAGGAATGTCTCTGTCTCTAGTGTGTTTACTGTGACAAGCAACACGTCACACTACTTTACACTTACTTTACTCTCAGTTATTTACTAAGAGCCTACACACACGTTTAATCTAGAGGACAAACAGCTTTAACTCGTAGAAGGTTTAACTGAAAGGTTTTAACTGAAAGTAAAATCAGTATTTGCTCGCTGTGGTTTATTCCATACGCCGTACACTCATCAGTGTGTGTTTCTCCTTTACAGAGACTCAATAGGAGTCGCAGGTCCTTCTGCAGTCACACCAACACACACACACACACACACACGAACCTCATTCATGTTTTAAATCTATTATACTGAAAACTCAAATATTGTTTGAGAAATATCTCTGCAGGATAATGGAAAGTCATTAAATAAGTAATTTTCACTTTGTTCCACTGAACACTGTTTTCTCTTCTGGTTTCCCCTTAGAGAGTAGATGAAGATCGATCACCAAACGTCCCTAATAAATAATTACATCAGTTTAAATCTGTGAAATGGAGATGAGAGGATCAGTGACCATCAGGAGATCCACAGAAGAGCCTCATTACTGTCTATGAGGAGAAATACATGTGTGATTAATGTGTGAATGTGTTTCATACAGGTGGAAGAGACTCAGACTTTACAATTAAATAAAGCAGCATGTGTGTTAGCATGCGTATCAGAAACATGTGATATTGAATGCTTAATGTTGGTTTAGTATTCAGCCAAATGATGGTTTAGTTTTATTTAAAGGTGGAACAGAGGATGATCAGCTCAGATGAGTCTGTCCGCAGAAATCTTCAGGCTCTTCAGTTTAAGGCCTACAAATATAATAATGTCTGGATTGAACTCATACATAATTATTAAAATGTTTCTAATCATAAATGTGGTATTTAGTACATAAATGTATCATACGATATAAAGTCTACAAAGTGAAATTTGCACGTTAAAGAAATTATACATGTTTACATGATCTCACCTACATTTTATGCACAGAATATATTTGTTTGTTATTCTGTTCTATTTTATATTAAGTTATATTTTATATTAAGTTAGCTGTGTGTGTGTCTGCTAATGCACAGATATACAGTATATTGTCTTTGTTCTGTGGATGGAGTCTCTTCTCTACACACCAACTAAACATTTTCACTTGTTAACAGCATTTTGTCCTTTCACTTGCTATGGTCTACATTGTCTAATGAATTTTGTCTAGAAATGTTAATCTTCTCTTTTACCACATTTACAATCACATGTAAATAAAATGATAAATATACAGCTAAGAGCAATTATTTTTATTTGAAAAGTTCACTTGCCTCTTGTAAGTATTATTTAAGCTACATTAGCAGATCCAGAGATCTTCTTATGTTTAAAGAAAAGTTTAGACGTTAAACATACATGCGTATGAGTGATCTTCAGATTTGTTTGATTAGAAACCATGCTGGTCTAATATATCAAATTGTCCCAGTGTATGTATATTTAAACTGTTAGTTCATCCAAAATTAAATGTAAATTGTCGTCATTTGTTCGCCCTCATATCATACCAAACATGTGTGATTTTCTTCTGTGGAAACACTAGAGAAGATATTTTGAGAAATATCTCAGTGTCTCTGGTTTTCAACATTCTTCAAAAGATCTTATTTTATGTTCTACAGACGAAAGAAATGAAGAAAGAAAAATACAGGTTTAAAGCTACATGAGGGGGAATCAATGATGACAGAATGTCTATTTTTGGGTGAACTAAAGTTTTGAACACTTTTATCTTAGCAACTTCAAAATGTTTTGAAAACAACATTATAATTTAGAGCATCAGAGTTTGCCTCGTGAAATCTCTTTAACATCTCTTTAACAAAGTAAGAGTAGATCATTGTATTTGGACAGAATTGTCTGATTAAGTGAGAGATTTGGACGGTCGTGAGGTTTGTGAATCACTGAGGGTTTAATAAGTCATGTGACATACAGCATGAGATGGGCACATTAATGATTGTGTTTCCACTGTTACTGGCTGATTATAGTTATTTTGCAGTTCTCCTCCTGGTCACCAGGGTGCGCCGGCCTCAGATGAGGGCGCTAGAACAGCCATATAAGCAAGAGCTAGTGAAATAAGCGGCGTGGCCCTTTAGACCTACACTACCGTTCTTAGATACACACGTTTTTTATTTTTATTTTTTATTTTTTTTTTTTTTAAAGAAGTCTCTTCTGCTCACCAAGGCTGCATTTATTTGATCCAAAATACAGAAAAAATACAGCAATATTGTGAAATATTTTTACGATTTAAAATATTTTTTTTTCTATTTAAATTTATTCTTTAGAAATCATTTTAATATGATTTTCTGCTCAAGAAACATTTCTGATAATTATCAATGTTGAAAACAGTTGTGTAAAAAAAAAAAATCAGGATTCTATGATGAGCTGAAAACATTTATCTTAAACAGAAAGATTTTGTAACATTATAAATGTCTTCTTTACCGTCACTTTTGATCAATATAAGGCATCATCGTTGAATAAAAGTAATAATTAATAAAATAAAAAAAAAACAAGCAAACAAACAACAAAAAACTAAACTCTTACTGAGCCCAAACTCTTGAACGGTAGTGAATAATGTTACAATAGATTTCTATCTCAGATAAATGCTGTTCTTTTGAACTTTCTATTCATCAAAGAATCCTGAGCAAAATGGCACACAACTGTTATATTCATAATAATCATAAATGTTTCTTAAGCGAATCAAATCATCATATTAGAATGATTTCTGAAGGATCATGTGACACTGAAGACTGGAGTAATAATTTACATCCCAGGCAGGGTTCGAAATGACTTAAGACTCTTGGGGGGTCCCCTAAAATTTAATTATTCAATTATTAAAAATTCTGAAGACTACCTTGCTACATTATATACTGTAGGCAAAATTATATGGACCAATGTTGAAGGTGGGATAATGGTCTTGGGATGTTTTTCATGGTTTGGGCTAGGCCCAGTATTGTAGTGGTGTCTGGAGAAGTGGCTATAATCTAACAGGTAAACCTCTAACTCTGGAGCAACAAAGTTACAAGTTCTTTTTCCTCTTTTTCTCTCCATGATGCAGGATTCTAAATTAAGAAACATAATATTAGCTTCCTAGATAGCTTACCAAGCTCTCATGTATACTCATTCATGCTCAAATCACATTCACTTTAATCAACTCATAGACTTGAATTAAGTCCTGGACTGGCTTTCTTTCGTAATCACTGACTGGACAAGTAGGTTGTTAAGCTAGCTTTGAATAACTAGTCTAGCTGCTAGGTCTGCTATGGAAGCTTGTTTCCGCCACAGAATAAAACATTTTAAAAGATAATTGCGACTTTTTATCTCACAGTTGTGAGTTACATCTCGAAATTCTGACTTTATTTCTCAGAATTGCGAGATATAAAGTCAGAATTGCGTGAAATAAAGTCACAATTGCGTGAAATAAAGTCACAATTGCGTGTTATAAAGTCAGAATTCTGACTTTTTTTCTCGCAATTCTGACTTTATAACGCAATTCTGATATCTTTTCTCAGAATTGTGAGATATAAACTCACAATTGTGAGATATAAAATCCATTCTAAGGGAAAGTTATCTCACAATTCTGACTTTATAACACGCAATTCTGACTTTATAACACGCAGTTGCGACTTTATTTCATGCAATTCTGACTTTATATCTCCCAATTGGGTATTATAAATTCAGAATTGCGAGATATAAACATGCAATTCTGAGAAAAAAAGTCAGAATTGTGAGATAAAAAGTATATTTCTCGCAATTGCGAGTTTATATCTCATAATTCTGACTTTATAACACGCAATTGCGACTTTATATCACGCAATTCTGACTTAATAACACACAACGCAATTGCGACTTTAGCCTATATCACGCAATTCTTACTTTATAACCTGCAATTGCGACTTTATATCACGTAACGTTAATTCTGAGATAAAAAGTCAGAATTGTGAAATTAAAAAGTCGCAATTACCTTTTTTATTTTTCACTCTGTGGCGGAAACAAGCTCCCATAGTTTGCTGTGTTAGCTGGCAGATCATTTGGCTTCATACACATACAGCAAGAAACGTTGACGTACTCTTCTAATCATTACACTGGGTATAATGCAACTTTTGATATAGGAACTCGAACTCCTATTATTTTACTATAAGCAATTATGGAGATATAAACATAATCGAAGCACTTATAGGATTTTCATTCAAGATTTCACTCTTTGTGAGGTTTCGTTTTGCCGCGTTCAGCTACAGTGCGTGTCTGCGGGAGCACCACAACAATCTGTGACGCTGTAGGAACTCACTCGGCTAATAGCTGCCCTTATTGCTGCCTCGCGCTAGGAAATAAATTAATTACTCCGTCATTTATGGTCATACAGAAAAAAGAAATATAAAAACAGAATCTGTAAGATGTCTACTTCTGTACGTGTCCACTTACAATCAAATCAAAACATTTTGCTTTATTAAAATAAAGAAAATAAACAGGGTGTGCTTTCTGCCTCTCCGTCTCGGTGAACTTTTTTTTTCTTGAGCACGTCTCTAAACTGAAACAAATCTCAGCGAATAATTGTCACACAAAAATGAGCAATATACCTTCATAAACAGAGAATATTTGTTTTCATTTTGAATAAGATCATTTAAAAGTACACACTTAAATGTTTAAGTAATTTGTATGAAACCAACAAGATGACAAGTTTCTCAAGCTAGAGCTCATTAGCTCTAATGTGATCACACCCATGCGCACAAAAGAGATTCACATGCAAATCGTCCATGCGAAGGAACGCAAACCTGTAAAATCCCTCATTACCTCAAAAACAAATCACCAAACTTCATCAGTGTTCTGCTTTTCGTCAAGTTTGGAAGACGTGATCTGAGCTTACATTGGATTTACCTCAGAAGAAGAAGAACGCGATTTGAAGATAAGACAGAGATTTTAAGGTAAGAAATGTATTCTGAATTATATTAGTGTTATTTTTGCATAAACTTCACATTGCAGTTGAACTGTTGCTAGACTAAAATGTATGAAATCGACAGAAACATGTTGAAATAGGAACTATAACAGTTAGGCAAACTATAAATGCTAAATAAATATTCTTGTATGACACAAGAATGTTTTTATGGTCTTTAATATAAAACATAGCATGATATAAATTTGAAAAGCAAAACGGCCAAACATTAGGATATGTTTTTACTCCAATCTCATTTAATAACGTCTGAAAAACATTTGAAGTAGCATATGATAATCCATACTTTCTCTTTAGTGTAGTGTACTGAAGTGTTCCTTTTTAATGATTTATAGTTAATAACAATAATCATATTTTTTTCTTTACAGAAAACTATTTTTGGGGGGGGGGGGACCTTAATTTCTCCCCCCCCCAAATTTTTTTTCTGTAATGTAAAAATGATTTTAATTTATATATTATTTTATGCAGCCCTACAAGTATATGCCTACAAGACAACAAACCTGGTGTTCTTATATATATATATATACACACTACTCAAAAAAATAAAGGGAACACTTTTTAATCAGAGAATAGCATCAAGTCAGTTAAACTCCTGGGATATTGATCTGGTCAGTTAAGTAACAGAGGGGGTTGGTAATCAGTTTCAGCTGCTTTAGTGTTAATGACATTAACAGCAGGTGCACTAGATGGGCAACAGTGAGACAACCCCCAAAACAGGAATGGTTTTACAGGTGGAGGCCACTGACATTTTTTCCCTACTCATCTTTTCGGACTGTTTTTCACCAGTTTTGCATTTGGCTAGGGTCAGTGTCACTACTGGTAGCATGAGGCGATACCTGGACCCTACAGAGGTTGCGCAGGCAGTCCAGCTCCTTCAGGATGGCTCATCAATACGTGCCATTGCCAGAAGGTTTGCTGTGTCTCCCAGCACAGTCTCAAGAGCATGGAGGAGATTCCAGGAAGACAGACAGCTACTCTAGGAGAGCTGGACAGGGCCGTAGAAGGTCCTTAACCCATCAGCAAGACCGGTATCTGCTCCTTTGTGCGAGGAGGAACATGATGAGCACTGCCAGAGCCCTACAAAATGACCTCCAGCAGGCCACTGGTGTGAATGTCTCTGACCAAACAATCAGAAACAGACTTCATGAGGGTGGCCTGAGGGCCCGATGTCCTCGAGTGGGCCCTGTGCTCACTGCCCAGCACCAGGGAGCTCGACTGGCATTTCCCATTGAACACCAGAATTGGCAGGTCCGCCACTGGTGCCCTGTGGTTTTCACAAATGAGAGCAGGTTCACCCTGAGCACATGACTGACAGGAAAGGGTCTGGAGAAGCCGTGGAGAATGTTATGCTGCCTGTAACATCGTTCAGCATGACCGGTTTGGTGGTGGGTCAGTGATGGTCTGGGGAGGCATATCCATGGAGGGACGCACAGACCTCTGCAGGCTAGACAATGGCACCCTGACTGCCATTAGGTATCGGGATGAAATCCTTGGATCCATTGTCAGACCCTATGCTGGTGCAGCGGGTCCTGGGTTCCTCCTGGTGCACAACAATGCCCGGCCTCATGTGGCGAGAGCATGCAGGCAGTTCCTGGAGGATGAAGGAATGATACCATTGAAGGGCCACCACGCTCACCTGACCTACATCCAATAGAACAGCTCTTGGACATTGTGTTTCGGTCCATCTGACATCACCTGGTTGCACCTCAGACTGTCCAGGAGCTCAGTGATGCGCTGGTCCAGATCTGGGAGGAAACACCGCAGGACATCCGTCGTCTCATTAGGAGCATGCCCCGACGTTGTCAGGCATGAATACAAGCACGTGGGGGCCATACAAACTACTGAGTACCATTTTGAGTTGCTGCAATGAAATTTCAGCAAAATTGACAAGCCTGCTGCATCATTTTTTCACTTAGATTTCCGGGGTGTCTTTGAATTCAATCCTCTGTAGGTTGATCATTTTCATTTCCATCAAACGATGTGGCATCCTTTCGTTCATAACACATTACCCAGTCCATATTAGTATAGATATCCAGCATGATATTTTTCCCCATTGAGATCTGATGTGTTTTCAAAGTGTTCCTTTAATTTTTTTGAGCAGTGTATATATAGTCAATTTTAAATCATAATATTAACCAGAAAAACACAATTAGATTTTCTTCCCCAAATCGTGCAGCCGAAAACAGGATGTAAACAGGTATTTGCGCTGGCTTAAATAACAAAAAATAGAATCCAGTCCACAGTAGTCGATTGCCGAGTTCACGCGCGTGATAAACCTATGCGCGTGAACTCGGCAATCGACTACTTTGGACTTCAACCGAAAACAGGATGTAAACACAGGTATTTGCGCTGGCTTAAATAACATCATTTTTATACATATCTTTCACATCTACTGCAGTCAGATTCACTCGTGTTCACTCAGAAGGAATCACTCACATTTTCTGTGCACTTGTAATGACACATCAAGGATGTTAAGAGGCTAAAAGCAGGTTTAAAACTTGCCCCATTGAAGTCAACAGGGTGCAAATTTTAAAAATAGAATAACTCGGTGTAGGCAACACCGATTTTTGTCGTTGTTCTCTGTATTGACAGCACTCCAAATGTACAAAACAATGAGCTCAATGTTCAAATTGACCGGAGTTCTCCTTTAATTTAATAAGATTTAAATCGTATGGTTGCTTAGTATTGCTAGTTATGCATTTGTAAAGACACTTTTGGAGACTTTTAACAACAGGTTTGTGTATAAACGGTACTTTCTCAGCCGCTTGGTCGGTGGACACCGCGAAAGATGGAGGATTCTATGGAGATGGAGACTGAATCTGCGAAAGAAAAAAGGTGTATTAATGATCTCCATTCTTATAGTTGTAAAGTGGTTGGAGGAGGTACCTGTAATACAAATCCTAATACTCCAGTGAAACATCCAACAAAGAAAGCTAAGACTGATGGAGGAAATGAACTTTCTTTGACTGAGATGCAAGAGAGCATCATTCGTGTTCTGACAGTGAAAATCGACGAACGATACGATCAAATTGACATGGCAGTCAAACAAAACACTCTACAAATCGATGGACTCTTGCGGAACTTGCGTCTCTATGGATCCCCTGAGAGATCAGAAGACGACGTTAAAGCGGTTGTGATAGAAATATGCAAAGAGATCCTTCCAGAAACTGAATTGTGACAGGTGCCATCGATGTAGTCCACAGGACTGGCAAACCTCCAGAGATGAAGAGCAACGTCACTCCGCGACCAGTGATCATCAGGTTTCTTTCACGGACGGCAAGAGACTTGGTATGGAGAAATGCCAAAGCAAATGAATATCTACAAAGAAAGCATCTCCGTTTTAAAGAGGATCTGACCGCTGCAGACAAAGAACCACCCACCAAGTTATAGCCTCTTGTTGAAAAAGCACGAAAAGAGGGAAAGAGAGTGTACTTTGTAGGCAACAAGGCTTACATAGATAAGAAAGAGGTTCGAGTTACCTAATGTTTCAGTAGCTGAAATGTAGAGTACTTGGAGCAAGCAACTTTCTTACTTTTGAGTAAGCAGTAGCCTATGTAGGCTGTATAGGTAACAAGTTATGTTAGGAATGGTAGGCTACCTATACAATGTATATTACATTTAAAAATGTGTTTGCTAAACCATCTTTTATGGTATAGTATACAAAGTATACAATTTGTCTTTATAGGTTGGACAATACCACTGTAATTTTTCAAGGTATATTGCAAAGCATTATATAGAAGATATTTATGAAACAAACAATAGTTTTAAAAGACCCTAGTTCAATAATTAATAAAAAAAAAAAAAAAAAAAGTAAACGTTAATGTTTATTTCAGTTTTTTCGATTAATGCCAGAGGTTTACGTGATCTTTTGAAAAGGAAATCCTTATTTTTATATTGTAAAGGAAAGGGTGTCCTAAATAAAATAAAAATACATTATTTTGTGCAAGAAACGCATGCTTGTAAGGAGGATGAAAAGTTCTGGAGAAGTCAATGGGGAAATGACCTATGGTTCTCACATTTCAGCAATAGATCTGCAGGGGTCGCTATACTAAAAGGAAAATTCAGAGCCATGAAATTGATAGTTTGGGAAGAATGGTAATATTGCATGTTAACATTGATCAAACTTATTACACTCTTCTGAATTCATATGCCACCAATAATAGACAGCTTAATGAAACATTTTTCAAAAATATAGAAATTAAATCGAAACGAATCATAACTAAATTTCCCTTAGCAAAAATAGTATGGGGAGGTGATTTCAATAGTGTATTTGATGAGGATTTGGATTGATGGCCATCAAGAAGCAATGAAACTCGTTGTGAAATCAGAAATGTATGTACCCGTGTTGGTTTAGTTGACATCTGGCGACTCAAAAATCCAGACAAAAGAATGTTCACATGGAGCAACAAAGATTATTCCAAACAATCACGCATTGATTTTTTCCTAATATCACATGAACTGGAACAGTGTGTCCAGATGGTTTCTATTGAGCCGTCAGTCTTACCTGACCATAAGGGTATATCACTCTTGATAAATATTCATGGTCCAGATGAATCTAAATTACAAAGGGGTTATTGGAAATTGAATAAAAAGTTATTAGATGATCACAATTTTTAACTGATGGTATCAGTTTATATGAAAAACAAAATTAGGAACCTAGCTATTTCAATGGGGAAATCGATTGCTTCAGTTAAAAGACAAAAAGAATATCTCGTTATCAAAGAAATAATGCACCTATCAAACAGAGAAAATTTTAACATGCAGGAACTAATGGATTTATCATCGTTACAAATACAGCTGGATAACATTTATCAAGAAAAAGCAGAGCATTTATCAGATCAATATATAAATGGTTGGAACAGGGGGAAAGAAATACTAAGTACTTTTTTAATTTAGAAAAAAGAAATGGTGAATTGACCTCTATAAACAAATAGTTAATTAATAACACAGTCACCGAGGATGAAAAAAATATATCACAGTTCGTTACTCAGTTTTACAAAAGTCTGTATGCTCCCAACTTTGTGTCTTCAGATCTGAATGACTTTCTACATAATGTCTTAGATAAAGCCAAAGTTATTGAGGATGATTTTAAATTGTTTTGTGATGGTGATTTAAGATTGGAGTAAGTTAAAGAGTGTATTGGCAACCTTAAAGATAATCGTTCTCCAGGTAATGATGGACTTGTCAGTGAGTTTTATAAAGTGTTTCGAGATAAGTTGACTCCATTTTTGCTGGCTGTATTTAAAGAATCTATTGAAAAGGGGAACTGCCCTCCTCTTTAAGACAAGGTGTTATTACATTAATTCCAAAGCCAAACAACATATATTCTTGTTTAGAGAATTGGAGACCCATTAGTCTATTAAATAATGATGCCAAATGATTTGCTTTAATCTTTGCCAAAAGACTGAAAAAGGGATTAGAAAATATTATAGATGAGGAACAGACTGGATTTCTTCAAGGAAGGCACATTAGTAATTGATACTACCGTATTTTTCGGACTATAAGTCGCTCCGGAGTATAAGTCGCATCAGTCAAAAAATGCGTCATGAAGAGGAAAAAAACATATATAAGTCGCACTGGACTATAAGTCGCATTTATTTAGAAATGTATTTCACAAAATCCAAGGCCAAGAACAGACATTTAATCAGGAAAGGCAAGTTATTCAACTACACAGTAGCACACAGAACAACAGGCTGAATAGGTGTCCGGTGTGTTAACGCAACACATAAACAGTTATTCAGCTACACAATAGCATAAAGAACATATACCTGGGAGGCTGAATAGATGGGTTTCCGTTTCGCGAATTACCCATTATCCTCTGCGGTGCGCCGCCATGTTGTGTGTCAAAGCTGTCAGTAAGCCGCTGTGCTGCATTAATAGAAAGCCAGTTAATATAAAGTATTTTTGACTCTTTTGTGTTGAGATAACGATGACAAATTCCTCCAAACCTGGCGACAAGGTGAAGGTTATTTACAGGGACACATTAGACGATGTTTGCAAGGCAAGATATGATGAGAAATTGAGTTATATAGATGGAAAGGATCCTTACACAATGTCGAAAGAGGACTGGTTATGTAGGCTAATCCTGCGGCGTACCCCGATATTCAGGAAATGGACATTGCCAAGTATCTCATCCACACCGTTAGTGACGAATTCACTTTTGACGAATTAAGAGGAAGAAAGTCTCTGGAAGCATACAATTATTTTGTTAGAATGTGCGAGTTAAAGTTTTATATGGTCGCATTTGTGCGAGTGCATGGTCATGTACTACTCAGTTAAATTCACGCATGAATTCTCCTGCATTGAACTTGTTTTAGCGCCCGCCAAAGTGAATTTTTGTCCCGCCAAAGTCTTATTTGATCGGTGAGTAATGTAGATGAACTGGGCGCATGTTTAACTGAAAGAACGAGCAGAAAGAGAGAGAGAGAGAGAGAGAGAGACGGTCGCGCGCACGCGCACTCTCTCTCTCTCTTCGGAGCCAGGCGAAAGTGTAAACAAAACGTACTGGTTACTTTCGTAACCTCGGTTCCCTTAGAGATAAGGGAACGAGTACTGCGTTGCAAACGCTTATGGGAAAACTCCTTTTCTCGAGAATATTGAAGCCTTTATTTTAAAACGCATTTGCTACAGCACAGGCGAGAGCATCAGACCCACGTGAGTGAGCTGATAGGCTGTGCTGTGGGCAACTGCACGAACCAATGGCGGATAGACAGAAGCGCGCGAGCCAATCAGGGCGCTTGGCGCTCTGTCACTGTCAAGCGCGCGAAACTACACGTGACCATAACATATAAATACAGATAGAATCCGCCATTTGACAGGTATAATCGACTGAAGCGACAAACCTGCCATAAGAAAAATAGCACGGCAAGGCAACGCAGTACTCGTTCCCTTATCTCTAAGGGAACCGAGGTTACGAAAGTAACCAGTACGTTCCCTTACGAGAACGTTCTCTCGTACTGCGTTGCAAACGCTTATGGGAACGTTTCCATTTAAAACGCCGTGCTATTAATCTTTTGGCCGCTCTGACTCACCAGAGTTCCGGGAAGTACAGAATAGCCAGGATAAAAAGAGACCGAACATCGGGCCCATCAATTATCCGTAATAAAGACTGGCCAGAGCCAGTCATTTAACCCACAAGGTGATAGCCGTGTGTTTAATATCAAACTAGTCTGGGTCCGCAGAGCCAGAGTCCAGACTGAAAAGACTGTAACTGCAAAGCAGGGACATCAACTTATAATCAACGAATCTGGCAAAGCCAGTCACTTAGTCCACAATGTGATAACCGTGTGTTAAACATCAAACTAGTCTGGGTCAGCAGAGCCAGAGTCTAGACTGGAAAACTGTAGCTACAAAGCAAGGGCATTAAAGCTATAATTCAACAATGTGGACGGAGCGGATATCCGGCCGCCGCACATATGCTATAGATGGGAATACCCAAGTGACCATGGTTCAAAACTAGTCTGGATCCACAGAGCCAGAGTCTAGACAGAAAGAACGCATGTCTGCAGAGCAGGGACATCCAGATTATAGAATCTCACAAATGTGGACGGAGCGGACCAGCCGGCCGCCGCACAAATGTCTTCAATGGGAATACCACTTGACCAAGCCCACGAAGAGGCAACACCTCTCGTGGAATGAGCTCTAACACCTATGGGACAAGAGAGGCCCAGTGAGGTGTAAGCCAGGGCAATGGCGTCAACTATCCATCTGGACAGTGTGGTTTTAGTGACCGGGAGGCCCTTGGATCGGCCCCCGAAACACACAAAGAGCTGTTCAGACTGTCTGAAAGAGGCCGAACGCTCCAGATAAATTCTCAAAGCTCTGACTGGGCAAAGCATGAGAGAATCGCTATCCTCCTCGGAGGAGGGGAGAGCTGACAGAGAAATAACCTGGGCTCTGAACGGAGTTGAGAGCACCTTAGGAACATATCCATGTCTTGGCCTAAGAATGACCTTGGAGTCATTAGGACCAAACTCCAGACAGGAAGCGCTGGTAGACAGCGCCTGTAAATCCCCTATTCTCTTTACTGACGCCAGTGCTAGAAGCAGGGCGGTTTTCAGAGAGAGAGACTTAGGATCAGCTGACTGAAGTGGTTCAAAGGGAGGTCCCTTAAGAGCCCGCAGGACCAAGGAGAGGTCCCAGGCCGGAACAGACGGTGGCCGAGGCGGGTTAAGCCTCCTGGCGCCCCTGAGGAAGCGAACTATAAGGTCGCTTTTTCCTAAGGAGGCCCCGGCTTCCAATACGTGAAAAGCAGCAATGGCTGCCACGTACACTTTGAGAGTGGAGGGGGAGCGACCCGCGTCCAACATCTCCTGTAGAAAAGACAGTACTCTTGGTACTTCACAAGTGTATGGGTCGAGGTCTCGAGCTAAACACCAGCTGGAAAACACTGACCATTTACTGAGATAGAGGCGTCTGGTAGACGGAGCTCTAGCTTCCTTTATAGTATTCAGGACGCCCTCTGGGAGGTTCTGGGGTACCCGTTGAGTGGCCATACATGTAGGGCCCATAAGTCGGGACGGGGATGCCAGATTGTCCTGTTGGCCTGAGTCAGGAGGTCGCGCCTCACTGGGATTGGCCACGGGTCTGCTACAGACAGCTGCATCAACTCTGGGAACCAAACCTGGGTCCGCCAGAGAGGAGCTACTAATAGCACTGCGCTTTTCGTGTTCCTGATCCGTTCGATGACCTGAGGGAGCATCGAGACCGGGGGGAACGCATAGAGAGGAAGGTTGGGCCAGTCGTGGGCCAACGCATCCCTGCTCTTTGAGAAAAAGATTGGGCATTGACAGTTGTCTTCTGAGGCGAAAAGATCTACTTCTGCCTTCCCGAAGACCTCCCAGAGCAGGAGAACTGTCTGAGGGTGGAGAGACCATTCCTCTGGGGGAACTCTGCCCCGAGAGAGCATGTCTGCTCCTGTATTCAACGTGCCTGGCACGTGAGCTGCCCTGAGCGAGCGCAGATTGGTGTGAGCCCATAGCAAGAGCTGTGAGGCTATGGCAAACAGGTTGCGGGACCTGAGGCCGCCCTGGCGATTTATGTAAGAGACCACCGACATGTTGTCCGTACGTACCAACACGTGGTGTCCCGCCAGGTATGGGAGGAATGTTTTTAGGGCTAGAAAAACTGCTCTCATTTCGAGGCAGTTTATGTGTAGGCGTTTCTCCGAGCTCGACCAGAGGCCGGAGGCAGGCCTGCCCTCGTACAGAGCTCCCCAACCGGAGTTGGAGGCGTCTGTTGAAATCATCCTCCTCTCTGAAACTACCCCCATGCTTACGCCCTGCTGTTACCAGCTGGCGTTTTTCCAAGGGGCCAGGGCTTGAACACAGCGCTGGTCCACCTTGATAATCAAGTGGCCTGAATGCCAGGCGTGGGGTGGCACCAGAGGAGCCAGCCACAGCTGAAGAGGACGCATACGCAGTAGGCCTAGTTGGAGTACTGATGATGCAGAGGCCATCAGGCCAAGGATCCTCTGAAACGTTCTGAGGGGTACAAGAGAGCCCTCTATGAACGATGCCGTGAGCTGCTGAATCGTTAGAGCACGGGCCGGTGTGGGCCATGCTCTCATAAGTACGGAGTCGAGAACTGTTCCCAGGAACGTGATACGTTGGCTGGGCAACAGAACACTCTTTGCAACATTGACCCTGAGCCCTAGACATTCTAGATGGCTGAGGAGCCAGGCTTTGTGAGTATGTGACTCCGCCTCTGACTGGGTCAGTATGAGCCAGTCGTCGAGGTAGTTTAGGATGCGCATTCCCCGCTGTCTCAGGGGGGAGAGAGCTGCATCCATGCACTTCGTGAATGTACGAGGCGCTAGTGCCAGTCCAAATGGAAGAACTGTGTACTGGTATGTCTGCCCCTCGAAGGCGAATCTCAAGAATGGCCTGTGGTGGGGGTTCACTTGAATGTGAAAGTAAGCGTCTTTCAGATCTACTGAGAAAAACCAGTCGCCTGGGCGAATCTGCGCCAGGATATGTCTGGTCGTGAGCATTCTGAACGGCCGTGACATGAGAGCCTTGTTCAGATGTCTGAGATCTAAAATGGGTCTCAGGCCGCCGTCTTTCTTTGGAACAAGAAAGTATCGGCTGTAAAAACCTGACTCGCTCAGAGAAGGGGGGATCTTCTCGATGGCCTCTTTCGCCAGCAGACTTAACACTTCGGTGCGGAGGACATGACTCAATGTGCCCCTTACCGTGGTTTGTATAACCGCGCGAAAACGCGGTGGTCTGCGGGCGAACTGAAGCGAGTAACCATGCTTTATGATGTTCATCACCCATACTGAAACTCCGGGGATAGCTTGCCAAGCTAGAGCCCGCAGAGCTAGAGGCATTATCATATCTGGAACACCCAGAGTGGGGGGCTCGGACTGACATGTATGCATGTGAGAAATTATGCTCGATTTGTGCTTTGTGTGGGTCGCTGTTAAAACAGCGTTTGTTTGCAGGGGTGCGTGACATGTGACGGGCCCATGAACTGCATTTAGAACTGCTGCAGCCGCCTGAACTGAAGAGGGAGCCGTGAGCAGTAGTCGAGCGATTTTTGGGGCTGGTCCGGCCGCAGCGGGACAGTGACCCCTCTTTGTGCCGGTTAGGACGGCTTCTTGGGCTCGTGATCGAGCGTCAGCTTCGGCCGCGGGCCCTGGCGCTTAGGGAACGGGAACCGTTTCGCTGGCTTCATGTGCTTACTGGTCTCAGCCACTGGGCGGGGCTGGAGGACCTGGGACACCACTTTCTCAGGTCGCGGCGTGCTCTTGGGGCGCCGTTGGACTGAGCTGGAGCGCTTTGGTAGAAAGTGTCTCATGGCGCTGGAAGCCTTCTGAGCTTCAGTGAAGCGATCGGCGAAGCCGCTGACAGATGGGCCGAAGAGACCTGAGGCTGTGACGGGCGAGTCGAGGAAGGCAGTTTTATCCGCGTCCCTGATCTCGGTTAAGTTTAGCCAGAGGTGGCGCTCCATTACCACTAGGCTGGCCATATTGCGGCCCAGGGCTTGAGCGGTGGTCTTCGTGGCCCTCAGTGCCAGATCCGTGGCACTCCTGAGGTCTTTAAATGTGTCTGGGTCCGGGCCTGACTCATCCATGGAACGGAGAAGTTTGGCCTGGAAGGCTTGAAGCGTCGCCATGGCGTGAAGTGCAGAGGCGGCTTGACCGGCGGCAGCGTATGCGCGGCTGGCAATGGCCGAAGTAGTTCTGCACGGCTTAGAAGGGTGCACCGTCTTAGACCTCCAACTACCTGCAGTGGGGGGGCATAAGTGTGCAGCGACCGCTTCCTCCAGTGGGGGGAGAGACACATATCCTTTCTCTTCAGCGCCGTCAACAGTGGAGAGCGTAGAAGAGGCAGATGAGCGCGTTCGCGCTGAAAAGGGCGCGCGCCAGCATTTTGTGAGCTCTTCGTGAACCTCAGGCATAAATGGAGCGGGGCGCTGACGAGGGGCCTGCTGGCGCCCCGGCAGGTACCATTCATCGAGGCGGCTTCTGGCGGGCTCAGCTGGAGAAAGCCAATCGAGTCCCAACTCGTCAACAGCACGAGACATGACACGGAGAAGTTCGGCGTCAATGCTCCCTCGAGTATCAGAAAACTCTAGCTGAGAGGGGGGGGCGGGGTCCGCGGAGCCCGACCAATCCTCGCTCTCAGATGCCGCCATAGAAAGTGCGTCATCGACGTCATCCGGAGATGCGCCGAAAGAGACGAGTCCAGCCGCTTCAGACGAGGGGCGCTGCTCGCTCCGAGAGAACAGGACAGGCGAAGAAGGCGTGGGCGAGGCACGAGGAGAAAGGCCCGGCGTGCACTCGCTAAACTCACCGCGCTCAGGACGCCTCTGATCGCGCCGCTTCTTCCTACGGGGCTCGTGGGGCGCCGAAGACGGAAGGTGGGCGGAATCGGTCACCGTCGAAGACAGCCTTGAACGGAGAACGGAGACAGGCATCCCGTCGCAGAATTGGCAGCCGCCTTTCATGAGCGCTGCCTCGGCGTGCTCAGGGCCGAGGCAGGCCGCACACTGGGTGTGTCCGTCGGATGCATGCAGGGAGACCCCGCAGCTCTCACAGATGGAGAGAGGCATTATGCCGCGCTGTGAAAACAGCGGTTTGCTCTTTTAGATAAATATGCAATGAAAAGGATATAATTTTTCGTCGGATGTCACAGGGAAACGCTCAGCTGGCGAGATGCCGGGATGCGAAGCTGTTCCGCTGGACGGCTTTTCCACGACGAGGGCTTCTTACGACCGGAGAAAATCAGCGACGAGGTGAGTCGAGCTGAAGGAGATTAAATCTGTCAAATGGCGGATTCTATCTGTATTTATATGTTATGGTCACGTGTAGTTTCGCGCGCTTGACAGTGACAGAGCGCCAAGCGCCCTGATTGGCTCGCGCGCTTCTGTCTATCCGCCATTGGTTCGTGCAGTTGCCCACAGCACAGCCTATCAGCTCACTCACGTGGGTCTGATGCTCTCGCCTGTGCTGTAGCAAATGCGTTTTAAAATAAAGGCTTCAATATTCTCGAGAAAAGGAGTTTTCCCATAAGCGTTTGCAACGCAGTACGAGAGAACGTTCTCGTAAGGGAACTTCACCGTCTCCAAACTAAGCGCTGTCTTGCTCTCTCTCCCTCGTGGAAATGTTAGTCTGGAGCCCTGCATTGGCGGTTCACATCGCTGTAGCCAGGCGGCTGATATCTGCACAGCCCTTATTATACGGTACATTTAGACTCAGTGTCAAGACAACACCATCTGGGTAAAAAAAAACAACAACACGACGCTCCGAACTAATTTAGTGTAGGAGAGAGATGGAGAGCAGAGGCACGGAGCGATGTGCTCCAGGTTTAGCCTTTGCCTCTGGCTCGACCAGCTGATGTGGCCACAGAGAAAGTGATGAAGGTGGACAATCGTCAGAGTGTGCTTCTGCCCAGCCAACACCTCTCAAGGGCTGTGTCGATAGTAGCCGCCTGGGTACAGCGATTTGACAGCCGATGAGAGCTAACGTTAGCGCATTTAGCTAGCCCATCTTGGAAATGATTAAAGTGTCACATCTCCAGAGCACAAAACCTCTAAATGTTCTCAAGAGCAGCACTGAACATTAACTCCAGCCAAACGGAGAATAATCGTATGATTTTCATGTTCAGAATAATGCCGATTCAGGAAATTATCATGCTCCGTAACACAAACGCTTGACCCACTTGACACACAAGATGGCGCCGTAAGGAGTTGCGGGAGAAATGTGACGTCATCGGAAACCTATCTATAGGCTAAATTAACATAAGCCAGCGAGTCCAACAAGAAATTTACCAGTAAACAAGTTCACCAAGCTCCCGCGATCTCATTCCACATCATTTTCTTCATCATTGGTGTCGCCTCTGAACAACTCCGCCAACTAGAGCGCCCTCTCGCGGCTGTAGACGGTAATGTTTTCTCTTGGTTCATCTCAGTCTGAATTAATTTTGATATATAAGTCGCACCTGATTATAAGTCGCAGGACCAGCCAAACTATGAAAAAAAGTGCGACTTATAGTCCGGAAAATACGGTAGATATGGTAGACTACAATGATTATGTTTTAGATAATATTTTTATCTTATTTATTGATTTTCACAAGGCATTTGATAACATATAACACAACTTTTTATTTAAAGCAATTGAATTTCTTGGGTTTGGCAGTTATTTTCAGAAAGCTATCAAAACCCTATACAGAGGATGTACCAGTTCTGTAAAATGATCAAGGGGGACTTCTGGCAGATTTGAAATAGGTAGAGGGATCAGACACAGGTGTCCGATCTCCCCATTTATGTATTAGTTAGCAACGCAAATAATGGCCCTTCACATTAATAAAGGACATTTCCAAGGAATTACAGCATTAGGGAAAACATTTAAGTTGTGTCAGTTTGCAGATGACTCTGCTTTATTTTTGAAAGTTAGGAATGAAATCATTAAAGCAGTGAAATGCATAAAATAATTGTCAGATGTATCAGGGCTAGGAATGAATATGAATAAGTCTGTTCTGTTTCCTCTTAAAGAATGTAGTTTAACTAATTTCTGTAATATTCCAATTGCAAATCAAGTAACATATATGGGAGTTGTTATATGTAAAGATGAAAATCTGCGTAATAATTTAAACTTCAATCCAATTATTAACAAAACTAGTAAGAGGTGTAATGCATGGTTACAAAGAGATCTGTCAATTCAGGGGCGGGTACTTGAATTGAGAGCTAAGCTGAAGGAATCTCCAGATCAGTCTATGTGTCTATCATTGGATATTCCCCCAAAAGTGATCAAACAATTGGATCAAATTCTTTTTGATTTTATTTGGAAAAACAAGCCACATTATTTGAGAGAAGAAATTTTATGCAATCCCAAAGATCATGGTGGTTTAGAGGTGTTGAGTTATGATGCTTTGAACAATGTATTTAAAATAGGGCTGGGAATCGATAAAAAAAAAAAAATTAATTGCACAATTTGCTGTAATTAATTGCAATTAATTGCATTTCCCCCAAGCTTGTAATCATCAATATTTAAACTTAGAATCACCTAATTAAATGAAACACAGGAAAAAAAAGGAACAGAAAATAGCCCTATATTAAAATAATATTAAACATCAATATATCAATGTATAATTCTTTTCCAATAATCAATCAACATAATCAATTTAATAGATTTTTCTATTAAAATCATTAAAACGAGGCAAAAAAAAAGTACTGCGTTAATTGCGTTATTTTTTTTAACGCGTTAAACATCTCAAATTAAATCGCAAAGATTAACGCGTTAATTTCCCCAGCCCTAATTTAAAATAAATTGGCTTATTCAGTATTTAAAAAATAAAGACAGTATTTGGAATTCCTTTCCTAACTATCTATTTAAACAATTGGGCGACCTCTCATTTTTATTGAAGTGTAATTATTCATTTGAAAAAAAAAAAAAAATACTGTTTAAGCTTACAAAAGTTCATAATCAAGCTCTCATGGCATGGACACTGGCCTACAAACATAACTTTTCACCTAGGAGAGATTATATTTGGAACAACAAAGACATCCTTTACAAAAATAAATCTAACTTTTTTGATTACTGGTTTGAAAACAATATTATATTAGTTAGTCAGCTTTTAAATTAGAGAATTTTTGAATAAATTTAAAATACCAGTTAGACCTAGAGACTTTGCAGTTGTAATGGATGCAATCCCCTGGAAAGTATTGATCCTTAGAAATGCATCACAGGAGGAAGATCTAAATTTTGCAGATATCATGGGTAAAATATTTCTTGGTAATACAAATATTTTACAAAATAAAGTCTCAAATAACTACATTAGTAATGTAAATGCAGCCTTAATACTCTATACTCTCTATACTTAATAATATTGTTGACCCTCCAGCTCACTTTTTCTGGTCATCTGTGTTTGGAGATGTAAATTGGCGTAATGCTTAGCGAACAGTGGATAAACTCTACATTATTAACAAAGTAAAAGAAGTCTCTTTTAAAATAATGCATAGAATATATCCAGTAAAATAATTAAGAAAAAAACTGTCAGGAAAATTGAGTGGATTTGACATAATGATACACTTTAATGATCATGGGATTGAGAAAGATAAGGCATACTTCATACAATTGTTAATATTAATGGGGAAGTTTCACATTCATAAAATGAAATTGTCTGACTCCAAACCTAACTTTTCCTGCTTTAAAATGATTTTTAGCTTTATTGTTCTGTTTTGTGAAATTGCAATGCAATTACTTTTCCGATGCACAGCGTAAGTGACTCAAACTCAGCGCCTGCAGAGACAATTTATTCTATGAAACATTATTGTTTAGCACGTTATAAACATCTACGTTTGAGCAGATATTCACAAACACTATTTCATGGTAAACACTGGTCTAAACATTCTAACACTCATCATGTTATGGTGTAAAACACTCAAATTACTTTTATATTGTACTGTGTTTTATATTATAGTGCATAAAAACATCCTTGTGTTGTACATTTATATTTATTTAGCATTGAAAGGTTGCCTACCTACCTATATTTTATATTTCAATATGTTTATTGTTACATAAACTTGTACACATTTTACTAGTTGAAATAGTGCTAATAGTAATAGTAATAGTAATAACACGCTAACTAATGTAAGAGTGGATAAATTACTTTCCTCCGGTAGATCAATCACATTCTTCTTCTGAGGGAAATCCCAGGCTTATTTCTCACAGTGCATCTTCCAAACTCAATGAAAATCAGGGGAATGATAAAGTTTGATGCTTTGTTGAGGTGATGGGTGCGTTTACAGGTTAGCGTACATGTGGACGATTAGCATGTGAATCGCTTGAGCACGCGTGGATGGTCACATTAACGATAATGAGCAGACGCATGAGAAACTGTACCTCTTGTTGGTTTCATACGGATTATATAAACAGAGAATATTTGTTACCGATATGACCTACTTCATTTACAATTAGACACTTCAAGCTCTCTCATGTCTGTAAGGCAAGTATTCACTGAGTTTCGGTTCATTATTGATATGAGTTTCAGAAAAAAGTTCAAAGATTAAGACGGCAGAAAGCGCATCCTATTTGTTTTCTTTCTTTAACAAAAGCACAAAGTTGTGTTATTGTGAGTGTACACAAATACAAGTAGTAGATGTGTAGATGCAGTAGATGCAGTAGATGTGAAAGATATGAATAAAAATGATGTTATTTCAGCCAGCGCTCATACCTGTGTTTACATCCTGTTTTCGGTTGAAGTCCACAGTAGTCGATTGTCGAGTTCACGCGCATAGGTTTAGTTACCTATGATCACGCGCGTGAACTCGACAATCGATTACTATGGCCTAATCGAAAACAGGATGTAAATACTGGTATGAGCGCTGGCTGAAATAACATCATTTTTATTCATATCTTTCACATCTACTGCAGTCAGATTCACCGTGTTCACTCAGAAGGAATCACTCACATGACCTGTGCACTTGTAATGACACATCAAGGATGTTAAGAGGCTAAAAGCAGGTTTAGTACTTGCCCCATTGAAGTCAACAGGGTGCAAATTTTAAAAATAGAATAACTCGGTGTAGGCAACACCGATTTTTGTCGTTGTTCTCTGTACTGACAGCACTCCAAATGTACAAAAAAATGAGCTCAATGTTAAAATTGACCGGAGTTCTCCTTTAACAGTTTCATGAATGATGTATAACGCTTATCTGTATGGCCAAAATCAATGGAGTATTTTGAGTCTCATTCAAACTGATAAGAAAAAAAGTGAGGGGGTTAAACTGAGGAAAGTATGGTGATATCTACATTTTACATTACCTTATTCACCTGTAGTGTCTTGCCTTATTAACAATCTAAATAAATTTGAATTAATTCAAAGACAACATATTACTATGACACCTGATACCTGCTGGTGTTTGAAGCCTGCCACTAGTATGATCTCCTCCCCTCGATCTGCTGTCAGAGGATCAAGCTCTACAGTCAGCAGTTTTCCAGACGGAGGGAGCAGACGCAGAATCCTGACTGAAGCGTAGCCACAGTGTGTCCCCAACTCCAGAACCCTCCGCGGGGCTTCACGCTTCACAATCTCATCCAGAAACTCACCTACAACCACCAGAGAACGTGTTACTACAGAGCAGAAGACTAGCGGAGTATTACCTGATTTAATAAAGCATTTTATATAACATCTACTATGTAGACATACTCTAACATTCACAACCACGAACATGCATGGAAACTAAGCTGCAGATTCAGTCAATTATAACTGGTCATTTACATAAAGAAGTCTTAAAGGTACATTAGAAAGGCAGTGTTTGAGGGTCCGAATTTGTTCATAGAAGACAAAAATTAAATGCTACAAAAGTGAAGAAAGATGATGACCTTTTTTAACAATGAAAAGAACATCCATTAAGTGTGATTAGTAAAAGTCTTCAAGGAGGCACACACACATCAGGATTACAGACTCCAGTGCCTGACCTTTCTGAGGGCCGATGTTGAAGGAGGTGTGTGTGTGGTGGAATAGAGGTCGAAGGTCAGCAGAACACTCTGAGCCTGTCCGTGGGTGCAGTTGGAGAAGACATAGGCGTGAGTGGAGCTGACACACACCTTCCTGTGAGAACGCCTGAGTGTGCCAGAATACAGCTGACGGCACAGAGCCAACAGCGGTGAGCGGAAAACAGCCGTCATCACGACCACAGCCGAGAGCAGAGGAACAGAGAACACCAGTAGAGACATCACTGAACATCACTGAACCTAAGAGACATCAGTGACCCTAACAGAGACACCAGCAGAGACATCACTGAACATCACTGAACCTAAGAGACATCAGTGAACCCTAACGGAGACATCACTGAACATCAGTGACCCTAACAGAGACACCAGCAGAGACATCAGTGACCCTAATAGAGACACCAGCAGAGACATCAGTGAACATCAGTGACCCTAACAGAGACACCAGCAGAGACATCAGTGAACATCAGTGACCCTAACAGAGACACCAGCAGAGACATCAGTGAACATCAGTGAACATAACAGAGACACCAGCAGAGACATCAGTGACCCTAACAGAGACACCAGCAGAGACATCAGTGAACATCAGTGACCCTAACAGAGACACCAGCAGAGACATCAGTGAACATCACTGAACCTAAGAGACATCAGTGAACCCTAACAGAGACATCAGTGAACATCAGTGACCCTAACAGAGACACCAGCAGAGACATCAGTGAACATCAGTGACCCTAACCAGTCCCTCCAGGATTTCACGATTTTTTTGTGGTAATTTCCAGAAATTTGTGAAAAAATTTGTGATTTTTATATTTTATAATTAGGACATCACATTTACCATAAAAGAATTATGTCAGATGCACAATAGTCATACATGACACAAATCACAAACAAAATGCATAAAGCTTGTTTATTTTGGTCTAATCAAATTCTCATCAAATTAACTTTTAAAACAACACAAGACCAGGAACATCCAAGAAATGATTTAAATAATCAAGTAAACACTCAGTAATGAAATAAGAACAAAGGAACAAATAACAAAAAGAAACAAAACAGGACAAATAAATACAAGGATACAGTAACAAACAGTGGATAATTTTTTTTATATATATTGTGCTGTAGCCTATTGTTGTTGCTTGATTAACATTAACAACACTGACAACAGCAGGTAAATTAGGTTACTGTCACTTTAAGACTTACTACAGTAATGACAAACGTCCCAATCAGTTACTGATAGTTTTACGTAAATACTCGCCAAGATGAATATTTTGAAGTAATTGTAGCTATGTGTATTTGTTCAAGCGCTATAGAGAGAATTCAATACTTTACGCTGACACGCAGTGACACGCAGTCAGTCACACACACACACACACACACACGCAGTCAGTCACACACACACGCACACACACACACACACACTGCAGTCAGGCAGTCACTCGGTCAACACAAAACAATTTACCCCCACTCTCGTGCAATATATATCAGGATATTGCTTAGCCCGCTCCTTGGCGCTTATGTGAGAGGGCAGGTGAGACAAATTTTCTTTTGCCATGTTTCTGACAGACCGCTCACAGACATCACGCGTGCGCAACATCTGTATCCACGTAAAATGCATTGAAACTTTAATTAAACTTGAGATATTTCCATTGGGTGATTATAATTTAATGTTTTGTGAGGTCTTTTTCATTTTTGTGAATATTTTGCGGTTAAATTAGTAATTATGCAGGATCGCAAAAAAATGCGACAATTTGTTGATTTTGCGTTGTATTCAGCGATCGCGGAATTGTGAAAAACTGGAGGGACTGCCTAACAGAGAACAGAAGCGGTCATAGAGAGGCACTCTGGGAAACGTTAAAGTCATGATGAAATGGAAGAAGCCAACGATCTTTTCTTCCTTAAAGGGGACCTATAATGCAAAATTCACTTTTGCATGCTGTTTGGACATAAATGTGTGTTGGCAGTGTGTGTACACAACCACCCAATAGTGATAAAAATCCACTCACTCCTTTTTTATTAATCCCCATAAATCATCAGCAGTGTCTCCCAACGACCTGTTTTCAGAATGCTGTTTTAGTGATGTCACTAAGCACAGGCCCCGCCCACGAGTGTTGACAGACACTGCTGTTTCAACATAGCCCCGCCCTGATCGAGTCCACAGCTGCTGCACTGACATGTCTCCCAAGTGTTGTAGGTGTTGTGTGGCCGGATGTATTATTCCACATAGCTCTCTCTATTTACTCCCGAAATCTGAGGCAGCCGCTGAAGACGAGGTGGAATTATTTTGGTTTTAAAGGGGGGGTGGAAACTGCTAATCAAGTCAACAAGACTTTTTTAGATTTCATTTGGAAGAACAAGTCTCATAGGCTTAAAAAGAATGTTCTCTCTAACCCTAAAGAAAAGGGAGGTCTAGAGATTTTGGATTTTATAGATGTGGTTAACACATTCAAAATTAATTGGTTAAAAAGGTGCATTCGAAATCCTGATTCTATTTTTTTCTTTATTCCGAACTTTATTTTTAATAAGCTGGGTGGGCTCTCGTTTCTTCTAAAGTGTAATTTTCTACCAAATAAACTACCTATCAAACTGTCCAACTTCCATCAACAGTCCCTCTTGGCCTGGAAATTATCCTTCAATCACAACTTCTCACCACACAAATCTCTCCTTTGGAGCAACAGCGACATTCTTATTAGGAATAAATCAGTGTTCTTTCCTAAGTGGTTCGATAGAGGAATTAACCATGTACTCTGCTTATTTGATGATTCTGGCACCATGCTCTCTTATGAACAGTTTATGGAAGCTCATGATTTCCCAATACCTTTTAAAGATTTTAAATCTATCACTGATGCCATCCCTATCGGAATCAGACAATTAATAAAAAATCATCTGAGCTATGGAAACAAAGATATCAGACAGCTTTCACTTATGTTGGATGGTGTAGAACTGTCTGATAAAAAAATGTAACAATAAGCATATTCGCCGACATTTGCAAAAGAGTAACTCCATTGCTCCAAGGGGGATGTCTTATTGGAATTCCTTAATAAGTGAAATAAATTGGAAAAAAACATGGTTGATTCCTCACAAATACTGTATCTCTAATAAAGCTAAAGAGGTCCACTTTAAACTTTTACATAACATTTACCCTACAAATTGTTTTGTTGCTAAGTTTCTAGACATTGACACATGCTGCAGCTTTTGTAAACAGGACACTGAAACCATTCCTCATTTATTTTTTAATTGTCCAGTTACCAAAAGGTTTTGGGAAGATTTGGGTACTCACTTTCTCCAATCTCAAAATATAACTCACTCATTCACCCTGAAAGATATTATCTGTTACTTTTGTTTCCCACAAGATGGCACCCTGGAGTTTGTTTTAAATTTTATAATCTTATATGCTAAGTTCTTTATACACAAGCAGAAATGTAATAAGTCTTCCTTATGTTTTAAACATTATATTTTGGAACTTAATATGCTTCTTAAATCACACAAGCTTGTAAAGAACAAAAAGAATGCAAAACTTTTGTGTAAATAACTTAGCATAAAAAACTCAGTATGCATGAAATAGCATTTCACCCCCCCTTTAAAGAAAATGCTCCCTCAACTCTACCAAAATTCGTAATTGCGCACTTCTTATAACTTACTGTGTTTACTCAGCTCTTACGGTGATTTTCTAGAGTAAAACTGACGCTTCATCTCTTGTGTGATGTACAATAAACTTTATTAAACTCATCAGTATATTTTTGATCATCATTCGGACCTGGTCTGAAACAGCAGACTTGTAGGCTATTAATAATGGATACATACAAGCAGATGACAAATATGTTATAACCGTAATAAAACTACTAAACAATTCATGTATTCCATAATGAGACGTCTTTAGACTGCCTTAAACTATTTTAATGGCAAGTACACTCAAAGTCTTACACTTCAATGTGCTACAGACCTATCGCTATTAGGAATGTATAGTTTTTATTATTGTGTTTGTGGAATTGAAGATCTTTTGTAGGCATACTGCCAATGGGTTTTGGTGTAGTTGTAGGCTGGACTATCTTGTGTTTTAATATAAAACTTGGTCTATTTCAGTCTTAATAAATAGCCTACGTGTTGTCTATATAAATAGAGGAAGTTATTCTGATTCAACATTACCAGGAACATGAATAACACAATAATGATAAATCATTTATAATTAACACTACAATATTCCATAAAAAAAATAGAATTGTCAGTTTTGATTTTTATGGAGACTTAAGTGGACATTTCACAAATATATTACAAAGTCAACAAACACATGCATGAATCGTTCACAATCGTTCACAAAAGATCTATAGTATTCAAAAAACACATTGAAAGAATTTATTTCATGCTGAATCTAACATTTTCTAAAATCAAAATTTAGCAGTTCCAGGTTTAGTTAAAGAGAAAGTTCATCCAAAATATGTGGTTATTTACTTATTATTTATCGATCTAAACCTTTCCTTTGTGGAAAACAACAGAGGAAGGTATGAAGTAAACCCTAATCTTAGCAAACTTATGAAAGTGAAGGACGAGGTGTTTGCCTTCATTACAGGTGTTCTGAAGATCGCAGTAAACTACACTCAGTTTCATAGATTGCCACAACATGTCAACGTGATTTTAGTGTAAAAAAGCTCGATTAATCGCTAGTATTTCTGCATAGTAGCCTAATATACCATTTTTTAGAACTTCGTTAGCATGACAAACGTAAAGTCTTATTGTCGGATTTATCATAATAATTAAAAAGGATAAAAATAATACAACACATTTAGGTGCTGAACTTACCAGTACATGAACAGGAATCTTTCGCGGTGTGTTTGAAATGTATTGTGAGTGTGCAGATAAAGAGAGGCTGACACACACACACACACACCTCACACACTCACACCTGATCAGGCCTGTTTATCACGGAAGTGCACGAGCTTAAAGGTACAGAGCACTTTATGTTTGGTCAGGGGTTTCAATCTGGGGCCTGTTGCACAAAACTAGGATAAGGGATTAAGCCAGGTGTAACCTCGTTTATAATGTCCCAGAACGCTGCTTTTGATGTTAAATAATAAAAGTCTTCAGATGAAAAAAGCAGATAATGACGCAGAATCTCTTTTACTACAGACTGAAATATTTTACTGAAGATTCAGAAGAGACATTTGAACATTTGTTTTATGATTGCCCGATATACAAAAAATGTTGGTCTGACCTAGGTTCTTACATAGGCCTATCTGCCAGTGTGACTCTTTCTTTCAGTTTATAAGACATTATTTTTTATTATGACGATAAAAATAAACCCCTAGAGTAGCCTACGTTGTCAATTTCTTTATTCTATACGGAAAATTCTTCATTCATAAACAAAAATTTGCAAATAACATTCTGTCTTATCCTTATTTTGACTCTGAATTAAGCTCACTTCTTCATTCTCTTCGTTATATATATATATATATATATATATATATATATATAAATCCCTACGATTTATACAATATTATGAAGAAATATTTAAAGTAAATACATGCACTTAAAAGCTTTCCTTGTATATGTATGTTTTCTTGTCATTTCTCTCTGCCATGTCATCCTTGTATTATTTATTTTATTTATTATTATTTTTTTTAAAATGTCTTGTTTTTATGTATGTGTAATTCCTTGATAATGTTATTTTGTTCTTGAGCAATAAAAAAAAAAAATATATATATATATTTATTTTTTTTACTGAAGATTGAATCGTACCACGTGACACACATCAGTCATGCGGATCGCACAGGTGAGTCTCAGCTATCTCAAACTGAAAGTGTTTAAAGACTTCTGGATTCTGTTCCTGTAGGACAAGAGCGTCTGAACTACTGCAAGTAAGCTTTAATACTTCCACCATTACTGTAATCTGGGGGAATATGAGCGGATTTCATACGAAAGTTTCACATGAGTTAGTGTGATGATTATGTTAAAGTATAACATATAAAATGATACCTGTTGCAAAAGAAGAATAAATGACCAAAAGCAGCCAGGAATTACTAAAACAAACCATTTTATGGACATCAATTTTGTAGAAATGAATAATGCTTTTTTTAAAAATGTTATTTTTTCTAGTTTTAGGATGTTGTTTTGTATTAATGCGAAATCGAAAATGTTTTTTGGACAATCCAGTCTTTCCAGTTAGTGGGTGTTTCACAGCCAGTGTCACGAGATCTGCTACTGGAAATATTCGGTGTCTGATATTTTTGTGGTGACACTGGGTGGAGCTTACATGAATACTCATGATTTTCCTGTTTCATGTTAAAGCTCCACTGAAAATATTACATAAACAGTTTTCGGTCATGTTATTTCAGCATCGAACTAAGTTAACCATTTTTTATTTATTTTATAGCCTACTGTTCATGTATGTTCAATAGTTTGTACATGTGAGTGAATATGATTTATGATTTATGATTGATGACAGCCACTGATTTGCCAGTGGATAGGCTTGGAGTAAATGAGCCAACATCAGCCATGTTCGTCTGTTTCTTTTAATTATATAGGCTTCTGTTTTGCTCTGATGGTCTTTTAAAATAGTTTTGTTTGATAACTTGTATTTGTGGTGGCATAATAAAGTTTCAGTTGTGATTATTTTGTCATGAATGCATATTCCGCAAAACACACTGTGCATTCCTTTACTATTACACTTAAAAAACACTTTAGGGTTACAATTTCTTTACATTTTAAAATAAAACAATATGTTATATACTTGAGCCATCAATGTGGCAATATTTGATTTTTATTAATATGTAGAATTCCAAGCAGCACAGAAGTGCTCGTCCCCACAGTCATGCACAGAGGGAAAATGCTTTATTTTGAGGTCAATAACAGGTTTTTACACCATTTAAAATACAATAATGTATACATAACTATCAAATATGTAAATGATATAAAAAACAAAATGTTATAAAATATATAATGAAAGTAGTGGTCCCCTGGAGCTGTCACCGTTAAACACAAATCTCTTATTTTGAAATAAAAATCACACTGATGACATCACTCGACTTCCTTCTTATTTCCTGAAGATCTATGAAGAAAAGCCCATGGCAGATCCACTGTCTCTTTTCAGTTAGCAGAAATCTTCTCATTTATCTCATGATTTCATCTGAAGCTTTTAGTTGAACTCACTGGTATGACCTACATTATTGTTAGGTAATTGTAAAAAAATACTAGAATACAAATGGATTAAACTACTTAATTTAGTTAGTATACCATGATTGACAACATGTGGTTCAGGTGGGCCAAGATGGCGCTCTGACTGTACGTACTTTGAAGAGCTCCGCAAATTCAAACTATTAATTTGATTTGTAGTGCGGTAAGAAAAACTGTTTATCTTTCTTTTGGTGCATACGAGACCTTTACTACGATTATAGTGACTCAAAATGGGAAAATCTGAAAAAAGAAAGAACAAGAATGTAGGTCAAGCCAAAGCTAATCCTGCTAAAGCTACATCGACAGAACAGCAAGTTTCAAACAAACTTTTGAGTGACAATTTACATGATTACCTCGAGTCAGAAATGGATTGTGCAGATATTATGCCTGCTGAAGTAGTTTTCCCTCCTCTGCCTGAAACGCCTTGTAAGTCTCCTGTTATAAAACAGCGGAAAATAGAAAGCACTGATACCGCTAATGTCCTCTCACAACTCAAAGAACTCTCGATTCTAATTAATAATCATTCTGATGCCCTGGAACGAATGGTGGCGGAGAATGCACGAGCGATCGCGAGCATGAAAAACACCAAACAGATAGCCGACGTGAAGACAGCTGTTGAGTTTGTATGTGCCGAAGTTAATGACGTTAAAGGCAAGCTCGGTGTAACGGAGACACAAGTGAAGAAGATTGAGGCGATATCATCTGAGCATGAACAGCGTTTATCTCATCTCGAAGGATATACACGTCGTTGGAATCTGAGAATCTACGGGATCCCTGAAAAGGAGAGGGAGGATGTTCGGGAGAGGGTTATCCAGGTCTGTCAGCAGCTTTTACCTGAAGCAAAGGACAAACTTCCATACACTGTCGATACCGTACATCGACTTGGGCGTAAACAAGCGAGCAACGACAAGCCTAGAGGGATCATTTTTCAGTTTACCTCGCGCTTCTACCGTGATGCCATTTGGCGGGCAGCGAAGGACTCTCCTTTTCTCAGGAATAACAACTTAAAATTGTCTGAGGATCTGTCCCCGACAGATAGAGAAAAGAGGAACAAACTATGGCCTCTTGTGGACAAAGCGCGGCGGGACAACAAGCGGGCATACTTTGTAGGAGGAAGAGCTTTTGTGGATGGCACCGAAATTTTTCCACCAACCTGAGTTTCCTTCTACGATTGTTTATTTAACTGCTTCACTATGCAGTAAAACTGCACTTTTGCCGATTCAGGATTTTTATAATGAACTAGAGTTCATATCCACGCGAAGCAACTACGCCCTCAAGTCAGGCATTTTGTTACTTTGGGGTTTAACCCTGTTTATGACATTTAACGTTGCACTTTATTAAAATGTCACTGGGTTTAACTTAATAGCCCACATAATTTGCCGAACAAAACGAGGTGTTCTAGGGATTTTTGTTTGTTTGCCACATGTTTGTTACGGGTTCTTCTGTTTTGAAGTTAATATTTTGTGGTTAGGGTGAATTCAGGTAGAGTGGGACATCAGGTTGAGTGAGACACTTAAGCTTTTGGGTACTGTACTGGGTTAATTTTGTAAGCCAATCACAACAATTGTTACTGTGTTGTAGCTGAATGTCTATTGGATATGAAATAAAGGTTGTGATTGGTGTGACATCACAGATGTGGTCCAGTTGTTATTTTTCAAATTGCTTGACTCCTGGGACCTCATGGTAAGCCACCCGGCAAGTGTAAATCTATTTAGAATAATAAGGTTGATAATTCTTTCACTTATGATGTAACAATAAAACTTTTGCTTTTACATACATTTACACTGTCTGTGTATTAGAGATTAATAACAATGAGCATCTAACTGTTTAAAATATTTGTGAAAATTAGATTCACAGCACTGTCCCACTCAACCTGACAGTGTTAGGTTGAGTGGGACAGTGCATTTCAGGTTGAGTGGGACAGTGCTGTGAATCTAATTTTCACAAATATTTTAAACAGTTAGATGCTCATTGTGATTAATCTCTAATACACAGGCAGAATAAATGTATGTAAAAGCAAAAGTTTTATTGTTACATCATAAGTGACAGAATTATCAACCTTATTATCCTGAATTACCCTGAATTCAGCCCCCCATGCCGCCACCCTCACCTCCAGATGACTTCATCTTTCTCGGATGTGTTCACTGAAGTTGTTAAAAGGTGGTAAAAAGATGTAGGCTTAATGACAGTTCCATTCATTGAATGTAGAGTGAAGTTTACAATGTTACAATTTTTGCATTAGTTCCAAAAATGCATTTTTAAAAAATCCTTCCAAGTATTAATTCATTTGAAGGTCTCCATTGTTGTATTTTGCGCTTCATAATGCGCCACACATTTATGTATTCTGGTTTTATTTACGTTTTACACAACGTCCCAACTTCATTGGAATTGGGGTTGTATTTCTCATGTTCATTTTAACCATAAAATAGTGTCCCACTTTCCCTAACAAAGTGTCCCACTCAACCTGATTGCTTCCAGTTTGCTGAAGAGGGTGTCAGATGGTGTTTAAAGATGAACAGTTTGTTAATAAATACATAAATTGGAAAAATTTCACCATAGTGGCCTTCATTACAATCTATTTAAACAAAACACATACAATTTTAATACATTCTAACTGATTTAGGTTGTTTAAAATGCAATTTACCAAAAAGTGTCCCACTTTACCTGACTTCACCCTACGCCTACTTTTTGTACTGCACATCAATATACTGTTTTTTATTGTAGTTTGCTGTGCTCATATTTAGGCACATATTTCTTTAGTCCGATCTCAACGCGTTATTTGTATTAGCTTAAATTTTAAATTTTTCTCTCTTCCTTTTTTCCTTGATGGTTCTTTCTATTCACTCACTTAATGTCAGAGGGCTAAGAAACCTTACTAAACGAAAAGCTATATTTTTGTACCTTAAACAGTTTAATTCGGATTTTTATTTTTTACAAGAATGTCACTCAATCAAAGAAGACTTTCATTTTTGGAGATCACAATGGGGCTTGGACATGTGGATGTCACATGGAACGTCAAGTTCAGCTGGAGTTTGCATTTTACTTCATCGCTTTAAGGGGAAAATTCTGTTTTCTGACTGTGATCCGAGTGGTCGGTATATTTGCCTCCTACTTGAAATCTCAGATATGATGTTTATTGTCACAAATCTTTATGGTCCTAATCAACAAAAAGAAAATGAAGATTTCCTTCATCGAATGGAAGAACTTATACTTTTATTGTTAACCCTCTATTGCACGCATTATTAATTAGACATTGTAAAAAATGTTTTGCATGTTTTTATTACTTAACATGAGCTAAATAACAGATATATATAAAAAAAATCTAAAAAAAAGTTTAAAGGGGGGTCGTTGGTAAATTGTTGCCATATGGCAACAATATGCAATCGTGGAAAGTACCATAAAATAAAAATAAAATAAAAAAAACTAATTTTATTTAAAACAAGACTCAACAAATCCATCTCATACTTAGTGAAATGTTTAAACAAACATTTGTACAGTAAAAACATTATATAATTTCAACAGTTATCTGAAATGTCTGGTAATAATAACCAGGAACCTGGAACCTGTCTCACTGAAATACACTATTCATTCGTTTAATTTTATTTAGTCATTTTTTTTGCTGTTTCATTTCATTTAATTCTCTTCATGACTTGTGAAAGTCAGTGAAGCAGAGAAAAACTAAACACTTGGAGCACTTGCTTCTTACAATGCCCTTGCATCCTGGCATTTTGCATCTGCCCTTCTCAGATGCATGCAAGGGCCAGTGGTCTGTGTGGTCTCTGCAGACAGGATCTGGCGGGACAAAGCTTTGGGGCCCTCTTTTATTTTTCCCCACCACAACAGCTTGTGAAGGTCTAATGTTTTTACCTTTAAAATATAAGCAAAAGTTGTAAACATAGTCTCAGAGTAGTTTCATGCTATGTAAGTCAATGGGACTCCATTAGGTTGAATGCACCAGGACGTTTCCATATTTGCATATTGTTGCCATATGGCAACAAATGTATTTTAGCATATTACAAAAAACTTATAAAATCAAAACTGAATTTAATGTTAAAAAATTAAAGTTTACTTACCCCAGATACTGATTTAATTTTTTTATTTGATGAAAATTTTCCAAACTTCTGAATAAAAGGCTATCTTCAGGAGCCCCAGACAGTGATGTTTGCATGTCAATGTCCATGAGCAAAAAGGACTGGCAAACAGGATATCCTGGTCATGTGACCTCATAAATTGTATTTTCTTAAAAGTTAAAGCCCCCCTTTTCACAACTAACTGTAAAAACATAGATTTTATATCACAGCTTTAAAAAAAAATTAAGATAAAGTAATTGTTGCCATATGGCAACGCTATGCAATAGAGGGTTAAATAACTACCCCAACTCTTATTTGGTTTTTGGAGGAGATTTCAATGTGGTTATGGACAATAATTTTGATAGATGGCCCCCAAAATCTAATAATTCTAATTCCTACTTAAAGATGTTCATGCAAAGATTTTCTTTGGTTGATAACTGGAGAGAATCTCGTTGGGTTCGTTATCTTTTCTTGAACCTGTCAACACTCCTATTGGTGAGATATGTTTCACTGAAAAAAAAGGAAGAAATTATAAAGTGAGAGTTCTATTCCTTGAGAACATTATTTCTGCCCCTCTGCAATCTCATATTGGAATGGTCTTTTTGATAATTTAGATTGGAAAAATATATGGTCCGTACAACAAAAATTTCTCCTCACAAACAAAGTAAAAGAAATATCCTTTAAATGAATTCATAATATTTACCCAGTCAAAAAATTTCTTAAAAAAAAATTCAATTTTGATTTTGACACTAATTGCTCTTTCTGTCAGAATGACACTGAAACTATTCTTCATTTGTTTTGGTCGTGCAGTTATACTTTGCAACTTTGGAAAGATATTAGTTGGTTTATCTCAAGCAATATCTTGCAAAAATTTTCTATGAATCCCAAAACTGTTATTTTTGGCTTTTTTGAAGCGGATTCAAATGCCTGCTTTATAATAAATTTAATTATTTTCCTATGTAGATTCTATATTCACAAATGTAAGTTTTCAAATTGTAAACCAATTTTTTTGGTATTCTTACAAGAGATAAAACATTATTTGATTACAATCTCTTCCTCCCTTAACCCAAAAGCACTCAGAACATGTATGATTTGCAAGACATACAAACTTTTTTCCTTACTAAATGTTTAGATATCCTATCATTTAAGTAATGCCCTCTGTCTTTCTTTTTTGTCTTGTTTTTGTTTCTTTTATTTTACTTACATCACTGTCTAACTGTTTTTTGTTTTGTGCATGATATTGTTGAAGTGTTTTCTTTCACTATTTTTATATTTTTGTTATTCGTAATAATTATTGTTGTGTTCTTATTATGTTATTTCACATTGTAAACTGAGTGTTCAAATAAAGCATAAAAAAAAAAAACAACAACATGTGGTTTGATACCTTGCAGCAGCCATTTTGTAAAATGAAAACTGGTGTTACTGTGACTGGTGTCATCTTTCTTATGGGTAACACCAGTAACACCAGTGACTCCCATTTATAGATAAACTTTATTCAAAGCTATTAATTTGTATTGTATGCCAAATGTAACAATTTAGTCTCATCTACTTAATTATAGTTGAAGAATAATGATCTCTGGTCTTATGCATGTCATTGGTGATTCATTGTGTCACTGCTGTTACTGTCTTTTTTTTCTGTCATATTAAATACAATGTCACATGTGACCGTAATAATTTTACATCCATTTAATTCTGCTACACTCAAAAGTTAAGATTTAAAGGATTGCATCATTACTTGATTTTAACTGGTTTTCAAATATCTTCATTGTTATAGCAAATACATGGCTGCGCAAACGAACTAACCTCATTCAAGCACACTTTTAGCAAACCTGATTAAAATAAATAAAACATAATCTCCTTATTTGTTGCATTATTATTATTTTTCAGTAACTCTGACTACATGTGCTGAAAAAAAAAAATAGAAATAATATTTCATAAAAACCTTTAATATTGCCAAAGAAGTAAGGTAACAGCAGTGACAAAAAAATGGTACATGCGGTCTTTAAATAAATGCAAAAAAAAAAATATATAAAAAATCATTAAGCTGTCATTAATGCGTATTCATAAAGTCAAAGGGTAATCTAATGTGGTGTAAGTTTAAATGTTAGAAAAAGAAATCATTTGGACTTTTCTGTAGAATGACCCACTACAGCACTGCCTAATGATGCGGAAATTAGCAAAAACAAATTAAAGGGTTAGTTCACCCAAAAATAAAAACTCAGTAATCACTCACGCTCATGTTGTTCAACCCCGTAAGACTTTCGTTCATCTTCGGCGCATGCGTCGGTGCTCTCGAGAACTCACGTCAGAGACACAGAAGAAAATTAATATTATTATTAATATTTTTGCTTGTTTTTTTGCGCACAACAAGTATACTCGTCGCTTGATAAACTTAAGGTTGAGCCACTGTAGTAACTTGGACTATTTTAAACACTGTCTTTACTAACTTTCTGGGCCAGCAAGTTTCAATTACAGAGAAGCCTATGGAGGAGTGATCCAGCGCTCAGATTTAATCACAAATATCTTAATTTGTGTTCCGAAGATGAACGAAAGTCTTACGGGGTTGGAACAACATGAGGGAGAGTAATTACTGACAGAATTTTCATTTTGAACTAACCCTTTAAAGCGAACAATTAATTCCTTGCACCTATGCCACAAAACTGACATAATCCAAAACACAGACCGAATCCTTACTTTTTAATAGCAGTTTATAATGTTTTTAATAGTAGCCTATACTTTTTGTGCAGTCATCATTGAATGACAGGCATACACTTCAGTTAAAGGCACAATATGTACGATTTTTGGATTAAAATATCCAAAAACCACCAAACAGTGTTGTATATTTTGTTGATTACATTATCCCAATTGTTTCCAACAATATTTAAATCTAATCTAGCTATTTTAACCAGTGTAATGGCCCGTGTCATTGAGTCGTCTGTCAATCACGTCATATCCGCGTTACCCTGGTTTTCGCTTTTACTTCCATTGAAACACCAAAGCCACTTTAATATATTATGTGCTTTATTAGAGAGATGAACAGCTGTTTGGATACCTTTATTGATAGAGAAACAATAATCACTGTTATATATTATATAACATTATAACATAACACCCTCATGCTTCATTGGCGAGGCGTATGCGGCAGAGAGCCAGGCTGGTGGTGCTTTACACTCAATAGCTGTGTTGCAAGCTTACCAGGCTGACCTGCTAGGAGACTTGGATCAGGGGAAAGGACTGTCTTCTGAAGTGGTCAGTCTTCTGAGATATTCCGCACCACAGACACTGCGTTTGGGCTATCAAACTAACAGCCGCTGCTGTTGGCCGTTCAAGAGGAGAGGCATCTGTGGATGAACCTGGCTGACAGAAAGAAAGAGAAAAACCTCCTCCTTGATGCTCCAGTCTTGCTCCAGAACTTTACGGCACATCCGTTGAGACAGTGGTTGGGAAGTTTAGAGAAGCGAGGGTGCAATCAGCGGCATTCAGAAAATATATCCCATGTTAGGTTTCCCCCACTTTTTTTAACAAAAGTGGCATTTCTGGAGGTTATAACCTTGAATAATCTAGGCTCCCAGAAGTAAGCTGCTGAAGTTCCCCTAAGGGAGATTAGGTTAATTGAAACTAGGTCGGTCAGTTTGCAGATATCCCTCCGTGTGGGATCAATTTAAATTATTAAAATAGATTGTGAACATAAAGTAATGATCAAATAAAAAAAGAACTCTAAGAAGGTCATAAATTAAAATAAATGAGTGCATAAAATAAAAAAATAAAAAAACTTCTTCTCAGTGTTTTAATCCCTGTATATAAATATCAAATCAAATGACTTTGTCACGACACCATAAACACAAGTGTACAGGTGGGGAAATTCTTTTGTGCAAACACTGCAGCATGACAGGTGACAGGTACAGATTATATACACAACACATATACAGTATTAACAATATACACAAATTACAATATACACAGTATAAATACGAGACTCAGGTACAGGTAGTGAACAATATACAGCACATTATTATACTATACACAGAGCACGATATGAAAAACACAATAATAAACAGTTCACAGAAGTGTTATGTTGCAGTGAGCAGTGCAGTATGGGATTCATTAGAGTAAATAGAATGTCAGGCTGAAGAATAATGGATTCTAGTGTAACTGATAAAGTGCATGAGGTGTGTGTATTGTTTGTTGGCCTAACATTTGTCTTTATTTCTAAATTTTCTTCATCATGTGTTTATCCCTCTGAACTATCATGATATTAATCTCAGTGCCTCACTGTCATGTCCAGGTCATGCTGAGCATCTGATTGTCTTCACCAACACACAGACACCAGTGCTGAGCTGTTTCCAGCGGCAGTTAATCTGCAGTAATGTCAGAGGAGCGAGGAAAGTTCTCTCTCTTTAAGAAGAGTCTCTCTAAGCAGAAACAGAGGTAAGACTGAGACTGTTTTCACAGGATCATTTTAAACACTACCGGAGTTTCAGGTTTGTCCAGTACAGAAGAAAGTCTGATCAACAAGGAGTGTTTGCTCTTACCATTGCCATGTCAAACGCTGAGCAAAACAAATAAGAACTTCCTATAAATGTTTTTAGATTGTCGCAGGTTAAAAATGACTTGAAACTGGTTTCATATTTAATTTACAGGAACATTGCTTTTTTATTATTAATTTATTTTATTAATAAAACTTATAATTCCATATGTAACTAATTATAAAAAGATTAAGTACTTATTACGTATTTTTTTAAATTTTTAATTAAACAATTGCATGTTAAGAATTTTAAATAAATAAACTAATATAGCTTCAAAACATAAAGGCTAGAAAATAACAAAGAGGAACAAAAAACATATTACAAGCAATAAACAAAGAGTGCTTTTGGTATTTAAGAGTAGGCTATCTGCATGTTTTTCATTCAAGAGCTGTGAGGGATTTTTCTCTCTCAGCTTTACTTTTGTTGGATTATTACTGATGACATCATAGACAGCAGG
Source organism: Leucaspius delineatus (assembly GCA_023718395.1). Classification (NCBI taxonomy): domain Eukaryota; kingdom Metazoa; phylum Chordata; class Actinopteri; order Cypriniformes; family Leuciscidae; genus Leucaspius; species Leucaspius delineatus. Next base: position 3,328,903 of record CM043367.1, on the reverse strand, counting down.
AGTACGGTGTACATTTTAGGACATCCTCAGACCTCAGCCATATGAAGACAAGGCATCATGCATCAGACTAAAAGGCTTCAGTCATTGGACAAAATGGCATCGCACCTCAGACTGAAAAGCTTCAGGTCTCAGGAGAAACGATGTCAGGTCTCAGGTCTCGTACAATTAGGCATCAGACGAAACAGCCTCAGACTAAAAGGCTTCGGCCATAAAGGCGTCAGGCGAAATGGACTCGGTGGAGTTTGGAGGTTTGCATTGCCCCGCCCCATGTGACGTCACATGTACGCGGTTCATAGCTCGAAAGAACGCTTTAACTTCAGGATAGATTGCCAACATACAAGCTAGCTAGTTGAAATATGTAATCTAACTTTTTAAACGTGCAAATAAAACTTGCGAAATGCATTTTCTCTTCTGTATACAACGTATAACATTTAATTAAAGCATACATATAGGTCCATAAGCCCTCTAGATCTTTAAGATCTGCAGAGAAAGGGATTATGCTGTCTGTACCACGCACAAAATACAAGCAACGGGGTGATAGGGCCTTTGCTGTAGTTGCCCCTAAGCTATGGAATATGCTACCACTTTATACCACTTTGCCCTCTGGTAAAGCCCCGGGTCCTGATGGCATTCCAAGTGAGGTGCTGAAGGAAGGCGGACTATCTCTTCTTGCCGCATTCAATGCATTATTCTGTAAAATATGGAGCGAGGAAGCTGTGCCTCAAGATTTTAAAGACGCATTGATTGTTCACATCTACAAGCGCAAGGGAGACAGAGCCTGCTGTGACAATCATCGTGGCATCTCGTTGCTCTCCATTGCAGGCAAAGTTTTGGCACGAATTCTGCTGAACCGCCTCCAACAACACATTCATGACAGTGACATCATCCCGGAAAGTCAGTGTGGATTTCGTGTAGGCCGCGGTACTATGGACATGGTGTTTACTGCTAGGCAGATCCAGGAGAAATGCCGAGAACAACACCTTGACCTTTATATGATCTTTATTGATCTCACGAAAGCCTTCGACTCAGTTTCCCGCGCCGGGCTCTGGCTCATTCTTCATAAGATTGGATGTCCAGAGAAATTTATTAACATCGTCCGTTCATTTCATGATGGCATGCTCGGTCAGGTTCTGGATGATGGCAAACTGTCTGACCCATTTGGCATCTCCACTGGCACCATACAGGGATGTGTGCTTGCCCCACTGTTATTCAGCATCTTTTTTTCCATGATGCTGTCTGTGGCTTTTAAGGACTGCGACTTGGGCATTCCAATCCAGTTCCGCACAGATGGCTGTGTCTTCAATCTAAGCAGGCTTCAGGCTCGTACAAAGACACATTCAGCAATTCTGCGTGACCTCCTATATGCAGATGATTGTGCACTGATGACGCACACCCTTACTGAAGCTCAGTCACTATTCGATTGTTTTAGAACTGCAGCTTCTAGGTTTGGGCTCACTGTCAGTCTAAAGAAGACAGAAGTCATGCTTCAAGCGGTGAACAAGTCAAACACCAATCCACCGGTAATCACTGCAGGCGAGACAGTGCTGGCGGACGTTGAAAAATTCTGCTACCTTGGTAGCATTCTTACAGCTGATACGACAGCGGACTCCGAAATCAGTGCCCGCATCGCAAAAGCTAGTTTTGCCTTCGGTCGACTGTCCAAGAGAGTATGGGATGAGCATGGTATTCGATTGGACACAAAGGTAGCAGTATATAAGGCAGTCATCCTCACAGTGCTGCTGTATGGATCTGAGTCCTGGACCATTTATCGCCGGCAGATTACCAAACTTGATCAGTTCCATATGCGCTGTCTCCGTCGTATTGCACATGTCAAATGGCAGGACAAGACCCCAAATACTGAGGTACTTCAGACCTGTGGCATCACTGGTATTGAGGCCTTCCTGCTTGCTGCGCAGTTTCGCTGGTCTGGACATGTTGTACGTATGGCAGATTCACGCCTACCGAAGCAGGTTTTTTATGGACAACTCCAGAGTGGCATGCGCACTCAAGGAGGGCAACTAAAACGCTACAAGGACGGCCTCAAAGCCAATTTGAAACTATGCAACATGGACCCAAATGACCTTGAAGAGATGGTTGCAGACAGGACATCATGGCGAGCACAGTGCCATAATGCCATACACTCCTTTGAGCTCAGCCGCATCACTTCTGCAGTAGACAAACGAAGACGCAGAAAGCACAATGCCTTAACATCTAGAACAACATCTAGCCATTTTGTGTGCGACGCCTGTGGCCGGCCATGTGCGTCAAGGATCGGCCTCTATTCACATCGTAGGACGCACCAACAACAACAACTGTGACGAGATCTGTCGTGTCGACAGCTCAGACCATATGGAATATGCTACCACTTTATATTAGGTCTGCTCCAACTTTAGGCTCTTTTAAAAGCCTTTTGAAAAATTCACTTATTTCATATGTCCTCTTTAGGTGTAGAGGGATGAGCTCTTGTGCATCTATGTTTTACTATGTGGATTTTATTGTGGTGTTGTTTTATTGTGTTTTATTTTTTATTTTAGAATTGCTTGTACAGCACTTTGGTACAACTTATTGCTGTTGGAATAGTGCTTTATAAATAAAGAAAGAAAGAAAGAAAGATATAGGCTATGTAGCATATGGACAGATTCCGATGACTTGTCATTATAAATCTTAGGGAAACTTTTAACCCTTAAACTCATAATTGTAAATTACAGCTTAGCGCCAAACAGTCTGAATCAAATTGCCCTTCTGACACTTTTGCTGCCGAATGAAGTTGGGCAGAACCATCGCCAAGCTCCTCGCTTGCAGTTCAAAGAGATGGTTATCGGTTTCCTTAAGAGGACAAAACATTTAGTTTCACTTCACTTCAGTTATTCACTTCAGTTATTCATCCTCAGCTATCCTCTTCGGTTTTCTTCACTTCGGTTTTCTTTTTAGCTTTAGTTTTAGTCTTTTGTCTTTGTTTTTCATATTCTCCTTTGTTCATTTCCACCTACGAGTGAAATGAACTTCCACCTACGCCTGAATTATTTCTTTGGTAACTTCACTTTCAACGGACCTTTAAATTCCCCGCGACTCTGCTCTCCCCAGAAGAGACGAGAGAGCACGCCCAGCTCCAAAAGACCGACGCACATGCTTTCTTTCCTCAGCAACATTAATTTATTAAAACCCATTATATTCTTGATTGTCTCTCTCTGCTGCTTACATTACGAAGTCTCTTAAATGTTCGATCTAAGCTACAAGCTTTACATTTGTTGATACTTTAATTATTCTTTTTATAGAACAGAAAAGTTATTTTTCATGGCCATAAAAATAGCCTTTTCGTGAGAGTCTATAAAAGGATAACTTTTCTTGAGAGTTGATAAAAGATTGTGTGATCCGTTCGCTGGACGAACAGATTATTCAATAACAAATTAATTCCATTAAGGGTTATCCTGAGAATTGATCTATTCTAGACTATTGGTATATTACTGGAGTCACATGTGCAAAACTCTAACTACAGTCTGCACAGCAGCAGTTCATGTGGACCAAACTCTAGTTCGTTTTTCATTGCTTGAACACAGTTTTCAAAACTCTACACACTTATCCCATGACTTTAACCACAACCTGCACAACACTGTGGATTTACAGCACTTTGTTCAAATGCTAACACACTGCTGTCAAAACTGTGAACCACACATTCAAAACAGAATAGATTTCAGCCTTGTGCCTTTCAATCACTGCTGATTGCAATTTCAGCTGAAAGGCTCCCATACACAAAATAAATATATTTGAAATATATTTTTGGAATATATGCAAATATTCGAAATTTGCCCAATAAATATATTTTAGTTAAATATATGTAAATATATTTCACACTTACTGTAACATCATATATTTTTGTTATATTTCAGAATATATTTCAAAATGATAAATATAAGTGACCAACAATGCAAATATATTTCAATGTATTTGGAATATATGCCACATATATTTTCGACACTTTACGTAAAATATATTTCAATATATTGTTTTTCTGTATGGGTGGAGGTGGAAAGTGTTTGGTCACCACCCACATGACCAAAGGTCTCTTTTGGAAGCCATGCGTGCCGGATGTGAGGACACGACTGCCAGGGATGGATAAGGCACTCCAGAAGGTTCTTCCCCAGGTGCATGGCAAGAGAGAACATTAGATGTGATGTTGATGAAAACATGTGGCCTGATGCTAGAGAGAGGCAGGATTAGCCCCTCAATTATTTGTTCGAATTACATTACATTACATTACATTACATGTTCGTATGTACTTTTAGTTTCTACCTTTTTTTTCTCATTACTGTAATTCCGTAAATTACAGTATTTCACAATTGCTAAGACACATTTCTTGAAACCTTCACCCATATTCTCAAAACTTTAAACACAAAACCCAGTCTTTAAACTACATTCACAAAACCCCTGACTCTTCTGGCAAAATCAAACACTTGCCTCAAAACCATTTGATCTGTGCTCAAAATCAGACAATGCTTTCAAAACATAAATGCAGCCAGTCAATATATAAACACTCATCAGCATTCATTAGACACTACATCAAAAAAATGAGAACACAGCGTCCAGGGCATGTAGTTACAGAGAAAAAAATGTTTATTGCATATAGAAAATAATTTTGCCATAAATAAAAGTAAATAATTCACAACTCAGTACAGCAAATATATTGCATACTGTAAGTACTGCAAGTAATACAGTATTGAATGTCTGTATTTTCAGTATAAAAATAAAGTAAGCCCAAAGAAGAAAGACAACTCTAAATGAAAAGCGCATTACACAAAATATTGTGCAATTGCAAAATCAAAGTCAATGAGAGCCTCTTGCTAATGGGAGAACAAAGGAGTCCTTCCACCCTCATTTCGTAGTTTTGCAATTCTACAAAAGGGAATGGACATCACATTCATATGTAAAATGTATTGTAAATCTTTTTTTCTTTTTTCCCCAGTCCCCTGACAAACTGATGTACAGGGTGGGCCATTTATATGGATACACCATAATAACATGGGAATGGTTGGTGATATTAAAGTCCTGTTTGTGGCACATTAGTATATGTCATGGTCACCACCCATCTTGAGGAGTTTGCCCCCTCACATATACTAATGTGCCACAAACAGGACTTTAATATCACCAACCATTCCCATGTTATTACGGTGTATCCATATAAATGGCCCACCCTGTACTGTATCAAATGTATACAGTAAACTTCCAGTCGCACAAATTAGAAAACAATACATTTACCTGTTCTCTTCTCTGAATGTCCTGATTATGGTGGCCTCTTTGTCCTGCTTCCCTCATTGTCATTCCATGAACAAGAACATGGTCTATCACAGTTGCCCAAATTTGATCTGAAATTACTATTCTTGGTCTTGCTCTTCATTGTCCTTGTACTCTTCCTCCTCGTCCACCACCTCTTACACCTACTCGTCCTCCTCTGCCTCTCACACAGTTTCCATCCATTGTTGGAATCAACATTCACCGTACCTGGGCCCCCGTGCACTCTGAACTGGCTTATATTCTAGACAACTGATTTGATCACATCATTAGAAACAAGTGTGAACAATTTTGAGTTGTTGTGTGTAAACGATGACAGCGGTGTTGTAGTTGTGTTTAACTTTTGCCACATGCATTTACCATTTTGCAACACAGTGCAAAATGTGTTTTAGTGAGTGAGAATGTGTTTAGAGTTTTGCAAAAAGAGTGGATGAGATTTGCAAACAGTGTCTTAGTTTTTTCGATTGCTAAACGACAGTGAGCACAACTGGAGCTACATGTGCAAAACTCTAACTACAGTCTGCACTACCAACAGTCACCTGAGCTAAACAGTTCACATCACCTGCAAAACTCACTCCAAGCAACACAACTCTTAACACATGGCTCAAAACAGGCTCAGTGCAGCCAAACACTATACACAACCCTCACTGAGATAACACACACTGTCACTCAGAACACACTGAGAGTAAAAACACTAGCATCAAACACCAATACAGAAAATACTAACTTTTCATCTTTACAGTTTGAACAATTTCAGTGACTTCATACAAAGTAATATTTTCTTCAAAGAAAAGAGTGAAATTCTTTCAAATGATTTATTTATATTTTTAGAACATAACAATTCTTTAAGGTAAATGAAAATTAGCAGTTTGCTACAATAAGTCTCCTTGCATTATGGATGTATTACACCAGAATTTTCAGTCTTCATGGATGCCATGTTAGTGTTTCCGGTCGTCATGAACGTTGCATCTGAAGTGTGATGATTTCAGTGTGAGGAAGGAAGAAGACGGGGTCAGCTGACTGAGACTTGTGCGTTTTATTAAAGTATTTCAAAGAAATCACAAACAAAAGTTTGCGCTCTGTGCTTTCTCCATAAATAAACTCTTTCACTGCAGCACTTGGGTTTCCATTTTCTCAGTTCTCAGACACGCACAAAGGCCCAGTCCAGTCTCTCTCTCAGTCTGTATCCATTTCCTGGTGGCTTTTATCCTGTCTCTCCATGCCAATTACAAGACACAGGTGTTTGTTATTTGCACCTACTTACGCAACGCTCATCTCCTGCCTCTCTCTCCCGTTGCAGACCTTTCTCACCTGTGCTTCATGTAATCATGCATTTTTATGTTGAAGTGGTTCCTGAGTAATTTTTGTAGTCAGTTTGTAGTCTTTCTTGTTGATTAGTTTTCCACAGGTGTTTCCTATTAGATATATATATATATATATATATATATATTAGGGCTGTCAAAAGATTAATCGCGATTAATCGCATCCAAAATAAAAGTTTGTGTTTACATAATATATGTGTGTGTACTGTGTATAATTATTTTGTATATATAAATACACACACATGCATGTATATATTTAAGAAATATTTGCATACATATACTGTATATATATTTATATAGTTTATATTATATATAAATATATATTTTTTTATATATAAATAACACATTTTTCTTAAATATATACATGCATGTGTGTGTATTTATATATACAAATTTAATTATACACAGTACACACACATATAATATTAAAAACAAACTTTTATTTTGGATGCGATTAATCGCGATTAATCTTTTGACAGCCCTAATATATATATATATATATATCAGTGGCGGGCCGTGCATTTAACACCTAGGCCTTCAGTGATGTCCAATATCTACATGATATTGGTCATGGACTTGATCTTTAGTCATAGATGGACAAAAGTACGGCTATACTTTATTTAATTACTATTTGCAACATTAAACCCTTTCAAATGAGACTGCAGTGCCTCCTGTAGTAAAGTGTTTTATCTTCCTGCTCTTTGTGTCATTAGTGAAAGATCAGGCTCACATGTGTCCAGCTCTGTGTCTGTGAAGAGTGACCAGTCAAAAGATGAAGGACCAAAGTTCAGTGAGAGAAAACCATCATCTAACAAAAGGTATTACATGTGTTACTTAATGTTGGTCACACATAGACTGTTAGAACATATTTCAGCAATCAGCAATTTTTTTTAGATTATTAGATTTGAATTCTGCTTTTTGTAATACCCATTAGGGCTTGGCGATATGGCCAAAAAAATCATATGTCTGTATTTTTTGGTTGAATTGCGAAAATGGTATATATTTGTAATTTTTCTCTTTTCTATTTGGTTACAATTATGTATTTATTTTTAAAAAAGTTTTTATTTTACATCCTGCCCAGTGTTGTCTTACAAACAATGTTCATATTGAAGGCTATGAAAACAAATACTGTGAATGTAACTATGTAGGCTGTGCTATATTATGTGCAAAAAAGGGTTAAAACCACATTACACTACACTAATTGTTACAACATTACAATCCAAAAACATAAATAATGCTTTTTAAAGCAGACGTTATATTCACTAAACTTAAAAAATAAATACAAACAAAAGCACAGACTAAATGTTCACAAGTAAGAGGAACACAACAACCAAAACAACCAAAAGATGAATTTGTCCTTCCATCCATCTTTAGTCATAGATGGACAAAAGTACAGCTATACTTTATTTAATTACTATTTGCAACATTAAACCCTTTCAAATGAGACTGCAGTGTCTCCTGTAGTAAAGTGTTTTATCTTCCTGCTCTTTGTGTCATTAGTGAAAGATCAGGCTCACATGTGTCCAGCTCTGTGTCTGTGAAGAGTGACTGGTCAAAAGATGAAGGACCAAAGTTCAGTGAGAGAAAACCATCAACTAACAAAAGGTATTTCATGTGTTTCTTATTGTTAGTCACACATAGACTGTTAGAACATATTTCAGCAATTTTTTTTCATAAAACTTTGTTCATTCCAATTTACAAACAGCAGTGCTATAAAAACCAAAAGGGAGCATCAGCAAAAATATTGAAATTTTGATTGAAATTATAATAAAAAAATGTCTAATACCCATTTATTTTAGTGTGCTGACATAACTGCTGTACAACATATTAAAATACCTATTGTTGATGCAGAATTCACTATTTATTTATACTTAAATAGATCCTATACTTTAACAGCAAAAACTAAAGTAAAAAAAATAATATTTTGGCTGAAAATGCCGTATTTATTTTATTGGCTAACAGGCTTCAATGTGAGGCATTTGACTCAGACGATCAGACTCACAGGAACCACAAGACTTTCAAAGACAATCTTCTTGGGATCTTCCAGGTAGGAAAACACATTTTCATAAATGTTTGTATTTATAACAAACAAATAGTTTACTGAACTTTTTTTTGCAAAAAATAATGAAATAGAATTTTTAAGAATCCATAAAATAATAATCAAAATGTAAAAAACATACTTTTTGTGTTAAATGGCAGCTAATTGACATGTTTGGTTTTAACTGTTTATTTTTTTTATTTTTTAAGAAATATTTTTCATTCCTGAATAAATAGTTTTGACCAAATATGGATGTGTATCTGGTTAAATTGTGTTGTTTTGTCTCTTATTTTTCTTACTTTGTTTGTAGGATCTTGAGAGCAAAATAATCACATTTTTGAAGCATGAACTGGAAAAGTTTAAGAAAATATTACAAAATGAGAACACAGAACACTTTGTGAAGGACTTTAATGAGAATAGATGCAGTATCAAAGAAGCAGCTCTTGATCTCACACTACATTACCTGAGAGAGATGAAGCAAGATGAAGCTGCTGATGCTCTAGAAGGTAAGAGACTCATGATCATCTGTCTGATTGTCACTTAGAAATGTGGGAGAGAAAATTAAGATTAAAACTATCTGTTTTCTGTTCCTGTGTTTAGATGAGCTGTTCTTCATTCATCAGCTGAAATGTGGCCTAGAGAAGAAGTATCAATGTGTGTTTGAAGGAATTGTGAAACAAGGTGACTCCACACTTCTGAATAACATCTACACAGATCTCTATATCACTCAGGGCGGCAGTGAACAGGTCAATACTGAACATGAGGTGAGACAGATTGAAGTTGCTTCCCGGCGTCATGAAGCACAAGAGATACAGGTTGAATGCACACATTTATTTGAAGCTCCTGAACAAGACGAGGAGATCCGAACTGTACTGACAAAAGGAGTCGCTGGCATCGGGAAATCAGTCTCTGTGCAAAAGTTTGTTCTGGACTGGGCTGAAGGAAAAGAAAATCAAGATATAAGCTTCATATTTCCTCTTCCATTCAGAGAGATGAACTTAAAGGATAAAGAAAAACTGAGTTTGATGGAACTTATAACTCAGTTTTTCCCAGAGACAAAAGGAATAAACCTTAAAAGAAGGAATCAATTCAAAGTGCTGTTCATCCTTGATGGACTGGACGAATGTCGCCTTCCTCTGAAGTTTGATTGTAATGAGACGTGGTGTGATGTATCGTCACCAGCCTCTCTGGATGTTCTCCTAACGAACCTCATGAAGGGAAATCTGCTTCCTTCTGCTCTCATCTGGATCACCACCAGACCAGCAGCTGCCAGTAAGATTCCTCCTGACTGCATCGACCGGCTGACAGAGATACGAGGATTCAGTGACGCACAGAAGCAAGAGTACTTCAAAAAAAGGTTCACCGATGAGAATCAGGCCAACACAATCCTAGATCACATTAAACAATCAAAGAGTATCTTTATCATGTGCCACATCCCAGTCTTCTGCTGGATTTCAGCCACGGTTCTCCAGAACATTCTGGAGGAGAAAAGAAATGATGATGTGAAAAACACTCAGGCTGATGCGATCTCTAAAACACAGCAGGAATCAAACACTGAAGACACTCCCAAGACTCTGACACAAATGTACACACACTTTCTCCGCTTCCAGATCCAGCAGAGCCGCCGAAAGTATGATGGAGAATACACACCCGATGTTTCCTGGGATAAAGACGCCATCCTTTCACTGGGGAAACTGGCATTTCATCAGCTGGAAAGAAACAACGTGATCTTCTATGACACAGACCTGGAAGCCTGTGGTATTGACGTCTATAAGGCATCAGTGTACTCAGGCATGTGTACACAGATCTTTAAGGAGGAAACAGGGATCGTTCTTGGTACCATGTACTGCTTTATTCACTTGAGCATTCAAGAGTTTATTGCAGCCCTTTATGCACATCTGTTTCTAGACATCAACAAGACGAGTGTGTTTGATCATGAGTCTACAGAACAGGAAAACAGAAATGAAACCATGATTGATTTTCTCAAGACTGCAGTGGACAAGGCGCTCGAGAGTGACAATGGACACCTGGACCTTTTCCTCCGCTTCCTCCTCGGTCTGTCACTCCAGTCCAATCGACGACTCTTACAAGGTCTGTTGACACAGCATGACGGCAATGACCAGAGCAACAAGGAAATACTTCATTACATCAAACAGAAATTAGAGGATAATCTTCCTGCAGAGAGATCCATCAATCTGTTCTACTGTCTGAATGAACTGAACGACCAAACTCTGGTGGATGAGATTCAGACCCATCTTAGCAAAGAAAGTCTCTCATCTGGTGACCTTTCACCTGCCCAGTGGTCTGCTTTGGTCTTTGTGTTGTTGACATCAGAGGAAGAGCTGGAGGAGTTTGAGCTTCAGAAATTCAAGAAATCAGATGAGTGTCTCATTAGATTATTGGCAGTCATCAAAGCCTCCAGAAGAGCTCTGTAAGTCACTTAATACGTTATGTCATGTTTTGGTCTAATCCAGGTTATAACAGATTATTTAAAATACATATCTGTTGTTACTTTATATCTCCCAATAAAATTATATTTTAAATGCTACATTTCCTAATAGTTTTAGTTCTATAATTGTAATTGTGGTGGGCAAAACGTATTGCAATGCAATACATGATTGAGAGATACAAATAAACATTTATCAAAACCCTGTTGAATCATATTAGATTACAATTATTAGATTAAAGCAACTTTTTTGTTTTAGAAAAAACATGTTAAACTGTATATATCAAATATACAGTTTAACATGTTTTTTCTAAAACAAAAAAGTTGCTTTAATCTAATAATTGTAATCTTGAAATATTAACAACTATAAAGAAATTCTTAGTTTGAAGTAATCTTAGGTTTACTTTAATCAGTAAAGATTTTACAGCAAAAAAGAAGAAAAAAGAACCACTGATTTAGAATTAAACCGAAAGGCCTTTTAGTTGCTAAAAAGTATGAATTATCAATCAGATGACAGAAGGCATGTAGTAGATTTTCAGCAGTTTCTTTCAGTAAAGTTTTGATCAAATTGATAATTTAGAGGCCTTAGACATTCATGTATCAAATATGATACATTAGGTTTTATAGGGTTGAGTTAGCAGAGGATGAATCACAACAGTTGTTATCATACAACACACTGGTTTATAGTTATTTTCACTAACTTTGACTATGTAGTTCTCTTCAACTTCTGCTATAAAGCACATATGCGCTTACATAACTTCAATGCTGAAATCATTAAACCCCCAGAATCTCCTCAAGACAAATGTAAAACTCATTGTAATTTAAACTATAAATCTTAAAAATATTTTTATCCAAGCATGTCTCATTTAATTGAGCAAATTATTCACTTAATCGAAAATAATATATATAAAATGCTAGTTTTGTCAGTGTGCAGCTCACCCTTCTATTTTATACAGTATATATATATATATATATATATATATATATATATATATATATATATATATATATATATATATATATACATATACAGTGGGGCAAAAAAGTATTTAGTCAGCCACCAATTGTGCAAGTTCTCATACTTAAAAAGATGAGAGAGGCCTGTAATTTTCATCATAGGTATACCTCAACTATGAGAGACAAAATGAGAAAAAAAATCCAGAAAATCACATTCTCTGATTTTTAAAGAATTTATTTGCAAATTATGGTGGAAAATAAGTATTTGGTCAATAACAAAAGTTCATCTCAATATCCTTTGTTGGCAATGACAGAGATCAAACATTTTCTGTAAGTCTTCACAAGGTTTTCACACACTGTTGCGGGTATTTTGGCCCATTCCTCCATGCAGAGCAGTGATGTTTTGTGGCTGTCGCTGGGCAACACGGACTTTTTAACTCCCTCCAAAGATTTTCTATGGGGTTGAGATCTGGAGACTGGCTAGGCCACTCCAGGACCTTGAAATGCTTCTTACGAAGCCACTCCTTCATTGCCCGGGCGGTGTGTTTAGGATCATTAGCTGCGTTTCCACTGTCGGGCCAGGGCCGGGCCGTGCTAGTGTGTGCCAGGGCCAGTCGCGTTTCCACTGTCACTTCCGGGGCTTGAACGGGGCTTACTCGGGGCCAACGGCCAGGATTTCTGGCCCGTCGAATACCTTGGGCCAAAGCGGGCCAGCTCGGGCAAGAGGAGTGGTTACGAACAGAGGCGGAGTTCACCTGAGTCGGGAGACAGCAAGCGCTGGATGATTCTGTCAGCATTAAAGACTTTTAAAATAATTTAACTCGCGTTCATGTTTGAATGCCTTCTGTTTGTGATGCAAAAGACTATGCGTGCTAACCATTAACATAGTAAACGCTTGAAGATACGCATAGTAAAAAAACATAGTGAACGCTTGAAGAAATCAGACCAATCATAAAGGCTATCACAGTCATGTTTTTATTTTATCTGTCAGTAGCCTACGTCTCTGCTCTTTATACAGGACTATCATAAAATAAAGCAACTTTTTTTTTCCGGGAGCTTCCTCTGTTTCTCTGACTGAAAATATCTGTATGGGAGTCGAAAGAGTGCTAAAGCTCCTCAGGTCGTATTTTTGGTGGCATATATTTGTAGAAATTACCTTTTTTTTTCTGCATGTGATGTAAATATGTCCTGTAACTACCAGATAAACAGAAACAGACGCGACTGAAGAAGTAAGTGTTTCCTCTTTCTTTTGTGAAATAGACCTAACAGTAATTTATTTCTGAGTGACTAATGTGCAGTTTTGACATAAATTAATTCATTATGATCAATGTATCACCTTTTATTGTAAACCTGTGGTAAAACATCGATGCTTGGTTTTTTAAATATTCAAGTAAACAACAAAAATGCCAGCAATGGCCGCTTTTATCACGTTTGTTTTCAACGCTGTTTCCAGTGATTTCTGATTAGTTTTCTGATAAAACTTCCATTTGTTGGTGAAATGATGGGTTAGTGTGATGTTGTTCCAGAGAGGCGTGTTACGGGCGTGTTTTAGTGAAGCGCTGTGGAGCTTCTGGCCTGACAGTGGAAACGCAGGCCCGGTGCTATTAGCCCGAGGCTATTAGCCCGGCACGGCCCATTTAAAGCCCTTGCTCGCACTGGCCCGACAGTGGAAACACGGCTAATGTCATGCTGAAAGACCCAGCCATGTTTCATCTTCAATGCCCTTGCTGATGGAAGGAGGTTTTCACTTAAAATCTCACGATACATGGCCCCATTCATTCTTTCTTTTACATGGATCAGTTGTCCTGGTCCCTTTGCAGAAAAACAGCCCCAAAGCATGATGTTTCCACCCCCATGCTTCACAGTAGGTATGGTGTTCTTTGGATGCAGCATTTTTTCTCCTCCAAACACGACGAGTTGAGTTTTTACCAAAAAGTTCTATTTTGACCATATGATATTCTCCCAATCCTCTTCTGGATAATCCAAATGCTCTCTAGCAAACTTCAGACGGGCCTGGACATGTACTGGCTTAAGCAGGGGGACACGTCTGGCACTGTAGGATTTGAGTCCCTGGCGGCGTAGTGTGTTACTGATAGTAGCCTTTGTTACTTTGGTCCCAGCTCTCTGCAGGTCATTCACTAGGTCCCCCCGTGTGGTTCTGGAATTTTTGCTCACAGTTCTTGTGATCATTTTGACCCCACGGGGTGAGATCTTGCGTGGAGCCCCAGATTGAGGGAGATTATCACTGGTCTTGCATGTCTTCCATTTTCTTATAATTGCTCCCACAGATGATTTCTTCACACCAAGCTGCTTACCTATGGCAGATTCAGTCTTCCCAGCCTGGTGCAGGTCTACAATTTTGTTTCTGGTGTCCTTTGACAGTTCTTTGGTCTTGGCCATAGTGGAGTTTGGAGTGTGACTGTTTGAGGTTGTGGACGGGTGACTTTTATACTGATAACGAGTTCAAACAGGTGCCATTAATACAGGTAACGAGTGGAGGACAGAGGAGCCTCTTAAAGAAGAAGGTACAGGTCTGTGAGAGCCAGAAATCTTGCTTGTTTGTAGGTGACCAAATACTTATTTTACTGAGGAATTTACCACTTAATTCATTAAAAATCCTACATGTGATTTTCCCATGTGATTTTCTGGATTTTTTTCCCCTCATTTCGTCTCTCATAGTAGAGGTATACCTATGATGAAAATTACAGGCCTCTCTCATCTTTTTAAGTGGGAGAACTTGCACAATTGGTGGCTGACTAAATACTTTTTTGCCCGACTGTTTATATATATATATATATATATATATATATATATATATATATATATATATATATACACTGTACACACTATTTATGTAAAAAATATAAAATAATGGAAAATATATTTAATATTCGTATAATAAAATGTTCCATCTAATTTCGAGATGTAATTTATTTGTCTTGCAGGCTAAATGATTGTGGCTTAACAGACAAAAGCTGTTCAGCTCTGGCTACTGTTCTTGGATCAGAAACCAATCTGAAAGAGCTGAACATGAACAATAATAGTCTGCAGGATTCAGGAGTGAAGCTGCTCTGCACTGGACTGAAGAATATGTGTACATTGGAGATACTGAGGTAAGTTGTGTTCCAGTAGAAGATATTTTGAGATATTCTTTAATTTTAAATATATTTCAATCATGACAACTCAGAAGGAGTTTTACTAAGAAAGGGGTCATGAACCGCTTTGTTTTGTTTTATAATGTTTCCTGTAATGCATTTATAATGTTAGTATAATTTTTACATCAAAAATTGTCATAATTTACTCTGATTTTTGCCCTCTGATTTGAACTCTGGTTTGAAGGGGCGCTGTGAGACTTCAGTGTAAACGCCCACTGCTGTGATTGGCTAACATCTTTGCATATGAAATAAGTATTACAAGTGGAATTCTCTTGAATACTTTTAGCACGCTTTTACAATTACAGCTCTTAAGATTAACTAATCGTGTAAAGTGTTGATTAAAGCATTGTATTTAGATCTATGGCATTATATTTATATAGTGGCATGAAAGGTTGCAGTAATGAGCATGTTGCCAATCACAAACATGTTGAGCATTTGAGTGTGATCTCGTCATTGCAAAGAATCCACAGTGAAATGTACTGCATACAAATAAATAATACTTAACTGAGACATTCACATTGTCGAAAATAAATAAAATAACCACATTCGTAGTATTAGCAGGGCTTGACATTAAAGGGTTAGTTCACCCAAAAATGAATATTCTGTCAGTAATTACTCTCCCTCATGTTGTTCCAAACCCGTAAGACTTTCGTTCATCTTCAGAACACAAATGAAGATATTTTTGTTTAAATCTGAGAGCTGGATCACTCCTCCATAGGCTTCTAAGACATTATAACTTGCTGACCCAGAAAATGTATTAAAGACATCGTTAATATAGTCCAAGTGACTACAGTGGCTCAATCTGAAGTTTATAAAGCCTTGAGTCTTTTCACATAGTATAACTGCGCAGCGCTTCGGTGTTGGACGTCACACGCATCACACACATGACCAGCGTCGGACAAGAGTCAGCCTACGTGTGACGTACAACACAGAAGCGCTGCGCAGTTACACTACGTGAAAAGACCCGAGGCCCAGAGAGAAGGAAATGAATAGTGGAATAAAGTCGTTATTTTTGGGGGGTTTTGCGCACAAAAAGTATTCTCGTCGCTTTATAAACTTAAAGGGTTAGTTCACCCAAAAATGAAAATAATGTCATTAATGACACACCCTCATGTCGTTCCAAGCCCGTAAGACCTCCGTTCATCTTCGGAACACAGTTTAAGATATTTTAGTTTTAGTCCGAGAGCTTTCTGTCACTCCACAGTATACCTATGGACAGTATACTGTCCATGTCCAGAAAGGCAATATAGACATCATCAAAGTAGTCCATGTGACTACAGTGGCTCAATCTTTGTTTATCAAGCGACGAAAATACTTTTTGTGCGCAAAAAGTAAACAAAAATAACTACTTTATTCCACTATTCATTTCCTTCTCTCTGTGCCTCGAGTGTTTACGTAGTGACCAGAATGAAATGTTTATATCTTTATATAAATTGTTTGTTTTCGGTAGATCAGAAATCATAAACAGAACAAAGCATGAATATGAAAATGAAAATAAATTAAAAATAAACCAGTACAGTAAGTCAAAATAATATAGCAAATCTGCAAAGTAAATCTTTAAACAAAAAGTAATGAAATTACAATAAAATTGAAGAAGCTTATATGATCAGTTCAGGGTTGTAGATTCCTTGAGTAAGTATGGATTCACTACAATGAAGGTTTATGTCAATGATGTTTAGGATGATGTCCAAGTTCCACAATGGCTAGAAAAATAGAACTTCAAGTGCCCAAATAGTCCACAAAAATAAGATCCACAGAGTCAAATCCTTGTACTCAGGACATTTGTTAATCCATAGGGATTAATGGTTGAAAACATTCTCTTGATTAGCAAACCTCGATATCCAAAAGTGTAGCTTTAGCAAACCATAGAGATTCCTCAAGCCATAACTTAAAGTCACCTTTAAAGAGTCCATCTACAAAAAGGAACAGAAGTCTAGCATTAGCTAGAGAGTCTACACATAAATAATATTGTAATTGAAAACAAATGCACAAAATAAAGGAGAAACAAAACTTACAAGATTGACCTGGAAACAAAGTTTCTCAATCTGGACTCCAAATACGTATTTTGTTTGGCAAGCATATTGTTGAACAAGTAGAGACACTGACTGAAAACACTGTCGATCAGCGAAAGCTGGTCGATATGGCAGCGTCTCAAAGTTTGGATAACTTTATGTGGAGGCATGGCATTAAAATCATCCCTGCGGAGCGTTGTTCTATTGAGGATTGCATAATTGCAGTCGCTGAAGTAGTTGGGTAGTAGTTGGACTATTTTTTTAAAAATCACTACAGAAATTATAGCTGCAGACATGCTAATGGTGTTGTAGTGAAAGGGATTGTCGTTAATGATGTGATTATTTGGAAGACAGACGCACATGATTCTAAAAAATGAAAATGAGGAGCTAAATAAAGCCATGAAATTTAAGGTGGACAACTATGATTATGTGTCCTATGCAGCTTCAGAAAGTATGAAGTGCTTTGGCTGTGGACAGGAAGGACATAGGATTCGTGCTTGTCCTGAGAAGGAAGATCCAGTAGTGCCTCTGAATGAGAATATAAATAAGGAGCAGACCAAATGTAGGTAGAAATGAGGAACAGAGACCGTCAGAAACTGGTGAAGGATCACGTGTTGACACAGGAAAAAGAGATGGAAATAATAGTAAAGAACTTATCAAGGAAGACTTGGAAAGATGTTGTGAATGAAGTTAGAAAAACAAGTACTGTGGAAGAGTGTGAGGTAACTGATTCTAAGTTGGTCACAATAGAAGGTGAGGAAGACATGGAAATGATAGAGGATAAAAGTGTTTTTTAAATGCCTGCAATAAAACGGAAATTGAAGGAAAAAAAGCCATGGGAAGAGAGCTAGGAAAGTGAGTGAAGATGAAATGTCAGGAAAAGGTGTTGAAAATCCTGGGATTCAGATGGAATCATATATGAGCAATATTGATGAGTCTGACCCAGAACGTGGAAGTGAATCTTCAGGGTCTGTAAATTCAGTCTCACAAAAAAAGATCTGTTAGAAGTGCTTATACACTTGAGAAAATCAGAAAATTCCTACAAACAACTAAGGGAATGAGAGGAGTGAGAGTGGAAGATTATTTCCCAGATCGAGAATTGTTTATTAATTCAGCTAGAATGTCAATGAAAGAGAAATATGCAAATAACTTTTGTGATCAAGGAATTTACAAATTGAAAAAACTGTGCAAAAGATGATAATAAAAAAAAAAATTAATGGTAAAAAATTAATGATGAATTTGAAACAGAATGATTTCTTTATTTTTCTTGTGTTGTATTTATGGTTGTTTTGCCCATTTTTGGTCGTTATTCATTCACTTATGATATTAGTACGCTAAGATTGGGCACACAATATAAATGGTGCACAAAAAAGTGGGAAAAGAACAATGCTTTTGGTACTAATGAGACAAAAGAAATATTATGTGATGTTGGTTCAAGAAATCCATAGCATATTTGCTATTTAAACAACGTGGTGCAGGACGTGAAAATGATAACTGCGTCGGGCTGAAACTAGCAAAAAAACATTTGCGTTGCGCTTGGTGCTACATTGCGCCGGGTGTGAGATAGGGCCCATTGTCTGAAAAGCAGACTATGCTTCTCTGTTCTGTAGCTTTCGGCAGTCTGTAAAAATATACCTCAGATTTCTTGTCAAATCTAGTTGTACAGTCAATCCCAAAGCTTTTTCCCCGTTTAGATGTGTTTTTCGCGGCATTCATGCTGAAAACAAATGTTGCCGCTCAGTGTTTTTGCCACTTAGGCCCTGTTTACATGAGAACGCTCGCGGGTGAAAACGTGAAAATATTTTATCAGATGTGCCTTTCGTTTAGACGGTGACGGCGTTTTTAGGGCTTAAAAACGCAAAAAAGTGAAACCACTCTCCAGAGTGGAAATCTTAAAAACGCTCCACCGTCGCGTTCCCGTCTAAAGGGTAAAAACGCAAAAGTCTGCTAGACAGTGAAGGCGCCGATCACCGGTCCATTGCCAACTAGCCGTCTGGAGTGCATACTACATCGAATTTCACACACTTTTGCATCACCATATGCACGCAGATCCCTCCCCCCCATAACGCTTGTCTAAACGCAGAATAAAAAAGTGATAACGCAACGCCACTTTTGCGTTTTCTCTTCAGATCGTTTCCGTGTAAACATAGCCTTAGTGGGCGTAACCGCAGTCACTCCAGCCGACAGTAACATCCCTATATCCTCTATAGGGGCAGGGTATTGGTCACGAATAATCTGTTTCTAAAAACATAAAATTTATGTTTTATTTATAAAATATATAAATAAAAGATATATCCTTATCCATTTCTTTATCCATTTTATTAATGTTTTCTGTAAATCTGCTACTGGGTCAACGTATACAGTGGCATGTCCATGGCAACAATAGAATTTTATTATGGCAAAACCTGGATCGCTGTCTTGACAGTTTCCCTTACCTAAGAGAACAGTTTATGGGATTATATGCAACACCCTTAAGTCATTCCCTTGGGTAAGGGGAAATCACGCCTTAAGTCTCATACTTAAGGGAAAAACTTAAGGTGCTTTATGCAACCGGGCACATGACTCTTGTGCTGGAAAGTTTTGAGACTGTTTAAAAAAAGGCACTACGTAATATTTTTGTGAAAGTGTCTCACTACAAGGTACTCAAAGATTGCAAAGAGACAGTGGTCAGATGTGTTGAAGTCAGACTCATCCCCTAGAGGCTGCTGGAGGTCACTGCACAAACTTCCTATAGAGGAACGCACTGCGGATCTCCAATAGAGCGGTGTTCACTGGGCAGTAGCTACTAACAGACATGTGGCACACATTGACCCCACTGTAGGGAACGAATGTCCTTTTTGTGGTACAGAAGTCAATAGATAATTTGTTTTTAAATGGTTTAAGGTTAAGAGGATTGTGTCAGATCTTAGACGGGTAGGTTAGAGATTTGGGGGTAGTTTTTTTGGTTTTGGACCATATTTGTTGCATCAGACAGGAAACATTTCTTGTTAATTAATTTTGTAGCGCTAACTTAATAACGATAGCAGTTTTTTTTTTAAACAACTATCCTGAGTTATTTCGTGTGACTGTTACCATGGATATACGCCGTTTCTTTAATCAAAGACCACCAAAGTTGGCAGAAGAGAGCAGAGAGGTAATGGGTGAAAACCCAGAGTAGAACAGTTCACAAGAGGTCAATCCAACTCCGACAGTGCAGAGGGTAGCCATTCCAGCGATGCTAGTAGGACTAACGTTACTTGCCAAAGCCAGTGCCTCAAGCAAAGGCAATCACGGCCACAGGATCTCGGAGTTGAGAAACCCAACCAAGTATTCTTGAAAAAGTTTCCTGCACGTGTTTTCTCAGGCAAAAATGGATAGTTTAACAGCTCCTGGTATGGAAGCAGAGACTGGCTGGAATACTCTTTTCATGCAGAACGTTTCGAGCACCCTCCTCTTATAAAACATTCAGCGTCAAAGGAACACCAGGCTTGTGAAGCTATGTGGAGGGACAAGGAGAGACTTGATTCAGACCGGTAAAGAAATCACAACTTTAATCAATGCAGAACATTTGAAACGCAATAGATACTACTTGTCATCAATAATCGATGTCGTCGAGTTCCTTGCAGTTAACCAGCTACCTTTTAGAGGAGACCATGATGCTTTTGATTGAATGGATGAAGATGGATGCGGATTATTTTTGTCCTTATTTGAATATACTTTGAGGAAAGATGCTGTGTTGGCCAAGATAGCGCAGACTATCCCACACAATGCTAGGTATACTAGCCATGACATTCAAAACAGTTTGATTGAGATTATGAGTACTTTGGTCACGGAGCACATAGTGAAAGAGGTTGGCGAGTCATTTTATACGATATAAGTGGATGGAACTCGAGACCCGACGGGAAGAGAGAATATATCGATAGTTGTGGGCTTTGTGAATGAACTGTGTGAGCCAACTGAACGTCTTCTGCCACAGCTGACCAGGGAGATGCAGAAACACTGACTGACACGATCATTGAAGAATGAACACAAGCAGGACTGAGTTCTGGGAAAATCATCAGTCAGGTGTATGATGGCGCCTCCCTGATGTCGGGTAGACATGAAGGGGTGCAAAAACGTCTGCAACAACAACTGCACCGGGACATACCATATGTCCACTGTTTCAACCACCAATTATCCTTGGTGGTCACCAGTGCTTTGGCAGCAGAGCAGGCCTTGGTGGACTTCTTCTCTATGTGTAACATGCTCCACAAATTCCTCATAAAGCCTAACGTTGCCATTCTCTGCAAGGGAGAGACGCTGAAACGCCTCCTAGACCAACGCTGGACAGTCTCAGTTATTCTGAGATCATTTGATGACCTAGCCACACTGCTCTGAGAAATCAACAGCAGCCCAGCCTATGGAGCAGATGTGCGAGTCGAAGCAGCAGGTTTACTACGGGCCATGTCTGAACCCAGCTTTAGGTTCATTGCCGAGATGGTGCACAAAATCTTACTGTATCGCCCCCCCCCCCCCCCTAATATGATGCTACAGAAGGCATGGATCTGTTAACAGGTCTGCAACTTGTAAATTCGGCATGTACATGTATTGAAAATCTCCGTTCTGAGACGGAGTTTGAGACGCTCTTGAAGCGTTGCAAGGATCCAACAAGAGAGCCTGTGCCAAATAAGAGACGACGAACACTAAACACATCCTTCGCCATGTATGTAGTTGAGGAAAGAATCACATATGAAGATCTCAGTGATGAAACAGCGACGCAGGATGCTTTTCAGTTGTATTGATGCAGTTTGTTTGACCTAGTTTTATATTATTTTTTATATTTAAACTTATTGGAGTGGTGAGTTGCATATATTTTATTAAGTCCCTGTCTGTTAAAAAACAAAATGTAACAAAAAGATATTGACTGTAATAACAATTAATTCATAAATAAATAAAACGTGTCAGAGCTTGACATTGTGACAATTGTGTTGAATAAAATTGATTATGAATCAATATTCACATCAGAGTTCAATTAGCTTTGACATTTGTGATATTTTTGTGATATGTTTACCTTTATAAAGGGCATTTTCCCCCAATCTTATTAAATATATGCTTAATGATTCCTCTTTCATTTTAAATTCTTAAATATGATCAATACATTAAATTAGAATAAGACAAGTCAAATTAAATCACTTACACTAAATAATATACATTAAATAATGTTATGAGATTTTTTAAAATCTATATTTTTTTTATACAAATAAGAAAAGTTGAAAAGAATGACACTTTTAACCTAAACCACCAGTAGATGGCGGTAGGTGATAAGCGACGTTATTAAGCGAGTCATTGAGTCATTTATTCAAACGATTCGTTCAAACGGCTGATTCATCAAGAATAAAGTAGTCGTTCATGAATGGGTCATTGAATCTTTGACTCAACCGATTCGTTCAAAACGCTGAATCATTCAGTCATGAAAACACGGTTGACTGTGAGATGCGTTCTGTTTCTGCTGAGATCTTTGTTTGGATTGGAATTATTGTCACATCTAAAATGTAAGTGACTTAATATTAATTACTTGTTTATTGAACTGTCGAAATTAGTGTTACATTTGCAATCGTGATGGTAGGCTATTTAGCACTTGGTCGTGTGGTGTTGCTTAATTGTATCATGTTATAAATATAAAAACTCCACATTTTGAATTTTTACTGCAGTATGCTAACTGAGTTTCTGTGTGAGATGCAGTTTCATCGAGAGGCTGCGCGAGCCTAAACAGCACAACCTTATTAGGGTCAGTAACGTTACATTACGTAGGCTATGGATCATTATCATTGTATCATACACAGGCTTGGGAGGGTTACTTTAAAAATGTATTCCGTTACAGTTACAAATTACTTCATAAAAAAAGTATTCAGTAACGTAATCCAAGTACTATAATATGAAAGTAATGTAACTGATTACTTTTGGATTACTTCAAGGTCACGTATATAAATAAAGTCAAGCAAGAAGAAATATTATTAAAACATTTTTTAAAAACTTTTATTTATTAAGAATTTGGTCCAGTGTACAATATTTTCAAAATATACACACAGGCCTTAATATATATTTATGTAAAGGGCTATACAGACATCTAGTGGCTAATGTATGGTATTACAGATTATTTTGTTTTATTTGTAACTAATTTTTAACTAAAAAATAAAAACACAACATTTTAAATTTTTACACAATCTACATATTAGTTTATTTAGTTTATTTAAAATAGGCCTACATGTTGACTAAAGCCGTGATCTTTCTTAATTTGCCTGACTGAACTTGGGGCGTTGGCAGTGGGAGTTCCCCTACTATACCTAGACAGCGAACATCCCGTTACGCGAGAAAAGATTAAGAAAGGACATTTTGAGTACTAAAAAAGCTACTCTCCTAATTTCTACAAAATAGCAGCGGAATTTCCATGAATTAAAAGCGATTTTACCTGCAGGCAGCGTCGTTTCTACTAGCAGCAGTGATTCAGTCTGCGTCTGAGGAGATTGTAGAAAGCTGAACTATTTGCGCATGCACCAGCGCGTGGCACACTTGAGTCATTACTGGCAACAGAACCAGGAACTACTGTATAATCAAGCAGCGCTTAATATAGTGTTATTATGCCAAAATACTTATTTATTTAGTTTTAAATGAAACCATTGTAATCCTGAAAGTATTCCCCCTTTTTTCAAAATGTAACTATAATCTGATTACTACGTTTTTTGACGTAACTGTAACGGATTACAGTTACTGGATTTTTGTATCCTGATTACATAACGCCGTTACATGTATTCCGTTACTCCCCAACCCTGATCATACATATTCATAATCGATCATTATCGTTTAGTGTTATTATGCAATTAGTTTGATCTCATTTGAGCCCCCCTGAAAATTGTTTAGGCCTAATGCCCGTCCGTGAATTTGTGTCTTTATTCATATGAAAATAACCCAAATCACACACAAACCACATATACTCAAAATCGTGCATTTATTAGCTTCTTGTTTCAGATGAAGAGATGTGTTTAGTTTTGTTTGTCACGTATGTCAGAAAGAGGAAGTGTAGACAGGACGCGTCATGCAGAAGGGCAGGATTATGGTCACGTTGGATCACGTGAGATGATTGACAGCAGCGAATGAGAGAGCTGAGATCATAACTGATGCAAATCAGGAAGAGACACAGTGCTCGCTGTGTTCGCTGTTTGAGCTCTTCAGATCGCATAATTAAGTGGAAAATGAATAGAAATGTTATTCTGTATGACAAAATATTTAGCAATCATGTGATGATAAATCATTATTTCTCCAAATATGCGCACCATTGGACTAATAGCCCTGGCGGATGCTGTATATTGCATGAATGTGTGAACACACTGGAGAAGATGTGAATTATGCTTTATGAGTGATGATTTCTATTCAAAATAATGAAGGTTACAGATTAATTATGTTGCACTCCTGGCATGAATTAAGAAATTAATGTCACTGCAAACCAGTTTAATCATAAACAGTGGTCAAATATCGAAGCTGGAGTCTTAAACCTTTCTAATGATGCTCAGTTTCTCCAGATCAAGTAAGAGTGTGATGTTTTATTATTATTATTATTACCTTTATTTATCCAGAAAAAACTCATTGAGATTAAAAATCTCTTTTCCAAGAGCGTCCTGGCCAAGACAGGCAGCAGCACAATTGACAAGGTTACAGACATAAAAACATATAACATAACATCAACATATAACAATTTATGCCAGTAATAAATAGTTATAAAGTCATAAAAAATCTAAGTTTCATATATATTATCACAAGTGATAAACAACAGCAAGGATCGTCCGAATAGTCAGTCATAACATCTACAGCCAGTTTGTATAGCCTCCATGTCATTTACAGTTTTTCTCGATTGCTAAACACATTTCTTGAATCTATGCCTCGTATTCTCAAAACTACAAACACAAATCCTTAACGTCTCACCCAATTCCCCAAAACTTCCTATTTTCAGGTCAAAATTAAGCTCTACACACAAAACCATTCACTCTTGCTGAAAAACCAAACTTTGCCCTCAAACAGGACACACAAGCCCTCAAAATCACACACACTACAACATAGTCTAAGACACTGGTGCAATAAATTCAAAACAACATTTCCAAAACTGGTAAGTTATGTTGCTTGTGGTTCCCCCATCACAAACCTTTTCACATGATGAACACAAAAGACACAACCAGTGGATACATTGGCACATTTTTATTCATACACAGAAAACACACACACACAAAAACATTTTTTTTCCTGTTTTCCTGAAGGCTCTCGAGGCGACGGTAAAGCGACTCAAATTTGGCCTTACTCGTAGCCCAGCCTTCCTCATAGTCATACCATTGACTAAGACATGGGCAACTAGAGTGGCTTGAACTTCATCTGAGACTGCTTGTCTTCTTGTCCTTGCCCTTCCTCCTCCTCATTCTTATCCCTCTTCCTTCATGTCTTTCTGGATCCATTGTTCCAAAACGCAATAAACTGATTTGGGCCCTTTTATATATCTATTGAAGGTTCTGATTGATGTGTGTTAAATTTTGACTCCTAGTGTTTCCACCTGGGTAATTGTGTGCTAACTGAGCTGAAGCTGTGCTGACTTGAGTGAACAATATTGAATGCTAGTGTTTTCTAGAGAGTGAATCATCAATTAGGATACCAAGATACTTGTATTGAGATACAGACTCAATCTCAGAGCCCTGAGAAGTAGTGATAGGTAGAAGGTTCTGTGACTTTGACTTTGCACTGGAAAACAACATAAGTTTTGTTTTGTCGTCATTCAAAACAAGTTTTAAATCGAACAAGGTACGTTGTACAGTATCAAAAGCAAGTTGTAGCTGATAAAGAGCTTGGTTTGGAGTTGATGCAGAGCAGTATATCACAGTATCATCGGCATAAAAGTGAAAATTTGCGTTGGAGACATTTTGATCAAGATTGTTTATGTATAATATAAATAGGAGTGGTCCCAACACTGACCCCTGGGGCACACCCTTGGATATACAGTGAGGAAAATAAATATTTGAACACCCTGCTATTTTGCAAGTTCTCCCACTTAGAAATCATGGAGGGGTCTGAAATTGTCATCGTAGGTGCATGTCCACTGTGAGAGACATAATCTAAAAAAAAAAAAATCCAGAAATCACAATGTATCAAGCTTGTATAGTTCAGTAATTTCACTTTAATGACAATTAATAGGTAGGCTACTTTTCATTGCCATTTAAGTGAAATAACTGAACATAAACATACAAGCTTGATAAAAATGCTCTTTTAGAAGAAAATTTCAGAGGGTACTTAGAGGCTTTTGCCTCTGAAGTCGTCATATATATAAAATTATATTTTTTAGATTTTGTTTATTTAAATGACTATTATTTTCAGCTCTTTGCAACAAAAACAGAAGAGAGACGTAAGCATTATTTCTGCCATCTGTATAGCCCGAAAATCATTGCCTGTCCTCTGGTTTGTATAATAGTAACTTATACAACTACATTTGGATTATTAGACAATGTCGAAATAAAGTGAATCTGCAGAGTGTTGCATTCAAAGGCATGAGTTAAAAATCTTCACATGTGCTCGCGCTCATGACTGCTACTGAACATCTGAACACAAAAAAAAAAAAAAAAAGTACATAGACGACGGATCTTCTTCTGACTGTTCTCCAAAATATAATCAAATGTATATTTATGCAAGCATGTGTCTATGTTAACTGTGTCTACGGCAGGCAAAGGCATTCGTTTTCAAGTCGAGTTCGCACGCCACTGCGCAACAATACACACAAACTACCGCGGGATGGCGGGTGTTCATAAACTGTGAACAATGGTAGCTTTATTTAATGTAAATTAATGTATATGTCCAAAAAACGGGTAATGTCATACTTTCTAGTATCGTGGCGTAATAATCTGTTTGGTTGTAAAATGTAGGCTATTACCTGAGTGAAATGAAATCGAATATATCGTCCTGTGGAATCATTCATTCACAGACAGCTTACGAAGATGTTCAACTAATAAAGATCTTCATCGCTGGCAAAAATATGATGCATTTGCAGATTTGCTCTCACTTGACTGTACTGTAGGTCCACTGCCACTTCATCAAACGCTCTTGATGTCCTTAAATCTTCCTGTTACGACTCCGAGTCCAGTGTGAATTGAAATCGCTTCAGATGATTCAGTGCGTGCAGGAACTGAACAGAATCAGGAACTGAATCATTCAAACTGATTCGCGAACCGACTTAGACAGATCTGCCAACTTGTTTGGTGAAGTCTTTGAACAGAATCGACTCAAAAGAGTGATTCATTTGTGAATTGAGCATCGCTCAAGTCCAGAAAAAAAGATACAGCGCGCTTGGATTAAACTACGCATTTAACAACACATATTGCATTAAAAAGTAACGAGAGGAACGTCGCCCAACGTAACGAAGTAAAAGTACAGTTTTTTCATTAGAAATGTACTCGAGTTAAAGTAAAAGTACCCACATTCAAATCTACTCTTAAAAGTACAATTTTTCCAGAAAAGTACTCAAGTAAATGTAACGAAGTAAATGTACTTCGTTACTACCCACCTCTGATCCTAACCCCCCCCCCCCCAACCCCCCCCCCCCCCATCCAAACCCCACCCCCACAACTAATCTTAAACCTACCAATACTAGGGGGGTATTAATTTGGCAGGAGTCAAAATTCGGCACGACACCGGTCCGGCCCTTTAAGACCTGCACGTATCCAATACATTGGAACATATACGATTTCTTTTTACAAACGGTTTACGTTCAGTAAAGACATACCCGATATGGCAAGCCGTTTTAACTTTTATTCATGTGTGCGCTTTATTTTCTCATGCATGCAAGTTTCTTTGTCAAGTGCTGCGCGTATATATTTTACTGTTCTGCTTCCGTTGTTTAGTGAATGTACACGTCCTGACTCCTGCTGTCACACAGCTACGCAAATTAAGAAATACTGCTCTTATTATTTTGAGTACTGTCACTCTTAAAGTACCGGTACTAATGAAAGTTAATATCGTATCGTTTTTAATAGCAGGGTATCGCGATACCCAGTGGTGGAAAGTAACTAATTACAAATACTTTCGTTACAGTACTTGAGTAGATTTTTTCTACTTTCTTGAGTATAATTAAATTGTGGTACTTTTACTTTTACTTGAGTAGAATTAAAATAAAGTATTCAACTTCGCTACATTTATTTTTCACCAAAAGTACTGAGTACTTTGACAAAGGTGCCGACGGAGCAACAGGGCAAGCTTACATTTCACAAACACTTTTCAAACGACTGCGTGCGGTGGAGGCTGAGCCCTCAGCCCTGCGCTTCAGCTAATAACAGACAGTTCTGAAGCGCTTCAGCCAATAACAGACAGGTCTGACTCGGGTGCAAAACCAATCAAAACTTCCAGTTCAGCTGGGGGGCGGGGCGTTCAAACCGCGCTTTGACATTCAATCACTGGCGCTCGTGTTTAGAATCCGTATTGCTAACGTTTCATTATTTTATTGAATATAAGTGAGCTATGCTCATATTCTGATTTTAAAATGTAATTGTGGAAACTCCTGAAATGGGTCATCCCATTGATATTACCAGAGCATTGAGCAGCTGAAGTAAATAAAAAACTCGGCTCATAACATGGACACCGTTATTGCTTGGACGGAGCAAGAACAATGTAAGTAACGTTATCTTGAAAACATTAACACAGTTCAACTGAAAGGTAAAGCTCGCCCTCTTTAACAATACAATTAAACTAAATGTACGAAACAAACTTTGTACAAAGCTGAAAAACCCTCAACAACAGTGAAATAAGATCGCATGATTTGTCTGTCAATCAGATGCATGTACAAGCAATAGTAGGCTCCCAGCACATTTTCGGTAGAACGAAAAAAAACAGCATTTAATTTAACGTTAACCATACCCCACTTATTTTTTATTTTTTTTTATTTTTACTGGCTCTTTTTTATTCATACTACATCTCTCTTTTTTATCGGACCTTTCACTTAACCTTCTTTGCTTTCAATTATGAAATTATTCAAATAAAAACATTCAAATGATCTTACCTGGACTTACTTTTAAAGATTAGTAATAATCTTTCATTTTCTCTTGACAACAGGGAAAGCTAGTATGTTTGCTTAGCATACTGTCAAAAACTACAATTTACGAGTTTAATATCATGTTTTGCTTCAAAAATCAAAATTACTTGAAATTACTTCTGTGGTTTCATGTGTGAGAATATATTATTTTATTAAATTCTATAATACAGGCTATGTTGATTAGCATTGCATTAATGGGTTAGTTCACCCAAAAATGAAAATTAGCCCATGATTTACTCACAGATAATTAAATGTCCTGGCTCCTCCAAGTTTTATGATGGCAGTGAATAGCTGGAAAAAACTTAAAACCCAAAAAAGTGCATCCATTCATGACAAAAAAAAAATACTCCACATTGCTCCAGTGGGTTAATAAAGGCCTTCGGAAGCGAAGCCATGGGTTTTTGAAAAATACCCATATTTATAACTTTATAATCTAAAATAACTAGCTTCCGCCAGACAATCGTACGCATACTAAGCAAATTGACTTGCGCCACAAGAGTAACCTGTGGCACATGTATGATGTAGAATGTAGGAGTATCGTAAGCTTAGACGCCTCTCGTGGTTTAAACAAATAGGGCTGTGCAACAAACTGAAGCTCCGCTTCTATAATATATATACGTTGTGCGTCGAGTCAGGGGTTAGTCTTCCACCGTAAATCGATGCGTATGGTCGGTCGTCTGGCTGAAGCTAGTTATTTTAGATTATAAAGTTATAAATATGGGTATTTTCCTTACACAAACACATGGCTTCACTTCAGAAGGCCTTTATTAACCCCCTGGAGTAAAAGTGGAGCACTTTTATCATGGATGGCTGCACTTTTTTGGGCTTCAAATCTTCTCCAGCCATTCACTGCCATTATAAAGCTTGGAAGAGCCAGGACATTTTTTAATATAACTCTGATTGTATTCGTCTGAAAGAAGAATGTCATATACACCTAGGATGGCTTGAGGGTGAATAAATCAGGGGTTAATTTTCCTTTTTTGGTGAACTATCCCTTTAAAGACATACATCATTCTTATGAAAATACCTAAGATATCGCTATCATGTGTTTGTCTTCATGTTTCTTCAGTCAAATGTCTCTATTTGCATGTTGTTATATCTATATTGGCATTTCCTGAAACGTCATAAGTGAATCATTCTATGAATCTCACTTGTGGACTTTCTGCGCGAGGTATGAATCAGTGTGTACTGGGCTTCCAGTATGAATGAAACAGAATTGACATGAGAGTGTTTAGCGCTCCATATCGCTATCATCTCCCCATTTTGGGTAAAAATAGAAAAATAATACTAAAGTACTTTGTAACGTAGTTACTTGAGTAGTTTTTAAGCAAACTACTTATTTACTCTTACTTGAGTCATATTATTTTTCAGTACTTCTACTTGTACTCAAGTAAATTATTTCTTAAGAAGCAATACTTTTACTTAAGTACAATTATTTAGTACTCTTTCCACCACTGGCGATACCTTTCTAGTACCGGTATATCGTGCAACACTACACGAAACTTATTTTTGATATATACCGCGACACCCCCACCCCTTCTGGGACGATCAGTCCTATATACATTGTAACCATCAATACTGATATCCTCATTCAGAACAGATTTGCTCAGCCAAGTTTCTGATAAAACAATTACATCAGCATCAGTTGAGTGTGCCCAAATACGAATCATATCCATCTTAGCGATCAAACTACGAACATTCAAGTGAATAAAACCAAGACCAGCCCTAGATTTAAAATCAGCAGGGGTATTGAAACTTATAGCAGAGTCTGGGCCTGGATTGGGTTGCACATTTCCTGAAATCAACAGCAACAGAACAATTAAACACTTCAGCTTAAGTGATTTAAATGATTGAGAAGAGGATTCATTCTTAGAACTTATTTTTAGTGCAAAGCTACGAAGGCAGCTTTCAGAAATAGTACAATTGTCTTGTAAAGCCATAACACTGATCATACGGGCCAAGTCCACAGCATCAGAGGAGAAGAACAGAGGCAGGGGCATTGATTTAATGTCCGACGCACAAACAGATGCGCACGTCCCCCAGCGTATAGGAGTAGTTGGTCCTGTGCGGGCTTCCATACATTCTGCTCAAGGCTAGTAAACACATTACAGAAAAGGCCAGCACCATTGCACGTTCGGTTCCTAGCCAATGCCTTAGTAATCCAGTCCAGTTTCCTAAAGGTTATTATCCTAAAGGTAATATTCAGGGTCATATTGGAGTCAGTAATTCTTTTAGTTTTAAGCCATTTTCAGTCTCAGAAGTGCATAAAGCCCTCACACTTTTAGACATTAGAAAATCGGCTGGTCCTGATAACTTGGAGCCTTATTTTCTACAGTTAGCATCTGATTTTATTGCACCGCCTTTTTTTTACGAGTAATGAATGTTGAACAACAATAATCTGGGTCCGCCTGTGATCTTTGCCGAGAAAGGGGTTAAAAAAAGTTTAAATGAGGATTGTAAAATTGTATTTAATAATTTGCTAAATTTAGTATGTGAATTTTATTAATGTCTTTGTGTGGATATATATGTGTATGTATGTACATTTGAGAATATAGATATGTCTATGACATTTTTTATTTATTCATTATTATCTCTTCAAATTAATTAAATGTTTTTTATCTAAATAATGAAATTGTACTACGGTTTGGGTTTTTCTTTTTTGTAAATATAAAGGATGTCTTACGGTTAAATATATTGTTTGAGGAATGTCTATACAGTGTAATTATAAATTAAGGTGTGTTAAAGGTCTCTCTCTCTCTCTCTCTCTCTCTCTTTCTCTCTCTCTCTCTCTCTCTCTCTCCTAATGTAGGTTAAGCTGCTGTTATATGACAGATAAAGGTTGTTCTGCTCTGACTTCAGCTCTGACATCAAACCCATCACACCTGAGAGAGCTGAACCTGAGCGGGAATACACTAGGAGACTCTGGAGTGAAAAACCTCAGTGATCTACTGATGAACCCACAATTCAAGCTGGAGAAACTACAGTTAGTATCATTATACTGTACAGCAGTTACAGTGAGATTAAAGTTTGCTGTTTAGTTTAGGTTACACCGATTATATTGTAGGATTGCATCTTCTGGGCTCTCATTTATAAAACTGTGCGTAGGATCCTTACTAAAAGTGTATGTGCGTCTGGAAGCCAAAAAGGGTGCTGCGTTTAAAATATTTGAAACAATGCACTGATTGTGTACATGTTGTTCTGCAGAAATATCATGAGATTTGCATCTGTTGCTGCAATAAACAAGAGATATATTATAAGAAATAATAAAAAAAAATGAAAGAATAAACAACAGTTTCCAGCAAACAGAACTAGTGTGACACGATTACAAGCTGAATATGGGAACTATAGACTAAATGACAGACTATATCCCTGCTGTAGCTCTGTAACCCCTATAACCCCCATGAAAAAAATCATAACCGCATTACTAAGCAACCTCTGAATGGAATAACTCAAAATAGGAATCACTTCAAAGCTTAGAAACTCTGCTTTTTAATGCATCTAACCCTTTCAATCAACTCTTGACGAGTTCTGAGTCGTCCCTCTAAACCGGACTGAACCGCTGGAGACGCCACCTAGCTATGAAAACATTAATAATCATATTGTTCAAACTACTGCCTTGATCAACACAAAATAAGTGTCAATTCAAAACTTAGAGTCTGAACTTTACAATGAATGTAGCCAATTTGATTAACTCCTGAGTAGTGCTGAGTTTTTCATAATTTATGAATTTATGAAATATTTTTGGTACTATGTCAGTCCCTCCAGGATTTCGCGATTTTTTTGTGTGATTTTTGCGATCAAAATGACTGATTTTGTGGTGGTAATTTCCAGAAATTTGCGAAAAAATTTGCGATTTTTATATTTTATAATTAGGACATCACATTTACAATAATAGTATTATGTCAGATGCACAATAGTCATACATGACACAAATCACAAACAAAATGCATAAAACTTGTTTATTTTGGTCTAATCAAATTCTCATCAAATGAAAAACTTTTGAAACAACCTATGGGCAATTTTTTTTACCTGACCTATGTAAATATTAACAGCAGGTGTAGTAATCAGGCATGTGATTGGCGAAGGACAAAAAAGCAGGAAAATATGCTGAAATTCAATCAGGCAATCATACATTTCACAATTTTATATTTATATATGAATGTCAAGAATTCAGAAGTGTATATTTATATAGCCTACACTACACTACACAGAAATAACATACAATTAAATTATGCTTATTTTAAATGTATTGTGCAGGATAGGTATACAAAAATATAGGCTTTTAATAATCTTTCAGTGCGCAAAAACATGAAAATATGAAACGCTTCAAAACAGAGCGCACAAAGCGTGTATGCGCATCGCGGGCGCAGAATGATGTGCTCAAAGCAACATGGAGTCACAGTGCTGCGCTGCACAAGTGCGCATTTATAAGTTCACGGCACAAAGCGAAGAAATGTCGAGCGCACAAATCCTAGTGTCTATCTGTCCAACAGTTTATTGATCATTTGTTTCTTCACAGTTTTAAATTCCAGTTATTGTGCGTGTGATGCCGAGTCCTTGTGATGCGTGTGATCTAACAGGCACACGGTAGCGCGAGTCGTTTAAAAACAGCAACAAACTCCAACAAAATAAAGTCATTTTATGCAAATACACAGCCTTTTCTCTACAGATCAAGCATTATAATGTGAATATCATATTGGACAGAGTTTTACCGTGCATGTATGCTGCTGTAACCGGACGAGGCGCGCGCGCTGTTTGAATACTGAATGGAGAATGATTGACAGCCGCAAAGGAGGGAAAACGAGTTTTCGTAAACTTTAATGATGTAAATAGACTTCTGTCCCTCACATTAAGCTATGAAATAGGCTTCAGATGAATTTGTCACCCAAAAAAAAGCGGGAGGTGCCGAAAAGCGCGCTGTTTGCATCCCTGTACTTGGAAAGGAAGGAAAAATGCATCTCTTTGCCATCTGTAACCATGGTGACGTGCCGCCTGGTGTGGCCCTGTTGCACGGGGACGGCGATTGTGGTTTAAATGCGTTTTACATTACAGGCTTCAGTAAATCGAGGAAAAGGAGTTTCCCCTTTCCCCGCAACATCTGTATCCACGTAAAAATGCATTGAAACTTTAATTAAACTAGAGATATTTCAATTGGGTGATTATAATTTAATGTTTTGTGAGGTATTTTTCATTTTTGTGATTATTTTGCGGTTAAATTAGGAATTATGCAGGATCGCAAAAAAATGCGACAATTTGTTGATTTTGCGTTGTATTCAGCGATCGCGGAATCGCGAAAAACTGGAGGGACTGCTATGTACTGTAATATGTCAAAAACATCATACAGCTCAAGTAGTCAAGTGTCATTTGAAAGAGTAGAATACAACAAACATAATTGTTTTGGGCTTTGATCAAACTTGAGCGAATTTCTGTACATGAAGCCCCGCAAGACCCATATGTAAATAATAAATATCACTTACAGTGGATGCTCCTGATTTAAATACCTCATACCTTATTTCCTTCCTGAGTTATTGCATGTCAGATAAGAAAGATATGTAAAATTTCCCTTAAACACACTTTTTTTTATCTTTTGTCAGCAGTGTCTCAACATGAGATTGTCCAAATGTAATAAAAAAATACTAAAAATATAAAAAGTTTTCTATTAAATGATATCTAACTTTTAACTTTACTTGCTTTAGTTTTGATTCTTTACTTTTGTGTGTCATTTAGAAAAAACTCTAAAAATGCCTTCAGGACTTAAAGGGTTAATAAGATGTTCATCATTGATCTCCGTCATTTTCTCTTTCTGTCTTCAGTCTGAGTGTATGCAGTATTACAGAGAAACAGTGTCTCATCCTGACTTCAGCTCTGAAATCAAACCCATCACACCTGAGAGAGCTGGACCTGAGCGTGAATACACTAGGAAACACAGGAGTGAAGCACTTATGTGACGTACTGAAGGATTCACACTGTAAACTGGAGAGATTAAGGTCAGTCACATTCACATACAAGAAAGAAAAAGTGTTTTGATATTTGAAAGAGAATAAAGAGTTTGTTTTTCTCATTTCTGCTAATGTAGGTTAAGCTGCTGTCGTATGACAGATGAAGGTTGTTCTGCTCTGACTTCAGCTCTGAAATCAAACCCATCACACCTGAGAGAGCTGGACCTGAGCATGAATACACTAGGAGACTCTGGAGTGAAAAACCTCAGTGATCTACTGATGAACCCACAATTCAAGCTGGAGAAACTACAGTTAGTATCATTATACTGTACAGCAGTTACAGTGAGATTAAAGTTTACTGTTTATTTTATTTTAAGGCAACTTGACTCAAGTCTCATTTATAGCACTGCACTTTCTGGTGTTTCTCCATCTGAAGAAAGATTCAGAAACACTATTAGTTAACGGCTTGTTATGTGTATCAGTAGAAAGAGCATTAAACTGAAGCATTTGAAACTTCCTATAAACATTTTTATATACTGAAATCTGACAAATCTTTGCTTTGAAACAATACAGAAGTGAGAACAGACTAAAAACAGCATAACAAATGACAGTAGATTATTCTGACAGAGTTACAGTTATACTGGACTAATGGTGCTTTACACTAAATCTTAATTTATTAAGCAAAATGTTATTTAGAGGTTGTAAACTACAAAACTGACCTTGAATTAATTGTGAGTCATGTACAAGATTTTCTGATGATGAAAATATGAAATCAGTCCATTGAAATGTCAACTTTTCTATTGTTTCTATATTGATCCTATATATTAATCTACAGTGATAAATTCACTTATTTGTGGAGTGAGGACGGATCCAGACTTGGATTGTAACTAGTTTCCTCAAATGCTCCTGTCTTGGTTTGTTCATATCATTAAGTTTCCATGATTTTGCTGGTGTATTAGTGACTGTATGGCATTTATTAATGATGCTTTTAACTCACACATGAACTGAACATTGATCAGTCATTTTCTCTCTCTGTCTTCAGTCTGAGTGAATGCAGTATTACAGAGAAACAGAGTCTCATCCTGACTTCAGCTCTGAAATCAAACCCATCACACCTGAGAGAGCTGGACCTGAGCGGGAATACACTAGGAGACTCTGGAGTGAAAAACCTCAGTGATCTACTGATGAACCCACAATCCAAGCTGGAGAAACTACAGTTAGTATCATTATACTGTACAGCAGTTACAGTGAGATTAAAGTTTACTGTTTAGTTTATTTTAAGGCAACTGGACTCATTTATAGCACTGCACTTTCTGGTGTTTCTCCATCTGAAGAAAGATTCAGAAACACTATTAGTTAACGGCTTGTTATGTGTATCAGT
This sequence comes from Leucaspius delineatus, assembly GCA_023718395.1. NCBI lineage: Eukaryota > Metazoa > Chordata > Actinopteri > Cypriniformes > Leuciscidae > Leucaspius > Leucaspius delineatus. The sequence goes on along the minus strand of CM043367.1, from coordinate 3,292,300 downwards.
AGAAAGAGCATTAAACTGAAGCATTTGAAACTTCCTATAAACATTTTTATATACTGAAATCTGACAAATCTTTGCTGTGAAACAATACAGAAGTGAGAACAGACTAAAAACAGCGTAACAAATGACAGTAGATTATTCTGACAGAGTTACAGTAAGCAAATTGCAGAATGTGTAAGTAAGCAATAAGGTCCTCGAGGCTGTGCTGTATGGTGAATAAGTCACGGCTGAAGGGCGTTGTTAGGCTCGATGCGAAGCGGAGTCAGACGTGACTTATTCACCATACAGCACAGCCTCGAGGACCTTGTTTCTTTAATAAAACGTTTACCACACAATACAAATTTTAAAGCCAACAAATATGTATCAATACAACTTGCATGAAGTAAAATAACTAAAAGCCTTCCTTCCGCTGGAAAAAATAGTCCTTGAACGTGAACAGCAACAGAAGTTACATTATTTCTCCATTAGATGGCGGCAAACACTGTCTTTATGAGTGAGTCAGTCAGTAGAGAAGACTTTTAGATTGAAAGGACTGAAACTTGTTGTGAACACAGAGAAGCAAGACTCGACTGATGAATGACTAGCGTGTCACGGGAAAACCCTTAGCCTAGCTGTTAAAAGGACGAGATATTGCAGCAGACATTCAAACTGAGTTTTTATTATGAATATAGGACTGACCTGAAGGAAAATGCTATATTTACTGTAAGTGCAGGAACACTCGCTTACTTGATCTCTCACCATACTCTACTCTATAAGCTTCAACGAACAACAATATCAGTGAGATCAAACATGTGTTTGCGTTGCTAAGAGTGGTTGCTAGGGGTGTTGTGTAGTGATACATAGAACCGTTGGGTGAAGCGGCCGTAGCTGTGTTTTATCCAAGGGGGTAATCCATCAGCCGGAAACTGAAGCTTCCCCGGGCGCCGCCATTGATTAGCAGACCATCACCTGCTGTTAGCATTCCAGTGACTCCCATTCATTTTGGCGTCACTTTGACAGCAAATAACTTTACATCTGAGGCGTTTAAAGACTCCATTTGTCCATTATTTATTTCTAAACAAACACGAAAATGTATAAAAGGCTCCATTACCTTGTATCTTACGTTATGGCCCCGTAGAAGCAGTTTTTGTAAAAATAGGCTAACGATTGCGTCATAACTACACGACTCTCTGTCGCACAGTAGAGAGATTACCGTATGGACAGGAGGAGAAGCTTGCGGGCAATCGGGGGGACGTGGAGGCATAAAGTCTGATAAAGTCAAGAAGAGAAGCCCATAGAGAGTCATAAAGTTGCTCCTGCTCCTGCTCATGGACAGCTCCTACTCACACTCTCCGTCTCTACGAGTTTGGGAAGGGAATGATCAGATTTCTCTCGGCACAGCTACTAGAAGACAGACGGGTTGCTCACGTCACATCTACATCATCAAGCTCAGTGTGAGTCTGCGCAGTCGCTCAGCCATCAGGAAGAAGAGCTTCTAATTGACTTCACTTTTCTCCGTTGACGTCTATGGGGTCGCTGTGTCCATTTCTTTTACTTCTTTTTTATTTCTTTGTCTATGGTTTTATCGGGAATAACACACAAATATTGACCAATCAGAATCAAGGATTGGAACTAACCGTTTTATAATGAGATGTAAACTCCACTTTAAAATTACTTTAAATAAATTGTGAGTCATGTACAAGATTTTCTGATTATAAAAAAGTGTGAAATCAGTCCATTTAAATGTTTGATTTAAAACTTTTCTATTGTTTCTATATTGATCCTATATATTAATCTACAGTGATAAATTCACTTATTTGTGGAGTGAGGACGGATCCAGACTTGGATTGTAACTAGTTTCCTCAAATGCTCCTGTCTTGGTTTGTTCATATCATTAAGTTTCCATGATTTTGCTGGTGTATTTGTGACTGTATGGCATTTATTAATGATGCTTTTAACTCACTTTTAACTGAGTTATTGCATGTCAGATAAGAAAGATATGTAAAATTTCCCTTAAACACACTTTTTTTTTATCTTTTGTCAGCAGTGTCTCAACATGAGATTGTCCAAATGTAATAAAAAAATACTAAAAATATAAAAAGTTTTCTATTAAATGATATCTAACTTTTAACTTTCCTTGCTTTAGTTTTGATTCTTTACTTTTGTGTGTCATTTAGAAAAAACTCTAAAAATGCCTTCAGGACTTAAAGGGTTAATAAGATGTTCATCATTGATCTCCGTCATGTTCTCTTTCTGTCTTCAGTCTGAGTGGATGCAGTATTACAGAGAAACAGTGTCTCATCCTGACTTCAGCTCTGAAATCAAACCCATCACACCTGAGAGAGCTGGACCTGAACTGGAATATAATAGAAAACACAGGAGTGAAGCGCTTATGTGCCGTACTGAAGGATTCACACTGTAAACTGGAGAGATTGAGGTCTGTCACATTCACATACAAGAAAGAAAAAGTGTTTTGATATTTGAAAGAGAATAAAGAGTTTGTTTTTCTCATTTCTGCTAATGTAGGTTAAGAGGCTGTTATATGACAGATGAAGGATGTTCTGCTCTGACTTCTGCTCTGAAATCAAACCCATCACACCTGAGAGAGCTGAACCTGAGCGTGAATAAACTAGGAGACTCTGGAGTGAAAAACCTCAGTGATCTACTGATGATCCCACAATTCAAGCTGGAGAAACTACAGTTAGTATCATTATACTGTACAGCAGTTACAGTGAGATTAAAGTTTACTGTTCAGTTTATTTTAAGGCAACTGGACTCATTTATAGCACTGCACTTTCTGGTGTTTCTCCATCTGAAGAAAGATTCAGAAACACTATTAGTTAACGGCTTGTTATGTGTATCAGTAGAAAGAGGATTAAACTATGAAGCTTTTGAAACATTATGGTCATAAAATTGTTTTATATACTGAAATCTGACAAATCTTTGCTTTGAAACAATACAGAAGTGAGAACAGACTAAAAACAGCGTAACAAATGACAGTAGATTATTCTGACAGAGTTACAGTTATACTGGACTAATGGTACTTTTCACTAAATCTTAATTTATTTAGCAAAATGTGTATTTAGAGGTTGTAAACTACACTTTAAAAATGACTTTAAATTAATTGTTATTCATGTACAAGATTTTCTGATGATGAAAACATGAAATCAGTCAATTTAAATGTCAAGTTTTCTATTGTTTCTATATTGATCCTATATATTAATCTACAGTGATAAATTCACTTATTTGTGGAGTGAGGACGGATCCAGACTTGGATTGTAACTAGTTTCCTCAAATGCTCCTGTCTTGGTTTGTTCATATCATTAATTTTCCATGATTTTGCTGGTGTATTAGTGACTGTATGGCATTTATTAATGATGCTTTTAACTCACACATGAACTGAACATTGATCAGTCATTTTCTCTCTCTGTCTTCAGTCTGAGTGAATGCAGTATTACAGAGAAACAGAGTCTCATCCTGACTTCAGCTCTGAAATCAAACCCATCACACCTGAGAGAGCTGGACCTGAGCGGGAATACACTAGGAGACTCTGGAGTGAAAAACCTCAGTGATCTACTGATGAACCCACAATTCAAGCTGGAGAAACTACAGTTAGTATCATTATACTGTACAGCAGTTACAGTGAGATTAAAGTTTACTGTTTAGTTTATTTTAAGGCAACTGGACTCATCATTTATAGCACTGCACTTTCTGGTGTTTCTCCATCTGAAGAAAGATTCAGAAACACTATTAGTTAATGTTTGTTATGTGTATCAGTAGAAAGAGCATTAAACTGTGAAGCATTTGAAACTTCCTATAAACATTTTTATATACTGAAATCTGACAAACCTTTGCTTTGAAACAATACAGAAGTGAGAACAGACTAAAAACAGCGTAACAAATGACAGTAGATTATTCTGACAGAGTTACAGTTATACTGGACTAATGGTACTTTTCACTAAATCTCAATTTATTAAGCAAAATGTTATTTAGAGGTTGTAAACTACAAAAATGACCTTGAATTAATTGTAATTCATGTACAAGATTTTCTGATGATGAAAATGTGAAATCAGTGTGTGACGTACTGAAGGATTCACACTGTAAACTGAAGAGTCACATTCACATACTAGAAAGAAAATGTTTAAAATCACTTCTACAGTTTAAACAAATATACTTTATACTCAATATCTCATGAAGAGTCTGAGTTCACATTATATTTGTGTAAAATTATTCACCTTAATGATTTGTTTGTAAGATAATCTCTCTTCCTCTGTTTGTGTCTTTCTAGTCTATATCGCTGTGGCATTACAGATGTTTCTTCTTTAACTCAGTCTTTGACTAACTCAAAAGCACTGCAGTTTCTAAAAGAGCTTGAGCTGAGAGGCAATAAGATAGGAGACTCACAGCATCGACTCAGAGACGAGCTACGAGACTCAAACTGTGTCCTGAGGTGAGGAAACATCACTTTATGATATTAAAGAGATCTTCATTTACCTCTGATGTGTGAACAAACCTTTCAAACATTCATTAAAGGACATTATCATTAAGCTTTATTGCAACACAGGGTTTGTGTGAGAACAACATGTAAAGTTGATTAAAATGTTTAACACAAAGGCACTGTCACAGCTTTATACATCAACACCTGCTTTATTAACTGTGTCAGTAATAGTGAATCAGTTCAGTGTGAAACAGACTTGGTCAGATTGTAGTAAACGCTGCACTCCTGCTAAAATCAGTTCCAGCTTCAGCTCACAGCGTCCAGCTCACATGAGGAATGTCTCTGTCTCTAGTGTGTTTTTACTGTGACAAGCAACACGTCACACTACTTTACACTTACTTTACTCTCAGTTATTTACTAAGAGCCTACAAACATGTTTAAACTAGAGGACAAACGGCTTTAACTTGTGGAGATTTAACTGAAAGGTTTTAACTGAAAGTAACATTAGTATTTGCTCGCTGTGGTTTATTCCACATGCCGTACACTCATCAGCGTGTGTTTCTCCTTTACAGAGACTCAATAGGAGTCGCAGGTCCTTCTGCACTCACACAAACACACACACACACACACACACACACACACACACACACACACACACACACACACACACATATATGAACCTCATTCATGTTTTAAATCTATTATACTGAAAACTCAAATAATGTTTGAGAAATATTTCTGCAGGATAATGGAGAGTCATTAAATAAGTAATTTCCACTTTGTTCCACTGAACACTGATTGTTTTCTCTTCTGGTTTCCACTTAGAGAGTAGATGAAGATCGATCATCAAACGTCCCTAATAAATCATTACATCAGTTTAAATCTGTGAAGCGGAGATGAGAGGATCAGTGACCATCAGGAGATCCACAGAAGAGCCTCATTACTGTCTATGAGGAGAAATAAATGTGTGATTAATGTGTGAATGTGTTTCATACAGGTGGAAGAGACTCAGACTTTACAGTTAAATAAAGCAGCGTGTGTGTTAGCATGTGTATTAGAAACATGTGATATTGAATGATTAATGTTGGTTTAGTATTCAGCCAAATGATGGTTTAGTTTTATTTAAAGGTGGAACAGAGGATGAAGCAGCTCAGATGAGTCTGTCCGCAGAAATATTCAGGCTCTTCAGTTTAAGGCCTACAAATATAATAATGTCTGGATTGAACTCATACATAATTATTAAAATATTTCTAATCATAAATGTGATTGTCAAGTATAGCACGAATATATCATATGTATAGTCTACAATGTGAAATTTGTTAAGAAAATGTATATATATATATATTTTAACATTATCTCATCTACATTTTATGCACAGAATATATTTGTTTGTTTGTTATTCAGTTTCATTTTATATTAAGTTAGCTGTGTGTGTGTCTGTTGCTAATGCACATATATTCAGTATATTGTCTTTGTTCTGTGGATGGAGTCTCTTCTCTACACACAAACTAAACATTTTTACTATTATGTACCTTTCACTTGCTCTGGTCTAGATAGTCTAATGCATTTTATTTAGAAATTATTATCTCTTTCACCACATTTACATTCACATGTAAATAAAATTATAAATATACATTTAAGAGCAAACATTTTTGTTTGAAAAGTTCACTTGCTTGTTATGAGTATTATTGAAGCTACATAAGCAGATCCAGAGATTCTTATGCTTAATGTTTTAGACGTTCTAGATGTTAAACATAAAAGCCTTTGAGTGATCTTCAGATTTGTTTATGAAGAAACCATGCTGGTCTAATATATAAAGACAGGAATTTTCCCAGTGTATGTATATTTAAAGGAATAGTTCACCCAAAGTAAAATGTAAATTGTCATCATTTGTTCACCCTCATGTCATACCAAACATGTATGACTTTCTTCTGTGGAAACACTAGAGAATATATTTAGAGAAATATCTCAGTGTCTCTGATTGGTTGCCAACATTCTTCAAAAGATCTTCTTTTATGTTCCACAGAAATGAGCCAGCGCGAGTAAAACTGATTTAAGCCGACACTGGCCCTTCATAAAAAGCCGTATGTCAGCCAGAAGTGTTGTGTACACAGTCGGCATGACTCTGGCCCATTATCTTTTCACCGATGCCGACACTGAGCCGACAGTAACGCATTTCAGCCGGAATCGGCCCAAATGTGCTTGCTACACTCTAAAAAATGCTGGGTTGTTTTTTCAACCCAAACGCTGGGTTGAGACTGTTGGGTAAGGATGCTGGGTTGATGTAACCCAATTTGGGTTGAAAATCGTTCTTAATCTATAACCCAGCGGTGCTGGGTTGGGAACGCGGACGTGAAAGAGAAGCACGCACGTCACGCAACAACACGGACGACACCAGTCGGAGAAGCCGCCATTTTCTTAGCGCCTTCAGGTGGGTGCCGCTGGTTGCCGCTGAACCGCGTCATAGCTTATTACCATAAAGTTGACTTGTTTTCAACTCCTCTCGCCGTCCAAGACGCGCCGCCCTCGCCGGAGCTCGCCGTCGGCTCTCATTGAAAATTAATGGCTTCCGGCCACTTTGACGCTCTCGCCACCGGAGGTGTGAACGCACAGTAAGACTTATCTTAAAAGTATTATATGAATGCCAGACTTTTTTGTTACTGTTGTACTTGTTAAATTATGTTGTTTATTTCATAAATAATTTTTTTTTTTCCAAATGCTGCTTTGACGCAGAAAAGTGTTAAATCCAGCTAACTGTTCTGTCTCATTTTCCCACTTCTAATTTCAACTCTGTTAAGCCTTGTATATTTGATATCATCGACCCAGATTTCACTATTATTAAAGAGCAATGAGACGTTTTACATGTTTTCAGTTCTATAAACCTGACTACAGTTTGCCTAGTTCAATAATGTTAACTAGCATCATGACCGCCAATTTTGCCTTGCCACTCTGTAATTGGGATATACATTATTTAGTCATAAAATGTATTTTATCTGTTATTTTATCTTAGATGGACGAATATGTGAAAACTAAACTAAGAGAATGGAATCTTGAAGAGTTAATTCCCACATTTGAAGGTATGTAGTAATATTTTACAGGGTTCATTGTAATCGTAAGCCACTTGCACACTTTAAAACTGGAAATTTGTGTAGAAATTACAAATGGACTTTTCTGTTGAATTGATCAAATCTGCTGTTCAAACAAGCATATTTTTAGAAAAGGTTTGAATCTTCACTTGCCTCACGATTCGATTACAATTCTGAGGGTAACAATTAGATTATAAAATGTTTCATGATGCATCACGGTCCGTGTAACCTTAACAATTAATTTTTCAGATTATACAATGCAAATGCAAAAATTGAAACCAGACGTTCATCTTTTAGTTTTTCGGTTACATCAATGGATATGTTCCATTTTCTCCCCTTTTTTCAATTTTACTTTTGCTAAATTGTGACATCAGAAACAATAAATTTTGAATAAATGAAACTGAGCAGATTTTCAATTTTTCAATGTTTTTGTCATGTAATTTGTGCCGTAGGCTGTGTCATTAGCACCACAAGCAATCTTGTTCTCATTATAATGTTATGTATATGACTGATTAGCGATGCACATTTTGCACTTAATTTTATTTTTAGTGATCAAAGTGATTACAGACATCACTGCGCATTTTCGAAGCCATACCGAAAAACAACTTTCATTAAAAAACATGAGAACAAACTAACACTGCAGCATTATTAATATCATCAATGATTTTGAAAAAGAAATAGCCTATCTAAAAAGAATATAACCGTCTGAAATAACCCAGAGTCGATAACGTCGGGCATTGCATTTGAGCTGAAACTGAGTGAATGAACACCAGTTGGTAACGGCAGCGCTTTGCCGTTCCCTTGAAATGTCCTTAAAGGGTTAGTTCAACCAAAAATGAAAATTACCCCATGATTTACTTACCCTCAAGCCATCCTAGGTGTATACATTCTTCTTTCAGACGAATACAATCGGAGTTATATTAAAAAATAGGACCCACTTTATATTAGTTGGCCTTAACTACTATGTACTAACATTTAAATTATAATTTAATTCAATGCACTTATTGTGTACATACATGTTTTTTCATTGTACTTACATTTATAATTACACTGTTGACACGTCCCTTACACCTAACCTGTCCCTAACTTTACCCTTAAACTTACCCATACCACCACACCTGACCCTAACTTTACCCTTAAACTTACCCATACCACCACACCTGTCCCTAACCCTACCCTTAAACTTACCCATACCACCACACCTGTCCCTAACTTTACCCATACCACCACACCTGTCCCTAACTTTACCCTTAAACTTACCCATACCACCACACCTGTCCCTAACTTTACCCTTAAACTTACCCATACCACCACACCTGTCCCTAACTTTACCCTTAAACTTACCCATACCACCACACCTGACCCTAACTTTACCCTTAAACTTACCCATACCACCACACCTGTCCCTAACCCTACCCTTAAACTTACCCATACCACCACACCTGTCCCTAACTTTACCCATACCACCACACCTGTCCCTAACTTTACCCTTAAACTTACCCATACCACCACACCTGTCCCTAACTTTACCCTTAAACTTACCCATACCACCACACCTGTCCCTAACTTTACCCTTAAACTTACCCATACCACCACACCTGTTCCTAACTTTACCCTTAAACTTACCCATACCACCACACCTGTCCCTAACTTTACCCTTAAACTTACCCATACCACCACACCTGTTCCTAACTTTACCCTTAAACTTACCCATACCACCACACCTGTCTGTAACTTTACCCTTAAACTTACCCATACCACCACACCTGTTCCTAACTTTACCCTTAAACTTACCCATACCACCACACCTGTCCCTAACTTTACCCTTAAACTTACCCATACCACCACACCTGTCCCTAACTTTACCCTTAAACTTACCCATACCACCACCACACCTGTTCCTAACTTTACCCTTAAACTTACCCATACCACCACACCTGTCCCTAACTTTACCCTTAAACTTACCCATACCACCACACCTGTTCCTAACTTTACCCTTAAACTTACCCATACCACCACACCTGTCCCTAACTTTACGCTTAAACTTACCCATACCACCACACCTGTTCCTAACTTTACCCTTAAACTTACCCATACCACCACACCTGTCCCTAACTTTACCCTTAAACTTACCCATACCACCACACCTGTCCCTAACTTTACCCTTAAACTTACCCATACCACCACACCTGTCCCTAACTTTACCCTTAAACTTACCCATACCACCACACCTGTTCCTAACTTTACCCTTAAACTTACCCATACCACCACACCTGTCCCTAACTTTACCCTTAAACTTACCCATACCACCACACCTGTCCCTAACTTTACCCTTAAACTTACCCATACCACCACACCTGTCCCTAACTTTACCCTTAAACTTACCCATACCACCACACCTGTCCCTAACTTTACCCTTAAACTTACCCATACCACCACACCTGACCCTAACTTTACCCTTAAACTTACCCATACCACCACACCTGTCCCTAACTTTACCCTTAAACTTACCCATACCACCACACCTGTCTGTAACTTTACCCTTAAACTTACCCATACCACCACACCTGTCCCTAACTTTACCCTTAAACTTACCCATACCACCACACCTGTCCCTAACTTTACCCTTAAACTTACCCATACCACCACACCTGACCCTAACTTTACCCTTAAACTTACCCATACCACCACACCTGTCCCTAACTTTACCCTTAAACTTACCCATACCACCACACCTGTCCCTAACTTTACCCTTAAACTTACCCATACCACCACACCTGTCTGTAACTTTACCCTTAAACTTACCCATACCACCACACCTGTCCCTAACTTTACCCTTAAACTTACCCATACCACCACACCTGTCCCTAACTTTACCCTTAAACTTACCCATACCACCACAACTGTCCCTAACTTTACCCTTAAACTTACCCATACCACCACACCTGTCCCTAACTTTACCCTTAAACTTACCCATACCACCACACCTGACCCTAACTTTACCCTTAAACTTACCCATACCACCACACCTGTTCCTAACTTTACCCTTAAACTTACCCATACCACCACACCTGTCTGTAACTTTACCCTTAAACTTACCCATACCACCACACCTGTTCCTAACTTTACCCTTAAACTTACCCATACCACCACACCTGTCCCTAACTTTACCCTTAAACTTACCCATACCACCACACCTGTCCCTAACTTTACCCTTAAACTTACCCATACCACCACCACACCTGTTCCTAACTTTACCCTTAAACTTACCCATACCACCACACCTGTCCCTAACTTTACCCTTAAACTTACCCATACCACCACACCTGTTCCTAACTTTACCCTTAAACTTACCCATACCACCACACCTGTCCCTAACTTTACCCTTAAACTTACCCATACCACCACACCTGTTCCTAACTTTACCCTTAAACTTACCCATACCACCACACCTGTCCCTAACTTTACCCTTAAACTTACCCATACCACCACACCTGTCCCTAACTTTACCCTTAAACTTACCCATACCACCACACCTGTCCCTAACTTTACCCTTAAACTTACCCATACCACCACACCTGTTCCTAACTTTACCCTTAAACTTACCCATACCACCACACCTGTCCCTAACTTTACCCTTAAACTTACCCATACCACCACACCTGTCCCTAACTTTACCCTTAAACTTACCCATACCACCACACCTGTCCCTAACTTTACCCTTAAACTTACCCATACCACCACACCTGTCCCTAACTTTACCCTTAAACTTACCCATACCACCACACCTGTCCCTAACTTTACCCTTAAACTTACCCATACCACCACACCTGTCCCTAACTTTACCCTTAAACTTACCCATACCACCACACCTGTCCCTAACTTTACCCTTAAACTTACCCATACCACCACACATGTTCCTAACTTTACCCTTAAACTTACCCATACCACCACACATGTTCCTAACTTTACCCTTAAACTTACCCATACCACCACACATGTTCCTAACTTTACCCTTAAACTTACCCATACCACCACACGTTCCTAACTTTACCCGTATCTCACCTCAATATCAGCCAAAGTGTTTTACAATACAATATGAACACAATAAGTATTGTGTTGAATACATCAATATTTTTTTATGTAAGTGCATAGTAGTTAAGGCCACCTAATATAAAGTGGGACCAAAAAATGTCCTGGATAATCCATCATTATAATGGCACTGAATGGCATCCCAAAATTTGAAGCCCAAAAAAGTGTATCCATCCATTATAAAATGATGTTTCATCATCTCCATCAAAATACTTATGTTCCGCATATTTTTTTCTCTTACAGCTGAGAAGATTGATCAAGAAACCCTCCTTCTTTTAGATGATGTCACACTGACCTCTCTTATCCCCATTATTGGACTTCGTTTAAAATTCAAGAAGTACCTCAAGAATGCACTTGATGTAAGTACAAGGTATTAGGTGTAAAAGCGTGGGGTTCATCTGCTTTAAATGCAAAAGGTTTTTGGGGCCTAATATCAGAGCTTTATTTTCACATTTGAGGGTTGTACATCATGTATTTTCTACATCTAGTTACTTTCATCGCACATTCAGTATTATTAGATCATTTAAAAGACACCTACTGGAGCATGTTAATGACATTGGAAATGAAATGGGGGAAACCCCTTTGGTTGAGCCTGATATTTTATCAAATTCAGTTTTAGATGCTGTTGAGCAGTGTGATGAGGACTGTGATGAAATTGCTGAAGAACAATTTGATGAGTTAGAGGAAGAAAATATACAAGACAGAGTAGCTTTGTTTTTAGTGTAATTAAGGTCAAATTCCTCCCAGACGTTGAGTACTGTTAATTTTGTGGTAGATCACACATCCAGCCTTATCAGTGATGTTGTTGGATCTCTACAGAGAAACAACGTCTCTTTTTTTAAGAGAGATAGGTCACAGCGAGAGTCCTGGGGCCCAGAAACTCTTAGAACATTTTGCGTGTGCGGCTCAACCATTTCAGGGATTTGAGTCAGAGTACAGACAAATGCAGTATTTTACTCAGTCTGGATGCTTTGTGCAGCCAGAGGAAGTACCTCTGCCTGGCTTTTCATACACTCAACAGAGAGACACATTGACGGGAACTGTTAGACAAGTGGCAGTCCGAGACACTTGTCAGCGTGTTCCTCTAAAGCCTTTGCTGAAGCAGGTTTTAGAAAGTCCAGGAACAATGGAGAAAATCTTTGAGTGGCAAAATCAAGAAAGCACAGGTCTTGCAGATTTTATAGATGGCACAATCTTCAAAACAAAAGAACTCTTTTCTAAAGAAATGTCCATTCCTCTTGTCATTTACAATGATGATTGTGAGATGGTCAATCCACTTGGATCAAAAACCTCAGTTCACAAGCTAGGTTTTATTTATTTTACTCTTAAATGCTTGCATCCTGAGTATCTTTCCAGCCTAAACTCTCACTTCTTGTTGGCAGTGTACAAGACAGACGATGTAAAAACATATGGAATCAATGCTGTCTTAGATCCAATTGTGTCTGACATTAAAGATCTGGAATTGGAAGGAATACAGGTTGTCACAAAACATTTTAAGGGCACTGTCAAGGCAGGAGTCGCACAGGTTTGTGGGGATAACTTGGGTCTTAATGGCATCCTAGGCTACACTGAAAGCTTCTCAGGGAAAACTGTGTGTCGATGGTGTCGGGTACAAAGAGAGGTTTTGAGAGGACAAACAGTTGAGGATCTGTCAGTAATGCGCAAAAGGGTTAACTACCACTCTGATCTGCTTCAGAATAACCCAACTGAAACTGGCATCAAAAGAGAGTGTTCACTCAATAAACTGCAGTTCTATCACGTTACTGACAATGTAACTCCAGATGTCATGCATGACATTCTGGAAGGGGTTGGAGGTTATGAAACCAAACTTGTTCTCAATTCTTTGATTGAACAAAAAGTCTTGACACTTGATCAGCTGAATAATAGACTGACAAGCTTTGACTATGGTTTTTCTGATAGTCACAACAAGCCATCTGCAATCAAACCTCAGGATCTTAAAAACCCTGATGGGTCCATGAGACAAACAGCAGCACAGATGTGGTGCCTTCTAAGGCTGCTGCCTCTTATGATTGGAGATTTAATTCCAGAAGAGTGAGAAACACTGGGAACTACTACTTTCACTACTTGGCTGTTTGGAGTTGATTTTCTCCCCAGCCTTGACTGCAGAGGCAGCTATATTTTTGCAGCATCTGATTGAGGAACACCATAGGCTGTTTTTGGAGCTTTATCCAGACAGGCATTTTAAGCCAAAACACCACTTTATGATTCATTATCCTGGGGCCATCAGGAAACTTGGACCTTTGGTTCAGTTCTGGTGCATGCGTTTTGAGGCAAAGCATGGCTTTTTCAAAAGACTAAGCCATATAACCTGCAATTTCCACAATATCTGTAAAACGCAGGCTTTCCGACACCAGATGATGTTGTGCTACACCCTGCTCTCTGGGAAGATGTTTTCACATGACTTTGAAGTTGATCCAGGATCCACCACACTCCTGGGATCTATAGAGGGTTTTGAGAAAGTGAAATGTGGTTTTGAGGGAATTCCATTGTTCTCAGATGTCTATTTGCCATCTTGGATTAAATGCAAAGGAACTCCTTACAGGTCAGGAATGACACTTTTTGTGTCTCACTCTGCTGATGGTGAGCCCCAGTTTGCAACCATTCAGAGCATTGTGCTCATTGACTCCAAAGTCAAATTCATTGTGAAAAAATGGGACACCTTTGGATTTGACAGACATTTTTTTGCCTTCTCTGTGTCTCCTTCTTCTGCACTTGATTTGGTGGACATTCATTCTGTTGATGATCACCACCCTCTACATGTTGTGATGTCCTTCAAGGAGAATGAGAATAATCATTACTTTCTCTGAGATACAGGCTATTTTAGGTGGGGGAGGGGGATCAAAAACAACATTAGTTTGATGCTTGTCTACACCTTCTACCAAATACTACCTCTTGCAGTTGTAGACAATATTCTATTAATATAAATATCAATTAAGTCATCATGGGCACATCACAATACATTGAGAGGGTTTCTCAATTTGATGACATCATATAAATCTTGTAAGTTTCACTGAAAATAATGGTTTAGTCGAATTAACAGAAATGTGAATGTGCACATCATGAAACAATATATTGTGCAGACCTAACATACTGTAAAAATGCATACATGTGCATTACCATTAAATGTTTCTATTTAAGGAATCAATTGAAAAGCTTGCAACTACACCTACTATATCAAGGGAGCAGCAGCACAGGATATCTGTGGAGCAAGTAGCAGCATTTGTAAGTTTGTGTTTATTGATTTCTTGTTTTGGGACCAGACTGTTGCTAGAAAAGGCGTTGTCGTTTTTTTTTTTTTTTTTTTTTTTTTGCATTAAATTAAAGAAATTTGTAGGATGTTTTTCTTTTAAACTATAATATTTTTTTTAGAACGTAAGAGACATCCTTCTTGCAACACCCAATGGCAGAGGTATTGTAGATACTATTGAAAACAAGCATTGCATTTCACTTAAAGAGAGACAAGCCATGGTTCGGATCTTGGTGTCACATCTTATTGAACGCTTTGGAGAAAAGTGAGTACACATTTTCAATACAAATTAAAGTAAAACATTTTAATGCTAAAATACTTTTTGATATATTAAATGTCTTGGTGTGTACATTTGTACTATTGTTAAAATTCAAAATATGAAATTTTTTCTTCTAGCCCAAGTGCAGGTACAAAAGTCACTCTGGCTTCATCAGTAGTTGAACAGTTTCCATGCCTTAAGGATTGCCAGAGTAAAGGCTATGTGAGTACAGTGTCTAACACAGGGATGTGATTTTGCTGTATTTATACGGACTTCTGTATTTCTGAACTTAGAAGTATGAAATAATTGCTGTTTTTAAACCTGTGCTTAAAGGTTACAGCACTAGCACATGTGTACTTCTCAGATCATGTTTTGGGGACCTCCCACCATTGCACATTTACATTTACACATGCACATTTTGAATTGAGTGTGTCTGATGAGGGAGACATACAAAATGTGCAATGGTGGGGGTCCCAGGACAGGTTTGAGAAGCACTGCCTTATCTGACCCATGCATTTCTGGTCGGAGTCTCTACTAACGAGCTGATGAGTTGAATCAGGTGTTTGATTAGGAAGAGTTCAGAAATGTGTAATGCTGGCACCAGGAACAGGGATGGGAAAACACTGCTTTAATCACATTCATGTACTCATGTAAATGGGGCCAGTGTTGCACTTTTTAATACTGTTTTCTTTTTCTTTAAACAAAAGGAAGCATGGTTCAGTCCAGGTCGATACCACAGACCTGCTACTGGCTTCCTAGAGGAGCGTCTTCGGAACGTGCGCAAAAGGGTCAGAAAAGGAAGAGAAAATCGAGTTTCTTCAGATAACCCAAGAGATAGCCAGGTATGTACGTATGTCTGTGTCTAATATATATAAACGACTTATTACTGAGCTGAGCCAAATTATTTGGTTCTCTAAAAAGAGCCCTCACTTGGGTTTAATGTTGGCAACATCAGAATTTATTCGGCAAATGCGTTTCCATCTCCCATTATTTGCATTAACTTGTTTTCGTACTAGTCAAAAACCACCTCAAGCGAGTGTAAAACCTCTTTGTGAATTAAGGAATTTTGTTTCTAATTTTGGTGTTTCCATCACTCGTTTCTGATGCGATACTTCAAAATACCTCAACACAGTGGTAGAACCATAGCTAATAAGGACTGCCTGATTAGCCAGGGTCAGCGTGAAAGATGCGTGGGATAGTTGACGGAATTTTATATATATATATATATATATATATATATATATATATATGTATGTGTGTGTATATGTATATGTGTGTCTGTGTGTACCTCAGCTTAACATATTTTCCCACTCAAAATTCCTGTTTGTGATTTACATTTCTGCTCTCAACAGAGTCAAATGTAGATTCAGAAAGAGCTACTCAAATGACAGAGTGGCTTAAAAATAATATCTGGCCACTAAGTCAGGTTGAGCAATACATGAAGGAGACGTCTATCCATAGGGCCAAATGGATTCGTGACAATGGAACCAAGACAATCATGGAAATATTCAAGGAGTATCCACGTCTCCTCGACACACCAGGCATGGTGGGTTTAAATTTAAGAAATAAAAACATTGGCTCAGTATTTTCTTTTAAGTTTTACAACTTTGTTTGCCATGTTGGCCTTTGTTTTGTATTTTTTAGATATCCCAGGATTTTTTAATTTTGAATCCAGACTCCGCTTAAAAACTCACCGAAAATTGTGTACCTGTGTTTAAGGATAAGATTCTGCAGTTTGCCAGCAGAGAGAAACAATGTCTTGATCTACTTTCCAGTGTAGAATTGATGTCAGCAGGTAATGGGTATTAAGAACACTAGCCCCGTTTACATGCACACTTTTTAGCTATTCTGATTGAGATCGTTCTGATTGACGGATTCCGGTTGACTGTTTACATGGGATGTTATCTAAACCGATCAGGTGTTTACATGTGCTGACGCTTCCAATCGAAATCATTTTGTGACATGCGCACACAGCTTGTCTGCCGGATCTGGAAGCTCATTATTTCCCACGTTTTCAATCCTGTCAAGATGGTGAATCACTTAATCGTCGCGTTAGTTGCACGTTAGGCACTAACCGCGTTTCCAATGTCGGGCCAGTGCGAGCCAGGGATTTAAACGGGCCTTGCCAGGCTAATAGCCTCGCGCCAGTAACGTTCTCACCGTGCCCAAAATCTGCTGCGTTTCCACTGTCGGACCAGAAGCTCCACAGCACTTCACTAAAACACGCCCGTAACACGCCTCTCTGGAACAACGTCACACACACTAACCCATCATTTCACCAATAAAATGGAAGTTTTATCAGAAAACTAATCAGAAAGAAATCACTGGAAACCGCGTGATCGCAAAACAAGAGTGACCGTTTGCTGGCATTTTTGTTGTTTAATTGAATATTTAAAACCCAAGAATAGATGTTTCACCACAGGTTTACAATAAAAAGCGATACATTGATCATAATAAATTAATTTGTGTCAAAATGGCACATTAGTCACACAGAAATAAAGTGGTTTACCGTTTATGATGTTTGTGAACGTTCACAAAAGAAAGAGGACAAACAATTATTCAGTCGCGTCTGTTTCTGTTTATTTGGTAGCCTAGTTACAGGACATTTACATCACATTTAGAAAGAATGATAATTTCTACAAATATGCCACCAGAAATTTGACCTGAGGAGCTTAAGCACTCTCTCCCAGGAGGATACAGTTATAACGTTATTTAAAAGAAGATAGTCCAGTATAAAGAGATAAAATAAAAACAGGATTAAGATAACTTATAATTTGTCTGATTCCTTAAAGCGTTCATATTTACCATGTTTACTATGGTAATGGTTAGCGCGCATAGTTTTTTGCATCAGGTATAAATATTCCTACCTTATACGGTGATCAGAATCCACAACGGATCACAAACAGAAGGCTGACAGAATTATCTGGCGCAAAACCAGGCATGCGCAGAAAGACGTACACGCAGAAAGACGTACACTCAAAGTAATCGGATCAGCTCGTTTACATGGTGTAATCTTTCGTTTGATCGGTTCATGAAAAGGTTTATTCCACCCCCTTCAATCCGACTGAAATTTCAATTGGTTTGAGCATTTTATTCCGATTGAGGTGTTGACATGGAGCATTTTCATTCTGATTGGACTTTTAAACTGGTTATAATCGGAATACAATGCTACATGTAAACGGGGCTACTGTTACAAATGAATAATTCAGTCTAAAAATGAATTACTATCTCTCATGTCATTCTAAAAAATGAGAGATTTTCCCTGTTTACAATTACTGTTAGTCAGGACCATTTCCATTTTCATTTTGTTAACTTTTTCTTTGTAACACAATTTAATAAATTAATGTCATACATCTAGATTTATTGCAGTCAAATTTTATTGCAGTTTTATGAAACTTTTTTTTTAATTTTGAGTGATTTTTGTGAACATTTTTTCATTGTATTCTAAAGAGATGCAGAGTGATGTCGCCTTGCAAGTACTTCCTGTAGTCCTTCCAACACCAGTGTACAAGATTGGAAGGAAAACGTTTAAACCAACTTTCATTGAAACCCGGAAGGCCTTCATAGACATACAGCCTGTAAGTTAACAGCCATTGCTAAAACTACATGATTTAAGTATTTATAATATATTGTATGGACCCTTTTCACAGACTGACACATTTTAACAATTATCAACGTCACAAATCTAGTAATGTTTTTAATTAAATTTTTGAGTGAAAAAATACATTGAGTAGTGTCACCCAAAAATGAAAATTCTGTCATCAATTACAAACCTTCCTGTCGTTCCAAACCTTTAAGACTTTTGTTCATCTTCGGAATGGAATGACGATATTTCTAATGAAATATGAGCGCTTTCTGTCCCACTATTGACAGTCTATGCAATTACCACTTTGATGCTACAAAAAGTTAATAAAAAGATTGTAAAACTAATTCATATGAATCTAATGTATTCCAAATTTTCTGAAGAGACTTGATCGCTTTATATGATGAACAGATTTAGTGAACTATTTTGATTTAGTGAACAGATTTTGGGTGAACTAACCCTTTAAGGCCATGACACACCAAGCCGACATAAAAAAAAAAAACTAGTGACATCAAACGGTAACTGTGTTGTTGCCATGAGTCATTTGCATCTGGGCCAAAAAGTTGGAACACTGCAAAGGCTATGGCCAACCCCTGCCAACTGGGGTCCGACTAGTGCTAACATTGGCCGATGGTTGGCTTGGTGTGTCATAGCCTTTACTGTTCCTAAAGGTATTTACATTAGTTTTAAATTTTTGCGTTCTAAATTGATGCCAATTCTTTTTTTCTTTTTTTTTCTCTTTTTTTTTTTTTTTTGTTGTCAGATTGGGACCAATATGGCTGAGTACCTGCGCTCAAAAGACTCTGAATTTCCACATGTTCTCATGCTTGGAGACAACCAGTGCTTTCAAGCCATTGCCATTATAAACGGAGAGGCACTCGAGCAAAATACATTGCTTGCTGCAGTTGATGTTTGCTTTAAGGCGTTCTACATATTTGACATAGACTACTCGAAACAGTGTTCCACAGTGTGGCAGTTTTTACAGACTGTGGTGTATGGACTTTCTGGGGATGAAACACCAACAATGAGAGTTTTGCGAGCATTCATTTTTGCTGACAAACAGTAGTTTTTGTTATTACTGTCTGTGACCTTGCCTCTTTTATGCTGTTCTTTTTATATTTACTACTATTACTTCTAAACCATTACTTCTAAATACTTGTACTTTTCTTCTACAGTACAATTACACTACAATTGATTATTACTGTGAGTATTTCTCTCACATGATATGTTATGCTCAATATGTTGATGTAAATGCTTTGAAATGTTTTAAGATTTCAAATCATATTTTCTTCAAAAGGTTAATTTTTCTGACTCATTTTTGCTGACAAACAGGTTATTACTGTCTGCGACCTTGCCTCTTTTATGCTGTTGTTCTTTTATATTTACTATTACTTCTAAATACATGTACTTTTCTTCTACAGTACAATTACACTACAATTGATTCTTACTGAGTATTTCTCTCACATGATATCTTATGCTCAAGATCTTGATGTAAATGTTGTGAAATGTTTTTAGATTTCACTTCATATTTTCTTATATTATTCTCATATTATTTCAAGTCTTTCTGTGATATGGTTTCATGCATTTTCAATTTTCAGGAAAAAAATTAAATAAAATTGTATTCACAAATGGACAATTTTACTTGATAAAACAAAAATAAATTTTCATATTTTGATTGACACGGTTATATTGTCTCCTATATTTGCTTTTTATTTATTAAATACATGCAATTAGTTGATGAAACATTTATTACAATGAAGATACAATTTGTACAAAATGAAATTCGCTTTAAAGAAATGCTTTCTACAAAGCAAAACTTAATGAAGTGGTAAAAATCATGTCTGACGATTTACAAAACAAAACTTCATTAAGTGGTAAAAACCATGTCTCCCGATTGCAAATGTTCATTGCTAATGTTTATTATTGCAAATGTTTTTCATTTGTTTAATAAATCTCATAATGATGGCACATCACTATATCATAGCTTATATCTCAAATGATTGGCGGTCGGTCAGGGGGTACTTGGCAAAGAATCAAATACAGTTGGAAACAACGTAGACCATTAATAACACAGACTGTTAACAATTGTTTTTAATTAGTATTTAAACATTCTCTATGATAAAAAATGTTTGTAAAAAATATTTTAACACCGTTTTGGCGGTTATAGAGTTGTAATGACGGTGTTCAACTATAACTACTAAACTGTAACGGAATATTTTGTTCAGGTGACATCTGTTTATTTGTTAGTCTAGCCACGGCGTTAAATAAGAACCTAGGATTGTTTTGGTTATTTTCTATTAGTTTGCGGAGGTGCTCAGCCCTGGCCGCTTTTAGGGCCTTTTTATAACGTGACATACTGTCTTTCCATGCGATTCTAAAGACCTCTAAATTAGTTTGTTTCCATTTACGCTCTAAATTACAGGTTTCTCTCTTTAGAACACGCGTAGTATTGTTGTACAGATCTGGCCTTTAAAAACGCGCGTTTTCTCCCGCGGCATTCGGCAATTCGTCTCGTAGAGTCTCGCAGAATTCTGCAAGTGCTTTCGGGGGGCGCTACTTACAAATTCCCTCAATGTATTTCGCTTCACAGAATATCCACCAGGTGGCGCATAAAAAACAACTTTACAATAGATTTTTTCTTTTACTTCACATTACGTCATGATTGTGAGAAAACATCCACAATAAAATATAAATTATAAATAGTAATAGACACAAATATTTACAGTAGGCTACTGTATTATACAGACATTTGAAAATATTTGTAAATGCAAAAGGTTCATTAAGACAAGAAGGGGTATTGGACAACGTTTACGAATTTTTATATGCTTTGTCATTGCTGTGGTTTTCAGGAGATGAGTGCATGCAGAATATTTAACATTGCTTTTATTAAAACAGCAAAGTGACGTTCTTGCCAGTAGCGCATAATTTTTTGTACAACTATTAAGATGATTGTGCATGCAATGCGCATTTATATAAGTGCAACAGAGAATTTAGTGTGAGCATAATACACGTGACTCTGCCTGTAAAAACCCAGCAGTATTTTTTATATATATACACAAAATCATCCTAACATAATGCAATTAAATAATGCGACTTACCCAGATTCTTAATTCGTGAAGATATTTCTTGTGTGATTGTTCTTGTGCAGATATTTCTTGTGAGGTAATGTTGCAGCTCAACGCGTAGCATTTATATTTTGGGCGCATCTGATTTGCCATTACATTATTAATAAATATTTTAATTGAACTGTCTTAATGCATTAAGCATAAAGATTTTTCCACGTTAGTCTCAGAATGTCCGGGGTTGGTTTGAGGTCTTGCCGACAGTTTGTAAATCTTCTAAATATTCATATTCACAAATTCCATACAAAGGGTGATCAACAGTTATGACTTCTAAAATAAAATAAAAATGACCAGATAAGAGGTATCTGATTGACAGTTTGACAGATGTTGTTTTAAAAAAATAATTACAACATTATGGGGAAGTGGTATTAAATATTCGGTAACACATAGCCTAATACAATTATTTTAAGTATGCATTTTGTTCAGTTTTGCTTTTACAAAATGTTCCCTGTTTTTTATATAATTAATTTAATCTGAGATGTGCGTTATATCGCTTTTGGATCATTCTTTGTGTTGTCGAATTTTGACAGTTTCATTACTTGTTCATAATAATTTGATTCATAATTATGTCGTTTTTTTCTAAAAGTAAAAGTAAAAAAACTAAAAGTTTTTCTAAAAGCAATATTCTAAAGAGATACAAAGACAGTGTACGTGTACCCACCAGATTTCGCCATGAGTCATTTTGTACCCACCACTTTTAACTTCCGTTGACCGTTTTCAGTGGTTATGAGGAGCAATATGAGAGAAAATTTTTGTAATCATTGTCTGACACAACAAAATTTTTTTATAATAGTCATTTTATTTTAATTTTCGTGTTCGCATTTATGAGGGAAAAAACAGTTTACGGTTATGGACGTGAGCGCTCTAAAAGCGGCACTAAAAGACTGCTTTAAAACTTTCACAGAGACCTTAAACAGAACAGCTGCCTTTCTTTAAATCGAATTTCGTTTTGTATTAATTATGTCTTAATTTTAATCAATGTTTCGTGAACCAATTGCCTGGATTTAAGAAGTAAATATAGCAGACAATCACGACATTGGAGGCGCTGGCGATATCTCATAAATGAACCGAAACTCAGCGTGTAATGCACATTCACATTTACAGTGTATTTAGACACATTTAGACGCATTCATAATTACTTTTACTTTTACCGGTTCTTTGTGGCAAGCTTTATGCGTGCGGTCGTGCGCTTGAGTGCGGCTATATTATAGTAAATGCTCATTACTTAAAACAAAGCATAAGCCTCTTCCTGGCATGCAATGGAATCTACAATGTCAGTTGGTTATATCAACATATGTCAAATTAAGTTACGCGATATCAACAAATTAAGCTATAAACATTAATTTGAAATAACTTAAAGCGTATGTATAGTATATTTGCTTAAATAGCATTTAAACAAAGGAACTGCAAGGGATTAAAACCCCGCCCACACGCTGGTGAAAACTGGAAAAACCGGTTTTCTTTTGATTCCCTGAGAGGAGATCGATTAGCATTGGGGGTTGAATCGGCAGACCTGGGGGGTGGGTGGTTGTAATTTCTTGACTCTGTGCAATTGGTAGCAGCTAAAACAAGCAGCTAAAACAAAGACTGTGCAATTAATTACATTTTGGAAATAACTTTCTTCATGTCGTTTTATTTATACACTGTAAAACATTTTTTTTTTTTGAATTTGTGAATATTAAATATGTTTTACAAACAATTGGTTTACAAACTCTTGGAGGTTTGTGGTTACCATCATTCAGAAGAGTGGTGCTTGTGTTTAGACTTGTGTTTTACGTGATTAAATCAGGAAGATTACATTGGTTTCTGTCCACACGGAGACGCATTTAAGACGATTTAATCAGGAAATGGAGGCACCGGCGCGATATAACTTGCATTGCTCGTGAACTGAGCTCGTCTCATAAATGAACCGAAACTCAGAAATGTATCTAGAAAGCTTGAAATGTCCACTTTTAAACAAAACAATTCAAAACGAAAAGAAACAGACAACTCTCTTTTGTAAGTGTGCATTTCTCTCTATAGGCACGTTCACAATATCTGCGAAGATGACGAGTCAGCATTGTCAACATCTTTGACTGACACATAAAACACTAGTTGATTAGTAAACAATTAAAATGTCTCCTTGCTATATTTGACACATGATTACTTTTGCCAGTTCTTTGTGGCAAGCTTTATGCATCCGTTAACTATCGAATATCGTGACTCATATTTTGTACCAGACCATTTATGGTTGTTCATATTGTTCAACAAAGTTCTTGATAAAAAAAGAAAAGAAAAAAAAGAAGCTACTGTGCCTAATATTATTGTTGTATAGCGCGCAAGGTTTATGCGCATGCTTTAAGTCTTCTCCGTTTTTAGTGTATGTCTGTGGCAGAATTACAGTGCCTGGTCTGGTATGTATACTAGGCTACATCGTTTTGAGTCGGTTTCAGTGGTTTAGTGTGTACGCAGATATTTCTTGAGACGACGCCATGTTTTTATGTTTTTATGCACTTTTACTCTTTTAGTTTTGTTGCAATTTCACCAAAAGCTTATAATTAGGAAATACACACAACACGCTAAACTTATATTCTATGTTAAAAATGTTGTAAAAAATACGTATTATTCTTATATAATAAGAATAACAATATGATACATTTATATTGCACTTGAAATGATTTAGATATGGAAAGAGGAATTCTTCTCAACTACCACCAATAAAGTTTTAAAATTCTTCTTTAGAAAATATTATATTTTGATGATTCTGCAAGTTCAGCAGACAGTGAGGTTCGGGTTTGTTCCGATCAGAGCTCGTGAGTGGAGAGCGCATTTCTGAATATTCCGCTCCGCTCGTTCATTCCGCTCAGGGTCCACGGCCTCGCTCAACACAGATGTCCTGTTGCCTGGTTCGAAAATATGTGGAATACGGGCTGCTTTCGACTAAAAGTTTTTTTTTTGTAGTCGACTAGTATACTAGGCTAGTTGTTCATTTAAGTAATTCGTGGACAAATCGCCCCTTTATATTAATTTAATTAGCCTACTTATGGATCATGAGCGTTTACGTAATATAGCCGCACTCAAGCGCACGACCGCACGCATAAAGCTTGCCACAAAGAACCGGTAAAAGTAATGATTATGAATGCGTCTAAATGTGTCTAAATACACTGTAAATGTGAATGTGCATTACACGCTGAGTTTCGGTTCATTTATGAGATATCGCCAGCGCCTCCAATGTCGTGATTGTCTGCTATATTTACTTCTTAAATCCAGGCAATTGGTTCACGAAACATTGATTAAAATTAAGATATAATTAATACAAAACGAAATTCAATTTAAAGAAAGGCAGCTGTTCTGTTTGAGGTCTCTGTGAAAGTTTTAAAGCAGACTTTTATTGCCGCTTTTAGAGCGCTCACGTCCATAACCGTAAACTGACACGTTGTTTTTTCCCTCATAAATGCGAACACGAAAATTAAAATAAAATGAATATTATATATTTTTTTGTTGTGTCAGACAATGATTACAAAATTTTTCTCTCATATTGCTCCTCATAACCACTGAAAACGGTCAACGGAAGTTAAAAGTGGTGGGTACAAAATGACTCATGACGAAATCTGGTGGGTACACGTACAATGTCTTTGTATCTCTTTAGAATATTGCTTTTAGAAAAAACTTAGTTTTTTTTACTTTTAGAAAAAAATGACATAATTATGAATCAAATTATTATGAACAAATAATGAAACTGTGTCAAAATTTGACAACACAAAGATCAAAAAGCGATATAACGCACATCTCAGGTTAAATTAATTAAGCTCCTCATAACCACTGAAAACGGTAAAAAAAAATCGAACCAAAAGTCAAATTAATATGGACTGAAGTTAAGAGTGGTGGGTACAAAATGACTCATGACGAAATCTGGTGGGTGCGTACCCACCGTCCCCACCGAAATCGACGCCTATAAGGGAAACATGATAGTATAAAAAGTACTGTGTGTAATGCAGAAAAGCGCATTACAACCATGTTAAAACTATTTAAAACGTTAAGATGCAAAAATGAACTAAATGTAAAATTAGATAATGATATTGCGCAAATGATCTCGGTCTCTTTAAAGGTCTTCGCAAATTATTGTGTTATAAGACTCAGTTATCATAGCCTACATCACGTCTCTTCTACTGTAAGTACACAGGAAAAAAAAAATAAGACAAATGATGCGCGTTTGAGTCGGATTTTTATGAAGAATATGTGACTGTTTATGTAACTGGCAAAAGAAAACATTGTATTCGTCATACTTCGTCAACTCAGTATGGCCACATGAAACACGACTGCCATCTACAGGTTTTAGTATTTCCTGCGTCCAACACCTAATCCCCCTTCTGCACGATCCCGCAGAATTTCGGAAGTGCTCGTGGCATTCTTTTCTCTGAGACGCGCATTTTTAAAGGCCACATCTGTACCATGGTGCTTTACTTTTCTCTCTGACCTTTTTTAGTCTAATGGGTGCAACAATATCCAATTTTCCAGAGAGAATGGTGCTCATAGTGCTAGTTAATTCCTCTAGTTCAGTGGTTCTCAACTCCAGTCCTCGGGACCCGTTGCTCTGCACATTTTGTATGTCTCTCTTATCTGACACACTCAGTTCAGTTCATGGAGTCTCTCTTAACGAGCTGATGATCTGATTCAGGTGTGTTAAATAAGGGAGACATACAAAATGTGCAGAGCAGCGGGTCCCGAGGACTGGAGTTGAGAACCACTGCTCTAGTTCATCTGTTTGTTTGGGTTCACTGAGCAGCTGAGACAGATCAGATAAGCAATTTGAAAAATTATCTATGGTGGATGGAAGGATTGTTCTGCCTGATCGATAACGCGGCGCAGCATGATATATTACAGGAGTACGTAATATGCAAGTTACCATGTAATGGTCAGTGACATCGTCACTTTGTGGAATGATGTCTATATCGGTTGGATCGGTTCCATGTGATATAATTAAATCGAGTGTATGATTAAAACGATGAGTTGGTCCGGTAACGTTTTGCTTAACCCCAAAGGAGTTTAATAAATCTGTAAACGCAGCCCCTAACGCATTATTTTGATTATCTACGTGTATGTTAAAATCTCCAACAATTAATGCTTTATCGACATTGACTAATAAGTCTGAGAGAAAATCTGCAAACTCTTTTAGGAAATCAGCGTAAGGCCCTGGCGGTCTATATACGGTAGCCAAGGCTAAAGATAATAGGGATGTTTTTCTAACATCTAAGAGCGTAACATTTAGTACAAGTACTTCAAACGAAATAAACTTATAACCCGTTTTCTGAGTAACATTGAGAATATCTCTTTAGATTGTTGCAACACCGCCGCCACGACCAATCAGACGGGGCTCATGCTTATAGGAGTATCCTGATGGAGTAGACTCATTTAGACCGAAATAATCATTTGGTTTAAGCCAGGTTTCAGTAAGGCAAAGTACATCGAAGCTATTATCTGTGACTATTTCATTTACAATAACTGCCTTAGGTGTGAGTGATCTAATGTTTAGAAGACCTAGCTTTAGAAATTGTTTTTGTTTACTAATAGCAACATTTTCTGTTTTAATAACAATTAGATTTTTCCTAGATCCTGCAGTAGATTTATTATTTGATCGCACTAAACGAGGAATAGACACAATTTCTATGCAATGTTCTACACTAGTATTTATATCAGTTAATTTGGTGCAGGAGAGACTATGATTTGGACTTTTGGTTACTAGTCAAAAGGTATTTAACATTTTGGAGATGTTATCCGACAGAAGATCCGCTCCGAATCTGCTTGGGTGTAAGCCATCAGCACGGTAAAGCCTAGGACACTCCCAAAACAGATTCCAATTATTTACAAAGAGCAGTTTCTGCTCATTGCACCATGACATTAACCATTCATTTAGCGCGAATAATCCACTAAACTTTTCATCTCCTAGTCGGTACGTGGGAAGCGGTCCTGACACAATGATCGTTGTTTCGGGCGATGTGCTGCGTACCGTATCGATCAGATTCCTGAAGTCTTTCTTCAGAACCTCCGTCTGGCGCAGCCTGATGTCGTTCACTCCCGCGTGCAGGACCACAGTTCCGACGCGCTCGTTATCGTTCAGAATCTCGGGAACGCGAGCAGCGATTTCAGAAACACGAGCACCAGGAAAGCAGTGACTGTGCACCTTACTTTTACCTAACGTTGCGTGTACGTGCCGAACGATGGAATCGCCAATGATGACAGCATCGCGTTCCGTTTCGCGAAGAGGGGAGAAGCGGTTTTGGGTGGATATCTCGAAAACCGGGAGGGTCGGAGAGAGTTTTCTTGGTCTAGACCTGACTCGCGTCTTCCGCTGCGGAACCATCCAGGCTTCGTGGTGGCGTGTTGGAGCCGGAGTGAACGAGACCATGGCTGATCGCGACCTCGGCGCTCGGGACCGATGCTGAGAAACGCACGGAGTAGACGAGGACGGAGTCAGCGGGTTAGTAACGTTAATCACTGATTTGTGTGCATCGGTGCGTGATGTTTCAAGAGCTAAACGCCGGTCTATCAGCTCGGCTTGTCTCACTAAAAGGTCGTGGATCTGTTTCTCAACAGCTTCCAGCTCAGACTGCACCGCGTGCAGCTCAAATGTGTCCTCACCTGCACCAAAAGGTAGACTACTTACATCTGATATATTCGCCATTTTAACAGATGGACAGTAAGTTAGCAACGACGCTACCAGTGATGCTATCAATATTAATACTAATTTATGACTGAAGTCTTGGATATAATCCGTCTTTTTAGTGGTACGGGTGTAGAATAGACGCACGATAGGCGAAAAATGTGTGTAAGTGAGTGTGGAGAAGACGCGTTCAGCCGTGATCCACAGGAGTAACCTATAGGAGTATCCAGCGTTGGATCACTAATAGGCTTGAGACGCGTCTGCTCAACAGTCCGCGTTGTAACTATGAGGTTTGAGCAGCAGTGCTTCTCAGTGAGGAAAAGTAGAAAATGTTCGTTGTAAGTGAGATTAAAGAGAAAATCAAGAATTATCAAGAATTACAAATCAATTATAAATCAAATCGATGGAGCTCCAAAGACAACAACGCGTTCAGACGCGACGCATGCGCATTCCAACAGATCTCGCATGACCATTTTTGGGGGGCTGAGTATTGTCATCAATTTCATGTTTTGATTTTGATTCAAGCTTGCGATTTAGTTCAAATTATGAGTCAGTTGTATATAGATTAATTGGGATATTTATTTTGGACAGCAATGAAAAGTTTTGTAAAGAATTTGAGAGAGACTTCTTCTTAAAAGTTAAAAAGCACAAAGCTAATTGCTATTTACTGAATAAAAGGGATGCTTTAATGATTATTTTTTTGATATATTACATTATGTTAGGCCTATATTATAAACCTAATAAATAATTTACCTTGTTTTTTAGTGGAGTCACTTATGCTCAACAAGGCTGTATTTATTTGATCAAAATACAGAAAAAAAAAAAATGCAATATTGTAAACTCTTAGGCTAATGCAATTTCTAATATTGGTTTTCTAATTTAATATATTTTAAAATATAGTGTATTCCTGTAAACTAAAGCAAAGCTGTATTTTCAGCATCATTACTCCAGTCTTCAGTGTCACATGATCTTCAGAAATCACTCTAATATGCTGATTTATTATCAGTGTTGAAACTGTTGTGCTGCTTAATATTTTTTGGGACGTTTTTCTTTGATTCATTGATTATGCTAATAAAAAGTAAAAAAGAACAGCATTAATTAAAAACATAAATATTTTCTAACACTTTACTATCACTGTTTTATCCATTTAACACATTCCTGCTGAATAAAAGTATTAATTAAAAAAAGGTAATAAATAAGAAAGAAAAATTTACTGACCCCAAACATAGTTTGAATAGTAGTGTATATTGTAACACTCTATTTTGAATAAACACTGTTCTTTTTAACTTTTTATTTCTCAAATAATCCTGAAATAATGTTTTTCCAACATTATAAATTAGTATATTAGAATGATTTCTGAAGGATCGTGTGACACTGAAAATTCAGCTTTGCTTCACAGGAATAAATTATATTTTAAAGTATATTAAAATAGAAAACTTTTATTTTAAATTGCAAAAATATTTCACGATATTATTTTGTGAAATAATATTCAGTATTATAGATACAGCCTTTTTTAGCCTTCTGGCTAAATACAGAAAAAAACTACCTGTTTTGTTTTTTAAGGGTATTTGTTTTAGGTTTTTTAGTCAGATTGATCTCGGACGTCTGGTCACTTTATATCATATATCAGAATATTATATTACTTTTCAGCCGACTATGAATATTAAAATACGCCGAACCATGTGTCCTGTATCATAGCTACATGTATGACCTTTGCAGGGAAAAAAGAAAAAAAAATGTGTGAAAATCAATTCGGTTTTCAGTGAGGTATGATTAATTAAATGCACCTGCCAAACAGATTACAGTGAGTGGAGTGGGTGACCGGTCTAAGCCCCACGGCTCATCAGCGCCAGTAGGCAGTAGCGGCCGATGCAACTCTCTATTATGGCCATGGCTGTCTCATCGACTCACTCTCTCCTGCTCATGCTGACAGCGGCGCCAGCGCGATCGGAATGTGCCGCTACTATTGGCTCTCAGGAGTGTCAATCACTTCAGCTCAATCAGTGATTGGAGGAATCGCATTTCTTTCTAGAACACTCTAATTCTTTATTTTTCTTAACTTTTTCCAACTCTTAACTCATTTACTGGTGGCCTGGGTTACCCGAGTTACACCTCTCTAAGTGAATGAAGGATATGTACGTATTAAAATTGAATTTAGCATAATTTAGCTCACAGTTCTGCTGAAATGTGTATTTTATTGGCAAAAGTGTGTTGTTTACAAATTTCAACTTTCAATAAAATGTGTTTGTCTATATCACCTTTTTTCCCATAAAGTATTCATTGCAATGAAGCTCCAAAATATAAAGCGGCATCTTCCAGAAGGACAGCTACGCTATCAGAGAAAACGTAAAGTTCCCTTCAGTGTGTCAGCGGGAGCCTCAGACACTTCATCCAGGCACGGATTAACGCACGGGCCTACTGGGCACCCTGTTCAATTTACTGTGTCTAGGCTATTATTTTCAAATAATTATTATTCTTTTTATTTTATTTTCAGTAAAATTGTGTTGAATATTGTGGAATAATGTGAATATATTTTTGCTGTTGCAAAGTATTAACTGGTAAATAAATCAAATAAATAATTTTAATGTATTGCTGCACTGTTGAGAGGGACATCTAGAGGCGAGTGAAAATCAATGCGTAATATAATGCCGCGCGTAGAAGATGGTTACTCAAAAAACAAAACAAAAATGAGTTTAAAACCACAACAAAGTGGATCAATGAAAATAAAGCAAAAAAAGGACAAATAAGCAAGAGAAGCACAATTGCGACAAAAGCCACAAACCATCTCCAGCTTTTTTTTTAAATGCAAGCACTGCTGATGCTAACAACAACGTTTCTGCTGCTTCAAGTGAAGATGGCGCTAGCACAACTAACCGTGATAGCAGCGATACAGAGCTGGCCTGTGATAACTACAACCTGCCGGTGCCGCCACAGCCAACCGTCACAGTCACAATGTCAGGATGATCACACTAAGAGTAAGAGAGATGATGACCACCTGTTTTGGGAGACAAACAACGACCCCGCATTGTGGGGAGATATAAAAAGGGATTTGGTAAGAAGTATTCTTATTAACAGAGTGGCTGCCACTTTCCATAACCGAAGCTCAAAATATACTTCTTCCATAAGGGATAGTGGTCTGGGTGGCAAGACTCGCTCCCTAACCAATGATTTATAACACATTCACTTACCAAACGGCCAGATTGTGTCACGAGAGTGGCTTTTATACTCTCCATCAACGGGACAGGTGTTCTGCTGTTCTTGCAAACTTTTCTCATCCAAAAGACATGCTTTTACAGATGGATTCAGTGACTGGATGCACCCAGAACGGATTTTTTAACATGAGAGGAACCCAGGTCATATACTGGAAAGAGGTACTGAAACGTGTGGTGGCAGTAATAAAGAATTTTAGCCGAAAGAGGACTGGCTTTCAGGGGGGAGGAAGAACTCCTAGGTTCGCCTCACAATGGAAACTATCTAGGAATTTTAGAGCTGATATCTCAGTTTGACCCATTTCTATTGGAGCATATTAAAGGGGACCTATTATGCAAAATTGGCTTTTGCATGCTGTTTGGACATAAATGTGTGTTGGCAGTGTGTGTACACAACCACCCAATAGTGATTAAAAATCCACTCACTCCTTTTTTATTAATCCCCATAAATCATCAGCAGTGTCTCCCAACGACCTGTTTTCAGAATGCAGCTTTAGTGACGTCACTAAAGCCACAGGCCCCGCCCACGAGTGTTGACAGACACTGCCGTTCTAACATAGACCCGCCCTGATCGAATTCACAGCGAGTTGTACACATCCACTGCACTGACGAGAATGTCTCCCAAGGGTTGTAGGTGTTGTGTGGCTGGATGTATTAATCCACATAGCTCTCTCTATTTACTCCTGAAATCTGAGGCAGCCGCTGAAGACGAGGTGGAATTATTTTGTATTCGAAGAAAATTCTCCCTCAACTCAAACGTTTATGTACTTTATGTACTTACGCACTTCTTATACTGTGTTTAACCAGCTCTTACGGTGATTTTCTGGAGTAAAACTGACGTTTCATCTTTTGTGTTATGTACAATAAACTTTATTAGACTCATCAGTATATTTTTGGCCATCATTCGGATGGGGTCTTAATAATAATAATAATTCGTTACATTTATATAGCGCTTTTCTAGGTACTCAAAGCTCTTTACATGGAAGGGGGAATCTCCTCAAACCACCACCAATGTGCAGCATCCACCTGGATGATGCGACGGCAGCCATATTGCGCCAGAACGCCCACCACACACCAGTTTACTGGTGGAGAGGAGACAGTGATGAAGCCAATCAGTATATGGGGATGATTAGGAGGCCATGATGGACAGAGGCCAAGGGGCAAATTTGGCCAGGATGCCGGGGTTACACCCCTACTCTTTTTCGAAGGACATCCTGGGATTTTTAATGACCACAGAGAGTCAGGACCTCGGTTTAACGTCTCATCCGAAGGACGGTGCTCTTTGACAGTATAGTGTCTAGGGATGTCCCGATCAGGTTTTTTTGCCCTGGAGTCCGAGTCATTTGATTTTGAGTATCTGCCGATGCCGAGTCCCGATCCGATACTTACCAGTCTTGGGCTACAGGGTGATATGGCTGCTGGCCTGCTGGTTATCTCAGCAGGCTTGTATTAATAGTGGATACAAGCAATGACAAATAGGTTATAACCGTAATTAAACTGAACTATACCTGTTCCATCTCCATACAGCATATATTATCTGACTCTGTAGGCATTATTGTCCGACTCCGGGTCGAAATGAACACTGTTACTGTGAGTTTCTGTTTTGATGTTATCATCATTCCGTGAGATGAAATTGTCCTGAGACTGAGTGCGAGCTCATGAAGCTCCGCCCCCTGTGCCGTGCAGCAGCAGCTCATTTGCATTTAAAGGGCACACACTAAAACAGTGCGTTTTTTTCATGCCCAAAAAGTGACGATTTAAACATGCTGTAAAAAATGATCTGTGGGGTATTTTGAGCTTAAACTTCACATACACACTCTGGGGACATCAGAGACTTATTTTACATCTTGTGAAAAGGGGCATAATATGTCCCCTTTAAAACATGCGGCCAAAAAGGAAGGGGAACTGTATTTTATTTGTCATCAAGTATATGTGAGGAGTTTATTTATGTATTGGGAGAAAAAAAACTAAACAATTAATCGCAAATGAATTAAAGGATGCCAAATATTTTTCAGTCATCGTTGATTCAACATCAGATTTGTCCCACACAGACCAGTTAACATTTATCTTCAGATTCGTCAATGAGAAAGGGAATATACTAGAACGATTCATAGCTTTTGAGCCCATTTCATGTCACACAAGTGAGAGTTTGTGTGATTACGTCATTAAAATGCTAAACAACCTTTGCTTGGACATATTAAACTGTAGAGGCCAATCGTACGATAATGTGAGTAATATGTCGGGCAGATACAATGGACTGCAGGCTCACTTAAAACGGATAAATCCATTGATCCATTACATACCTTGTACTGCTCACTCATTGAATTTAGTAGGTGTAAACAGTATACACAGCAGTCCAGATGTCAAACAGTACTTTAGTCTGCAACGTCGTTGTATTCATTTTGTTCTGCATCTGCTCGCCGATGGGCAAAAGTGTTTGAAAAGACAATCTTAACACTTAAGCATTTGTCTAATACCAGGTGGAGCTGTAGGGCTGATTCGGCCAAAGCTCACTGGCAAAATTATAGTAATATAAGAGAGGCCTTGAACAGTATAGCTGCAGATGAGAACGAAAAGAGGGAAACACAATGAAGCATCGGGACTGCGCGCAAAGATGGACAAACTGGAAACTGCATTCATGGCGCAGTTCTGGAATACTATACTCGAACGATTGAACGTGACCAGTTTATGTCTACAAAAAAAGTGATATGGACCTTCGAACAGCGATGCGACTGGTTGAATCATTGCGTGAGTTTGTATCAGCTCAGCGAGAACTATTTGAACACTTTGAGAGGAGTGCTTTAAGTGTGACAGTTAAAATGATCTTTATTTACAGGGGCCAAAAACTCAGCAATTGTGGCTTGGAGGTAAGGCATTAACCATTTGTAATTTTCCGCTAGCTGCCTCTTGTATACAAAAATTAGCCCTCACCCTATACAAAGCCCACAGCAATGAGACAACAACTAGATAAGGCAATAGTCTTTCACTTAGTTGTTTTTTTTTGTAGTTTTTTTGTCTACAAACATTTTAAGCAAACTTGAGGATCCAGGAATATAATTTCTGGAGTATTATGTATGCATGTACTGCTGTGTGATTTTCTAATGTTAAGATTGCACCCCCTGTCTTAATATGTTTCGTAAGTCTTTCCTTTTTCTCCTATTTTAGGATAATTCTGGAGAAAATGGACCTGCTGGGGAAGATCACTCCCTTGCAGGCCAAAAAATAAAGTGGGACAACTTAAAAAAAAAAAAAAAAGCAAGTAAGCAAGTTAATTGTGGTGTTCTTGTTGTTAACAACAGGCATGGTGTATTTGCTCTGCCTTAGGATGGCAAGTGTCCTGGGACAGGTGAGGCAGTGAGCGGGAAACCCACTGCTGAAACTTGGCCGTGGTTTGTCCTCATGGATGAGGTCTTGGGACAGAGGCCTTCCAACAACCCTCCTGTCCTCATTGCCTCCATCCCTGAGGACAAACCAGGGCTGAGTTCAGCAGTGGCTGACCAGGATGAGGAGGAGCCAGCCACAGTCCCATTTTTTGTCCCTTATTAGTAAATGAAACAAAGTTTCTGTACACTGTTTGTGTAATGTAAGTTGAAAGTAATATATAAAGTTATTTGTAAATGAAGCAAAGCAGTTTTTGTGTTCCTTAGCACAGGCTTTTCTGAGTGTACCTCTGCTCAGTCCCAGGCATGCTCACAATGAGTTGCAGCTGATGGTAATTAACCTGAGTGAGAGAGAGAAACAGCACAACACAGGGCACACAAGCATTTTCTCACAACACATTATATTAGAGCACCCTGGGATGTAACACTTGGAATAAATGGTGGTCAGGTATCCAGCGCTAGTTTCAACAACATTGTATTGCTTCCTTTGAAGTTGCAGTGAAAAGGTCGTTGTATATAGATATATATATATAAAGGCGTTGACTAGGCGTTGTTTTTATTTCACTATTGACTTTGTCAGCTAAATTCACTGTTAGATTAGATCGATTACACTAGACTAGCTAGATTCACTAGATGCGCTCGAAACGTAGCATGCTGAGGACACCTGCTGGTAAAAGACGTGTAAATGCAACAAAATGATATTGATTCATTTGAGAGTATGAATACA
The DNA here is from genome assembly GCA_023718395.1 of Leucaspius delineatus. NCBI lineage: Eukaryota > Metazoa > Chordata > Actinopteri > Cypriniformes > Leuciscidae > Leucaspius > Leucaspius delineatus. The sequence goes on along the minus strand of CM043367.1, from coordinate 3,256,520 downwards.
ATCTGTGTAAAAAAGCCCATGTTCAGTTTGTGTTTATTTATTATAAAGGCTGTGCAGCTATTATGTTGGTCATTGATTTGAATGTGAGGAGGTGTGGTTTAATCTGGAATCGCGCGAGAGCGGATCATTTTTTCTGTTCGGATTCTGAGGTCCTGCAATCTTACCTGAAAAGCAGTAAAATAAGATAGATTAAAATCTTATCCTGCAGCGCCTTCACTTTGTGAACTGCAGGATATAATTGTTAAACTTCGCGCTGAAGTTTCCATAGTGACGATTCTTGAATGTGCGTCATTGAAGATTGTGAGTTACATTTGAGTATTCATTATATTATTATTGTGTCACTTATTCACTGTTTAGCTTGATGTACGGCTGCTACATTATATTTTATGTTATATGAGAGTGTGGTTACCTGATTGTGTTAGATATTAAGTTAAAGGTGCAGTGTGTAATTTTTAGCGGCATCTAGTGGTGAGGTTTGCAAATTGCAAACATTCTCACGGTATATCCCTCCCTTTGCAAACTCGACGGAAAAGCTACGGTGGCCGACGTAGGATAAAAGATGTCGTCGTCTGAGTCAGCAGAGAGTAGAAAGTCAAGCAATGAGGTTTCTTTATATTATATTTTATATTAAATTATATTTACTTAATTATTCAGTAAAACCACATGTTATTGCGATTGTTATTTTTACTTGTTCATCATTGTGTCAGTCTTTTATTCACTGACTTTACCATAGCTTGTTTCCATGCTAGTTAGTATAATATAAGAGCTATGGATAAGAGCATCAAAGCAGCTAGGTAAGGGGAAATAGCTAACGTTACGATGTCCGAGGCGTCATTCAGACAGCGTTTTTCTCCACGTTTCCAGAGTCAGGGACAACAGCAGCATCAATAAATGAAGTCGCATACGACTGTAATACATTACTCTACTGTAATCCGCAATGTGTTACATCTTGGTAGGGTTTGCTCATCTGGCCTAATAAACTGAACATCCCAAAAACTATCACATCTAGTGCAAGTATGATCACTGACAGACAACATGGAAAACGTAAGCCAAGAGTGTGTAACTTTGTCACTGTTTCTGTACCACAGTCCATTATAAACCACATCATGGATAAAGTTTACAAAGCCATAGTCAGGTGAGGATCAAGGGTCTTAATATGTAATATAATAATACTAATCAGCTGATTGTCTCACGGACGTAACCAGCACATTTCTCCCCACATAGCAAACCCACAACACAGCGAGGGAGAAGAACCACATGAAACTATCCAACTACAAATTGTTTCTAACAGGGTTGTAAAAGTTTAGCTGGCTAATATGAGCTGTTATGCTGTAGGCTAATGTTAGTGTTTTACGGTCAATAGTACTAATCAGCTGATTGTCTCACGAACGTAACCAGCACATTTCTCCCCACATAGCAAACCCACAACACAGCGAGGGAGAAGAACTAAGTTACATGAAACAATCTAACTACATATTTTACACCACTGACAAGGGAAAAGTCACTTCTCACGGTGTCTATGGCTAGCTTCTAGGTAATGCTAACATTATGAAACAACAGTTTTCATTTGCATTGTTAAAGTTGGAATACCTGTCCTGTCCAGCAGAAAACAGGCATCTTCGGCGTCGCTTTGAAAGCCCTTTTCCCTCATAATAAGACCCCTCCATAGGTGAAAAGCCACACCGATTGACCAGATGTTCAGATTATTAATTATTATGTTTTGAACTATGCTGTATAGCTGTGTTTTTCGTGTGTGTTCGTTGTCAAACTCAAAAAATATTTTATTTTGAATTATTAAAAAGTTCCACTATTTTATATGAAAAAGTTATTAATTGTATTTTATTGAGAAAATATTTTAGTTTGTCTTGTATATTTATTTGATTAGTTCAGATTATATTTTAATCTGTCATATGGTCATGTTATAATGTACTCCACCTATGGGGCATGTTGTCACATTCACTTCCATTCTTTCAGGGTAAATCAAGGAAAGAGTATACACTGTATTAATAAAACAAAACCACATACATGTACTTGACATGTGAAATTAATATGGGAAAAAATAAATACTCTGAACACTAAGTAGGTTTACAGAAACGGAGAAAGCCTAAGTCAACATTTGAACCTTTATAATATATATATATATATATATATATATATGTACATTTTTATCATTGGATACATAAGATTACTCGATTAAATTTTAAACCCAATACTTAAAAGTGTAATCTGGCAATTTCGTCTCCGGCGTGCAATGAATTCTGGGGTAGGCAAGGCTGCGAAGGATCCTTCTGACATATTCACAGGATAAGGATGCGTTTTCAGGGACGCATTTTGAAGGAGCCTTCGAAGGATCTTCGAAATTGGGACAGCCTTCGTCGCACCACGGTGACCCAATCGGCTATACTTTCCCCTTTAAACAAGTCTTGGATGCGGCCTTAAAAGGATAGAGCCCCTGAATTGGGACACAGCTACAGACACTTTTGTGTTTCCCTCGATATTTGTATTATGAGTGGGGGAAGGGAACCTGTGTGCCTGTTAACATCACTCCATGCTCGCCCCATGCTCTTTCGGTACTGCACCATAAAAGTCCTCAGGGACCATTGAAATAAACAATAATAACAATAATATTGTCTTATTAATTATACCCATTACACGTGTATTTCTTTGTTCAGTGAACTTTATGAGGGATTTTTTTTGCCGAATATCTGACGTGAAGTCCTGCTTGTAGGTTTGTAAACCTACTCATGTTCCTATGGTCACCTTAAAGGTCCCATATTGTCAAAACTGAATTTTTTTTTCTTTTTTTTCTTCATGATAACAGAGGTCTAGGGGCTATGAAACTATACGTTTCAAAACAGTCCATCCACAGACAAAAGCACACAGCCTGCATAAAGTAGCTGTGCCTTTTCACGAGCCATTGTGACTTCCGTATAAATGTGATGTCAGAACTCCTCAGTCACCACCTTCAGTCTCCACCCCCACCAATGGTGGGTCACTCAGAAAACAACAGGCCAATCAGAAGAGAGGCTCATGAATATTAATTAGACAGGCCAAAATCGGCCTGTTCTTGGCAGAGCTCCTGAGAAAGGAGCTGTAAAATATAGATTGAGATGGTTTTTGGTACTTATACCGCAAATATATATTCTTAAGGACATCAAAACCTAAAATAAAACTTCAGAAAGGTGTACGATATGGGACCTTTAAAAGTATGTCATCTAACTTTGTTTCTTGTGTATTTTAGGCTTTTAAATCGGGCGTGTTTGATTGTGACATGGCTTAATCTCGATGCTGCTGTTTTGCTTTGGTTTTTGATTGCTTCTGTTTATTTTGTTTTCTGGTTGCTTTGTTGTTCGTCAGCTCATATTATGGTGTTTCTGATTTATTCAGTTTAATCTGTTATTCTTTTCAGAATTTTCATTTTGATTTATTAGTATTTTTGTTATTGTCTCCTTTTCCATTTGTTTAGTGTTATTTGTTTTCTGGTTTGGCTTCCAAGTATACACTTAGATTTAGAGCCTTATCTTAACTTATTTGTTTTGTGCTCTTGCCTTTTTTTACTGTAAGGGCTAGTTAATTTCTTTCAGTTGTGCTTGTTTTTGCGTTATAATTGATTATTGCTGTGAGAATTAACAACTAACTCTGCTGTCTGTGTATTTACATTTTGATTTTGTTACTAATTGCTTTGTTTTCTTTTCTTTTTTTCAGAAGCAGGGGTGACCCAGAGCGGGCAGGCTAGCTATCCTTGGATGGTGGAAACTCTCCTTTTCCAAAAATGTGTGGTGTAGGTTTTCTTGCAGTGGATTTCACTGGAGTGTGTGTGCTTGTGAGATTTGGTGCACAGGGGTTACTCATTGCGGGCTGCTTTGAAGCCCACTGCTTTGTCTGCCCTACTACTGGTGCACCCTAGCTCAGTGGCGAGATCTTGCTTTTCTTTTTTTATCAACTGGTCATATATAAATCAGTGGCCTTGTTTGCCATCACTCGTATTCTATTGCTATTGGTGGTCCTCTTTTAAATTATTTATGACGATTTAATAAAGTTCAATTTTGTACATATCCACACCCCATTGTTTGGTGATTGTGGGAAGGAAATCGAACTTGTGTGCCCTTAACCTCCTGAGACCCGAGAGTTTGCCTGGTGTGCATTTTATAATTGTTCTTGCTATTTGGGATAAGTAGGACCTAATAAGTATAATAACTAAAATTTGTTTTTGTACAGGAAGTAGTTTTTGCAGAAAATTATGTCCTCATGTGAGGACAGTGGGTCTATGATTTACCATATGATGTCCTTATATGAGGACTTAGTACTAGCAATCAAAAAACAAACTTAAATGGTTGTAATTCAAGAATGCTTTGGAATATAGACATATGGTTGGTCTTGTTTTTAAGAAGACATTTGCCAGATTATTGTAGAAGTGAAATAAATTATGAAAGTGAAACAGAAAAAAAGTTATATAAGTTTGAGTTTATGAAAATATAGAATGTAAAATATATATATTATAAAATATATTTTACTCTAAAACTGCTAGAAAATTAAAGCCAAAAATCTAAACAAGTTGTGTTCCAAATTTTAGGTTGATTTCTCAAAAAATTAGCTTTCAGTGAGATTTTATTTGGGCGCAGTACCACACTTTTTCACTAGATGGACAGCCAGCTTCCTTACTGACCATATAAGGGCATCTCCATTTTCATATATGTTTTGAGTGATCTGAACCATGTCTTTCCATAATTTCATACAATTTATGAAGTATACATCCTATTCAGAAATAGTATGGGTGTTTTGGCAGTATTTGATTTGATTTCAACCTCTAATAAACATAAAAAGAGCACATATGTGCGTTATAGCTCGCTGCCGCATCACAAATCGAGAATCCATAATATTTTTCTTTATATTCTAAACATTTTCAGACCTTTTTTTCTCATAACATTTAATTAGTGTTATCTTTTGAACTCTTGGCATGAAAACAAACTGAGGTTTCTACCAATCTTTCATGATTTTTCATGTTTATTTCTATTTCAAAATAAAGGCCTAAACACGCCTAATGAATATGAAGTATTCTTGTTGAAATTGATAAATTACTGCTCTTCTGAAAATTATTTAAAAAAAACAGCCACCAAATATGAAAACTAGAGATTGTAAGCTTTCAAATGATATATAGTTTGTCAATATTACTTTAGGTTTTTACTAAGATATTATTGTTCTAAATATATATGGGCAAACGTCCCTGTGGGGCGGTGACGTAAGGGGATAACGTAATATAGTCCCAATGTCCTCAAACGAGTGCTTCACATTTACTGATGTCCTAGAGTGCTACTATTACTAAAATATGTCAAATTTTAATCCCCATATGATGATAGAGACAGTATTGTACATAAATACATTTGTTTCATTCATATAATTTGAATAGATGTTTTACCTGGGTCATTTTTCTTTCGGGAACTGGTGTAGAAGTGTTTTGCTGATATTCCAGCCATTTTCTTCTCACTGACATTGGTGTAATGTTGTGATATCACCACAAGATGGTGTGGGCAGTGTCCCTAAATGTGGCCAACATGTCTAAGATTTACATCATTTTATCATTGTGTCAATAGGCAAAAATGTAATGTCCTCATATGAGGACGGAGGGTGTTTAAGGCTGGGGTGGTGTAATTGCTACTTATTATAGCTCTGTATATGAGAGCACCATCAATATGCCACATTTGCATTAAAACTATGTCAATCTGCAAAACAAAAAACATTGTTTCTGCATAAAATCCATTATCACAGTTAATTTAAGGGAATTTAAGGAATAAACAAATCCCCTTTTAAATCTAATATGGATTTATATTTTAGTACAATTTTTCATTTGTCTGAGATGCAAGGTGCAGATCTGATGATAAAAGGCAATGCATGGGTGACTGGACTTTGCAAGTGTTGTTATGGAAATGGCAGGTGAGGGACGAAATAGGGACGTTTGCAAACTGGCCTGGACAAATGTCTTCAGAAACAAAGCAAACTTACTGTGGACTGGGGGACGTCCCCTGTTTGTAGGGCGGGAACCCTGAGTCTGTATTTCTCACAGCGCAATGAGAAACGGCTTGGGTTCCTCCTAAAAAATTAAAATTAATACGTACTCTCTCGTTCTTTGTCACTGGTGCTTTGTCAATTTTTTTTAATTTAAAGTATTTATAAAATTAATGAATTCTATTAATATATATATTATATACTCGTGGTCTCTCTGTAGAATCACTGAGGCCCTCTAGTGGGCCGCAGCTCCCCAGTTGAGAACCACTGCAGTTGACAGTATTACAGCCTAAATTCTACAGCAAACACATAGATAAGGAATTGATATTTTGGAGAACTGAATTTTTAACACAAGTTGGCAGCCTTGCTGTCTTGAAGTAATTGTATTTTTATAGTTAGAGGGTATTTGATGTAATGGTTTGCTATGTGAAAGATACATAGTAAAGATTATGTAACATTGTAAAATCTTTTAAAAAATTACATAAAATGAGATTCCTGCTGTTCTTAATTGGCAAAACTGCTAATCAAAATAGTAGAAATATAGATCCTTTTCACATTTCCAGGTTCACAGAAGTGAAAGTCATCATAGTTTGGTAAACATCTGGTGAACGGAAGCTATACAACAAAAAGAATTTTTGCATTTCCATTTGCTCCAATAACAAAAGAGAACTTCCATGATGACATTTCTGATATTTCAAAAGGTGAAAATTATAGAGATTCATTTTGACAGTCAGAAGAGAGTAAGCTGTCAAACTTACTATCACTCTCTCAGCTATTGTATTATAAACCCCAACAGACACAACATTTTATTTATTTATTTAATGTATTAATTTAAAAACCAAACCAAAACAAATAGTGTTCCAACCAATGACCGACAGGGGCAGAGTGTTGTGAGGTTTTGTGCTTGTGTACGGCTGCACGCGAAGTCGGAGCTGAAGAAGAAGCTGGCTCAAAACCTCACAACACCCTCCCCCCTGATACAACCTTTAACAAATACATTCTGTGAAAAGGGTCCATTGTTGTGATTACTGTATTATGAAACTATAGGGAAGTAAAAAAAAAAAACCCTCTTCATAGTTCCCCTAAAATGTCCCCATGATTATAAGTTTCCTGGTTCATGTAGAAGAACCTGTTTGTATGTTTACAACAATCATGGTAAACCACTTTTAAAATACCAGAGATGCATGACTGTCACAAACACAGCCAAATCTGCACAGGATATTTAAGTTTGTGATACTTCCTCATACAAAAGCTCATGGAGTGAAAGGAAGGTCTTTTAATCATGTGAAAGTTACTGTCATCTTGATGAGGATATACCTTCATAATATTCAACTTTTCATAATTTTTTGGTGACAGCTGTCATTTTTAAGTTTGATAATCAACAACCGCATTAAACACCAACATTTTACACGCAATATTTCATGAAATAAAAAACTCAACCTTCATTTGGCTGTTAACACACTGTATGCTTGCTGCAAGAACATTCAGAGGTGAGTATGAAAAAAAATATAAAAATATATGCAGCACAAAAAAACACACTGCTTAAACTTTATTGGCCAGTTTTCAGAGAAAAGTAAGTGCTACGCATACAACAAAAACTGGGACGACTGTGGTAAACTAAATCACTTCGCAAGGTGGTGCAAGTCTACGCCAGCAAAGCTGGTGCTAAAATATTCATCCAACACAGGACCCAGCATAGCGATAGAACACATGAGTTAGATGCACAAACTGATAACCAGTGTTGGGGGTAATGCATTAAAAGTAACTGGAGTTACTAAATCAATTAATTTTTTCAAGTAACTATTAAAGTAATGCATTACTTTTAAATTTACAACAAAATATCCGAGTTACTTTTTAAAGATAAATAACGCAAGTTACTGTCTCGGTTACATATGGTAACCCTCGTTCCCTGAAAGAGGGAACTGAGACGAACGTCGTGACCAACGAATAGGAATCTTGCTAGAGAGACCAATCTACTTCGAGTGTAACTTAACGAGTTCACAATTACAAATAATCAGATAAAGCAGTATGCGTATTTGGCGTGCTGTCCGAGGAGAGGGCTCCGATCTCTGTATTTTGGCCCAAACCCAGAGTACTCCCCCCATATTTCTGGTTAGGAAAGTAACCAGGCAAGTGTGAGGTGATGGGGTGGTGGAGGGATGCTGAAAACTGTTGAGGAACATAGGTGAGTCGACTGTGTATATACGTATATAGGCCTTCTCTTATTTTGCTGATTGGGTAGACATGTTGATTACTTATTGTTGACAGCTGGTTGGAGTGACGCGATAATTGGAATGATCTGAGGATTGGATAGATCATTTAAACGTGTTCCTCCCGAACTTTGTTAACAAAACATAATTTTACGAGTTCACACTTACAAATAATAAGATAGAGTAAAGTAGTATGTGTATTTGGCGTGCTGTCTGAGGAGAGGGCTCCGAGCTTAGTATTTTGGCCTGAACCCAGAGTACTCCCCAAAAATTGCAAACCAGTGTGGGACAGCAGCCAGGAACATTACTGACCCCAAAATATTGCAAAGTTTGAGAATGATGGTGCAGGGAAATAACATTGCTGCGGCAGTGGAGAAACTTAGCCAGAGACACTGAGCTCCTGCAGGAGCAGAGGAGATACCACTGCTGTGGAAGTAAAAGGACGGAGTGGGTTCCTGCGGGAGCAGTTGGGAAGACACTGCTGCGGCAGTGAAGTTGAATATTGAAGTTGGATAGGGTGAGCTTGTTGGTTTGAGTGAGAGAACAAGCTGGAGCTGAAAAATTTAGTTAATATGGATTCGGTGGTATGGGCATCTGTGTTGCAGGGAAAAGCGATAATGATGATCAAGCCAGGGCAAGAGAGATAAGATGGGGAAGCTCCGGGGCCAAAGTTGTTTGTGGAGGCAGCCTCATGCTTGGGACGGCCCATGGGGCTTGGGTTGTAATGGGAAGGTAAAGAAAGAGGAAGGCTGAGGTAGAAAATAGGCCATCTGGCTCTGCGCCGCTAGCGGAGGCAAGCTCACGCTAGGGTCCGGGGGTGTATGCCAAGGACAAAAGAGATTGAGACTGATGACTGGGCCTGTGTCGCTATCCTCATCAGACCATCCTCACGCTAGGGTCTGCTGAAGGAGCTGTAGGCCACTGGTGGGGTAAAAGGTTTGAGGCAGTGGGAGGAGAATGAAGTGTTATATGGGCCTGCGTCGCTAGCGGAGGCAGCCTTGCACTAGGAGCTGCAGGCCACAGACAATGGGGAGAGTTAGAGATGGCGGGATGAAATGGCTGAGATTGCTGAGCTTGCCCCATTAGCTGAGGCAACCTCACGCTAAGGGGAAGGCATTTGTTGAGAGGGGCGTCGTGACTGACATTGTTGTATGGGGAGCAGCGCCGAGAAAAGCCGCGGTGTGTGGCTGAGCGAATGGAGGAGGAGACTGGGGTCTGGCAGGCCGACGCTTGTCTTCTAGCGCGTGAATTAAAGATGCGAGGAAGAGGAGGCGAGAGATTAAAGTGCGGCCGTGCAGGATTATGCACGTCTGAAGTTTAAGTGGCCGAGAAAAGATAGCAGTTCACGTTTAGAACAGTTTAAACCGTCTGGGAAGGTGGACGGGATCAGAAAGATCATATTGTATCATTTTTTTATTTTTTGTTAGTTTTTTTGGAAGTGAGACCTGGAAATTAACTGTATCCAAGTTAATGCCCAGAATTTAATGGACGCGGTTGACCCCATGATTTTAACCTGTGCAACTGGAATCCTGAGCTCAGCAGAAACAGTGCAGGGCTGAGAGATTGATCATTAAATGTTTGTAAATTTCTGTCTATTTCTCTATGTCTGGAATTATTGAATGGGCCGGATTAGAGAAAGACGCGCAAGGAGATTGCGGATGTTTCGCCCGTGGTGGTGAGGGTAGGCCTTGGCATCTAAGCTTGCTGGGTCCCATTTGTTTGGCCTGATGCCCGTGAGATAACACTAGAGGATTGTGGCGAAGATTCCTAAAGGACGAAAGAGCTTGATTCGGACATGCTGGGATGGTAAGGTGGGGCCAAATGCTGAAAACTGTTGAGGAACATAGGTGAGTCTCTCTATATATAGGCCTCCACTCATTTTGCTGATTGGGTAGACATGTTGATTACTGATTGTTGACAGCTGGTTGGACTGACGCGATGATTGGAATGATGTGAGGATTGGATAGATAATTTGAACGTGTTCCTCCCGAACTTTGTTAACAAAACATCATTAAATGAGCCTATGAACATTGGCATGCAATGATTTGCAGCAGCTGCTTTGCCTCGCAGTGTGGATATATAATGAGCAGCAGGTGCATTGCATCTTCAGTTTTTTGCTGAAGAGCCGAGCAGGTGACCTGGCCGCGCAGCTGGATACAGGAGTTGTGGCGACAGGACGTACGTCTCCGTTCCCTCCTTCAGGGAACGAGGGTTTCCATATCTAATCGAGACGTTTCCTATCAGTCGTCACTCTCTACGTACGTCGTGACCAACAAATAGGAATCATCAAAAACGCCACAGCTGCTGCCCCCTTCCAGTGCCTTGTACAAGCCTCCTGCCCCTTCTTGCCTGGAAGGACGATAGGAGAGGGTTACACAGAGAGTATCTGTGACTAAGCTCTTTTAGGAGTGGAATGTAAGCTCCTTTAGGAGACTCACTTTCTCTGTGCTGAGAAATTACCATGGGACTCATCCACCTGGTTTCTGATATAGCCTACACATGGAACATTTGTCAGCATCAAAAAGGTTTTACATGTTTCAACATTTTCAGTGAATAGTTCTTTTGACTTAAAAAAAAAAAAAAAAATTATGTATGAACTTACGAGATGAAGACTCATTTAAGTGGAAATAAGTTGTTTTATTTGTAACCTATAATTTACCAAAAACTCCCATCATCTATCCTTTAACTTCTTTTCTGTTCAGAACAGTGAAAAAATCTAAATGCCTATGGATGACATTTCTCCAAACTCAGGTCACTGTTCTCAAACAGTTAACACAGTAATCTGAACACTATGTAATTGTCCTAAATAGGTTATAAATTGTTCTTCATTTTATGCAAATTACAAATCACATGCATAATTTTCTCAAAACACTGTGCACAAAAATATCAAATGTTTTCACAGTAATTCATACAGCCAACCAATACTTTATTATACCAGGAAAAAACAATTGCAGCTCTTTTTATTGGTTTTAAAAAAATCACAATCATTTGAGCACCATTTTTCCAAACACAACAAACAAAACTCTGTTATTTGTTAAATACTTGCACTTGGAATGTTCTAAATTAGCCCCAAATAAATATCTGCTCAGTTATTAATACCACAACACAGGAATACAATTTTCCTAATTGTTTACACAGCTATCTTACAAAAACTACAAAAGGGGAAAAGAAAAGAAAAGAAAAGAAAAGAAGAATGGAAAAGGGAAGAAGGGAAGAGTTGTAGAATTTTGGAGAGGATAGAGGAAGGGTAATATTGAGAGGGAGAGGAACAGTGGAAGCAGTGGCAAGGCCAGAAATCTCCAAGTGGGTGGACCCTGGTGAAATGGACTACTCGCACAACTACTTCCGCGTTCTACTTATTACATCTCGGGAGTTTCCGGTAACAGCGTTCAGCGCACCTACACTCACCTAAAGGATTATTAGGAACACCTGTTCAATTTCTCATTAATGCAATTATCTAATCAACCAATCACATGGCAGTTGCTTCAATGCATTTAGGGTTGTGGTCCTGGTCAAGACAATCTCCTGAACTCCAAACTGAATGTCAGAATGGGAAAGAAAGGTGATTTAAGCAATTTTGAGCGTGGCATGGTTGTTGGTGCCAGACGGGCCGGTCTGAGTATTTCACAATCTGCTCAGTTACTGGGATTTTCACGCACAACCATTTCTAGGGTTTACAAAGAATGGTGTGAAAAGGGAAAAACATCCAGTATGCGGCAGTCCTGTGGGCGAAAATGCCTTGTTGATGCTAGAGGTCAGAGGAGAATGGGCCGACTGATTCAAGCTGATAGAAGAGCAACTTTGACTGAAATAACCACTCGTTACAACCGAGGTATGCAGCAAAGCATTTGTGAAGCCACAACACGCACAACCTTGAGGCGGATGGGCTACAACAGCAGAAGACCCCACCGGGTACCACTCATCTCCACTACAAATAGGAAAAAGAGGCTACAATTTGCACGAGCTCACCAAAATTGGACAGTTGAAGACTGGAAAAATGTTGCCTGGTCTGATGAGTCTCGATTTCTGTTGAGACATTCAGATGGTAGAGTCAGAATTTGGCGTAAACAGAATGAGAACATGGATCCATCATGCCTTGTTACCACTGTGCAGGCTGGTGGTGGTGGTGTAATGGTGTGGGGGATGTTTTCTTGGCACACTTTTAGGCCCCTTAGTGCCAATTGGGCATCGTTTAAATACCACGGCCTACCTGAGCATTGTTTCTGACCATGTCCATCCCTTTATGACCACCATGTACCCATCCTCTGATGGCTACTTCCAGCAGGATAATGCACCATGTCACAAAGCTCGAATCATTTCAAATTGGTTTCTTGAACATGACAATGAGTTCACTGTACTAAAATGGCCCCCACAGTCACCAGATCTCAACCCAATAGAGCATCTTTGGGATGTGGTGGAACGGGAGCTTCGTGCCCTGGATGTGCATCCCACAAATCTCCATCAACTGCAAGATGCTATCCTATCAATATGGGCCAACATTTCTAAAGAATGCTTTCAGCACCTTGTTGAATCAATGCCACGTAGAATAAAGGCGGTTCTGAAGGCGAAAGGGGGTCAAACACAGTATTAGTATGGTGTTCCTAATAATCCTTTAGGTGAGTGTAAATACAGGAGATCGCAGATTATAACTACATTTTATGGCTGCCAATTGATTAAAACAATGAATCATGATCTCTGCATTATCTTGAGCCTGCTGAAATGTTCCTATAAATATATTTTCTTTCCAACAGTAAATTATAAATATATAATTTATATAAATATATAGGCTAAATATATTTATCCACTAAGCTGCAGCAGTGTTTTTCTCTTTCTGATATTTCATACATGTTGGGTTTAAATTTTTTTATTCATTTGACTAATAAAAAGGATTGCTTGTGTGCGCTGATGCTTTTATACCAGTCTTTTAAAATAGTTGAATGAATGAATGTTCAGTACGTGCCTGTAACGATGTTAAATGTTCAGTAGGTGCCTGTAACGATGTTAAATAGGCTAGGCTATTTAATTAGTCTTAAACAGAGCACACAGCGTAAACAAGAATGACAGTCAACTACTTTGAATATGAAACATTTTGGGCATAGCTACACATGTAAATAGTGAAAAGAATGACAATGAAAAATGACACAGAATAGTGATTAAAATATTTAATTCAAAGAAATAAATGTTCGTACTGAACATGCACTTCAGCGTTGCGGTCACTAGTTTAGACAAGAACCGGCATCCTGTGGTGAAATAATGGCGGATGTTTAATGGCGATGCTCAGATCGGCTTGGGTTGGATTAAAACTTCATGTTCAGATGAGATTTGAAAATTCTGTACACAGTAAACATTAAAATATCCCTTCTGCTGTCTATAAAAAATTAACCAAAATAGTGTAAGTTAATACAGGTTCTGACAAAATGATAATTGTTGCAGTCTATTTAAAAAAATATATATATTATTTGAAAAATTATTATTTTTTATTTTTTAATTATTATTATTATCATAAAAAAATAGGTTTGAATGAATGATTCTATGATTCACTCATAAAGACTTTTTTTTTTGGTAACCCTTCCTTTTACAGTCCCCTAATTACTTGGTATTTACCGGGTAAATATATGGTAAGTTATAGTTGGTTATTGGTAATTACCACAGGTAACAAGTATGTAAATGCAGAGAAACTACAAACTAACTACTAAGTATTTACCTGGTAAGCATATGGTAAATTATAGTATTTTAGTGTGTAATTACTTGAGGAGATTAGTATGCAATTACAGAGAAACTACCAGGGAAAAAAACACCACTGTTAAATATCAACTCAACAAAGTACTGTGTACTTGTTACCTGTTTGTTAATAACTCAGATTTAATTGTGTACTTCCTCAGAATGTAGGCAGGCAATTTTTAGAAACACCTCCAGTATTACCCATCAATTCAAGTTACGTGTGTAGTTATCCTAGGGTTATGTTGGTAACAGTCTATGTTTATTTATTACTATCTTGAAATTAAGAGGGTAGTTTCCAATAAATTACCTTGTCTTACATAGTTGTTGTTCATTGCTACACCCATTTATAGAGGGTTTATCAAATAATTTACCTTACACTTACCTGGTAACTACCCCGCAGGAACAGTTTTCCCTAATGTCATGGCACATCTTAAATACTGGGTATGTTCTTGCAGATGTTTTTTACAATTTACTCAGTAAGTAAAGTGCAACTGTACTGTAAAATGAAGCCTTGTTTATTTCCATGGTATTACCAGAATTGTACCATCTAACCTGATCAATCCCCTTTTCCATATAGTCACAATTTTTTACCTCGTATGTCCTGCAAGGTTACCAAGGAAAACATGACAATATACTCAGTAAGTAAAGTGAAACTGTACTGTAAAAGGAAGCCTTTTTATTTCCATGGAATTACTGGGATCTTACCCTATAATCTGTAATAGCTACGTAACCATGTTTTCCTTGGTAACGTTGCAGGACATACGAGGTAAAAAAAAAAAAGTGACTATGGAAAAGGGAATGATATGGTACAATTCCGGTAATACCATGGATATAAATATATATAAATATCGCATCATTACTGAATTCAGGGGTGTTTATTAACTTCAATAGTTATCAAGCACCAGCTGATTTAAGTTTTTCTTCAAACAAAAGTAATTTTCTGATAAATCATCGTACACCTACATGTGTTTTGTTGTATGCACAGATTTTGAGGGTCGCTTATAGAAAGAGGCATCCTTGTCTTTATTTTAAAAAACATAGAACCAGAGAACAGAGAACCTTGTGCGGCATATCCGCATAAAGGGTTAAAATATACATTTTAGCGCTATTTAAAAACTAGGACGGTATAACAATATAATGTAAATGTCTCACGTGAAGATGATGGTTTAAACCATAATTTTATCAATTCAAGCCAATTCATGTGAATACTGTCGTATATGAACAAAGAGAAGACCTAGAGTTCACTAACATTACAGGTAACTGTAGGAAACAGATATCCGGGGGAAAGTGTAAAGAAAACGCCATACAAAACACTACAATCACACCCGGCAATACGATAAGTGTTACGCTAGTGATGTTAAACAATTTCAAAACAGGGTGTTTCAGAAGAAATGCAAACAAAATCTTTTAAACAAAGTCTTGTTTCAGAGTCAATATGCTCCGGTGAAAACTATGTGAACTTTGATGAGGCCGAGAACAATAGCGCTGTTAAACGGTTCAGTAACAATGTTCAATATAAACAAGAATCCAACTCTAATGCGACTGAGCTTGTTTCACATATAACCGTTGATTGTTATATATAATAGTTAGATGATTTATCTAACCATTGAAATTTACGATATGTTAAAATATTTCGGCATTATGGCGAATAAAAAGAAGATCACAAAAAGAAGAACTATTATTAAGACATAAAACACAACGTCTGTTTTCTGGATCGGGCCTAAAACTCTGGTGTCAAAGTATTGGTGTGAACAGAATAAAAAATGAATCAACCCTCCTTTCACGTAAAAATACCATGCATCAACTGTAATTCATTAGCTTAACCGTTGTTTAGTGACACACACACACACACACACACACACACACACAAAATAACTGTGTAATAATAACAAAATAAGTGTAATAGTTAGACGAGTTTTAAGTGTAATAGGTAACAGAAAAACGTCTCGGTTACGTATGTAACCCTCGTTCCCTGAGTAGGGAACGGAGACGTTACGTCGGATGACGACGAATGGGGTTTCGCTTAGAAATCCTATCATCTTCGAGTATATAAAACGAGCCAATGGCAAAGAAATGCCATGGGTCTGCGGAATTTGCATAGCGTAACTCCGCCCCACGCAGGGGGTATATAAGGAAGTGCGCGAGCAACATGCAGATATGTCTTCGCTGAGGAGCCGAGACTGAACTCAGGCGTTCCAGCGGTACAGCGGAAGTGGCAGGGAGACGTAACGTCTCCGTTCCCTACTCAGGGAACGAGGGTTACATACGTAACCGAGACGTTCCCTTTCGTTGTCACTCCGAGTTACGTCGGATGACGACGAATGGGGTTCCCAGTGTAATCACGCCACCTCTCGACTGTCTTCCAGTGCCCTGCGTAAGTCTGAGCTCCCTGTCGTGAGACTAGCACGGACGAAGGAGTCCTACTTAACACAGGAATACCAAGGTACACTGGGAAGCATATCCAGTGGAAATATGCAATCATGCCCAACCCAAAGGGGGGGACTTGGAATACACATATGACCCCGAAGGGCTGAATACGGAGTAACACTGGGGTGTCCAACCGCAGGTGGAATATTTCAACCCCAGGGGTGGCAAGGTGGCTTGCCAAGGGAAAGACACATGCTCAAGAGGCTTACAGTGGAATACACATGTGGGGGTCGCCCAGAGGGGGAACCATGCACATGGAGGCACCTAGCCAGCGCGAAAGCTGCTCCATTGCAAACTCTGGCGTTGACGTCGTCAGTGCTGGAGGAGACTCAGGGCTTATTAGGCTCACCTGAGGAAAATATCGCACGTATCCCGTCCGTGGAGAGGAATGGTGAGCAAGCGAAGACACCTGAGCAGAATCTCTTACCGGCTAGTTGAAGCGAGTATGTGAGAAGAAACCGGCTCCACTCGGAGATTGTAGAATCTCGCGAATGTATTAGGTGTCGCCCAGCCTGCAGCTCTGCAGATGTCTGTTAGCGAGGCGCCATGCGCTAGAGCCCAAGAGGATGCCACACTCCGGGTGGAGTGGGCCGTCACACCAAGGGGGCATGGTCGGCCTTGCTGCTGGTATGCCAAAGCAATGGCGTCCACTATCCAGTGAGACAACCTTTGCTTGGAGAGAGCCTTTCCCTTCAGCTTCCCACCATGACAGACAAAGAGCTGGTCTGAGGTCCTGAATTCCAGGCACGCTTCGTCAACCGAAAATGCCTGCAGGTCCCCTATCCTCTTGATGGAGGCCAATGCAACCAGGAGCGCTGTCTTCATTGACAGGAACTTAAGCTCCACTGATTGCAGAGGCTCAAAGGGAGCACTCTGCAGGGCAGTTAAAACCACTGAGAGGTCCCAAGAGGGTACGAGGGGAGGACGAGGAGGATTCAGTCTCCTGGCTCCCTCAGGAACCTGAAGATCAGGTTGTGCTTTCCTAAGGACTTACCATCAACTGCGTCGTGATGTGCGGCAATGGCGGCAACATACACTTTCAGGGTGGAGGGAGACAGCCTTCGCTCCAACCCTTCTTGCAGGAAGGAAAGCACGACACTGATGGGGCATTTCGTGGGTTCTAGATTTTTAGAAGAACACCAGTTGACGAAGAGGTTCCACTTCAACGCATAGGCATGTCTCGTGGACAATGCTCTAGCGGAAGTGATGGTAGCCACCACCGCTGGTGGTAGGGTACTCAAACCTGCCTCATCCCGTCCAGGAGCCACACGTGGAGGTTCCAAAGATCGGGACGAGGGAGCCATAAGGTGCCCTGTCCCTGAGAAAGCAGGTCCTTCCTCAGAGGAATTGGCCAGGGAGGTGCTGTCGCGAGGAGTACTAGTTCTGAGAACCAGGTGCGGTTGGGCCAATACGGGGCAACCAAAATTACCTGCTCCTCGTCCTCCCTGATCTTGCGCAAGGTCTGCGCAAGAAGGCTCACTGGGGGAAATGCATACTTGCAGAGGCCCCGCGGCCAGCTGTGCGCCAGTGCATCCGTGCCGAGCGTGCCCTCGGTCAGGGAATAATACAGGTCGCAGTGGGACGAGTCGTGGGAGGCAAACAGGTCTACCTGTGCGTCCCCGAACTGATCCCAAATCAGCTGAACCGTCTGGGGATGGAGTCGCCAATCTCCAGCGAGAGGCCGAAGCCGAGACAGCTCGTCGGCCGCCTGGTTCAGGTCTCCCGGGATATAAATGGCACGAAGCGACCTCAGATGCTTCTGACTCCATATGAGGAGGTGGCGGGCGAGTTGTGACATACGGCGGGAGCGCAGACCACCTTGATGGTTGATGTACGCTACAGTCGCGGTATTGTCCGATCGGACTAGTACGTGTTGACCCCTGAGCAACGCATGGAAGCGGTGCAGGGCAAGACGTACCGCCAACAACTCGAGGCAATTGACATGCCAAAGGCGCTGGGGTCCTGTCCAGGAGCCCGCGGCAGCATGTCCATTGCACATGGCGCCCCAACCCGTGGTGGAGGCATCTGTTGATACAACAACATGCCTGGACACTCGTTCCAAGGGCACACCGGCCCAAAGAAAACTGAGGTTCGACCACGGGGTGAAGGTCTGACGGCAGGTCGGAGTCACTGGGACTCGGAGCATGCCGTGATGCCATGCCCACCTCGGGACTCGATCGCGAAGCCAAAGCTGAAGTGGTCTCATATGAAGCAACCCGAGCGGCGTGACTGCGGCTGCGGCTGCGGATGCCATATGCCCCAGGAGCCTCTGAAATAGTTTCAGTGGAACCACACTCTTGCCCTCGAACTGATGAAGGCAAGTCAGCAGTGACTGCGCGCGCTCGCTCGTAAGCTGCGCGCACATGGCGACCGAGTCGATCTCCATACCGAGAAAAGAGATCCTTTGCACTGGGCAGAGTTTGCTCTTCTCCCAGTTGACCCGAAGGCCCAGACGAGCTAGGTGCCGGAGCACTAGGTCCCTGTGTTCGCAAACCTGGTCTCGAGAGTGAGCTAGGATCAGCCAGTCGTCGAGATAGTTCAGGATGCGAACCCCGTGTTCCCGAAGGGGAACAAGGGTTGCCTCGACGACCTTCGTGAAGACGCAAGGAGACAGGGCTAGCCCGAAAGGGAGAACCGCGTCCTGGTATGCCTGCCCCTCGAAAGCAAACCGTAGAAACAATCTAGGGTTTAGCGGGGCACGGGGCGGGAGAGGGCTGTGGCGCCTTCCTACGGCGTCCTCCACGACGCGACACGGATCGACTGCTGCTGGGGCCGTGCGGGAGGGGCGGGAGCCGTAGAAGGGCGCCCTCGGCGGCGAGCAGAGTGAGGCACCTGTGCCGACGGCTGGGTGGAGGCAGCAGCTGGCCGTCGGGGCAGGACGTGTTTGAGAGCCTCAGTCTGCTTCTGGGCGGTCGAGAACTGCTGGGCAAAGTCCTCAACCGCCCCGCCGAAGAGGCCAGCCTGGGATATGGGAGTGTCGAGGAAACGGGTTCGCTCGGCCTCACGCATATCGGCCAGGTTGAGCCACAGATGTCTCTCCTGGACCACGCAAGTGGACATCACCTGACCCAGGGAGCGTGCGGTCACCTTCGTCGCTCTGAGAGCAAGGTCGGTGGCGGCACGCAGCTCATCAAAGAGCCCTGGGTCAGTCCTCCCCTCGTGCATGTCACGCAACATCTGGGCCTGGTAGACCTGGAGTGTCGCCATGGCATGCAGTGAGGAGGCCGCCAGCCCCGCAGCTCTATAGGCCTTCGCCACAAGGGTGGAGGAGAACCTACAGGCTTTGGAGGGGTGCTTTGGGTCGCCATGGGAAGAAGCACTCTGAGGACACAGTTGCATCGCAACAGAGCGTTCAACCTGGGGAACCCCAGTGTACCCTTTGGCGGCCGCCTGATCGAGAGGAGGCAGGGCGGAGGAGGTCGCCGAGCGATCACGAGAAGACAATGGTGCCTTCCAGGACCTCGTGACCTCCTCATGCACATCCGGGAAGAAAGGCATTGGGGACGCGCGCTGACGAGGATCAGTGGCGGCACCCAAAAACCAATCATCCAGCCGCGAGCGCACCGGACCAGGTGGCGGGGACCACTCAAGCCCAATGGCCGCGGCTGCCCGGGAAAGCATGGCAGTCATCTCGGGATCAGACTCGGGCAATGCTGGCACACCCGAAGGTGGCAGCACAGCCGAATCCTCACTTCCCAAGGACTCTTGCCCACCCTGTGATGCAGCGATCGACATCGAATCTTCCTCTGGAGCGCCAAATGAGACCCGCGGCAAGTAAGAGGACTGTACCGCGGGCTCATTTGAAACACTCGCGGGTTGCACGGCACTAGAGGACGGTGTGAAGCGTGGAATAGTCGGCGTTTTGTCCCACACCGTAATCCTCAGGTCACCCTGGCCGCCAGCCGAAGTACTAGCTCTCGCGGAGCCCGTAGATCGGGGTGCGGATGAGGGGACTCTACCATGAAGGTCATCGAGTCTCGACCGTAACCGTGCGATGGGCATGTTCCCGCAATGGGAACATGACTCATCCACAAACGCTGCCTTAGCGTGCTGTAAGCCCAGACACACAAGACAGCGATTGTGCCCATCAGAGTCAGAAATGAATAGACCGCAACCAGAAGTGCACGGGCGAGGCATCATTAAAAAGACGTGCCGCGTGCAAGCTCTTTTAGAAAGGAGATTTCTCCACAAATGCTGAAGCGACCAGGGAGAGAACACACAAACACTGGCAAATCACTGCACAGATAAGCAGGGAATGTGCACTCGCTGGAACTCGCTGTCACACCAACACTTGGAGAGAGGCTCGTCTCGAAGAGAATAAAGAGATGAACTCAGGATTGGCTGTGGAGTGAAGTACATCAACTTGGCTCCGAAGCGAAAACATATCTGCATGTTGCTCGCGCACTTCCTTATATACCCCCTGCGTGGGGCGGAGATACGCTATGCAAATTCCGCAGACCCATGGCATTTCTTTGCCATTGGCTCGTTTTATATACTCAAAGATGATAGGATTTCTAAGCGAAACCCCATTCGTCGTCATCCGACGTAACTCGGAGTGACAACGAAAGGGAACAGCAATACTCATCTTTCATGTTTCGTAGACATCGCAGAAAGATGTTCTAAAAGAAATATGATTTGTTTAGTCTTAAACACACGCATACTAGAAGGACTGTCATTTAATTCTCTTTATGCAATATTTGTTCATGTTTGACCACACTCTGAGACTATTTACGTTTTGCAAACTGTACAAAAACAGCGTAATTGACTAGTGGGTAAAATGTCAATGACAGACATTCAAAAGCTAAAACTGATCACTATAGTGGCTTTTCTGTATTTGTTTTAAATGGCTCATGATGATGAAGAATTAGAATTAGAATTTTCTTTTATGCAATTTTATCAGCAGGTTTTACCAAAGTGTGGAACTTTGTTTAACAGCTTCAAGCTTTGAAGAATATGCCTCTCTCTGTGCAAATAGTCGGATGTGATTCTGTTGTAATAGTTTAAGTGTAAAACAGTTTGTGTGATTCGTAGATAGAGGGAAAGTTGCACTAAACATAGTATCAATTTAGGCAAACAGAAAGACTATCGCTTAAATTCTTAATCATCATTTATTTCTATAAACACTGAATGTTGACGGCTCTCAAAGAAACGTCTTCACCTAAAACACATACAGTCCAACAAGATGACTAAATCTAGCGGAGTAATAAAACCATCATTTGGAAACTTTTCTTAGTGATTTGGTCTTTTGAATCTTACATGGATTGTAAGGACACGCCTGATTCCTGTATAAAGATTATGTTTTAAAGTTAGTCCATAGGGTGTGGAACTTTGCATCACTACAGTGTGTAAAAATACACCTAAAGATACACCCAAAGATACTAAGTAGGAGAATATCTAACTGTAGATTGTGAACATTGCATTATCTGTTTATTTGGGGTCAGATGTTGGGGTCAGATTGTGCCGGATGTTAGTAGGTATTAGTTAATAACAACCAAAAACTTTAAATCAACATGAAGCCATAATATTAATAAATAAAATATGGTTAAATTACAGTACAATGACTTCCATAATATTTTATTTTATTTATTTACAAAGTTGTGCGCTGTGAGTTTAAAAAAAATTCTTAAAAATGTTGTGTCAGACGTATTAGGTAGCATGATTATCTTGTTTAATCGTGTATTAATTCCAAATTTATCAGGTTGATATTTGTAGAAATAAGCAAAATTCATTTATAAAACAAGTTAATGGCCTTGTGTCAGAACACAACAGGTCTTTTTATTGTAACTTTAAAAAGTGTAATACAGTATTTGATTTTTACACATGTAGTGTTTTCGCCAACTGACCTACCCCTGAAGTTATGACTTCTGAAGGCCTCTCATGTGCAGATTCACTCGGTTGAAAAATGGTATGTTGTCACTTAAACATCTGAAAAAATAGACTGTGTATCAGACTGTAGACTGTACTTAATATCTGCTAACGCTTTATTGCGACGCTCCCCAACAGATATTCTACTGACTATAAGTAACTATATCTCAACTTATTCTAACCCTAACCCTACCAGTCCACAAATACTCTACTAACACTAATGAGAGTTTACTTTACACACTCTGACTCTCACAAGCGAGTTAGTGGGAATGCAGGTGCAACGCTACTATAGTCGACGACCAAATTATGACTTAAAACCGTTTTAAGTATTACATTAAAAAGGCGTAATTGACAAAAATTGTAATTCTGAATTAAGTAATAATTATGACAAAAAGTTGAAATTATGACTTAAAAAGTTGAAATTAAAATTATGACTATGCGTCATAATTATGAGATGAAAAGTTTAAATGATGACGTACTAAATTGAAATTATGATAGATAAAGTAAATATTCCATAGTGAAATTTTCTGAATTCAATATAATTGTATTTGTGAAAATGATTCATGAAACAGCCTTTATGAGTTTCAAAATGAAACAGCATTTATGAGTTTTTACATATCTTCTGCTTGTCTCTGCAGTTCGTGTAGGCCTCTAAGACTATGAATAACTAAAAATGATTATTGATGAACTTGAATAACTTGAATTTTGTTGGCAATGTAAAAAAAATTGTCTTCCCATACCGGGAGTCGAACCCGGGCAGCCTGGGTGAAAACCAGGAATCCTAACCGCTAGACCATATGGGAGGCATTGATACTGCCCCCGGCACATTTGAAAGGCTGCACTGCACAGTAAATTATAATGCAGGATCATACTTATGCCGAGCCACAGGAGAAGGAATCCTCGTTGCCAAAAAGCTAAAATTTAATTTCTCGGGATGTAAATAAATATCGGGATAGCTTTTCCCAGGTGGAAAGACCTGATGAAGTAGAAAGAGGGACGTTGTAGGTGCCTGCTTTCTTCTCGACGGGTAAGTCAAAGGTACGGTCTAAATGACAAGCTTGGTTGTGTAAAATATTTTTTAGGCCGTATAACGGTAGAACATGTACAATTAAACTCGATGATGTGCTATCGGCAGACATGTTGTCATAGATTCTTGACACATAACGACTACCGCAGTTGCAACACGCAGTTGCAAAAAGCGAGGCGCTAGAGAGCACTATTCGTTTAAATGCAAAATAGAATTTCACCGCTAGATGGGAGAAATTCTTTTGGGAGAACTAACTTGTAGTAGGGTCTTTAACAAAAAACAAAAAAAAGCCTCCACAATCGAGGAGGTCAAAGGGCATGCTTCCTGCTATAGCTCTCCCCAAAGTCTGTTCATGCGGCCACCAGACAGATTTTAACAACCTGGTCTCACAGGATTCCGTGAAATGTTCACGGGCCCTTAACTGAAAATCCGTGGAGCCATCACGGAATCGCCCCAAATTCCGTGATGCGGCCACGGATATTACTCCAACGCAAGTCAATGACACTGACCTTCCGTGGTCCACACACGGATACCCGTTTCAATGACGGAGTACAGATCTCACTCAATCGACGTGCTTTCTCATTTGGAAACGCAACATTTGAAGTATTTGTGAACTTTTCCAACATCAAATGCCATAATGACGTTAACCTGACTGTTAATGAAGCTATTGCATTTGCATTGTCCTGTCATCATAAAATTTCGGTTTGTTTCAGTTAGCCTAACCAAAGTCGCGTGATGGCACCACGGACCTCAACAACCTGACCTCACTCATGGACGTTGTAATGTTGCTGGCTTGTTTAGGAACTTATAAGCTTTAGGTCGACTGTGTTGCAATGGCATGTAATTAACTTGACATTTTGTCTCGTCCTGTCATCATAAAATCCAGTTTTACACCTATTGCTCGCTTGGCTATAGTCAGATCTAAAATCTGTGGTAGGAGCACGGAGTGAGTCTGTGGTGAGACCACGGATAACTCCAACGCAAGTCAATGACACTCATCTTCCGTGGTCCACACACGGATACCCGTTTCAATGACAGAGAACAGATCTCACTCAATGGACGTGCTTTCTCATTTGGAAACACAACATTTTAAGTATTTATTTATTTTCCAACACCAAATACCATAAAGACTTTAACCTCTCTGTTATTGTAGCTATTGCATTGTCCTACCATCATAAAAATTCAGTCTGATTCTGTTAGCCTAACTGAAGTCCCGTGATGGCACCACGGACCTCAACAACCTGACCTCACTCACTGGATGGTGTGATGTTGCTCACTTGTTTAGACACTTGAAAGCTTTATGTCGACTGTGTTGCAATTTTGTCTTGTCCTGTCATCATAAAATCCAGTTTGATGGCGTTTTACACCTATTGCTCGCTTGGCTATAGTCAGATCTAAAATCTGTGATAGGAGCACGGATTGAGTCTGTGGTGAGACCACGGATAACTCCAACGTTCGTGATATGGTCACGTAATTTAATCTATTGATTCGTGCCACGGACACGTTTATTTCGTAATTTTTCGTCTTTCGTGATCACAGCTCGATTATTTCTGCCTGTCGGCTGCAGCAGAGAAGCTGTTTTATCAACATTTATTCACGAGATCTTATCGTGGTTTATGTATTTATTTAATGTTATTATTTCGGTCTTATTGCCAGGGAAGCTGGATTGTTTTGCTGTTTATTGATATTTTTAAAATGATATTTTATTAGTAGGAAATCGCGCTGAAGAAGTCTCGTTCCGAACACATCGCGATATTTGGCATCAGTTCACGTGTGTCAGCTGTTGGTAAGTAGCCTAGTAAATAAATACCTATTTAAATACGCTGTCCTAATAATGTGTGATATAATGTCTTTTCTGTTTGTCGATATTAATCTGCCAAATATATCTGCCATTTCCACGGAGACTTTGCGTTTCATTGCTTTCTAATTCAAAATATATGATTAAACACTGCCTGTCACGTGACGTGCTATAGGCTTAGATATTCATATCAGATTAAAAATAGTACAATTAGTTCCAAAGTTGTATTTGTAGTAGAAGCACAGTAAAAACAACACTTACCATGCTTTTACCACAGTAACATTAGTTTTACTGTGATAAGTGTAGTAAAAAGACAGTAATCACAAAACTTACTTTTACCACACTATTGGTAGTTTTAATGTGATACTTATTGTAAATGCACAGTAACCACAACACTTACCATGCTTTTACCACAGTAACCCTAGTTTTACTGTGAAAGGGTGTGGTAAAAGGACAGTAACCACAAAACTTACCATGCTTTTACCTCTGTATTGATAGTTTTAAAGTGATATTTGTTGTAAATGCATATTAACCACAACACTTGCCATGCTTTTAATGCTTTATAATGTAACATCCAATATTTGTAAGGTAAATCAGTACTTTTTCCTTTAAATAATCCTATACATTATACATAATTATATTTTCTTTTCTCTTTTTTCAGCTGAAAAGACCAAAAGGGCCTTTCGGACTCAGTCAGCCCATTATTGTTGGAGGAGAAGTAAACGGAGGAGACGGAAAGCTGCAAAGGCAAATATTCACAATGGTGTGTATGTGTTGGTTTTAACCCTAAATCAAACATTTTATCAAGCATTTGTTGTTTCTTAAAACTTTTCTCACAAAACCCATAGCCCAATCAGTACAAACATAGTCTGAAAGTCTTAATAATTCACAAGATTTAACAAGTTGTCAAATTCGTACGATACTCGTACATATTTGTATACTCGTACACAATCCTGCAGCTTTTACTCCTAGTGCTGTCATTGGCTACTGCCTCAATTCCTGTACATATTTATCACGATATTTGTAAATCAGTTGCGCCACTTCTTGGAAAGTTGACGGATGTCACACACACTGTCAGAAAGTTGATATTAATTGCAAATTGGTCCCCGTCTGTTAATGTTCCAGTGATACATGATGTCTCTCCACACCTCATAACCTACCTCTGTTTGCAAGAGTGGAAAAGCTTATGTGACTTGTCACATGACATCAGATACTCGATTATTTTGTCATAATCAGATCAGTTACACTGCTGATAACTGTCCCGTTTGCATGTAAATCATTTTCATATGATTATTGCTTGCTATTAAAGACATACTTTTATTCATAGAAATGCCCACATATCAGTGAACTTATAACATAAAAATGCTTTTAACATTTAATTATGCAACACTCTTTACAGAAAACATATCATACAGTTATAAACTGACTATTTGCAAGTAATGTATTAAAATTACCTTCCTTTCTGTTTTGCAGGATTACTTAGTCCTTTTTTTTTAAGCTCTACAATATCAAACTCAACAGCTCTTTTAGGAGCCAACCCTCACAAGAGCTACTAGTGAGTCGCAGCGAATCTTGCCGTGATCAGCCCTTCCCAGGTGAAGTTTCTAGAATATTGCAATCAGTATTTACTCATCAAATGATTTCTCCTGAATCATATGGTAAATTAACTTATTTAATACTGTCTTAATTTATGTTTCAGGAACAATAGTAATTGCACATAGAGTAAGTCGAGACTTTCTTGTTTTACAGCAGAGAAGGAAGACCAGTCCTTATATCAACGCAAGCTAATCGAATAAGTCCTTTGTTTCGGGTGAGGAAGGAACATCTGGTGCCCAAAGAAGACAGAAAAGTGAGCGAGTCCATTGGTATGTCTTGAATTGAAACAATGCTGTAAAATGTAGTACATAATTTGATGTTGACAATTTTACATTGTACAGGTTTTCACTTGTTTTTTGATCATGTGAAGCTCTTGAAACAAGTGACAGAAGAGTATGTTGTCTGGAAAGAAATCAAGCATCACTGGCAAAGGCTCAAAAGAGACCATGCCTTTCTTAAAAATCTTTTAAAATAGGTTGCTGTTGATATGGGTAAAACTGTTTTTGTTCAGTACTTAGCTTATATTATGTGCTCCAATATATATATATATATATATATATATATATATATATATATATATATATATACTTCAATGTGTATATTACTGTATTAATGTACTGACTGCTGCTTTGTAAATTTATGTAAGGAACAGGCAACTCTGGCCCTTTGCATTCTACTTTTTGAGGTTAATTAAGAGTTAACCTCCAACCCTAATCGAGCACATCTGAAAATTTTAACCAAAGTCTTCAGGTTTACTTCTAGACAATAGGCAGGAGGGTTTGAGTTCGGAGCTAAATCTGCAGGACAGTGGATGCTGAGGGCCAGAGTAGCCCATCACTGCTTTAAATAACGCAGAACATAAGCTGACCCGACTGTCCATTAAACAACTTTATTTGAATGGTTTCTGTTTTCTGTTTTACTTTCAGACCAGGACTGGAGAACGCCTGACAATGGGATGTTGAGACTTCTTCTTCTGGTTGAGAAAAAGCTACACCACATCAGTGATCACATCTTCTGTTCTTCAACTGAACAAACTGTTTAGACGAGGAAGAAGAACATGAACACGATAGAGACATGTTCAGGGAAGAGCAAGAAACCAGTTTAGCTGTGATAATGAATCATTATTTTCCAACACAATATCAAATCTGTTTTCTGTAGGTGACTGAATATGATTATCTGGCACTCGTTTTGTGGCTTCAGCAGCTGTGAATGGACTATTATGATGTTAATGTATTTTTGAAGACACATTTTTATTTATCTTGAATCTCATTTGTCTTTATGCTACTTTATCAACTTTATTCTGTGTCCTCCAATAAAGTGTTGTTTAATAAAGTATGGTGACTATTGTGTATTGAAAGTGGTGTTTGGTACAGTAAATAGACATTTTTATTTGAGAAATTTTAATTTCTTATTTCTTTAGTTTAATTAATTAAAAAATAACTAGGCCTACATATAATTAATAACTTATAAATTACTACATATAATTAATGTCCATGATTCTTTTACTTGGGACATAAAAAATGTAGATCTGGTTAATGATCTTTGGGACAACAATTCAACAAAAGTTGCACATACTTGCATGTATGCCAGTTTGCAGTGAAATAAAAGGAAGCTATGTGAATAACAAGAGGCTCCAGTGGGCTATCTTGCTATAAATACTTAACGCTTAATTGAAGATGATCCATGTTGATCATTCTAGTACATCTACAACTGCTTTTCGAATGAAAGCATACATTACTGATGTTAGGCATATAAGCAGCAATCAGAGGGGGTAAAAAGGAAATGTTGGCACTGTTTTTTTGTTGTTTTACTGAATGGTGCATTATCCTTGTGTAATAGTAATAGTGTGTGTAGATCTGTGTACACTGCATGAAAAGACTCAAATCCGGCAAAATACGGGCATGGTAAACTCCTGTGTAATTTGATGTTTGCCGGATGTATGCGGGAAAAAGCGGATCAGAGTAACATGGAACAGTATATTTCCAGATAAACCCGGAAACCTCACATATGCGGACATATACAGGAATCCGTGAAATTTCACGGACATATACAGCTGAAACACTGCTGGGTGTGAGAGGACTGACAACTGTTAGGTGTGAAGACCTTTCATATGTTAATGACTGACACTAAAGGTGCTGGCTGTTCTCAGAGGGAGGGGTGGCCAGGGAGGACTTCAGGGTTGAGAATTATCTCTGGATTACTATAGGCTAAAGCAAACAAGCTTTTTGTACAGAAAAATAAATAAATTCTTAAGGACCTGAAACACAAAACCGACGTCAAAGAACTAGCAATGACTAAAGCCGACTCTAGGGTTGGCTCACGTCGCCTGTGTCAGGGCCTTAAAACCACTGCATGAAAAAAAGTCTCTTAATCAAATATTTTTTATAAAAACAGGACAAAATAAACACCCAGTCTGAACATATACGTTCACAAAAACATCTGAATATTTAATGAAATAAACAAAGGAATTTAATTAGTGCTGGGAAAAAATTAATCGCATCCAAAATAAAAGTTTGTGTTTGCATAATATATGTGTGTGTACTGTGTATAATTATTCTGTAAATACACACATATGCATGTATTTATTTAAGAAATATCTGCATGTATATACTGTACATACATTTATACACAATTTAAATTATATATAAATATAAATAATTTAATAAAATAAAAAAATAAAAATCTTAAATATATACATGCATATGTGTGTATTTATATATACAAAATAATTATATACAGTACACGCACATATATTATGCAAACACAAACTTTTATTTTGGATGCGATTAATCGCGATTAATTTTTTTCCCAGCAATAAATTTAATGGAACAAATAAAGAAAAATTAACCAAACATTTCAGAATATCTCAAATTTTATTGTGAAGTTTTACAAATTGCAGACAACAACAATTGTCACCTTTTTTACAATTGGCTTTTAGCTTGCTTAGTTGGGGAAATTTAATTTAATATTCAACAATATTATTGATCTGCCTGCGTTGACACTATTATATGAGATCTGAGCTGAGCTGGACGATGACATCACGGTTTTCTCCAAAGTGGCTATATATATCCACATTTAAATTTATTTATTTATTTATACAACAAAATGAATCACCACTGAACTGACTTAAGCTGGACTGTGAAGCTATTTTCTTCTGGAAACAAACTGTCTTGCATTACTTTCCTGTTATCTCTGTAAAGCTACTTTGAAACAATCTGTATTGTAAAAAGCACTGTATAAATAAAGGTGACTTGATATTTATTAAAAAGGTAGAAGGAACCTGAGCTTTTCTACTCCACTGAATTGAAGACCGAGGTCACTACAGTTAAAATCTCTTGCTGATTTAATCCACCTTTAAACTATTAATGTCTATGAACAAATAGCCTATGTATTTTTATGTTTGTGTGCCTCAGCGTTTCTGAGTGAACACCGCTGGTTTACTCACTATTTTAAAGTGTACTGTCGATCACGTGATATGACGTCATGACGTGCAGCTGACGTTACCTGGAAAATCTGTCCAAGATGGCTACCCTCTTGAGCGACGTGTATCAAGAATGAAACAACTTGTAAGTAAACCAAAACACTTCAAAACTACTTTGCTTGTTGTAATATTGTAAGAATATCATATTACACGTGATATTTGACTTAGACGAGGCTATTTTTAAGTTGCAAGCGCGGTGCCGCGGGCGCGATTGCCGTCAGTCCGCCTGCTAGTTACAGATAATATCCTGTGTACTGTTAATGTCGTGGCAGGGCAATAATGTTAACGTTAGTCAATAACTCTTTTCAGCAAGCGATAGTCCTTCTGTTTTTGAGTGTGTTGCTGCTGTTTGTGTTAAGCGCCCTGCTCTGGCAAGTTCAATGTGATGTTATCTACATGCTGATGCACCCAAATTAGCTAGTGGCTAACTTTAGCAGTTACGTTAACTTTTACTCAAACAAAGTTAAGGTTATGGACATAATAGTTACCGAATGAACTATGCAAGTTTTTATTAAACCCTTTACAAACGTCTTTTCATTATAGGTTTAAGTGGAAGGAGTGCAGTGAGCATCCCCAAAATCAAGGTGACTCAAATGTTAATTTAGTCTGTAACTATTTTTCACCATTTCTTTTATTTGGAGCCTAATTCATCAGCATCAATCAAACGTCTCTTAAAAATTAAATCTCTTGCTGTCTGTTTTTGTGTGCATGTGCAGACCTACATTGTCACCAGAGAGCAACTTTATCGGTAAGTTACATTCACTTGAAATTCTGTATCATTAATTTGTCATTAAAGAGGTTGATTGCATAATTTGACTGGTTTCATATTGATTGTTTTATCTGTGCAGGTGAAGGACTTCTTGGGGAAATGGCCGGCTCTTCGGATTGAATCACAGGTAAAACAGACACTCTTCACACATATTTCACTGCCAAATTTTTAATATGTATCACATTCAAATGGAACAGCAAATGCCACTATTCACTGTGTGTAAGAACTATCACTTTGCATGTGACCATGTTGCTCAACAATGTATTTTAACGGAACATGTTGCATCACAAATGTGTTTTCTGTTGCAAATCGAGTATTAGTCTTTTTATATAATTATTTTTGTTTGTTTTTGTAGCTTTGTGCTGAGTTCCAACGCATCACAAACGTCAACATACGGAACCAGTTCTATGCTGTGCTTGACCAACACACACCTGCACTGGTGGCCTTGTATAGGCAGAAGGCGGCACGAACCGGTAAGATATCAGAGGCGCTGAGTGACATCTTAAAGACTTATGAACTGATATGTTTTGTCTCTTATGTTTACTGTGATGGCCAACTTATTCAAACTGAAAATTCACTTTTGAGGTTCTTGCAGATTGTGAATCCATTTAAACGCTTTTTAATTTCAAACTTTACAGGAACCCGTAAAGCGCCTCCATAATTCAGAGAACAACCCACACAAATACGATCCACAAACCGGGTAAGACTGCGTATTGTATACTGTAAATGTTAGTTTAATCTACCACTATATGGATTTGAAATACTAAAACTGAATTTCATTAATGATGCCTGCAACTTTTTCCCCCAGAATAAATTCATCACATAACCTGGCTGTGACCACTTATCTCTTCAAAGAATTAAGGACAACTTTTACAGACGTTGACCCTGAATGTGCAAAAGGTAATCTTAAAGATGTTGTAATCATTTAATGTCCTCTGTTTTACTTAGTTTTATTGGCATTACATTTATTTATGATTTATTTAACAGGTTGCAAGACGTATTTTGAGACTTTGCGGAGGAAGTATTCTTTGGCTCAGCCTGAAAAGGCCAAGAAAAGAAACACTATGAAGAACACTGCAAAGAACCGTCAAAGAAAGAAACGGGTAAGTTAAGAAACTGGTTAAGCAGTTGTTGTTTTTTTCTTCTTCAGAATGTAACTGTCCTCCTCTCTGTGTTTTAGTGGTTAAATTACTGTCATGTTTTGCAGTTGCTGGAGACCATGTCCAGTGTTGTACAAACCCAACACATAAAGGGAACTGTGGAAGACTGCAACAATAGAACTGATGTCTGATGAAGATGCTATTGTTGATGGAAGGCCAGTGTGGATGCTGAGGTCTCCACCAAACAGAACCACAGAGTTATCTGCTCTCTGCCAGGTACTACAAACCAGACTAGAGGCTGACCCACGCTACGTCACACCACCAGTGCATCATGGCAGTTTGAAAAAATTAATATTTACACATATACACTTTAATTTCTATATTTATTTATTGATTTTAAATTGTTTTATATTGTATACTTTGTATATTTGTTCCTTTTTGATGTGCATGTTGCTGATCTCCACGTTTTGTATTTTATTCCTTTACACCTTTGTTAACATTTCTTTTTCCCCATTCATTTTAATGTATGTTTATAATGTTCATGTTATATTTGTTTTTGTTCCTTTAAATTTTCATCCCCTCAAATATTTTTGTTCCCCCATTCCTTTTTAATGCTTGTTTATAATGCTCTTTGTAATGTTTTATTTACCTTAATAAAAATGTCAGACTTTCTCATTGTTCTTTGTGTGTGTTTTTAAAATTATATTTGAATGTATTAAAATTGGGGTAAGGGGGGTTTAGTGTATACTGAGCAATATCTGCATAGCTGGCCTATAACCAATCAAATCACTGTGCGAAAAGGCCTAGGGTGGGTTATGTTCTAAAAGTAACCAATCAAATCACTTTCCTGGGTTTTCAATGTATCCTGTCCTCCAATAGTGGTCTGGGTAATGGGAGTGGTTTTAAAAGAAAAGGACCAATAGGGGGGAAGGCCAAAAGGTGCACAAAGGTGTGAAAATGTTCTCTTGAAAAAACCTTTGAGGGATTACTTGCCATGGCAACAAATGGCTGTAGCACGGGAGTATACGTCCACAACATACATCCGATTTGGTATCATTTCGGATGTATACGGATATATACAGACCCATGGAATTTGAGCTATCCGGCCAGTATACTCCCGGATTCTTCCGAATTCCAGCAGTGTATACAGGAGTATACTGGTCCGGATACACCTCTTTTCATGCAGTGGTAGATTATACTGCCCTTCCACCCCCAGGGGCCAAGCAACGGCCCCCAGAAGAGCAAACAAATGCACATTTCAAATGGCTGTAACTCGAAGTCCGGTTAGTGTATTAAAGAGAAAATCGGTAGGACGACTGCTTATGCTATGTATAATAAATAATGTTGGCCACAGTTTTCAGATATATATGGAAAGTTGGCATAAAGGTTATTTTTAAAGTGCTCACAGTAAAATATCAAATTTCAGCCTGTCCCTCATATATGTCATAAAGGTTTGCGCAATGAAGATATCCAGTTGTCCATTAAATATATAATTTATTTAACATTTATTGTTTTATTACTAAACGTTTTATACTACATTACCCACATATCTCTGTCATTCTATCAGTGGAACAGGAAGCATTGTTCTGTAGTTCATTGAAATGTGCAGACATGCTTAGGGTTAGGGTTAGGATCTCGGTAAAGGAGTAATTTCTCACATTATAGAGACACTTTATAGTTAGCTTAATGTATAACTAATGTAATAATAACACCAAACCATACTCTGTAACATGAAGCGTCGTTTTATATGGGTTAAACGATTGTCCAATCACAGCGAGTTCTGCGATAAAGTCACAGCCAATAAAAACCCAGCTGAACAAATGCGTCACACTTATATGCCCATTTATGGCAAATGATGACAGATCTCTTCTGGTTCTGGCTGCAGGGATAGATACCTTAAATATTTAATATTTAGGCTGTTAAACATGTAATATTTCTAATTAAATTATAAAACTCATATTTAAAAACAAAAGACTCTTTGTGTGGTTACCGTCTAAAAACGAGTTCACATGATCAATGACACAAATTTGCTCATTTGATTAGACTGATGCATAAATACATTTGAAAGAGAAACTTTTTTCTAAGCAATGTCCTACAGCAGGAGTAGTTTTGCAGTATTTTAATTAAAGATAATTGCATGTAGGCCTACTGAAGTGCTTCTAACATTTACAGTGTATGTATAGTCAAAGATATATCAATTATATTCAAATAAATGTAACAAAAGCACAATGAATGGACACAATTTTGAAAGCTTATTCCAATATTTAATGTCAAACAAATGTAGCGCCAAAACTACTGCACAACAGTATAAAAATCAGTTAATTTAAAATATCCAGATACAGGGGCAATCTATTATAGTGACACATACATTAATGTTAAAAAAATTGCTATGATGAAGTTATATATTTACAAACCAAAAGATGAGATTCAACTTTGTTATGTGAAAATACATTTGTTTCGTCGCTTTAAAGAACAAATAGGCAAAAACATAAGCACAACATTTTACATTGTCAACTTTCATTCTATATCCTTGTGATTATTGGTCACTTTTATTGTAACTATGCAATAAATATGTCCTTTAGCAAAACACCTGATGAGCACTGACCCTTTTTTATAAAGGCATTAGGCAGAAATCAAGTACAGTTTATGAAGCTGAAAAGAGAAAACAAAATGCTTTAACAATATGGAAAAAGATAAATCACTATATTCAATATTGGTTCTGCATATATCAAAGAGATCCTGAGGAGGAGTGGGACTCCACATGAAGACTTTCAGAAACTGAGACAGAGCAAAGGGTGCACCTCGCTGGACACATCCTACACATGCCCAAACAACACCACCCAAACACAGTGATGAAGTGGACACCACCAGGAGGATGCAGGAGACAGGGAAGACCAAGGAAGACACGGAGACAGATGTTTCATGAAGACCTGAAGAATGTCAGTGTCCCATGGGAAGATGTGGAGAACTTGGCCACGGATCGAATACGTTGGAGGACACTTGTTGCCCAATGTGCCCAGCACAGGACTTGATGATGACGTTGTGAGTTTATCCATAACTGTGGGATATGTTTTCTGTAAAGAGTGTTGCATAATTAAATGTTAAAAGCATTTTTATGTTATAAGTTCACTGATATGTGGGCATTTCTATGAATAAAAGTATGTCTTTAATAGCAAGCAATAATCATATGAAAATGATTTACATGCAAACGGGACAGTTATCAGCAGTGTAACTGATCTGATAATGACAAAATAATCGAGTATCTGATGTCATGTGACAAGTCACATAAGCTTTTCCACTCTTGCAAACAGAGGTAGGTTATGAGGTGTGGAGAGACATCATGTATCACTGGAACATTAACAGACGGGGACCAATTTGCAATTAATATCAACTTTCTGACAGTGTGTGTGACATCCGTCAACTTTCCAAGAAGTGGCGCAACTGATTTACAAATATCGTGATAAATATGTACAGGAATTGAGGCAGTAGCCAATGACAGCACTAGGAGTAAAAGCTGCAGGATTGTGTACGAGTATACAAATATGTACGAGTATCGTACGAATTTGACAACTTGTTAAATCTTGTGAATTATTAAGACTTTCAGACTATGTTTGTACTGATTGGGCTATGGGTTTTGTGAGAAAAGTTTTAAGAAACAACAAATGCTTGATAAAATGTTTGATTTAGGGTTAAAACCAACACATACACACCATTGTGAATATTTGCCTTTGCAGCTTTCCGTCTCCTCCGTTTACTTCTCCTCCAACAATAATGGGCTGACTGAGTCCGAAAGGCCCTTTTGGTCTTTTCAGCTGAAAAAAGAGAAAAGAAAATATAATTATGTATAATATATAGGATTATTTAAAGGAAAAAGTACTGATTTACCTTACAAATATTGGATGTTACATTATAAAGCATTAAAAGCATGGCAAGTGTTGTGGTTAATATGCATTTATAACAAATATCACTTTAAAACTATCAATACAGAGGTAAAAGCATGGTAAGTTTTGTGGTTACTGTCCTTTTACCACACCCTTTCACAGTAAAACTAGGGTTACTGTGGTAAAAGCATGGTAAGTGTTGTGGTTACTGTGCATTTACAATAAGTATCACATTAAAACTACCAATAGTGTGGTAAAAGTAAGTTTTGTGATTACTGTCTTTTTACTACACTTATCACAGTAAAACTAATGTTACTGTGGTAAAAGCATGGTAAGTGTTGTTTTTACTGTGCTTCTACTACAAATACAACTTTGGAACTAATTGTACTATTTTTAATCTGATATGAATATCTAAGCCTATAGCACGTCACGTGACAGGCAGTGTTTAATCATATATTTTGAATTAGAAAGCAATGAAACCCAAAGTCTCCGTGGAAATGGCAGATATATTTGGCAGATTAATATCGACAAACAGAAAAGACATTATATCACACATTATTAGGACAGCGTATTTAAATAGGTATTTATTTACTAGGCTACTTACCAACAGCTGACACACGTGAACTGATGCCAAATATCGCGATGTGTTCGGAACGAGACTTCTTCAGCGCGATTTCCTACTAATAAAATATCATTTTAAAAATATCAATAAACAGCAAAACAATCCAGCTTCCCTGGCAATAAGACCAAAATAATAACATTAAATAAATACATAAACCACGATAAGATCTCGTGAATAAATGTTGATAAAACAGCTTCTCTGCTGCAGCCGACAGGCAGAAATAATCGAGCTGTGATCACGAAAGACGAAAAATTACGAAATAAACGTGTCCGTGGCACGAATCAATAGATTAAATTACGTGACCATATCACGAACGTTGGAGTTATCCGTGGTCTCACCACAGACTCAATCCGTGCTCCTATCACAGATTTTAGATCTGACTATAGCCAAGCGAGCAATAGGTGTAAAACGCCATCAAACTGGATTTTATGATGACAGGACAAGACAAAATTGCAACACAGTCGACATAAAGCTTTCAAGTGTCTAAACAAGTGAGCAACATCACACCATCCAGTGAGTGAGGTCAGGTTGTTGAGGTCCGTGGTGCCATCACGGGACTTCAGTTAGGCTAACAGAATCAGACTGAATTTTTATGATGGTAGGACAATGCAATAGCTACAATAACAGAGAGGTTAAAGTCTTTATGGTATTTGGTGTTGGAAAATAAATAAATACTTAAAATGTTGTGTTTCCAAATGAGAAAGCAAGTCCATTGAGTGAGATCTGTTCTCTGTCATTGAAACGGGTATCCGTGTGTGGACCACGGAAGATGAGTGTCATTGACTTGCGTTGGAGTTATCCGTGGTCTCACCACAGACTCACTCCGTGCTCCTACCACAGATTTTAGATCTGACTATAGCCAAGCGAGCAATAGGTGTAAAACTGGATTTTATGATGACAGGACGAGACAAAATGTCAAGTTAATTACATGCCATTGCAACACAGTCGACCTAAAGCTTATAAGTTCCTAAACAAGCCAGCAACATTACAACGTCCATGAGTGAGGTCAGGTTGTTGAGGTCCGTGGTGCCATCACGCGACTTTGGTTAGGCTAACTGAAACAAACCGAAATTTTATGATGACAGGACAATGCAAATGCAATAGCTTCATTAACAGTCAGGTTAACGTCATTATGGCATTTGATGTTGGAAAAGTTCACAAATACTTCAAATGTTGCGTTTCCAAATGAGAAAGCACGTCGATTGAGTGAGATCTGTACTCCGTCATTGAAACGGGTATCCGTGTGTGGACCACGGAAGGTCAGTGTCATTGACTTGCGTTGGAGTAATATCCGTGGCCGCATCACGGAATTTGGGGCGATTCCGTGATGGCTCCACGGATTTTCAGTTAAGGGCCCGTGGACATTTCACGGAATCCTGTGAGACCAGGTTGTCATGGATGTCCACTCTGACTTATGGTCTCCTATACTCACATAATAACCTCTCCCATCTAAGTATGACCTGAACCATTTTAGGACTATCCCAGAAAGCCCCACCCAGTTTTCCAGCCTGTCCAGAAGTATGTTATGATCGACAGTGTCAAATGCAGCACTGAGGTCGAGTAGTACCAGCACTGATATTTTGCCTGAATCAGTATTTAAGCGAATATCGTTTATTATCTTTATGAGCGCTGTCTCTGTGCTGTGGTGCGGTCGGAAACCAGATTGAAAATTGTCAAAGTATCCATTCGAGCATAAGAATTTGTTCACCTGATTGAAGACAACTTTTTCAATGATCTTGCTTATGAAAGGAAGATTTGAGATCGGCCTATAGTTGCTTAATATGATCTTATCCAGATTGCTCTTTTTCAGGAGGGGCTTGACAACTGCAGTTTTCAGAGAGTTTGGAAAACTCCCAGAGAGAAGTGAGGCATTTACCACTTCTAGAAGATCTGCTTCTAAACTGTTTAACACACTTTTGAAAAATGATGTGGGAAGTGTGTCAAGAGCGCAGGTTGATGTTTTAAGGTGCTGTACGGTTTCTTCCAAAATTTTGCCATCAATTTCTTTGAAATCAGACATAGTAACTACTTTCTCAGGTGGTTTGATCTGTCTGACCCCAGGGCAACTCAAGGATGAGCTGATCACCTTTCTGATATTATTGATTTTCTCAGAGAAGAAAGAAGCAAACTCATTGCACTTGTTCTCTGAGAGCATTTCACTGGGAATCTGGCTTGGGGGGTTTGTAAGTCTCTCTACAGTAGCAAAAAGAGTGCGTGTGTTGTTTAAATTACTGTTTATAATATTTGAGAAGAAAGTCTGTCTAGCTTTGCCTAGTTCCATATTAAAAGCATGGATGCTGTCTTTGTAGATGTTATAATGGACTACAAGTTTTGTCTTCCGCCACATGTGCTCTACTTTTCTGCATTGTCTTTTCATATTTTGCACTGCTGTTGAGTTTCTCCAAGGTGCTTTTTGTCTGCCATTCTTCTTCCTGACTTTGACAGGAGCAATATCATCAATTACACTTTTAACTTTTGAGTTAAAAGAATCAAGGAGAAAATCAACAGAGTCAGCATATACGCTTGGTGTTAAGGATATAGCCTTCATAAATAGTACACTGGTGTTCTCATTTAAGCATCTCTTCTTGACAGACACAGATTTAGCTTCAATGGCAGGAGAGATCAATATATCAAAGAAAATACAGAAATGATCAGACAGTGCTACATCCTTAATAACAATCGATGAAATGTTTAGACCCTTACTGATAAGTAAATCTAGAGTGTGTCCACGATTGTGTGTGGGTCCATGTACATGCTGAGTCAGATCAAAAGTTTTTAAAACACTTTTGATTTCTTTAGCCATGTTGTTTTCTGCACTATCGATGTGGATGTTAAAATCTCCAGCAATGGCAAAACAGTCAAACTCTGAGGTAATTGTTGATAACAGTTCTGTAAAGTCCTCAGCAAAGGCTGAAGAGTATTTTGGAGGCCTGTAAATACTGATAAGTGAAATGCGTGGAGCACCTTTTAACACAATACCCAGATATTCGAAAGACAAGTAATTCCCAAATGATATTTGCTTACATTGATAGATATCTTTAAAAAGAGCAGCTAGACCCCCACCTCTCTTACCAGCTCTGCAGACACTCATAAAAGTAAAGTTAGGGGGGGCTGCTTCATTGAGGATTGTTGCACTGCAGCTGTCTTCTAGCCAGGTTTCATTCAGAAGCATAAAATCCAGATTGTTTGTGGTTATTAAGTCATTGACTAGAAGTGATTTATTTTTAAGTGAGCGGATGTTAAAGAGTGCTAACTTAACAGACTTACTTTTCCCCACATCAATCTTAGTTTGACGTGTAATAGGCACCAGATTAGTTGGGTTTGCTGTACGGCTATTGAAGGCCTTAGACTTTCTATCTTGTAATAGAACAGCAATAGAGAAAGATACAGGCACACTGGGTTCCCGTTTGTTCTGTAAACATTTGAGAAAGTTACTGTTATCAAAACGGGGACCCGACACATATCACTGAGAGCTGGTATCAGTTGTTTTTGGTTCACCTCGAGCAGATGGAGGAGGGTGTGGGCCCTGGCATTGTGGCAGAGGCCGAAGAGCTCTCACAGGAGGGGGAGGGCGAGCTGGGCCTGCAGGCTTTGGTGCAGGCTTTGGTGGTAATGGTGCCTGTCTTTTTTTTGGTTGGTATCTGGGGGCTTGCGGCAAAAGAGTGGGATAGTCTGGTTCCAGCATGCACCAGTTCTTCCATTTTCTATGAGAAGCACAGAAGTGGCGATGCTGGGGAGAGGGTTAACGTGTCTGGTGAAAGGGGCTGTTGCTCTGGTGTTATCGGAGGCTGTAATATGCTGTCCTGGCTTCCCTGGCTGTTTTCCAGGAAGTCGTCCTTGGGTGTTGAATCTTCAAGCAGTTCTGATATGGCTGTCTGTGGTGAGCTCTGTGGGCAGGGCTCAGCTGAGATTGTGTCCGTGAGCAGAGGTTGTTGTGGTGGAGTGGTGTTATCATGTCCATTTTGCTGCTGAAGTGAAGTCCCGTGGTCATTCATACTGTATCCAGGTGTGTGTGTGCCGTTCAGATTGAGTGGATTGGCACACACTGCAGAAGGATGATTGAGGGAGAAGTAGATATTGTCCTTTAACACTCTTGAACCAAGTTTGTTTGGGTGATGGCCATCCCAATGAAACAGTTGTCTCTGACTCCAGAAAAGATTGAAATTGTCAATGAAGTTCACTGCTTTTATATTGCAGGTTTTTTGCAGCCACATATTAAGCCCAAGTAACCGTGAAAACCGGTTTGTTCCTCTTGCTGGGAGAGGTCCACTGATGAATGTTTGGACCTTCAGTCTTTTAAGTGTTTCAAAAAGTTCATGGAAATCCTTCTTAAGGAGTTCTGACTGCTCTTTATGAATATCATTCTTCCCCACATGTATGATGAGTCGATTTGCAGTCTTATGTTTCATCAGAATGTTCTGAAGTTCCCTGTTTACATCAGAAGTTGTTGCTTGTGGAAGGCAGCACGTAGTTGTATCCCTGCCGCTAATGTTTCTGATTATGGAGTCCCCCACTATCAGAGTCCTGGGCTCGGCTGCGCTCTGAGCTGAGTGCCGCTGTCTGCTCGACCTTGAGCGCCAGTTAGCATCAGTGTTAGCTACTTGCCCATTCAGTCTGTGTTCGATCACATTCATGTCACGCTTGGGGATTCCTCATTTACATTCCTTCGTACTTCAAATCTGTTCTCAAGATGTATAGGCGGAGGTAGGAGACCAGTGATTGCAATCCTTGTCAGAGCTGTATCTGGGGTAGAGGATGCTACTGCGGCAATATGTGTTGCTCGTGACAATCTGATGTCTCGAGTGCCTTTGGGTCTCGCTCCCTGTTTGTGCCATCGATTAGTAAGTCGATCCGCTTGTTTCTCTACCTGTCGAGGAGTACTAGTTTCATGGGACTCACCAGTATGCTGAGGGTGTCCATGACGAAGCTCTGTTGTGTGCTCCGTCTGGTTTGGTGGTCCCGTAAGTAACTTTGTTTCAAGAACTGCAATCCTTTGTAGAAGTCTGTGGCAGTTGGTGCAGCAAGTAGATTCCAGAAGAGGCATTTTCTCTTATCCTTGTAGGCAGTTGTGTTTTTCTTTCCCGGAATGTAAGCTGGTCGGGTAAAAGAATTCTCAATTTTTGTAGTAATCCAAACTTTGTCGTATGAGCACTGTGCTGATTTGCTGAAGTTAAAATTAGTTGATAAAAGGAAATAAAA
The DNA here is from genome assembly GCA_023718395.1 of Leucaspius delineatus. Classification (NCBI taxonomy): domain Eukaryota; kingdom Metazoa; phylum Chordata; class Actinopteri; order Cypriniformes; family Leuciscidae; genus Leucaspius; species Leucaspius delineatus. Next base: position 3,214,821 of record CM043367.1, on the reverse strand, counting down.
TAAAGGAAATAAAATATAAAAAAATAGGAGATAAAATGTAAAAGCGATAGAGCAAAGCGCGGAGCAGTAAGCAAGAGCGTCCGAACAGTAGCTGAGCAGGAAGTGAAGTGGAGTATCAAATATGCACAAACTGGCATTGGGGGAATACATACGCTATCTCGGCTGCAGTCTGAATGGAAGCGGTGTGATGTGAATTTGTGACAATTAGCATTAAGTGGATATAACTTGGGGTGAACATTTCTGTTTGATGAAAATTATTAATCATTTCAAAAGTTGGACCTCCCTCAGTCGATGATGGTGGATTTCATGATGGAAACTCAACAAGCCCAAATGACCAGGTAATAAATACCAATATAGACAACAATAATGAAATAGTAAAACACAAATCATATTAAGAAGCTAAAATGTTACTTTTTGTTTTTGTTTTTATTAATATGTTTAAATGTTGTGTTATGCACAATGTGAGGGTACTAGGAGAACAATATTCTAGCTATTATTAAATGTTTAACTTATTGATGGAATGAGATGCTTTTCTCTCCATTTTCCTTTAGATCTCTAATGACATGACTGATGAATCTTCGGATGCTACGGACTATGATGATGCCAACTATGTTCCAGATTCAAGTGGCAACTCCTCTGATACAAGTTCTAATAGTAGAGATCTAAAAATCATAGACAATCATCTTCCCCACAAAGTGTTAAAGGAAATATCATTGGGGATCGCTACAGCCCACAGTTCAGACACTACCAACAGTTCCAAGGAGCAGAGAAGTTTTAGTTCCTCAAAGATGAGCAGCGGCCATTGTAGTTCAGTGATAAATTGCAGTGACAGTTCATCAGAGAAGACATCGCACAGCTCCATAAATGTCACTTCGTTGCCAAACACAGCAAAACGAAGCAAGTACAATAAGAAACAATATTGTCTTTATTGTAATAAGGCCATTTCTAAATTGGCAAGACACCTCGAATCCGCTCACAGTACACAGCCTGATGTTGCAAAGGCTTTCAGTTTTAATAAGAGATCTCGCGAAAGAAAAGATTTGTTACGATCTCTTAAGAAGAGGGGAACTTTAACCTGTTAAGCTGCAACCCCACTTTTGAAAAATCCCCAGAAATGACATACCCAAACTGAAACAGATACAGTTCATGAACCCTTTGTACTAAAAGCACAAGTATGATCACATTTGAAAGCTGACACCTGGCAGTTTATTGTAAATGTAGAATTAATTATTGTCATAATGGAAAAAAATGGTTATAAATAGCTTCAAAGTTTTGTAAAGTTATTAGAAATGTATTTTTATGAAACATCTTCATGAAAATAAAATTGAAGTTGGCACTGTAGCAATCTAGAAATGCACTACAGCTAAAGCCACGTCTAAACATTTTATATTTAAAATCTGAAGATAGTACGTCTAAAACTCTGTATTTAGTTCAATGTTATTCAAAATGATATCATGTCATATGACTTTATTTTGATTAGACGCTAAAATGCTACTGATGTTTAGTCATCATCTAAGCATCTATTCAGTCTTTTGTCTCTATTGTTTTGTGGTGCAAACTGAGACCATTCAGTCTCAGTCTCTCCTGCACACATTCACACCTCTCCAGCCTGGTTATGGCTCTAAATATGCATTTCTTTTGTCTGCATTATAGTTACTAACGACTGGCTATTCACAGGCTATTCATAGGGTTTCAATCCCTAATTTCTTTTGGCAAAGTTCTCAAATTTTTTCTCAAATGCCCTTCTTGAATAAAGAAACATTTCAGTAAGCATTCCTATTTAGAAAAAAATCTTAAAAGAATAACAGTTAGGTGGCAGGTGCACCCAGGGCTAGCTAGCATGTTATCATCAATACACGACAATATATGAGATTAAAACCATGTTTGTGCTCCAAACTTACTTTATAACGCAAGTCGAGTGTTTTAAATCTTCTGTGATCTAATTTGGCTTTAGATAAAAAAATCAGACAGAAAATATACTATTTTATAGTATGCTGCACAATGATAGTCTATATATATTAGCATTACATTATAAATATAATCTATTATTATGAAAATACCTGGCATGGCTTGAAGAACACAGGCAAATCAAATATCATTGCAATCATGTTTATTGTCTTCAAAACATCTTTATCTGCATGTTACATCCATTACAGCGATCTCTGTTAGCTGTGTGTGTATCAGTGACGTCCTGGAATGTCACATGATCATGGCTCTTCTTCATGTTCCATATATGGACTATTACTGTGCATATAGCGCCTTCAGGCTATTGGTATGAATTGAAAACACAGTAAATCAGCGTATAGAGCTGGTAAGTCCCGCCCATCCGTAAAACCCCAAGTGGACCTCTAGGTTGAAAAATCGTCAATGCAAGTGAATGGGAGAAAATAATTATTTTCTGATCCCGTTTGAATTGTGCCATGAATGTGAACATATGTTGTATGTGAATTTTTTATATAATGTTTCATGTTACGAGTTTGACCGTATATTGTACGATTCTTTGTCTAGCAGTTGTGGAAAAGACATAACGAGAAAGACTACATGTCGCCTATGTGACGTCACCCCATAACACATTTCCCTCCACTTGTCAAATCATGGTGCTAATGCTGCGATAATCTATGGAGACAGATCGAGATGCCTGTGTGTTTTGTACCCAAATGTCACCATTCAAACCAAATGGGCTGTTCTTTCTTCAGATTTGCGTCGAAAGCAGCGAAGAGTTGTAGTCCACAAAGTGCTCTCACACAAAGTCTAACCGTATCAAACTTCTACCAGCTAAATTGTAGCATTCTTTACACGAAACATTATATTAAAAATTCACAGACAACATATGTCACATTCATGGCAAAATTAAAACGGGACCATTCACTTGCATTGACGATTTTTCAACCTAGAGGTCCAGTGGGGTTTTACGGATGGGCGGGACTTACCAGCTCTATACAGCGCTCATAATGATTACATCGACGCATTTGGGTATAAATTCAATAAATATTATTCCTGTCTATAGAAATATGATGTAAATCTATGAGAATCTATCAAAATTTCTCAAAAAAAAACATTTTTGAGCTAAAGCCCTGAGGGACGTTGTTTTGTGAATCACTTTCATGACGACAGCACAGAGTTTTTTATGAATGGGAGAGGATGACGCGCATAATTCATATTAAAGGTATCGACTCATTTTTTCATTTCATAACTCCTGACACAAATTAAGACATAACTGTCACTATGAGTTTCTCAGAATACATAGTGGTCAAATACTGAAACTTGAGTCTTATATCTTTTTAATGATGTATAGTTTGTCAAGGTATAACATTAAATCTGATAGTAACTTTGAATAAAAAAATAAAATAAAAAAAAAAACGCTTCAGTGCGCGGGCGCACTGGCAACGGTTAACAGGTTTTAACCATAATGCCACTGTGGCAAGCAGTGGTGATGGAGAAATGGTTGCTTGTCGAAGACCCACTAGAGTCAGACAATCTAATGACTTCAGTCACTGCAAGTTTTGTCAAGGGCTCTATGCAAGAGATTGTCTATGGAGACATGTCAGAAACTGCCCTCAGAAGTCTGTTGAGTTGGAGACTAGAGTTGGGCGAAAACGGATCCACATTGACCTACCAAAAGCTGATACAGTTCATGAAGCTGTTTGGAAGATTGCTTGTGAAATGAACCAGGATGACATTTCTTTAGTTGTAAGGAGTGAAAGAGACATCCTTAGTCTTGGCGAGTCAATGTACAATGGCAGGAAACCAAATGAGAAAAGAAATGATTACATTCGTCAAAAAATTAGAGAGATGGCAAGACTCTTGATAACTGCAAGAGCTACAACACCTTTGAAGAGCACTTAAGACCTTGTTATGCCCAGTAATTTCCCCCACGTGATACAAGCAGTGAGATCTGTTGCTGGTTATGACTTGAATAGCAACTCATATAAAATCCCATCATTGGCTTTAAAATTGGGTCACAGTTTGGCTAAGGTTGCAGGCATTGTGCAATGCAATGCCATCATTGCAAATCGCAATGCCGTCGCAGAGTCCGTCAAGCAATTCGCCACTCTGTATGAGAAAAGATGGGCGGAATCCATTTCAGGTGCTGCACTGGGTACACTTCATCAAGCCAAATGGAATAAACCACATGTTTTGCCCTTTACACATGATGTGTACCTGCTGCACAAGTTTCCTGCTACTGAGCGTGCTAAGTGCATGAAGGACTTTGAGGAAGACCCCAACATCAAAAGCTTTGGGAATCTTGCACAAGTGACTTTGACGCAGGTGGTACTATTTAACAGAAGAAGGCAAGGGGAAGTTTCAAAACTGGAACTCCAGGCTTTCACATCCAGAAATCGTACAGAGTTGAATCCTGACATTATGATGGGCCTTACTGAGTTTGAGAGGAAGGTTGCAAAGTACTTTGACAGAGTTGAGATTCGTGGTAAAAGGTCACGAATGGTGCCCGTGCTTCTCACACCTGACATGATCGCTGTAATGGACCTCCTCATTAAAAACAGGAATGAGTGTCAAGTCCACACAGAGAATGTGTACTTGTTTGCACGCCCATGTGTGCTTTCCCATTACAGAGGCTCCGACTGCTTCCGCAAGTATTCAAAACAATGTGGTGCAAAAAACCCAGAGTCACTCACCTCAACAAGATTGAGGAAACAAGTTGCCACTTTGTCAATAGTACTAAACTTAAAAGAAAATGAAATGGATCAACTTGCTACCTTTCTAGGACATGATATACGGGTCCCCAGGGAATTCTATCGGCTTCCAGAGAGTACCCTGCAGCTTGCAAAAGTTAGCAAACTGTTGATAGCAATGGAAAAAGGAAGACTGTCAGACCTGCAAGGGAAATGGCTGGATGACATTGAAATCAATCCTGAAGGTGAAATTCAGTTTTAAATGTAGTTTTATAAGTACTTCTCATATCTCATTTATAATTGTATTTAGTCTTTTTTTTTTAAATACTTGTTTTTTTTTTGAAGAAACCATTGCTGACCTACATCAACATGAAGGTATACTGACTTATGTGATTATATCTTTAGGTTATGACCAGGGAGACAGACAGTAGAGACCTGATGATAGTGTTAGATGGGCTTAAAGGAACAGTGGTAAATACATTTAAAAAGATGGGAGAGATTATGTATAAACATGGTGCTGAATTATTTAGAATCATTGATAGAAAGAAGGTGGACAGGTTTTAATCAATTAAGTCTAAACAGCAGCAAGAAATAAAGAAATAGTGAATGAGAGAAGACAACTAAGAAAGCAATAGTTACAGTACATGATAAAGGTAATTACTGTTTTGCAAAAAGTCTGGTTAGCAGTACATAAGGAGTAAGTTAGGACAGACTTTTATTGGGATGTTATGTCAAATGGAAAAAGGTAACTTTGAACATTTAAAGTAAGCGGTAAAGTAAGAGGTAGAGGAATAGTCATCTTAAAAGATTACTTAGATACAGGAAACAATAGAGAGGTGGGCCTTCTTCTTGATATCCCACCATGAGGAGAGATACAGTATACCTTTTGATATGAGTGGGCCTTTTCAAGCCAGCAGATTCAGACTTCCACTAAGCTCTTTTGTTTGACATTGATGTTGATTTCATAGAATAATACAATCAAACAAACTCATTGTCATTAATGCTCATATTTCATTTTTACTTTTCAAAGGCTCAAGAACTGAGACTTCTGGGGATCGGACACTTCTGAGGCACTCGCATGCTTCAAAAGTGAACAGCACGAGTAAGATAGGATGTGCAGTATATCGGGAGACTTGGAGTGGGTTAGACATGATTTTGACCACTTCATTAAGTTTTGTTTTGTAGAAAGTGTTTCTTTAAAGTGAATTTTGTTTTGTATAAATTGTATCTTAATTTTAATATTTTTTTCATCAACGAATTGCATGTATTTAATAAATAAGCAAATATAGCAGGCTATAATCATGGAGGCACCGGCGCGCCTTGCACTGCACGTTAACTGGAGCGCATCTCATCATAAATTAACCGAAACTAAGTGTATGGCTCACAGAGAATATTAAGAAATATATCTAAAGAAAGCTTGAAATGTCTTTAAACGAAACAATTCAAAACGAAAAGAAATAGGCAACTCTCTGATGTAATCCACGCATTTCTCAATATAGGCGCGTTCACTACGGAGATGGCGATCGTCAACTTCATCTTTGCTTCATCTCAACTTCCCTGGCGCTACCCCATGGTTATAACGGCCCACGTATTAAAAAATAGTCGGGTTTAAATCGGGCTCGGGCTCATAATTACAGTCAATGTGTCGGGCCGGACTCGGACACAACGTGCACGGGCTCGGGTAGGGTCGGGCTTGATTTTGAAGATAAATTAGCCACAATGTCATCTATTGTCTCAGAAGGTTAGCGCTGACAGTGGGTGGTCCATTTCGGATTTTATTCTTCTATCGCACTGACAGTTCACATTATAGCGCTTTACTTAGTTGAATAGGCTAGGCTACTTCTATAGGCTATATCAGCTTCTGCTGAACCACAGAAAGTTAAACCATCACAGTAGAAACAGTTTTACTGCTGCTGTTAAAGTAATAACGTTATCTGTGTTAGTCAATTCGCCTCATTCGGGCTTCGCGTATAGCGCGCCGCGCGAAACACTTTCGCGCCGCAGGACCTCTAGAAGCGCGTAAACGCGTCTTTACATTGCCTTAACATTGAAATCACTCGCACCAGACACTCAAAAGTGAGTGAGTAGGCCTAATCAAAAAACCTTCGCTTTAGCCTCAATTGAATGAAACACCGTATTTGTAACTTCGGCCATTCTCAGTGGTGTGACTGGGACACTTGCTTGTCATCATAGGAACAGATAATCAGATTGTAATGTTTTTATTCCCGCTTCAGTAATATGCTGAATATGCAGCGTAAAAAAAGACCTGCAACCGTCTCGCAAGTGTTGATAGGCTATTACTCGTGAGGTGTAACCAATCATATAGTGCCGTGGGCGGGACATTGAGCAAGTGTGCAGAGTGGTGATTACAGAGAGGCAGCGGAGCCAGTCAAAGTAGCGCATTTTAAAATAAAATTGACTTTAAACAAACCACGGATCCGTGATAAGTTTTGTGATCCGCCTCGCCACTAGTGTAGTAGCACTGATCACTTTGAGGGGGGGATAAATTTATCCCCACCGGGGATAAAAATAATTAAGCAGAGGCAGGGATAGCCTACATTGACCAGAAAGGGGGAAATCCCACGCACTGAAAACGACTCTTCCAAACACCAAACATGCGCTCGACTAAACCCCTTGGGTTTGAAACATTCGTAAATGAGTAAATATGTGAGTGATTTGCGCGTAAAGAGACCTTCCAGAAAACTCTTCTCCTGATTCACAAATACTTCGTAAACGTCAGATGTGATAGTGAAATGTGTGTGCGTTGATGAATTCCAATCAGTCGTAAAGGGGACGCGCGTGCACACTCATTCTCAATTACCATAAATCCCGCCCATTAAATCTGACTGACAACTATATATGGGCATCATATTATGACACCAAACGAAGGATTTCAACATGTCTTCTCAAAAGCGAATGAAAAAGATACATTTCTCAGATGCAGATATTGAAGTTTTATTATCAGAATTTCATTCAAAACGGCACATTTTATTTTCAAGCGTACATAGTGGCGTACCAGGTCCTAAAAAAAAGGAAGCTTGGCAGCATATACAGATGCAGTTAATGGAGTTTCATCTGTTAATCGCACAGTCCCAGAAGTGAAAAGAAAATGGTTCGACATAAAGCTTGACTGCACAGCACTGTTTTGTGATTAAAGTGTTCCGTTTGCAGATGCTATTAAAACTAAAAAGAAAAAACGTATGTAATTACTATATATAATATTTTTTCAAAATGCTGTGTAAATATGTACCCGATTACGGTGAATTAAAATGCAGCCTTATTAATTAGCAAAACGTTCGGATGTTAAACGCACTATTTACGCGTGGCTGGGAGCAGGTGTAGATTTCTTTCGTACCAACTAACATTTGGAAAATACGAACATTTTAATGAATCCGAAAATTTACGCCAGAACCACTTTACACACGATTTACACAAAAATTCGTTCTGCTCGTGTTTCATAAATGAGACCCATTGTGCGCATATGAGCCTGGTTGTAGCGCAGTTGTTCAGCTGTTGTTGGGTGCAAGTATGGCGTAAACAAGAAATCCTTCTGAGCATACCCACTGTCACCAAGCAAAATTCCATTATGATCTCTTCTTTCAAACTGAGTATACAGAGATGAGTTGAGGAAAATTCGGGAATCATGAGTTGCACCTTTCCACCGTGCAACAATGTTTGAAAACTCTAACTGGGGAGTGCATACACTCAAAATAATACCTCATCATTTGAATGTGTATTAATCATGTGGCAAATTTCCACATAAAATTTTTACATTAATAAATCTGTTTGTAATCATGTCTGTCGGATGTAATCAAACTATTTCTATCTGAATTATCACAATTACATTGACCTAATGTAATAGTCCTTAAAATCAAACTTAACTGTATTACATTGACCTAATTTAATTTTCCTTGAAAGTCAAACTTACTGTATTACATTGAACTAATGTAATTTTTCCAGAGTAAAATGTAACATGTATTACACTGACCAATGTGTTTTTCTATAGGTCTAACAGAATGTCACAATGTAATGCATTTTTTCATGAGTAAAATATAAAAAATTGACTATATTGTGCTGATCTTAGAATTGCTTCCATGCATGTCTTTCACATTGTTGCATACATTAAAAATATGCCATTACAGTGTATGCACACCAAAAAAGCAAACAAATCAAATAGCAAGTCAAATAGTTTATTCATTTCATAATGCTATAAACAGGTATAACAGAAATGCAGACAAAACACATCATGTAAAAAAAAAAAAAAAAACACGATCTACTCAAACATCTTCAGCAAGCCTTTGTCCATCCAGTTTCAGTTTATGAAAGACCTCGAAAGTATGCTGCAGGTTGGATAGGTACCTCAGATCCAGAGAATAAATTATGCCCATAAGCAAAGTGATGGCACACAGCACAGTCTGAATTTCCTCGAGTACCTCTACTCCCTGAATTACAATTGACACTTCTTTTGGTGGTTGTTGTGCACCCTCCGCATGGATCACACAGTAGGACCATCTCCTCTTTTGCTTTCTCAGCCTGCTCACAGTACTTGAAATTGGAGAACACAAAAACACAAACATAGTGTGTGTGTAATGGTCAAAACAACAAAACATCCCAATAAACTTGCATTACAAACAGAAATATATATATATACAGTATATATATATATATAGTGGTGTCCAAAATTATTAGAACGGTAATATTTTTTAATGTTTTAAAAGAAGTCTCTTCTGCTCACCAAGGCTTCATTTATTTAATCCAAAAACAGTAATATTGTGAGATATTTTTACAATTTAAAATAATTTTTCTTTTTAAATATATTTTAAAATGCAATGTATTTCTGTGTTGGTAAAGCTGAATTTTCAGCATCATTACTAGTCTTCAGTGTAACATGAAAGCTTTTATAACATTATCACTACCGTTTGGAAAGAAATTAATAATTTTATTCAGTAAGGATGCATTAAATTGATCAAAAGTGACAGTATGTATAGACATTTATTATGTTGCAATTATGTTGTTCTATTTCAGATAAATGCTATTCTTTTGAACTTTCTATTCATCAAAGAATCGTGAAAAGAAATTGTACACAACTGCTTTCAACACTGATAATAATAAATGTTTTTTGATCATCAAATCATATTAGATAGCCTGGCAAGCCAGACCTACATCAAGATGTTAGGTCTGGAAACTCACCATAGACGCGGTTTAATCCGAGGGGCGGGATAAACGGCTGTCTTTCAAATTCCCTCTGCACGCTTTACAGCGTTTTTCCCAACAGCGGAGCTTAGTTGATAGATTCAACTTTTGCCATATCTGGCCGGCAAAACGACGAACACATCTTCCTTTTTTTAAGAATGACTTAAGTGCCGTTCTTTGCTCTTTTCTGAAAGAAAAACTTAACTCCAAGTCCTCCAGAGTCGCGGCCAAAGCCGATTCGAAAGACCGTTGTTCTCCATCAGCAGCCGTCATTCTTTGTTTTCAAGTGGCAGCCGTCGCAACTCTGTCGTCATATGTTAAGCCCGCCCCCGCCTACTCTATACACGACGTGATTGGCCTGACCCAATTTAGGTTTTTGCAGATAGAAGGTCTATAGGGACGTCCCGCGTGACGTCACGCCATTTGGAGCAGCCATTTTGACGGTATAGAAAATGCTAAACCGCCGGTGATAATACAGGTCGTCGCGAAATATTCACCTATTCTTCTATCATGTCTGAGCGATGCTGTGCAGTTGGATGCAAATCAAAGAGTTGCTGACCCATCCGGACTCGTGATACCGATAGACTGCTAAGCTTTTGTATGCTTTTAATGAAGCTCCGGTGTAGCGTGATGGGAAGTGAATAAGGTAGCTGTAAATGTCACCGAACTCAATGTCAGGAAGTTTTTCTACACATTTAATGCCTGTAAAAAGAACTTGTGGTGCTTCATAAGGATCTATGATTCCTAATTCCTTTATCTTACTCTTGTATATTTCTTTTTGTGATGACATGATGTGAAGAGTTGCCTAGCTGACGGCCGCTGCGCTAATAATAGATAGTGGTCAGTGTTCGTCTAAACCAGTGACGGCGACGCTGAAGTGTGTGAGAACAAATGAATAACATCAGTGCGAACCACGAACATTTATTTATTTGGATTAAATATTTAAATATTAAATTTTAATCGTTCTGTGTCATTTTTCAATGTCAATCTTTTCACTATTTACATGTTTATGGCCAAAATGCTATAATATTCAAAGTTGACTGTCATTCTCCTCTACCCTCTGTAGCCTACATTAAATAGCCTAACGTTAGCCTATTTAACATCGTTACAGGCACCTCGCGAGCATTCTTTCATTCAACTATTTTAAAAGACTGGAATAAACACCAGCACACACAAGCAATCTTTTTTTATAGTCAATTTAATTAAAAAATGTAAACCCAACAGGTATGAAATGTCAGAAAGAGAAAAAAAAAAAAACTGTTAATGGGAAGACGAGCATATATAGGACTGCTGCAGCTTAGTGGATAAATATATTTAGCCTATTTTTTATTCAGATTGCACAGTTGGAAAGAAAATATATTTATAGGAACATTTCAGCAGGCTCAAGATAATTAATACAGTGACCATTATTCATTATTTTTATCAATTCGCAGCCATAAAACATGTGATAATCCGCATTCTCATGTATGCAGGTGCGCTGAAGTATTCCGTCAAAATGGCTGACACGCGGCTAGGGGTCACGTGACTGGGAGATCCCTATAGAGAGTTGCTAGACCCCCCCTGGCTGCGAAATACATTTTGCTGCCGCTAGGGTGCGTCTAGATTTCTAGGCTACATATTAGAGTGATTTCTGAAAGATCATGTGACACTGAAGACTGGAGTAATGATGCTGAATATTCAGCTTTGATCACAGGAATAAGTTACAATTTAAAGTATGTGGATCCTGGATATGTGGATTACTGTTTTTGTGGTATTTTGGATCAAAAGATAGCCTTGGTGAGCAGAAGAGACTTCTTTTAAAATCTTAAAAGATTTTTCTTTTTATAGGCCTGTCTATTTCTTAAAATAGATTTGTGTATTTAAAACACAAATTAAGATATTTTTGATGAAATCTGAGAGCTGTCTCACTCCTTCATAGGCTTTTTTGTAATTGAAACTTGCCGGCCCAGAAGGTTAGTAAAGACAATGTTTAAAATAGTCCAAGTGACTACAGTGGCTCAACTTCAAATTTATCAAGCGACGCAAATACTTTTAGTGCGCAAAAAACAAACAAAAATACAACAACCGCTTCTGGGTTGTACATCAGCACGTAGGCTCACTATTGGCTGATGCTGGTCATGTGTGTGATGCATGTGATGTACAACACATAAGCGCTGTGCTGTTACACTACATGAACTCACACAGAGGCACACATAGAAGAAAATGAATAGTTGAATAAAGTCGTTATTTTAGAGTAATGACAAGTCGCGTATTTGCGTCGCTTGATAAACTTAAAGTTGAGCCACTGTAGTCACTTGGACTATTTAAAACAGTCTTAAATAACATTTAAGCCTATGAAGGAGTGAACCAGCTCTCAGATTTCATCAAAAATAACTTAATTTGTGTTCAGAAGATGAACAAAAGTCTTACAAGGGCTGGAACAACATGAGGGAGAGTAATTACTGACTGAATTTTCATTTTTGGGTGAACTAACCAAATAGCCAAAATGTTGTGTATCTTTGCTATTTGAACAACTCCTTTGGCACTGTGGAAGACTTTGATGAGCCTGCAAGCAACATGTAAATGAATGTTGATTTAGTTAATCATGTGAATGTTTTCTTAATCCATGGTCATAATAATTGCATTGTAGCTGCCTCATAATACACTCCTGAGGTAACGTAAATAAATAAAATAAAAAAATGACAGTCTCAGCTGCTTCTCGACACTTTTACTTTATTATAACGTTACCCATTCATAATCATATGAAAAAGAGGTCCACCAGTCGACCATCTTAAGTGCTGACTGATGGTGACACGGTGCGCATTTACCTCTCTATGGATGTCCCATTATTCCCTATGCCATCTGCAGTGCCCTTCGAACTGAACATGTTCGCTCCCTTCGGATTCGAATCTCACTCAGATGGCGGAATCGCCTCTGTTACGTCAACTACAGTCGATTGGAACGCACCTTGAATCACTCTGGCGACTCATTACCTGAGTAAAAGATTCGTTCGAAATGAACGACCCATCACTAGAGTAGATTGTATATTTTTACATTTAGATATATCATTATCCAGGGGTGCAAACACATGTATGGTCAAAAAAGAGAGAGGTAATCGAAGCCCTCGTCCCGCGGCAAATATCCAGATACTACATTGCCACCATCCCCAACCCACCCCTATAGGCACATAGAGTCAAATAGAAAAACTATCTTGCACTTCTTCTTCTTGTTTTACTGCTACTTCCTGAAAACAATTTCACCTGATGATTTGAATAGCTCTTTTTGTAAAGAATTAATAATTCTAGGATGATTGGGGTAATTGTGTAGGGTAGGCCTAGTGCATCTGCATAGAAACTAATAAACAAAATACAAATATAAATACAATAAAACACAAATACACGAGAAATAAAGCAGTGCTTTATGTTTTTCAGGTAAATTAACTGTATTAAGTATTAATACAGTTTATCTTTTGACAAAACGTGATTTTTCTCTTTTTCTTTTGTTGTTTGATTAACTTTGGTTACACAAACAGCTGCAGGTATATTGGGTGCTGTCCCTTTAAGACGAATGCACGTATCTAATACCGGTAATGACACACATCCGTTTTATTTTGACTGTGTTTACGGGGAAACTCGTTGAGACGGACACTGGCTTAATTTTTCGTGCACATGTCTGTTCAAACACAAATAGATAAGAAAGAAAAGGGAATTCGGTGTTCACGAACTTCACGTGCTGTCTGCGACTGCTGGCTCTGTGCGCCGACAGACCATCTACATTTGGATGTTAAACATAATATATATAGCCTGATACAGCAAAGACAACGTCGGCAGTATTGACAGCAATATAGGCTACAGAATATTTCGTTCTGTAGACCTATTGACAGGGGCAATATTTGAAAATCGATAATTAGGCCTATTTTTTAAATTACAATTATATATGCATTTGTCAAAACCGAGAGACTTTCAAGCATCAAAATGTAATTTATTGATATGTATTTGCGCCTTCTATTTTGTCTGAAAACTTCCAACACTCTTGCGTGTCGCATAAAAAATAGGCGTCGGTTGCGGTTCTATTTCTAGCACGCGGTTTCGGCGCGGCTCGAGAATTGTGTGTGTCACGCAGGCATTGTGCTCTAACACAAGCTCTAACCAGTTAACATGAGAGCCGACATAAAAACGGACACTCCACGCCACGCAGAGAGAAATGTGATGCAGTGGCAGATCCAGAGTGAGACAGAAACACTAGTGGTTCACGCTTGCGCACATACTGCTGATTTGGCGCGCAGTGTTCTGATTCGCTTATTTCCTATTTACTTGTTGGTGGACGCAATCCAGAATTACTGTTGGTTAAATTATAATCAGACCCTCTCAAACCCCCCCCCCCCCCCTCCTCCTTAAAAAAAAAACTCTTCGGATCTGCACGATTCACACAAGTCACCCAAACTGACGTGAAAAAAGCGGGAGGCGCCGAAAAGCGCGCTGTTTGCACCCCTGATTATCTGTTATATATTACTGATTTTATGCTTTTAAAAAAGATGCCGCAGAATGTGACGTCATATCACGACCGTTGCAAAGTGCGGAGAACTGTCAGTAATGCGATCGCTTCCATACTGTATCACCAGAAAATGAGATTCTTATAGTTTAAACAATGCACAAAACAAAACACCTCAGAATTACAGACAATTGTAACATCTCACAGACTTAAAGCTAATGGTAAAACTACTGATTTCAATGTCAACGGAAACGGGGGGGGTTTTTCACCATAGAATACAGCTTCGCCCAACAAAGTGTACATAAAGAGGGGGGAGGGGGAACTTATTTTAACTGTGACTGGCTAAGAAATTGCCTTGTTATTGTTAGAAATGTCTTAAATAACGTTACTCACCCAACTTTAGCAGGATCCGTCGAAAGTTCTCGAATGGCGGCTAAATAAGTTTCTCGAACACAGTCCACAGCTCTCAGTGACACGCGCAGTAGGCGGGGTCAGGCCACAAACGTAAATTTCATTCATTAATCCAAGTAAATTCACTCTCATTACATGTACAACGTAGGTCATTTACATTTCTTCAAAAAAACAAAAATACATCTCCTTATAAATGTATAATATTTGAATTGATCTAAAATGAGTGATTTATGGTCATCCAATGAATGCCCATGAGCACTTTTTTGAGTGTACACCTTGGACATTTATGGAAAACCAGTTCTTTCGGTTCCTGTATTCCTCAGCATCTGGAGTAGAGGGACGCTTAATGGGAATATGGGTTCCATCTATGCAACCTATGACTCCTGGGAAATTTCCATATAGAATAGTACCTTGTAGTTAGCCTGGGTTCTAGCATCAGGGAAGTTTATGTAATGTGGTTTTAAATGATGTTTTATTAACAAGGTTCGGGAGGAGCACGTTCAGATAATTAACACAAGTGGAAAGCACTCAGCAATCAATGGTGAGAGGTATAAATACTCAGCAGTCTCACCTCATTCCATTGACAGTTTTTGCAGCAGTTTAGTAGCTTCTTCTCAGCTCTGCAGCCATGTCTCAACGCCCAAGCTCTTCCTCTGACGAAGAAGCAAACTTTGCCAGGGAGGCACCTGCGCATTCCACCGGTCCCACGACCATACCTCCTACGCCGGATGTTGCACCTGAGCACCAGGCTTCTTCTCGCGGCCGCACACCGGCCCGAACAGCCCTGCGCTCACCAAGGCGCCGTGGCCAGTCTTCACCACCCCCGGCAAGACTTCCATCTACTTCTCCAGCTTCCTCCTACCGCTCGGCCGTTCCGACGATCCCACCTATCGGGAAATGGACCGTAGCCGGATTAAGACAAGCACTGGGGAATTCAGACATACAAGCTTCGCGGAAAATGAACAAGGCGGAGCTGTATGATCTGTTCGTTTCCTTACAGTCAACTCCCAAGACGACCCACAGGCAGAGCAAAGCCCGTAGGGCCCAAAAATCGCCTGCCCAGTCACCACTATCGTCTTCCCGCACAGGATCCGGATCGCTTCGTCCACCAAAACGCAGCAACAGGCCTTCAGCGAGCCTGGGCCGCGCACCAGATTCCGCTATGGCATCCCCACCTCTCGATGAGGCCCAGCCCTCCACCATGGCTTCTGCTGCCACAGCGCAGCAAGTAGCCGGGCCCAGCGGCCTCCCCACAACCACTCAGTTTTTTACTCCTGCTGTTTCTAACCCTTTTCCTTTTCAGTGGCCTCCAGCTCCCGTCGCAGACATTAGCACGGGCCTATCACTGATAGCAGCACAGGCACATCCATTTCAACAGTCTCATCCAACAGGTTACATCCCCGCCCACTTTCAGTGGCCTGCAGCTCCAGCAGCTCAATCAAGCACTGGCCCGCCTCCGTTTGCAGCTCATTCACACAATCCTTCGTATCCTGCAACTAACTTTCCTTTTCAAGCCACAACAGGTCATCCAAGCGTGAGGCCGCCGCCGACATTCGCAGACCCGGCTCACGCCCTTCCCAGCTCTATGTTACAAAAATCACCTTATTCTCTGTTCACAGCAACACCGATGCCCGTGCCGTCCAACGCAGTCGCCATGGAACCACCACCAGTATCCCAAAACATTCGTGCACAGATCCTTTCAGAAATTCAGGATGCTGGCTCCAGAGGCGGATCAATTCCCAACTCCAGTTCCTCGCTATTCAGAACTAATATTCCCGTAACCCATCCGTTAAAACCTCTGCTTGACGCATCACTCGACACTATCCTCCAAGCAGTATCTCCCAGGACCCTTCAATCCTATGTTACTGCTTGGAGATGTTTTAAAACGTTCCATGTCTCTTATAACTTGCCTTTCCCTGATTTTTCTCTTCTCTCAATCACCTCTTTTATCTCCTACCTTAATATCTCTAAGGGCCTGCAAGTTGGGTCCATCAAAGGTTATTTAAGCGGCATCCAGTTTTTTCATAAATTGATGTACGGCGCTCCCTCCTCTGAGATAAACAATTCACAAACCTCACTCCTGATTAAAGGGATTCAAAGATCCCAGCCTACCCGTCCCGACGCCAGGCAACCTATAACGCTAGACATTCTCACCATTTGTATTCGCGCCCTTCGCACAGGCTACCAAACTCTTGATATCGCTCGTACACTCGACGCCATGTTTATCTTAGCCTTTTTCGGTTTTCTTAGATGCTCAGAACTCGCCATCACTTCCAAATTTGACCCAAAAATCCATCCCACCATCTCAGACTTATCAGTACTAGATGGCGAAACCATTTCATATTTGATCAAACAAAGTAAGACTGACCAAACCAAAAAAGGTCACTTCATCTACATTTTTAAACTCGCTTCGCAAATCCAACCATACCAGTCAATTCTGGCATATCTGCAATGGAGAAGTTCTCAGGCTAAATCTCCTCTGGAACCCCTGTTCTTAGATGAATCCAAAAAACCCGTGACACGTTTTTGGTTCCAGAAACACCTCAAATCCGTTCTCCAACAGTCAGGCGTTCCAGCAAAGAATTTTTCAAGTCACTCATTCCGCATCGGGGCAGCAACTTCAGCAGCCCAAAAAGGCCTCTCCCAACAGCAGATTCAAGCCCTTGGGAGATGGTCCTCCGATGCTTTCCAAAGCTACATCAGGACCAACCGGTTCCATATTAAAAAAGCCCACCAAACCCTCATCGAGTATAAAAAAAAAACAAAAAAACAAAAAAAAACCCTTTCTCTTCTTTACTGTCTCTTCTTTACTGTCTCCTCTTTCTGTCCAGCGAGCATTGGTCTCACAGCGGACGGAGTGAGAACTTCCCAGTGGAGCACTTACATTTTCTCTTTCATCCAGCGATGCAGTATGAGAAACTCCTGGGCAAGCACTCACCTTCCTGTTTCCTTTCCGTCCAGCGAGCATTGGTCTCACAGCGGACGGAGTAAGAACTTTCCCAATGGAGCACTTGCGTTTTCTCTTTCATCCAATGATGCTGTGTGAGAAAATCTCCTGGGCAAGCACTCACTTTCCCGTTTCCTTTCCGTCCAGCGAGCATTGGTCTCACAATGGACGGAGTGAGAACTTTCCCAGTGGAGCACTTACGTTTTCTCTTTCATCCAATGATGCAGTATGAGAATCTCCTGGGCAAGCACTCATTTTCCTGTTTCCTTTCCGTCCAGCGAGCATTGGTCTCACAGCGGACGGAGTGAGAACTTTCCCAGTGGAGCACTTACGTTTTCTCTTTTCATCCAATGATGCAGTGTGAGAAAATCTCCTGGGCAAGCACTCATTTTCCTGTTTCCTTTTCGTCCAGCGAGCACTGGTCTCACAGCGGACGGAGTGAGAACTTTCCCAGCGGAGCACTTACGTTTTCTCTTTTCATCCAATGATGCAATGTGAGAAAATCTCCTGGGCAAGCACTCACTTTCCTGTTTCCTTTCCGTCCAGCGAGCATTGGTCTCACAGTGGACGGAGTGAGAACTTTCCCAGTAGAGTACTAATGTTTTCTCTTTTCTTCCAGCAACGCAGTGCGAGGAAGTCTCAGAGGCAAGCACCCACCTTCCTGTTTCTGTAAACTACAACCGCTCCCGTTTACAGACCAACAGGGGACGTCAGCCGGGCAGGGAGCCTCCATTACGGGCCTTCCCGGTCAAGCATCCAGGCCTCCTTGAGATACCAGCCCGCCAACTCGGCACTCATTTGGGGGATCTTTAGTCCGGCGGCTGTCCTCTGCTTTAGCTTTGGGGGGAGTACTCTGGGTTCGGGCTGAACTCCGAGCTCGGAGCCCTCCCTCCGGACAGCACGCCATATACGCATTAAACTTACCCATTCAAATTATATGTAAGTGTGGACTCGTGAAATGATGTTTTATTAACAAGGTTCGGGAGGAGCACGTTCAGATAATTAACACAAGTGGAAAGCACTCAGCAATCAATGGTGAGAGGTATAAATACTCAGCAGTCTCACCTCATTCCATTGACAGTTTTTGCAGCATCCCTCCACCACCCCTTCTCCACACTTCTAGTACTAAACACTTACATAGGGGGAGTACTCTGGGTTCGGGCTGAACTCCGAGCTCGGAGCCCTCCCTCCGGACAGCACGCCATATACGCATTAAACTTACCCATTCAAATTATATGTAAGTGTGAACTCGTGAATTCACAAATGGCCCTGCACAAATGGTTCACTGACACCACATAAATCCCCAGTTTCTTGATGAAAGGTGCCACATGCCAAGAACCTTAAAGTTATGAGCACCTGGAGACAAACTGGAATAGGCTGTCCTCTTTGGGTCACAGATGAAAGCCTGGGTTCTAAGAGTGAAATTATCTCCACTGCATTTACTTTATGCATGTGGAAACAATCTCGAAAACTTATTTCATCAAAACATTGCAAGGGGTCACTTCTGTCTGCAAGAACTCTCCTGGCTGGTGGAAAGCGCTGATCATCATTGACATAGTCCAAGTAATCCATGTGTCCTCCAAATGAAATTAATCTGAAGCTAAACCTGCCTCCTGGTAGGTTTAATTTAAGCCTCAATTTAGTCCTGAAGTTGCTCTAGTCTTCCTCCAGGAAATTAGCCTATTAAATTCTGGACTAGACTAAGTCTTAGACTTTTTAAAACCATGACAGAGAAAGCACATTTCTGTTAATCTGATTTAAATGGCCATTTTAGTCTAGGACTAGGCTTAATCTTGGTCCGGGAAACCACCCCTACTACACTTTAAAATGTTGAACTGATTAAAATCTCTGTGATAATTTTACCATTATCATGAGGAATTTCACTTTTAAGTACATCATTTTATTATGTGTACAAATACTAAGACCTGTTCAGGCCCAGTGCAGGGCCAGTTACGTGTCACTGATTGGCTGAGACTCATGCCAGTTATGGCCCATTTGTGGTACTAGTCTTTAATCCAGATCTCTATCATATGTCTCCATCATAACACATTTTATTTCTACTTGGAGAACAGTGACCAGAAAAATAAAGCCAAATTTGATTTGATTTGATTTGTTCCATAATAATAATTTATCAGGAAAGAACCCATTTCATTGTCTACAATGGTTTAAATGTAAAGTAAATTGCTTTGGTAACATTTATGATGACAAAGGGCTGAAATCATTTCAAGATATGAAGGCTCTTTTATTTACCAAAGAGTAGCAATGGACTCACCGCGCCTTTAAATGAGTGCATATGAGGTGCGTAGACAAAAAATTCTAATTAGATAGGTACTTCAAGAGAGGCCGCACAATCCACCAATGACAAGAGACGTCAAAAAGCGAGATAAAATCAAATGCTTTTACTGATAAAACTGGCAAATGTTTCGGTCACATGTGACCTTTCTAAATGACAAGCTTACAATACTAAGAGCCATCTTAATTTATGAAGTCACATGGTTACATCAATCACATGATCAACCAAGCCAAGACCAATAAATGATCCAAACACAAAAAGAGAAGTACCTCTCTTTCTTTTCTTTTTTTTTACCAGGAACTTCGCATTAGATCTGGGCTTCACGCATATGGAGTTCCCTGGGATTCACAACTACCTGTACATCCCTTGTGAATTATTATTCTTGGATGGGGGGTGTTGGTTACAATTTAATTGGGCGGTTTTCCCAGACAGGGTTTAAATTAAAGGGGGGGTACAATGGTGTTTCGTGTATTCAGAGTTGTTTACAGTGTTAAAGAGATGGATTCTCATGCTAATCCTGAGAAAAACCAGGTTGCTGCTTGAAGAGGTGTTAGTGAGGCCAGCAGGGGGTGCTCACCCTGTGGTCTGTGTGGGTTCTAATGCCCCAGTGTAGTGACGGGGACACTATACTGCCAAAAGAGCACCGTCCTTCGGATGAGACGTTAAAACCGAGGTCCTGACTCTCTGTGGTCATTAAAAATCCCAGGATGTCCTTCGAAAAAGTGTAGGGGTGTAACCCCGGCATCCTGGCCAAATTTGCCCCTTGGCCCCTGTCCATCATGGCCTCCTAATCATCCCCATATACTGATTGGCTTCATCACTGTCTCCTCTCCACCAGTAAGCTGGTGTGTGGTGGGCGTTCTGGCGCAATATGGCTGCCGTCGCATCATCCAAGTGGATGCTGCACATTGGTGGTGGTTGAGGAGATTCCCCCATCTATGTAAAGCGCTTTGCGGTCTCAGAAAAAGCGCTATATAAATGTAACAAATTATTATTATTATTATTATTATTAAACATGGGCAAAGTTTAAAAAAAATATTTTGGACTAATAACGGAGAATTTCTGTGCCGAAAATCTTACTTCCGGGTTGGTACAAGTTTCGGCTGTTTTTTTTCAATCATGGATCTAATAACGTAGACGAGAGTGGAACTCCTTATATGAGCATTTCTCTCGGAAAAGCGTGCCCGCGCACACGTCGACCAGAGGAGAGCGAGACCGCGCACATCAACGCGCTTCAACAGGAAATCATCATCGGCAGCACTGCATAGGATTTGTTCAAGAATGTCTTCAAAAAAGTGTGTATTTGGATGTGAGGAAAAGCTTACCATGTTCAGCTTTCCAAAGAACCCAGTGTTACAGGAACAGTGGATGCAGTTTGTTTTTCCGGGGCAGCAACGGGTGTACCAAGTGCGGTTGTGTGTTCTGGTCATTTCAGTGATGAATGTTTGAATGACGAATGGCCCAGGTCGACGCTGGATTTGCTAATCGTTTGCTATTAAAACGTGGAGCGGTCCCAGTGATAAAAGACCCCATTCATGTAAGTACAACTGGATCAGATTTCTGTCTGTTGCTGGAAATCAGCACTACCGCTTGACTCTATAGCTCCGCCCACGGCACGCCTCCAGGAGCCTTTTTCCGGAGAGAATCGGAAAGCTGTATTTTTCTTTTATAAATATAATAAAACTAAACACTTTTTGGAGATATTAAGGATGCACTACTACTCTATAGGTACTCAAGATTAACATGAGATTAGGTGAAACTGTGTATGTTATGTACCCTTTAAGCTAAGAGTAGGCCTAGGCCTTGGTCTAGAATAGTTAATCGTGGCTTAAAAAATTTATTTCTGAAACACAGATTAAGTACAGATTACTAACACCTGGACTATGGAGTCCCAAACTAAAATAAACCATATTAATTTAAAACCAACTGTGCTAATCTGAATTAGCATGACAGAGGTTCCAGATAAAACATGGAATGGACTAAGTAAATCTTAAAATAGCATCGAACTGAGAAGCAAATCTATGGATGTTAGGAAGGGTTAGTTGTGACTCAATCAGGTGGTAATATGTTGCATTCGCTACAGGATGTCAGTCACGACTCAGGAAGACAGAATCAGGTTGATATAGATTTACTTCAATAGTTAGGATAAAGGAACAGCAATCAGCACGATATGGCATAAAGGGATTTCCTCCTTTGGTTGCAATATAAACAATATGCAATTCTGTAGTTCTCTGTGTATGTGTGGTTCTAAATAAACAGAGAAGGAATAATTACTAACTGCAATAGTATCATCACAAATTAGTACAACAGTATGCTCATACACTAGCCTAGGACATTAGAACGATATTGTCAGAATATTGTAATATTTGCTCTTACTAATAAGCTGCTGCCACCACCTTTAATTTTTTTAGCCAGTATGGTCTGGCAAGAGAAGACAACACACCACCAACTTCAATCAAAATTAGCAGTTTTATTAACAGGGGGGACCAGAAGGACAGGCTCAACTCAACCTAGAAAGCCGTAGAACTACACAGAGTACTACGTGCATTCACTCACTTCATTGCATGGTGACAACACCCAGAATTAATCACAGTGGCACTTCAAACTCATTTAAAACTTCAACTTCATGCTAGTGCAACCAAATGGGTACTCATGGCTGTTCCCTAAACCTTCTTAGTTTTAGTCCAACCCACTCTTACTACCCCCCTCTATCACTATAAAGCACAACTTTATTCAATACATCAATTTAATAAATACAGCAACTATAAAAACATAAAAAAACATCACTTAACTCGCCCACAGCGACGTGCTGCCCCTCCCAATTACGGGGGGGGGTCACCTCAACACTCACGTTGACCTCAGGGAGTCATTCATAAACGGAGAAGTATGAACAGTATCGCTGCGGTGTATCGTCACCTCAACACTCACGTTGACCCCGGGGAGTCATTCACAAATTGGAAAGTATGAGCAGTATCACCGCGGTGTTTCGTCACGTCAGCACTCACGTTGACATCGGGGAGTCATTCACAAATGGGGAAATCCCACCGTAAGTCCGTTTTAAAAGGGCGAAGTCCAGCTGGGCTCTTGTGATTCAATTGTATCAGCATTCAGGATCAGCACAGTAGCGACGACGGCACTCCTAGCCTCCCATCTATATAATCTTTCCCCGCACCCGCTCTCTGTCTATCTTCATCGCCGGCGGCCCTAACCGACCGCGAACGACACCCCCCTCCCAAACAAAAGGTGAGTACCGCCGTCCTGTTGTACACCGTTTTGGAAACCGAGCCGCCTGCACTATCTTTTTCGCTCCATATAAACCTTCCACTCCCAGTCTCCCAATACACAGCTCCCGCCCCGGTGTTTCTCATTTCTCAATCAGTCTCATTAATCAGTTACCAAGACAACATCCCCAAAATGCGAAACACATTACACTATCCCCTCCCCCAATGGAACAGACTCGTCCCTGAGTCATACTGAATCCATCTCATAGTCCCGTGTCCACCCAGGTTGACGTCGCTCTCGCACTGGCCGTTGCAACTTTGGCAGATGTATTGCCCCCATAGAGCCATCCTGCAATCCGTCAGGGTCCTTTTGTTGATTATCCGGTCCTTGGACAGGCTGTTGTACAGGACCAGCAGCCTCTGATGCAGACCCTTCCTTTGGAGCTTCCAAATTACGAGGGAGCGGTGCAGGGAGAAGTGCTCTTTGATGAACCCAACTGGCCCCCAAAGGGACGTCCAACTGGCCGGCCACCCTCTGACTTGAACATTGGGACTCAGCTCCGTCTTGCGGAAGGACCAAGGGTGCCACGGTTTCTGAGAGAGAAGGAAGAACATATGGTTTAATTCTGTTAAAATGCACCACTATCTCTGCCCCCCAATCTCCTAACACCAAGCGATACAATACATCAGAGACGCGTTCCACAACTTTATAAGGGCCTCGGTAACCCCTTTGTAATTTTGGGCAAATGCCTTTTTTCTTTGCCTTATTCCGTACCCACGCCAATTCCCCCATAGAATAAAACTGAAAATTAGCCCGGAGATCAAATGACCCCTTCTGCTGCCCAGATGCTTTAGCCTGATGTCTCTTTACTGCTTCTACCACTGTGGATAATGTGTCTGCCAACCCAGTCACATACTCACTGGTGGACACAAACTTCTCAGGATGACCTACATTCAGCATCACGTCCAGAGGAAGCACAATCTCCTGTCCAAACAAGATCTTGTAAGGTGTAAACCCTGTACTGGCATGCACACTACTCCGATAAGCCATCAACACATATGGCAACAGGCAGTCCCAATTAGATTGATTCTCATTAACAAACAAACTCAACATTGACAGCAAAGTACGGTTAAACCTCTCCACCAAACCATTCGATTGTGGATGATATGGGGAGCTACGTGTCTTACTCATATCCAGCAGTCGGCACAATTCTTTAAACAGGGCTGACTCAAAATTTCGCCCCTGATCCGAATGAATACTGCGGGGAGTGCCAAAGCGACATATCCACTCCTCCACCAGGACACACGCCACTGACTGTGCCTCCTGGTTGGGAAGGGGAAATGCCTCAGTCCATTTAGAAAAGTAATCACTTACAACAAGGATATATTTATGTTTCCTAGGCGTCTCAGGCAGAGGTCCCAAAATGTCCAAAGCAATACGTTCATGAGGACGAGATGTAACTGAGGAATTCATTGGAGCACAAGGGGCCTTTCCATGTCACTTTCGTGAAGCACAGTCTACACATTGCCTACACCATTGTCTTACATCTGCAAACCAACCTGGCCAATAGAAACGATCTCTTACTTTCTCTTGCAATTTTTGAATACCCAAATGGCCTCCCGTTACCGAACTATGCAGTTGATTTAACACTGATGCCACCAGCACCTTAGGGAGAACCACCTGTACTTTTGAGGATGCATCTGAGTAAGGAGGGGGCACTCGTACCAACCGCTGATCTTGCAACCGAAATTGGTCCCAAACAGTCAAGTCAAGTCAAGTCATCTTCATTTATATAGCGCTTTTAACAATGTAGATTGTCTCAAAGCAGCTTTACAGAGATAAATGTATAATTTAACGTAAGATTGTTTTGGCTTTATAGCGGTTCTTTAATAAAGTTATTTTCCAGCTAAAGTTAGTTTTGATTGATTCGCTTCCGTCGCAACGATCATTTGTTTTTAAATTAGGGCCGCCAAGACGACACCATTCTCTCTACACAGACTTTAAACACGAACCTGTGAGAAACGCTGATGCCGTTCAGATGCGCATTAAGAACGGGTTCTATAGTAATGTGCGTTTGAATATATGTGCGCAGGTTTGGAATTCCCTAAAAACCAAGCCTAAACAAATTACTGGTGTTTCCTTATAGTTTTGATTCAGAATTTTATTTTATTTTATCAATTCGGGGTAGATACGCAAATTGAGTTTTCCCGACGACGCTTTATCTGTAGAGTGGGAAAGGGATCCTCCATAGGGAGAGACTAGTTGGCACTTCAGCACTGCGTTGACATCGAGTCCAGGCGAAGGTCCTTCATCAGATCTGGAAACGGCCTGGATCCGGCAGGCTGCGGGAAAACCTTGGGATAAACAAAGACACTAAAATTAGCGTAGATGCCATTCTTCTCATGATGTAACAAGTACATCAGGATTTATGGGAAGTGTTCCCGGTTCCAGCTGACCTAATCTATGCAGCCTAATATTGAATTATAGAAGTCTATAATGTATTATGTGAACGCTATGTCAAAGAGATGTGTCTTTAATCTAGATTTAAACTGACAAAGTGTGTCTGCTTCCCGGACAATGGTAGGAAGGCTGTTCCAAAGTTTTGGTGCTAAATAGGAAAAGGATCTACCGCCAGCAGTTGATTTTGATATTCTAGGTATTATCAACTGGCCGGAATTTTGAGATCGCAATAGACGTGACGGACTATAATGCGTTAAGAGCTCACTCAAGTACTGCGGAGCTAAACCATTTAGTGCTTTGTAAGTAATCAGCAATATTTTAAAATTGATGCGATGTTTAATAGGGAGCCAGTGCAGTTTTCACAGAACCGGGCTAATATGGTCATACTTCCTAGTTCTGGTAAGAACTCGAGCTGCTGCGTTTTGAACTAGCTGTAGTTTGTTTATTAAGCATGCAGGGCAACCACCCAGTAGAGCATTACAATAATCTAGCCTTGATGTCATGAACGCATGAACTAATTGTTCCGCATTTGTCAATGAGAGCATATGACGTAATTTAGATATATTTTTAAGATGGAAAAATGCGGTTTTACAGATACTAGACACGTGACTTTCAAATGAAAGATTGGTATCAAAGAGCACACCCAGGTTCCTAACCGACGACGAAGACTTAACAGAGCAGCCATCAAGTGTTAGACAGTATTCTAGGTTATTACGTGAGGAAGTTTTTTGTCCAATAATTAGAATCTCTGTTTTTTCAGAATTTAGAAGTAGGAAATTACGAGTCATCCAATTTTTTATATCAGCTATGCATTGTTAATTTAGTGAATTGGTAAGTTTCGTTAGGTTTTGAAGAAATATAGAGCTGAGTATCATCGGCATAACAGTGGAAGCTAATTCCATGTTTCCTAATGATATTTCCTAATGGTAGCATGTACAGAGTGAACAGCAGCGGTCCTAGTACTGAGCCTTGTGGTACGCCATACTGAACTTGTGATTGATAAGACATCTCTTCATTTACTGCTACAAACTGATAACGGTCAGATAAGTATGATTTAAACCATGCTAGTGCAATTCCACTAATTCCAACATAGTTTTCTAGTCTATTTAAAAGAATGTTGTGGTCAATGGTGTCAAACGCAGCACTAAGATCGAGTAACACTAATAGAGAGACACAACAGAACTATACTTCTTCAGGGCAGCATTCTGCTGTATTTCAGCAGCATTATCATTTGGGTCCTGTCTAAGATTAATTAAGAGGGCCAATTCTGGGTCATCTCGCTGGGCCTGTGCTAAATCATCACCCACCCCAACATTAGTTTTCTTCTGCACCACCTTGGGGCCCTCCTTAACAACACACACTGATATAGCTGGTCCATCACTAGAGCTTTCCTGCTCCTTAACTTCCCCGTAAGCTGGTAGCCGCGACAAGGCATCTGCATTGCCATGCTGCTTTCCAGGGCGATGTACAATTGTGTAGTGAAAACTTGCCAATTGCTCCACCCATCGAGCTAGCTGTCCCTCTAAGCCCTGGAAGTTATGCAACCATCTCAAGGAGTTATGGTCTGTGCGTAACACAAACTCTTTACCTAGCAAAAAATGCTTAAAGTACTTTGTGAAAGTCACCATTGCCAACAACTCTTTTTTTGTAGTAGCATACTTGCGTTCCTCTTTAGTAAGGGCCCGACTGGCGTAAGCAATTACTCGTTCCAGCCCACCCTCTTCTTGCGAAAGCACAGCTCCTACCCCCACATCACTAGCATCAGTGTCCAATATAAAAGTTTTTTGGGGGTCAGGATAAGCGAGCACAGGGGAAGTAATTAACCTAGTCTTTAACTGATTGAAGGCTACCTGACACTCCTCACCCCACCTAAATCTCCTCCCCTTCTCAGTCAGCTGATGCAATGGACGTGCTATGTCTGCGAACCCTCTTACAAACCGTCTATAATAGGAGGCCAAACCTAAAAAGCTCCTCACTTCAGTCTGTGTCCTAGGGATAGGCCACCCCCTCACTGCTTCCATCTTTACAGGGTCGGCCATTATTCCTTCTGCAGAAATGACATGCCCTAAATACTGGACACGGGAGGAAAACAAATCACACTTAGAAGGTTTTACCTTCAGATTTGCAGCCTTCAACTTAGCCAATACCTCCCCCAATCTCGATAAATGCTCCTGAAACGAACGGCCAAACACTATAATGTCATCCAAATATACTAAACACGTAGTCCATTGCAAGTCAGCTAAAACCAAATCCATTAAGCGCTGAAAGGTGCTAGGTGAGTTACAAAGACCAAAACTTAAAACGTTAAATTCAAATAGCCCATGTCTTGTGGAAAAAGCAGTCTTGCACTTATCTTTACCATCTACCTCTACCTGCCAGTAACCACTGGCAAGATCCAGGGTGGAGAATAGTTTCGCGTTAGTCAAACTATCCAGGGCATCATCTATTCGGGGAAGGGGGTAGGCATCTTTAGCTGTAACATCATTCAGCTTCCGGTAGTCTACGCAAAAGCGCAAACTACCATCCTTCTTTCTTACTGGGACAACCGGAGCGGCCCATGGACTACATGAGGGCTGTATGATCCCATTTTCTTGCATTTGCTTAATATGATCATGTACTTCTTGTTGCAAATGCAACGGAACCCGACGTGGAGGTATCTTAATCGGCTTTGCATCCCCGGTATTAATCTGATGCAAGGTCAAGTGGGTTTGCCCTAGATCATTATCTCCGGTGCTAAACACTGTAGCGTACTGCACCAACAACTCACGGATGGCCTGCATTTCAACCCTAGACAGTCCCTTTTGATCTAACCCAAGCTGCATTAAGAGACCATCCACAGCCCCCCCTCCAGGCACCTCTAACTCATTCTGTTGGCTGAAAGCCACTGCTTCAGGACCAACTACTACATCTGTAGACAAGGTCCCAATCTTTGTCCCCTGCCTAAGGGTGAGAGGATTATCCGTTACATTAATCACCCTAACAGGAATAACCCCTTGCCCCACATTACAAACGACTCGAGCCACTAAAAGGTCACAGTGTTTTAATAAAGAGGAGGAGGGCTCCACCATCCCAGCTACCGGTCCTGCAAGGAGCCCTTCTACTACCCCAGAAATAATAGCTTCACTACGCGGCTATATTATAGAGTCTGTTTGAACAGTGACAGCCTTGGGCTGATGAATTGCCCCATACTTCAGCAGAAAATCCATCCCCAACAAAATATCGGGAGTAGATATGTCAGCTACAAGAAACTCATTTATTAACGCTAGGGAACCAAACTGACAAATAATCTGCCACCGGCCTAGAATGTACATAGTGCCCCCATTAGCAGCAGAAGCTTCCCCCCCATAATCTAACAATTGACACCCCCCATCTGTTAACTGTAACCACACATGCTTAGGGATAATTGAGGCCTGCGCCCCCGTATACAATAACAAATGTACATCAGACCCACCTATTTTAGCATTGAGATACACTCCAGAGCTGGGTTGGTTACACAGGGCCAATCTCGTGGACTTCACTAATGAGGGGGCAGGCATTTGGCCCTCTGTGTCCGCCCCCTCTAGTTTCCCTGCAAATAGGGACAATTCCGACGTAAATGACGGTTACACCCACACTCCCAACAGGCCTCTCGATCACGAGAGGACCGGTCCATAGCCCCACCTATCTGTCCCCAAGTCTCAGGAGGAACATTTCGCCTCCCAGATGGTGGCCTCTCAACACAAGCCTGTAGTGACTGAACCGTGTGCTGCAAGGTTTTTACTTCCTGTCTCAACCCTTCAACCACTCCCAAAAGTGTCTCCATTTGTTTATTATCTGTAAAACTTTCGGCCACCACTCGCACTTTAGTATCTGCAACAGAACAGTTACGCTCCAAACTTCGAATTAATTCTAATTCAGATGCCAAATTAACAGCTTCTTCTAAGGTGGATGGTTTTGCACTGCGAAGTTGGACACGCAAATCCCCACTCCCCACGTGTTCTATAAAATGGTCACGAGCAAATAGATCACGTGTATTATTATCAGCAGAGGGGTAAGCTTTAGTAATCAAACGACGCAAAGCATTCCCAAACTCCCTTGCAGTCTCACTATGCAATCGTCGACGGGCTAAAAAACTGGCCCGGTTCCAATCATCACTATCACACGGCTCCAAACACCTCCCCAATGATGCTTTTAATACTGCATAACTGCTTCGGGACTCAGTGGATAATCCACTATAAATGTCTCGAACCCTACCAGATAACAATATGGAGAGGAACTTCAATTTCAAGCTGTCATCCCAGCCATTCACCTCAGCAGCCATTTCAAATTGTCCTATCCAATCTGACCAATCATGATTGACTCCTGTAAATGTTTCAGGCATAAAAACTGGTCGTGTTGTTGCCATCCTTGAACCTTGCCCTACTGGCACCCTATCACGAGAAGCTGATGGTGTGTTATCCCCCTCCTGGTCCAACATGATGGACCCAAACGTCCCACCGCTGCCACCAGTGTAATATTTGCTCTTACTAATAAGCTGCTGCCACCACCTTTAATTTTTTTAGCCAGTATGGTCTGGCAAGAGAAGACAACACACCACCAACTTCAATCAAAATTAGCAGTTTTATTAACAGAGGGGACCAGAAGGACAGGCTCAACTCAACCTAGAAAGCCGTAGAACTACACAGAGTACTACGTGCATTCACTCACTTCATTGCATGGTGACAACACCCAGAATTAATCACAGTGGCACTTCAAACTCATTTAAAACTTCAACTTCATGCTAGTGCAACCAAATGGGTACTCATGGCTGTTCCCTAAACCTTCTTAGTTTTAGTCCAACCCACTCTTACTACCCCCCTCTATCACTATAAAGCACAACTTTATTCAATACATCAATTTAATAAATACAGCAACTATAAAAACATAAAAAAACATCACTTAACTCGCCCACAGCGACGTGCTGCCCCTCCCAATTACGGGGGGGTGGGGTCACCTCAACACTCACGTTGACCTCAGGGAGTCATTCATAAACGGAGAAGTATGAACAGTATCACCGCGGTGTTTCGTCACGTCAGCACTCACGTTGACATCGGGGAGTCATTCACAAATGGGGAAATCCCACCGTAAGTCCGTTTTAAAAGGGCGAAGTCCAGCTGGGCTCTTGTGATTCAATTGTATCAGCATTCAGGATCAGCACAGTAGCGACGACGGCACTCCTAGCCTCCCATCTATATAATCTTTCCCCGCACCCGCTCTCTGTCTATCTATCTTCATCGCCGGCGGCCCTAACCGACCGCGAACGACACCCCCCTCCCAAACAAAAGGTGAGTACCGCCGTCCTGTTGTACACCGTGTCGGAAACCGAGCCGCCTGCACTATCTTTTTCGCTCCATATAAACCTTCCACTCCCAGTCTCCCAATACACAGCTCCCGCCCCGGTGTTTCTCATTTCTCAATCAGTCTCATTAATCAGTTACCAAGACAACATCCCCAAAATGCGAAACACATTACAATATATTCAAATAATATAACCGAAAGAGAACAACAATTCTCATAATAAAGTAATCAATTGTATCGATTCCATTATTACAGTGAGAATAATCCGATTGAATATTCACTTAACACTGAACAAATATTATACAATCGACGTCTTTCACAAACAGCCATCATTAGCTTAGCATTAGGATGAATTAGCACATATTACAATGTTAAATGGCTGCTAGAAACTCTCAAAGAAACATTAATAATGAAGAGCGCACTTACATATCGTCATTGACGCACACCTACTAAAACCACTCAGGAATCATTAGAACAGGGTAAATTCTCGGTACTCAAGCACTAACAGTCCACACCTGACCGCAGATTCTATCAATTCCCTCAGGACGCAGTCTGCGTTACGGCTGATGCAATACTCGCAATGAACTTGAGTAAGGGCAGGCTGCCACCTACTGGACATAATAAGAGATGTTCCCATGTTAACTATATACATGTTTGACTCATAGTAGGCCTTTTGTATAATGGAAAACATTGACAGTAGAAAAAGACTGCAATAAAAAATAAAACTGAAGAAGAGAAAACTCTTTTAAAGCAAATAGCAAAGAAAGACTGCACACATCAGCTGTGGAGTCTAAGAAGCCTGAGTCTACCGGCGGAAGGACCACTTAATGGCTTTTCCAAAAGCGCAGTACTACACACACACACACACACACACACACACACACACACGATTAAAATACTCTTTGTCTAAGACTCTTAGTCTTAATAGACTAAAAATACTCACTTAATACCAGTGGCGGCTGCTGGTCTTTCAAAGAGGGGAAGCTCATTTTCGGCCTACATCATAAAATTATTCATTTATTTATACGTAAATTCTCTACGTTCCTTTTCAAGAAAATGCTCTGTGAAAAATGAATGTAATAATATAATAAAGGTATAAATAATAATATAATAAAGTATAATATAATGCTACTAATAATAAGATATTTTTTAATTATTTTAATAATTATTACTACTAATAATATAAAAAAATATAATAAGTAGCCTAATAATATAATAAAGGTATACATGTATAATTGTGTGAAATGTATTATAAAAATTTGCTAGCTATTTCGACAAGCAAATACCAAGAAATAGGTTGCAGCAGTTTGTCTTTGAAAAATCCGCGATGGGACTGAGCTCGAAGAGCTTCAACATCAGCGACTTTTTATTGTGTGAAATCGCTGTCAATCAAAAGGAGACGCAGCCTTTCGACAGACCCTCCAATCATCACGCGGAAGCCCGGAGTCCAGGCCAGCCCAATCCCCGTTCACCCCCAGAGAAGCTGAGCTTCCATGGGCGGGACATAATCGCAGCATTTATCCAATGACCGTCTAGTTTCGAAGCGCTGAAAAAAACAGTTCGAAGCAGCCCCATTGAAGTCAATGGAAGCTGGGCTTCAACAGGGAAATGCACTGTGACGCTACGGGAATGTATGAGAAGGAAATCGAGTCAGCCGACCTGCTGTATGTAACTGATTCTGAACGAGCTCGTCTTTTCTAATGCATTTTAGTCAATAAAATGTTAATACAATAGTACATATTTGACCATTCATTTTTTGACATTATAGGGGAAGCCGAGCTTCCCTTGCAGTCTTAAAGAAATCGCCACTGACTGCTTAATACCTAAACCTAAGAAAGACATTCTTTTGACTGACGACTGGCTTCCAATTCGTCTGTTAAACTGTGATTATAAGATATTTGTTATTGGCTAAAAGACTTAAAGGTGTTCTGGGTACAATAATAGACAAACGTTTGTCAGGTTTTATCTCAAAGAGGCATGTCACATTTGCTAGACCCTGGGTTTTCAAAGTTGGAGCCGCTAGGGGGCGCCAGGGGGGGCCGCAGCAAGTTAGAAAAAAAATAGCAGAAAAAAAAGTTAAACAATGTAAAAATATGTGTTAGTATTGTTATGAAATAGCATTATAACAATTTGTTGCATAGCCTATCTTAACATTATAATTTTAATGCTAATATTTTAGAGATTAACTGATTGATCGGCTGGTGACCGGTTTTATGTCGGTCAAATGCACTCGGGCACCGCATGATTAACATCGCGCAACATCAAGCATCACACGTGCAAACGGAACGCACATGTAAGAAACCTTGAGAATTACGGCCGTTTCAGACGCGAGCGCAAATTTTTTCCGCCGTGCATGTTCAATGACAGTGCGTGTCCAGTACAGCGGCAAAACTCCGCTCAGTGCCGCTGGCAACGCTGTAACGTCTCCGCTTTGGGGTGTGTCTGTTTTGAGTGTGTTTAATCTAAGTTTTTTTTTCAACACACGGACAGTATAATCATCAACGATGCACGTGATTACATTTAGAAATAGACAAGCTTTGTTTCCAAATGCACCAAGCAAAGATCCTTTCAATTTTATAAACTTTTATAAATCCAGCCAATATAATCACAATAAACACATCCAAAATAAAATCTTTAACATATATAACAACTGCAAAGCATCTAATTTGTAAACAAAATGATTTAGGTCTATGCATTGAATCCAGCATAAACTCCGGCACAATGTGCATATTTTTAAACTCTCAAAACAGAAGTCACATCCCGAAACTCACAACAATTGGCTGTCGACCGCGTTTTGGGGGTAATCGTCGCTTCAGTATCTGCGAACTCAAACATGTGTAAGTACCGAGCTTTTATACAAAGAGCCTACGAATATGATTGGATAGAGGTGAAGGCAATAGGTGACATAGTAATTGAGTCTTCCCGGCAGAACTTATGCTAAAGCTTTCATTTCTGTAAAGTCCTCAGCAAAGGCTGGAGAGTATTTTGGAGGCCTGTAAATAATGAAAAGTAAAATGCGAGAACTGCCCAACTTTTTGACGCTCTCGGTCGCTCTCAACGCTTTCTCCGGTCTGCTGTCAATCCCAAAATGCACTGCGCGAGCATGAAGCTCGACTTCCATAGGAATGAATTGAAAACGCTCGCTCCGCTCGCACCGTGCCAGTAGACATGCACCGTGAGTATGGAACGCCGTTGGGGACAATACCTATTATATGCAACGCGTGAAATTTGGACGCATTAACACGCACAGTTTGTACGCGTCTTTTTGGTCCGTGTAAACGCCAACGTTTTGTACGTCTAAACGCGAAGTTTTTTGTCATGTTATTTAAAGACACGATCGTTTGTATCGCCTTAACGCAACATTTATGGCCGTGTATTTTTTTGTTACGTGTTTACAGACGAACGTTTTCGTCGTGTAAACATGACATTTTTGAACGTGTAATATTTCTGAGTCTTATTTGATATGCGACATGGGTGGGAGACGCCTGAAAAAAGTTTTTATTTTTTACTTCAAATATTAGGCATAAAAAATATTGAGTTGTGTTGTACTGACTCTTGCATTTCCCACAATATATGTGGTCTTTTAGATTTTGTATTTGAAATTGGATTTATTCACCAATTTGTTGCATTCGTGCCTAAAATTGTCATATGGTGTGACATAAACGTTATTCTATATAAAATGAAAATGGGATATACTCTCCCTAAGTAACTAACTTCAACATACATTTTTTTCATTACTATCTTAAGATTTAACATTTCTTTTGTGCAGATTAATTAGATTTTGTATTGTTTTTCTAAATCATCATGCAAAGTAAGTAATCTCTCCTCAGCCTTTCCAGATATTTTAGATTAATTATGTTAAACCCGGTTATAAATCTATGAAAATGCTTGTGAATCTTGCTGATACTATTTCTCTTGTGTTCCGTTGACTTTTTTATGATTTATGATTAAGAAAGTATTTTTACTGGCACAATTCTGAATGTCACACCAAATTATATAGTGTCACACTATATGATGAACTGCAACACTCCACGATTTGTCAAAAAAACCTGTTTTTTATTTGCATTCATCATTCAATTAATTCAATTCAGTTAACATTAATCAAAAAAACATACTAACATTGTTTTAAAACTTTTAAAATTATAATAAACTCATAAAAATGAGTAAATCAAACACCATCTCACTTCAAGAACATTAAATTAAGTATAAAATTTAAAAGAAATACATTAATTGTATAGGTAATTTAATGTTCACTATTAAACATTCACTATTATTATTGAATATGTTTTGAATAGTTATTTATTTATCATTAAAAAAGGTGTATGTAATATTGTGTGACAAATATATCATATGGTGTGACTTAGAAAAACACTCACACCGTATGATACAGTGTCACACCATCTGACGTTTTGTTCAGTTAAGCTAATCTCTTGGTTAACTAAAAACAGCTAGCTTATACTTAGCATGTAATTTGCCACATGGCAGGAATGATTTTTAAGAATTAATAAGTTAAATTTGTATAAAAGTGTTTAATTTTTATGTAAATAATGTCACACCATAAGACACAAAACATTGACCACTAGTGAGCATATCAGATACAGAGCTTTTTAATTAAAAATTAAAAAGCCAGAACTCAACTCTTGACCTTGCAAACCACTCCAGAGATGGCACTGCAACTTCCTGGTTGAGTGTGGACCTCTTCATCATAATGATGTCCAAATTATTGCCCGTTAAAAATATAGATTGCAGTGTCACACCATTTGACGCCTATTTTACGGACAAAATGTATTTGTCCAGAACTTGCTTTAAAATCATACACAGACATCAACACTTTCTGTGTCTGTTGAAATGGCCTAATTCTGTTACTTAAACTGTAAATCTATCAATTATTTATACTTTGCTGATATATATTGTCATATTAGTAAGGTCACACATATCTCGGACAGTCACACCACATGACAATTTTGATGTTTAGATAAAATTTTGAAGTAGAGGTCTTTATACACCTACTACAGCTATGGTATGCTGTAATAATATCTTGTCAGAGGAACAACATGAAGATATATATTTTTAACAAATACCCATTTTTAATAGGTTATGACATCATGGACGGGTAGAATTGCATGTCATGTCTCCCACCCACATACAATTTTTTCTGTTTTAGTTAAACTGGTGATAATTTAGAGTCAATGATTAAATACATTCAATGACTGCATGAATTAACATTATATTATTTTGTAACGTTAAAGGAATTTGTCCTGTAGGTAAAGTAAACGACCATATTTCCCTTCTGGTTAATACATTCGAGGTGTCTATTTGGACCACTGCAAATAGCCTACTTGTTGGCAGAACTAATTACACTAGGCCAGTCTACCCTATATGTGGAAAAAGTCACCTCTTTAGTCAGCGGTTGTGGCGTAACGTGTAAAGGGAGACCGGGGTTCTATTCCCACTGACAGTGCTTTTTTTATATATAACTTTACAGTTATTAAACGCATTTGTTTTCAATAAAAATGATTTGAATTAAAATTCATTTTAATTCATAAAAGTTACATTTAGGGTAAGGTTCGGGGTAGCTCTAGGTCTTTAATATCTCAATAAGTTGCCATGATTTTAATATTGTTTTATAAATCTAATGATCTACTGTCAGTTATATTGCAGGATGTTTAATGCACAACAATACTGATGAGCAAATAGTAACGTTATCTGTCACTATTTATAAGTAAATAGCATCTAAATGTCTACTGAATCCACAACTGTTGCTATTTACACTTGGACTTGGACTGGCTGCCCCACAGTTTACGTGGTCCGCCTGCTGTAGTGATTCTGTAATGTTTATGTGTCATATGATTGTGTCTGTGTTTAAATGTTGAATAAAGATTTGTAAATTGTCATAGGCTACTGGTGCTTTGTTTTCTGCTTTTGTATTTGCCTTATTGTTATAATATAATTGTTAAATTTGTGATTGTTACAATATATTGTTGTTATTAGATTTTTATCTGACATATACAGTATACATACAGTATATGTGTATTAATTATTTCCAGTCAAACTGACATCCCGACTTCAAGGAGCATTCCAGAGTCTCTCATACCAGATTGATGCTGGCCCACTCGGAGATTACTCCAGTCATTTTGAAAAAACAATAGCCACAGTATTTAGTATTAGCCTTTGCTAACTTTATTATTCATTGTATTTATTAAAGTTGAATGATTTATGGCATTTATTGGCTCTATTATGTATAATTATTGACACCCCACCGTGGACCTCACTAATTATTAAACCCTGGCTATGGCCGTATCCAGTGTTGTATGTTGTATATGTTAACATATGTTATATAGCCTGTTATAAGAGGATGCCAACTGAACGCAGTCTGTAAAAGTTCTTTGACAGTTTAATAAAAAAATTCTAAGAGCCATCAAGTCAAGTCAAGTATTTTTATATAGCGCTTTTCACAATACAGATTGCATCAAAGCAGCTTCACAGCATAAACCAAAATAACACAACAAGGTTTGTTTCTAGTGTAAATTTATTGATTGATAAAATTAAATTAAATATTCCCAAAATATCCCCAACTGAGCAAGCCAAAGGCAACAGTGGCAAGGAACCGAAAACTCCATCAGCAATCCACTTTTCCACGTTACCGGAGACAAAAAACCTGCATGAGTACAAACGGGATGAGATGCCACAGCATGACACAGCACTGACATCACAACCAACGTATAAATGCATCATTGACTCTAAAGTTTTACGCTTGCCTATGTACATGCCAACGTAAAATTACGATCTCATTCACGAACAAATGTTACGTGTGACGTTTGCATAGGTATTTGCTTACCTAACAGCACATCATCCCTCACGGAAAGAAATGTCGTCTGATGTTTATATATGTACACAGCAACGTGCCATCGCATCACAAATGCAAATGAAATCCTAAATAGAGCAACGCTATTGGCTGTTGTGCGGTCTGACGCGACACCCGAACATATACTTCGTATTTACGCGTACAAACTGTGCGTGTTAATGCGTCCAAATTTCACGCGTTGCATATAATAAGTATTGTCCCCAACAGCGTTCCATACGTGAGTGCATTCACACCGCGAGCAGGAGCAGCGCGTGAGCAGTAGTGAAAGCTGACGCCGGTTTCACACTATGGCAAGCCAAAGTATTCATAAACGCCTGGTCGGGCGTCTGATTGCACACTGACACGTCAAAAGCGTGCGTTTTGACAGACAAACGCGCGTCCCTTTGTGGTCACTGAAAACGCGCGTTTTTGCATCAAAACGCGCGTCCTCAACATGTGATCTGCTATTTAAAACGCACGTTTGCAACGTGCGCTTTGGGGTCACCGAAAACGCGCGTTTTTGCCGCGCGTTTATAATAACAAAAATGGGCGTTGAAAACGTGTGTTTTGACTAGGACAAAACGCACGCTTTTGACGTGTAAACAGTTAACCCAAACAGGCAGTACAAACGTGTGTGAAGTTTCCAACCAGGCGAAAAGGACGCGTGAAATACCAGTTAAAATTAGTTTGAACGAGTCCGTGTCATTGGCTGCTGAAGGCTTGGGTCTAACCAATTCTGTGGGCTTAGGGGGGTTTAGCTACTGTTCATAGACTAGACTACCACCATTTAACATGCCATAGATTAGGTTATTCAGCCTATCTATTTTGTCCTTTTTTGTAGAACTTATAGAAATAATATATATTTAAATTGCAGTTTTATCAAAATATAGATACAAATAAAATTGCCTTGTTTTTCTTCGCTCATGCCTTTGTCCCTATGTGGTTTAGGTCTCTTGTATTATCATTAAACCCAAGCAAAACAGCATGGAATTATCGATGGCAAATTTTACAGAGGAGGGGATTATAATTGGTGAGTTATTATAATCCAATAGTTATCATTTAAGTTAAAAAAAGAAAGGGAGAAAAAACACAGTTTTTTTTATTTTCCAATTGTAATTTTGGTAACATTTTACAAAAAGGTTTCATACATTATTTAAGTACATTAGTTCACATGAATTAATAATGAACTGCACTTCTACATGTTAATTTAAAATTTCATTTCAACCTTTACTAATATTTATTAAAATCAAAAGTTGTTGTTAACATTATTAATGCACTGCGAACTAACAGGGTACTAAAAGGGTACACTTCTCAGATTAGTAAAGTAAAACAAAGTTATTAAAGTAGTTTAAGTTTATGAACATTTTAAATGTATACAATACATAATGGTGTATATATATATATATATATATATATATATATATATATATATATATATTTATATATATATATATTTTTTTTTTACAAAACATTTTCAACCCTAAAACTTCAAGAAAATCAATGTTAAATATCTGGACAAGTTCTGGGCCAGATTTTAGGTTGATGTCTCAATAAATGAGCTTTAGGAAAGATTGTATTGTGCGCAGTACCAAAATATTCCACTAGATGACATCCAGACTCCACCGATGAGATCTTCGACTTCCATGTATGGTTTTTAGTGATCTGAAATATTTCCATACTATTCCAAATATGTATGAAGTAGACATCCTATTCAGAAATAGTTAGGGCAGTAATCTTAATATTTGATTTGAATTCAATCTCTAAAACACATGTAAAAATGTACGGAAAGAATCAAAGCCCGAGTTATAGTTTGCCTCCACATCACAAATGAAGAATCTATTGGTATTTATCTACTGCTGTCATTTCTTTTGATAATTACTTGTTTGAGGTGCTCCATTTTTAATTTAATTTAATTTTAATTCTGTAATGGTAATGTACAGTATTTTAATGTACAGTATGTCATATTACACCTCTTTAGATGCTATCTTCAGTCTAAAAATGTATTTAATCAAGTAAGAATATTCAAATATACAGAAATACAATCCAGATATACATCAAAATAACTTGAAGGTTGCAAAAAGTAATGCAAGAATGATTTAATGTAATTTCAGAACCGTTCTGAGATAGTATTTTTCATGTCGTGTATGTTGACATTTAGTAGGCTACACTATGATTGCCCAAAGAATTCACATTTAACTTTTTAATGTTAACAAATGTATAGGTAATGCAGAGGAGTACTGTGTGCTTTGCAGCATGCTGCAGACGAACCCAACGAATTGAAATGGTATACAACTTACAATACACACACCCAAAAATCATTAGTTTAACTTTATGTGCCATGTTTTTAGGGCCCAGCCCTGAAAGGGCGAAGGCCCTATTGTTTTCGGATTGATTATTTTTAGGGCCCAAGCCCTGAAAGGGCGAAGGCCCTATTATTTTGCTTAGGATTATTTATTATTATTATTATTATTATTATTATTTTTCTTACGACTATTCAGGCACTTTTGGGGCCCTTAACATGCTCGAAAACTCTTGAAACTTTGCACACGGGTCAGAACCCGCGGCCATCAGGGCCGGGCTGAAGCTGGTACCCGGGCGTGGCAGGGGGGCTCGACAGCGCCCCCTGGAATGGGGTCCGAAAACTTGGTCCATAAATCAAACATGCTTGCATGTAATCATCAGTTTGAACGTGTCACAAATGAGACAAATGAGCTAATTTTCTGTAAAAAACAAGACACAATAACAGAGCCAGTGTTACTTAATGGTCAAGTAGTTGAAACAGTGGGAACTTGTAAGTACTTAGGTACGGTTCTTGATAATCACCTGAGTTTTATAGAAAATACAGATTTTATTTACAAGAAATGCACACAACATCTAAGTCTGCTCAGAAAATTGAACTGTTTGGGTGTCAGTACTAAGATTATTGAGCTTGTGTATATCACACACATTGAAAGCGTTTTAACTTTTCATCTCTCTGCTTGGTTTGGCCATTTAAACTGTAAGCTTAAGAAAAAGCTTAACAGGATAGTGTTAATGGCTAGTAAGATAGTAGGAAAACCACAAAAACAATTGACTCAAATATACATTGACAGAATGAGTAAAAAAGCAAGAAAGATCACAATAGATAGTACTCACCCCCTCTCTAGTGAGTTTGAACTTCAGAGTGCCTCTGGCTAAAAGTACTTTTAAAAAATCCTTTATTCCGAATGCCATTAGTATCCTTAATCAAATTAAGTGACAACAACAAAGGAGTTAACTTGATGTATTTAAGTATATTTATCTTCATCATGATTTTTTATATTGTATCTTTTATTTTTTAGAAATATTCTCTCTTGTACGAGTTGTTGTTTTCATGTCTCTTGTATTTGTCTTTTCAGTCTGGTGAGCCAAAGAAAAATTTCCACTTCGGTGGACAATAAAGATTTATTCTATTCTATTCTATTCTATCATATGAAACTCGGTACACATACAGATCTCATCGGGCCGAACAACTTACGCACTCTATGTTATTAGCTCCGCCCAACAGGAAGTCGGCTATTTAGGGTTGTTTGGAAAACACATACAGTGGAATGTGAAAGACTCCTCCTAGGGAATTTATCTGATTGCCACCAAACTCGGTGTGAATGAAGTCAAGACATTGAGGATGAATTATTGACAGCAGATTTTTGATATCTTGAACGGGTTGGCCGTGGCGAGGAAACGAATTTATGGCGAATAACGGGACACAGGAAGTGTGTTATAACTTCTGCACACATTAACTTATCTTGATGAAACTTCACCTTCACCAAAGGCACCAGGGTGGCTGTGCCCCCGGCTTGGGCCCGCAATCGCTGCCTGCAGCTATATTTAATATATATATAAAAAATATATACAAAATATACACAATCTATACACAAAAATATATACACAAAAATATGGCTGCAAGCTACCCTAACCCATTTGTAGAAAATAAATTGGATAAAAAATATAATTGATTGATCCCAGGATGTAAATTAGTTCTGTTACCATTGCTCACATTTAAGAAAAGAAATAAAAAGCATATGTTAAATCTAAAAAATTAGGATGACTTGTGCATGTTTGAAATAACAGGGTGAATAAATGTAGACAGAATGTTTTGAATTTTGAGTGAACTATCGGATGTTTCTGTAATTTGGTCCCTGTAAAGTATCTTGGTGGCACCCTGCTCGCAATAGTGATACATTTTATAGTCATTTTATATATATATATATATATAAAAAAAAGGTTATGGTGCTTAACAAATTTTCATTACAACTGCATCGATCAAGAACCACATCTGTACACTTTTCCCCAATCAAATGTTAACTTTTAAAGTTTGAAAACTTGAGGTATAGATATACAGCTAGAATGGTATTAATGTGCAAAAGAAGGCAATCTTATCTTGGTAAAAAAAAATGTTTTCATAAAATTGCAATCTAGATATTTCCTTTGGCCTACACAAGAAAAAGAAAATGGAAAAAATATAGGGACAAATTAAGTTCTTATATATGTCCTGCCCTGAGCACAAGCTCTCATTCTAATCCTGTAAGTCTTAAATACTTCTATAAAGTATAAAATACCCTATTCAAACACTAAGTCTTAAAAAAAAATTAAATGGATAATATCACCTCTGTACTTAATTACTGTTTGTCTGTGTTGAGCGCACAATATTTGAACAAAAAGGTTTCAATAAGCGCCACCTGCTTGTGATACCTTCAAATGTAAGCACAACAAAAGTCCATGTTGTTCTCTAAAGACAGATATTGATTAACCTGCATTGATTGCTTACCTCCACCGTAACTGATTTTCCCACACAAATGTTATTGATTTCATGTTAGAGCTAGAATGACCACTAATGTGTTTATTTACAAAAAGGCATGAGCGAAGAAAAACAAGGCAATTTTATTTTTATCTAAATTTTGATAAAACTGCAATTTAAATATATTATTTCTATAAGTTCTACAAAAAAGGACAAAATAGATAGGCTGAATAACCTGATCTATGGCATGTTAAATGGTGGTAGCCTAGTCTATGAACAGTAGCTAAACCCCCCTAAGCCCACAGAAATGGTTAGACCCAAGCCTTCAGCAGCCAATGACACTGACCCGTTCAAACTGATTTTAACTGGCATTTCCCTCGCCTGGTTGGAAACTTCACACACATGTGTACTGCCTGTTTGGGTTAACTGTTTACACGTCTAAAGGCGTGCGTTTTGTCCTAGTCAAAACACACGTTTTCAACGCCCATTTTTGTTATTATAAACGCGCGTCAAAAATGCGCGTTTTCGGTGACCCCAAAGCGCACGTTGCAAACGTGCGTTTTAAATGGCAGATCACATGTCAAGGACGCGCGTTTTGATGCAAAAACCGCGCGTTTGTGACCAAAAACCCTTTTATGGCAAATCGCGCGTCAGGGACGCGCGTTTGGCGGTCGAAACGCACGCTTTTGACGTGTCAGTGTGCAATCAGACGCCCGACCAGGCGTTTGTGAACACTTTGGCTTGCCATACTATAGCTGTGTCCCAATCATAGGCGTCGATTTTGGGGGGGACGGGTCCCCCCCAGATTTCGTCATGAGTCATTTTGTACCCACCACTTTTTTTTTTGAAAACCTCGAGTTCAATTTAGCCGTTCTGCTGCTGCGCTGGCTACACGCTTTTCTGTTCATTAAAACTGCAACAACTGTAACATTGGGATACGTTCTGGGGAGGGGGAGGGGGAGGGGGAGGGGGAGTCATCGTGTCACTGAGGCAGGTGCAGCTCAGCTCAGCTGACGTGCCTGTTCACTTTCACTTCTTCTCCGGACTGGACAATTTTGTTCGTGGTGCTACTGGCCGTAAATTATTAAAAATTCAATAATCCATATTCACCTTTCATATTTCACTTCCAAAATACTCAAACTGTTTAAAAATACAACCTATAATATTCAACAGGCAATTTTCGGTCCATTTTATTTCGCTTTGAAAATTCGCTTCCACAAATTCGGTGGTTCAAATTCGACAGAAAATATTACGTTGACATCCATGAACTGCATTGTAGGCTACACAGGGAAAGTAACTGTGAAGACACTGAATTTAACATAAAACCGCCGTCATAATAATCACAAATACACTTGCATTGCTGTTAAATGAGTTTTATGAATGAATGGTTTGCTCTAACTGTTGCTCTGTCTTCATCAACAACACGAGCTTTTGCACCACCTGCTGGTGAAGCCGACTAACAGCAGATGGAGAGTACGCTCGGTAATCTACTGCTCTTCCTGCAGTTCATGGATGTCAACGTAATATTTTCTGTCGAATTTGAACCACCGAATTTGTGGAAGCGAATTTTCAGTGAAGTGAAATATGAAAGGTGAATATGGATTATTGAATTTTTAATAATGAAAATGTGTTTGAAATGTTTTTAATTGAAATATTCACAGCTTAAATATTCAACCATGTTGAATTTCAGCCCATAAAAATGCAAGCCCTAAAAATACAATGCATTAAAATGCAAGCATGGTTAATGCAATGCCTATTTTTTTTCAAGTAGTGCAATTCAACAGGCTTTTTGTTACAAAAACATTTGACATTATTTTACTTCCATAAGCATGGATCTGCAGACCATTGACACAAAGGTAAGACGCGATATGTTTATTAAGATTTGCTGGTATTATGACTAGGTCTTGTGCATTTGCACACAAGGGATCGGCTGTTTTAATTCTTCTCTTGCAATTAATGTTACGTTAGCCTTACACCTTCCTTAGCCACCAACTTAATTAGCTAGTTACGGTTTGCGTTCATACAGCAAGCATTGGGGGAGATGATTGTTGAGTAGTCAGTATCTTGTTTAATTATTGCTTGAATCTATTGCTGAATTCTGGAATAGTTGTGATGATGATGAGGAATGGATCAAGTTTTAGTCAAAATGCCTGATGTAGATTGGATGGATGCATGTTGTTGTGAATTGAGAGCAGTCAGATCATGGTGTGATAG
The DNA here is from genome assembly GCA_023718395.1 of Leucaspius delineatus. NCBI lineage: Eukaryota > Metazoa > Chordata > Actinopteri > Cypriniformes > Leuciscidae > Leucaspius > Leucaspius delineatus. The sequence goes on along the minus strand of CM043367.1, from coordinate 3,170,061 downwards.
TCAATAGTGTTCATCTGTGCTACACGTATTTTTGCTTTTTCAATCTTGGTAAAATTTGTAGTGCTTAAGTTGTGTTGTGTGTAGATATGGTAAATTGTACTGGGAATTATATCAAATTATTACATGGCTTGGTTGAATTCCACTGTAGAATGCAGTCTGTTATTTCTTGATAATAACACCGTTGCCATGAAAAACAGAGCGTTGCTATGGACGCGGCAGGATTCTAACCGTAGAGACGGAAATATTTTCGCGGAAGCAATACAATCGTGTTTAAATCAATAAACTATTTTTTAAATCAATATTTTGTGTCAAATTATTGATTTATTTGGTGGGTAGCCAATAGCCATGTAATAAGCGGGATAATGTAGAGCGAGGCCCGATTTTGGGTTAGATTTTTCCCCCGTTTTCAGTGGTTATAACAAAGCAACATGAAAGAGAAATTTGGTAATCAATTGTTTAGGTACATTAAACCACGTCATGGCCATGTCATATTGTCAACATGGTACTTATGATATGAAGCAGATTAGTGGGTCATATATCATATAATGCTTTTTGAAAATGTACGGCTTTCTTCTTCATAAAACGAGTCGGACATCATCACATTTTTGTATACATTTTTATTTATTTACATTAATAAGCTACAGGACGTCTTTCAAAACATGACCTGCGCGAAAGAGAAAAAAAATTAATGCATCATTGTACCCAGCACTTCTGAAAATGCACTTCTGAATGCGTCTCTCTCTGTCCCCACCACATTTCAAACCAAACTGACGCCCATGGTCCCAATGTGAAGACTGCATCCTTCGAAGGCCGCGGACTTCAAACGATGCAGTCTACGTGGGATTTCCTAATTATGCAGCCAGGTGTTCCCGATTACCGCTCCAAGCGCCAAGCAACGGTGCGAGAGTATTCTGCCATCCTGACAATTCATTTGATATAATTGAGTAAACAGCTATGGAGCCAGAATTGGCTATTGTCATTTTTATGTTTTATATGTAAGGATATGTTTCAGGTCATGTAGGCCTATTAGCCGAAGATTCAAATGTTAATTTATATCTTACCTTGATGCGATTTTGTAGGCTAGTGTATTCTTTTTATTATGCACATAAATGGACCATGGTAAATATATTTACACAGGTTTTCAACCTTATTTGAATATAAAACCCAGTTGAATATAAAAAGTCCAGTGCGCATGTTACTCGCGCTCGTCATCGGCAGCTGTCAGTCACTGTTGCTAGGCGACAAGAACAATCCTCCGTAGGCTAGACCGGTCCGCACCCTTTGAAATGGGACGCAGCAGTAGTTAGCAACAATTTGTTAATATTGTGACAATAGGCCTACATTTTGTTACTTTCATTTTCAAAATAACCAGTGGTGGTATGTAAGGAACTACATACTTCGTTAATACTCGAAGTAATTTTCCCACACAGGACAGCAACACTACAAAATTATCTTATTTTGCAATATGATGCATTGTTTTACATTAAACTAGACAAAAGTATATAGTTCAAATGTATCAACCTTGAAAATATTCAGAAGTAAAATGCAACATATACAGTAATATAAAAGCAGAACCATCATAAAAACCCTGACAAGGTTATTTTCCTCCAGAATTCCTTTACTTTTACTCTTGATGCCTTAAGTACGTTAGAGTATGCAAGATAATTTTGCTTAACTAAGGTTTGAAATATATGACTAGTAGTTTTTCCCCAATGCGGTATTAGTGATTATTAAAAGTACTTTAGTGTAATAAAGTATCTCAATATTTATTCCATGAGTCAGCCCTGCAAACCTGTTGGTAGACAACTTAGTGGATAGTGTAAATAAGTCAAACACTCTGGAGACCATCCCAGATGATGTCCCACCAGCAGAAGTCTTACCAGGAGCACTATTGTGGAGCCCATCCCGGTCCAGCAGCACACCAGGGTCTCCCACTCAGCTCAATAAAAGTCTACATCATTTTTTCTTATTTTATGTACTGTAAATTTAAATGTTTATGTTGATTTTGATATGTTTAACGTATGTTGTAAATAGTTTGGGGAAAAACGTTATAGAAGAATTTGTTTCATGTAGAAATTATGACTGTCATTACAAAAATAAACAATGTCCAGAGCAATGAATTCTCTTTTATTTACACATTTAAAGTTGCATAATTTTTTTTTCCTTTTAAAAAATATAAGTGAAAAAAGTTAATATATATATATATATATATACATACATATTTCTTAATCATTCTTTCAAGAAGAGAAAACAGCCTGTCCATCCTCTCCAGTGCTCTCCTCGCCTCTGCAGTCCCATGTCTTCTCTAATCAAGTCAAAAAACTCGTCCTCTCTGTCTCGCCTTCATCGTGGTGCTGGTGCTGGTGCTGGTGCTGGTGCTGCCCCTGGCTCCTCCTCTTCTTGGTCACACACTGCTGAACTCAGCCCTGGTGTGTCCTCAGGGATTGAGGCAATGAGGGTGCAATGCCTCTGTCCCAACATCTCATCCATGAGGACAAACCAGGGCCAAGTTTCAGCAGTGGGTTTCCCACTCACACCCTCTCCTGTCCCAGGACACGTGCAATCCTAAGGCAGAGCAAATTAACCATGGCTTGTTAACAACAACAGCACAATACATTTCAGCAAAGATGTGATCTCAACTTTCTTACTTTGTATTTTTAAAATCATATTCATGTTCAGAAATCATATTCATGAATACTCAAATTTGGTTAAAACCTTTGTAGACATAGCTTGCATGACAGCACTACAAAAACACACAAGTGAAACCCCATTGCCTTATCTACTGCTTTTCCTATTGTTGTGGGCTTTATAGGTTGAGTGATATTTCTTATTTACACAAGTTAGACAGACTAGTGCAAATATTACAATAACATTTAATTTAATTTATTTAGTTTATTTATTTATTTGTTTTAAATTGCAGTTTAATAAATTGAGCTGTCTGCTCCAATTGCTCCCTGAAACAATTATTAAACTATTAGCTCAAGTTTTGCCTCAGACCACCTGACAAATGAAGCCACGCAATGGTGAAGAAGGAGTTAAGGTGAAGTTTATAAGAAAGACAAACTTGTGGCCTTTAACTGTGGTTTCACTAGCTATTTGAGTAAATGAAAACATAATACTTACATTTAAATGTGAATTTGCCGTCCACCAGCGAACTCTCGGCCGTCATTTATTTATTTATTTTTTAATAAAAATGCTGTCGTCACCGCCGCGCGATGAATTATGGGGTAGGATAGTCCGCAAAGTGTCCATTTATGTATCCTTCCTTTCACGGGGAAACGAAGGGTGCATTTGGCGTCGCTTTAGCCTTCGTCGCGCTGCGATGACGCAACCGGCCTTCGAATACGGCCTTCGGAGGATGCAGAACTGAATTGGGACAGCCTTCATAGCGCCGCGGTGATGCAATCGGCCTTCAAATGCGACCTTCCAAGGATGCAGCCTTTGAATTGGGACGTCCTTCGTCGCGCCCCAGTGACGCAATCGGCCTTCAAATACGGCCTTCGAAGGACGCAGCCTTCACTTTGGGACACAGCTATTATGTGTTTACACCGGCCGCGACGCGGCGCGTTTCAGAAGCTACCCAGAAGCGGCTCTCCGCGCTGCTTCGCTAAATATAGGTACCTAGTCTATTTTTGACGGACGCGCGTCCAAGTCGCACCGGAAATACAAAATAAAAGTAAAAAAAAACATTGTCAAATTCAAAATAAACACCCTGTGCAAACTCCAAAACGTATTACACACCAATATCCTTGGTAGAAACCATAGACTGTACGGTAGAAACCCAAAAATCAAGAAAAACCACGTCGGACAGGAAAATCACGTGGTCTCGCGCATCCAGTCGCTCCGCTTCTGAAATGCTCCTGGTGTGAGTTGGCACCGCGTGGAGGACGGAATAAAACCTTGTCGCAGCCGTAATGCACCGCAGATGTGTGCAGTGTAAATGAGGGGTAAGGGTTTCGGCGCCGAATCTACTTTTGCTGCGTTACTCATGCTCAATTAAAGTGAAAGCACACTTTTGATGGACAAAATAAATATGATTTCACACAAAAAGTACCTAAAATGCACATAATTTGCATGTATAGTGTGCTTTAACAAGAACTGGAGTAGGATATGTCAGAAAAGAAAATGAAGACTCAAAAATATTTATAGAAAATGTACCCATTTAAACTTGTTTTTATTAATCAGTTTGGGTAAAAGTTGTGTTTTATAATATATATATATATATATATATATATATATATATGGGTCAATGACGTGATGCCTAAATTTTCTGTCCTATTGCATTTTTTCAGGCAGAAATGGGTTTAAATGCCTAAAAAGATACTGCATATTTGTAGTACCTCTCCCATGTATGTACTCACTTTTCAAAAACCTTTACTTATGTGTGTTTTTTTTTTTTTGTTGTTATTTAAAGTGTCAAAACATCATGTGGTGCGACCGTCCGGCCATAACTTCTGTTTTGAAAACATCTTTGAAATTACTCTGAATTTATTCAAATTTATATTCTGCACTATTTGGCATGATTTCCAAAATGTTTTGTAATCCTTTAAAAAAATTCAAAGCATTTGCATTTATATTTCCATCATAATATACAAACAAACTTTGTCCGATGATGTCCATTTTATGAAATATCATGTGGTGCGACCATCATGGAACTACCATTTTGGGACTTATATGTTGAAAACTATTCAAACACAGGAAGTTACATCATAAACCAATTTACCAAGGACACATGGAAGCAGCAAGCAGGTTTGTAATTCTCTCAAATTGGAAAAAAAATAAACCTTTGTAATGGTTGGTATGTAGTTGCCAAATTTGGATGTCATGTGGTTGTCACTGTGTCAGGTTTGTGTTCTCCAGGTGTCCACTAGATGTCCTCCTTCCCCACGGTGTCAGTCACAAGTTGAACTACATTCCCCTCAATCCTTGTCTCAGCATTGCACTCAGCTGTTCCCTATCACTAATCATTGCACTCAGTCTATTCCCCATTAGCATTGTCTATTCCCTGTGTATATAACCCTGTCTGTTTTAGTCTGTGTCACGGAGTCCTTGTTATTCATCACACCACCTTTGAGGTCTGTTTTTCATCCGTGTCTTATTCTGTTCTTGTGTTTTGGATTGCTGATTTTGAGTTTGACCTTTGCCTGGACTGATTTCGATTATGGATTTCCCCAATAAATATTACTTACTAATATTACCGCATTCTTGGATCTTCCCTTCTTTCCCGAGTGTGGATCGTGACAGAAGGACTCCGTCACACACAAGATCCAGTGGTATGAATGTCAATGTCTCTTCCCCAGCCACCAAGCGGGAGAGAAGACAGATTTTTGAGGGGAACCGGGTTGGTCAAATTTCGCAGAACCCGTGGAGGCTGCAATAGAGGAGGTGGTCGAGAAGGATCCCGACACCACTCTCCACTCTGGCCCCTCTTCGACCCTGGGCTGGTGATGTCCAGCCCAGAGCCCCATCCGCCGCTGATTCTGCCCAGCCCAGAGCCTTCACCGCAGGTCCCGAAACGGAGGAGGAGAAGGAAGAACCCTTCTGTGACTGTTCCGGTGGACCCAGTTCCGGTGGACCCAGTTCCGGTGGACCCAGTTCCGGTGGTCCCTGTTCCGGTGGTCCCTATTCCGGTGGTCCCGAAATGGAGGAGGAGAAGGAAGAACCCCTCCGTGACTGTTCCGGTGGTTCCGAGTCCAGTGGTCCCAGTTCTGGTGGTCCCAGTTCCGGTGGTCCCAGTTCCGGTGGTCCCGAGTCCGGTGGTCCCAGTTCCGGTGGTCCCGAGTCCGGTGGTCCTGATTCCGGTGGTCCCAGTTCCGGTGGTCTCGAGTTCAGTGGTCCGGAGGAGGAGGAAGACCTCCAACCTCCCCAAAGAACCGGAGGCCGTACTCGTGCTGCCCATGCAGCCCGCAGTCGTCCCAGAGGCCGTCCTCGTGCAGCACGCTGTCGTCCCGGAGGCCGTGCCCGAGCAGCCCGCTATTGCCATAGCGGCGGAAAGCTTGTTGGATTATTTTGATACGCTATTTAAGGTCCTAGAAAGTACTAAGACTGTCCACGGCACGTCTGCCGAGCCTGTGTTTTCGGACAGGATGGCTGCCACCGAGCCTGTTCACGTCACGTCTGCCGAGCCTGTGTCTTCGGACAAGAGGGCTGCCACCGAGCCTGTTCATGTCACGTCTGCCGAGCCTGTGTCTTCGGACAAGATGGCCGCCGCCGAGTCGGTGTTTCCGGACAAGATGGTCGCCGCCGAGCCTGTGTTTCAGGACAAGATGGTAGCCGCCGAGCCTGTGTCTCCGGACAAGATGGCCACCGCCGAGCCTGTGTCTCAGGACAAGATGGCCGTCGTCGAGCCTGTGTCTTTGGACAAGATGGCCGCTGCCGAGCCTGTGTCCCCGGACAAGATGGCCGCCGCCGAGCCTGTGTCTCCGGACAAGATGGCCGCCGCTGAGCCGGTGTCTATTCCTGAGCCGTTGGTGTCTGTTCCTGAGCCTGAGCCGGTGGTGTCTGTTCCAGTTCCTGAGTCGGTGCCTGTGTCTGTTCCTGAGCCTGAGCCGGTGGTGTCTGTTCCTGAACCTGAGCCGGTGGGGTTTGTTCCTGAACCTGAGCCAGTGGGGTCTGTTCCTGAGCCGGTGGTGTCTGTTCCTGAACCTGAGCCGGTGCCTGTGTCTGTTCCTGAGCCGGTGGTGTCTGTTCCAGTTCCTGAGCCGGTGGTGTCTGTTCCAGTTCCTGAGCCGGTGGTGTCTGTTCCTGAGCCGGTGGTGTCTGTTCTTGAGCCGGTGGTGTCTGTTCTTGAGCCGGTGGTGTCTGTTCTTGAGCCGGTGGTGTCTGTTCTTGAGCCGGTGGTGTCTGTTCCAGTTCCTGAGCCGGTGGTGTCTGTTCCAGTTCCTGAGCCGGTGGTGTCTGTTCCAGTTCCTGAGCCGGTGGTGTCTGTTCCAGTTCCTGAGCCGGTGGTGTCTGTTCCAGTTCCTGAGCCGGTGTCGTCTGTTCCTGAGCCGGTGATGTCTGTTCCAGTTCCTGAGCCGGTGGTGTCTGTTCCTGTTCCTGAGCCGGTGGTGGCTGTTCCAATTCCTGAGCCGGTGGTGTCTGTTCCAGTGCCTGAGCTGGTGTCTGTTCCTGTGCCATGGCCGCCCGAGGGAGAGTCTCCGCCCTGGCCGCCCGAGGGAGAGTCTCCGCCCTGGCCGCCCGAGGGAGAGTCTCCGCCCTGGCCGCCCGAGGGAGAGTCTCCGCCCTGGCCGCCCGATGGACTGTCTGCTCTGCCCTGGCCGCCCGATGGACTGTCGTCTCCGCCCTGGCCGCCAGATGAGCTGTCACTCCCTGTCCCCGTTTCCCTCCATGGACCTGACCCCCCATCCCTCCCCCTGATCCTCCACCAGTCCACCTCCTGCCTGGACTCTGTTTTGTCTTTTGGTTTTTGTTGTCTTGTAGTGTCTGGTAGCCACTCCGTAGAGGGGGGTTATGTCACTGTGTCAGGTTTGTGTTCTCCAGGTGTCCACTAGATGTCCTCCTTCCCCACGGTGTCAGTCACAAGTTGAACTACATTCCCCTCAATCCTTGTCTCAGCATTGCACTCAGCTGTTCCCTATCACTAATCATTGCACTCAGTCTATTCCCCATTAGCATTGTCTATTCCCTGTGTATATAACCCTGTCTGTTTTAGTCTGTGTCACGGAGTCCTTGTTATTCATCACACCACCTTTGAGGTCTGTTTTTCATCCGTGTCTTATTCTGTTCTTGTGTTTTGGATTGCTGATTTTGAGTTTGACCTTTGCCTGGACTGATTTCGATTATGGATTTCCCCAATAAATATTACTTACCGCATTCTTGGATCTTCCCTTCTTTCCCGAGTGTGGATCGTGACAGTGGTATGACCTCAAAAAAAAAATTATATTAAAGTTAATTCTACAAATATATATTTTTATTATAAATTTCATAGTGACCTTTTTTGGCAAGCTAGCTTGTTTTGTTTAGGTGGCCAATTCTGTGCCTGTAAATTATGACTGAATTTGAAAATATCATGTGGTGCGACCAAATATCATGTGGTGCGACCAAATATCATGTGGTGCGACCACTGCAGACTGTTTTCAATGATAGATATATGTCATAGATTGGCAGTTTTATGCTTTTATATTCAATTGACAGTTTATATAAAAAAGGTACTTTACTTTAGTATCATTTGGAATAGATTTTTATGCAATTTGGGATTTTTTAATATATTTCGGACAGTTTATGTTTACTCTTTGTACAATATGAGAAAAATGCAAAAAAATAAATAGAGCATGTAATTTCAGTTTAGTAATATTGCATTTATTTGTAGTGTATTTATTATTGCCTATTTATTTATTTAAAACTATTTTAATCTATTTTACCAGATGCCATTGCCAAGCGAAAAAATTCTGACCCTGCAGCAAGAGCAGAGTACCTTGATAGGAGAAGAGTGAAATATTATTACAGTTTAAAATATCTGTTTTCTATGTGAATATATAGTAAACTGTAATTTATTCCTGTGATCAAAGCTGAATTTTCAGCATCGTTAATCCAGTCTTCAGTGTCACATGATCCTTCAGAAATAATTCTAATATGTAAACCTAGACCACAAAACCACTCAATGGGTCAATGTCATATGGGTCAATTTTTTGAAATTGAGATTTATACATCATATGAAAGCTGAATAAATAAGATTTCTATTGATGTATTATTTGTTAAGATAGAACAATATTTGGCCGATACAACTGAAAATCTGGAATCTGAGGGTGCAAAAAAATCAAAACATTGAGAAAATCGCCCATTTATGAAGAAAAAGTTGTCCATTTATGTTTGCGATATTGCTATATTCACTCCCAAAAATAAATGTTTATAAATTTATGGTAGGACATTTACAAAATATAAAACATCTTTATTTAATATCCTAATGATTTTTGGAATAAAAGAAAAAAACGATAATTTTGACCCATACAATGTATTGTTGGCTATTGCCACAAATACCCTGTGTGACTTGTGACTGGTTTTGTAATCCAGAGTCACTAATGATTTGCTGCTCAAGAAACATTTCTGATTATTATCAATGTTCATATTTTTGTGGAAACTGTGATACATTTTATATGTCAGGATTATTTGATGAATAGAAAGTTCAAAAGAACAGCATTTATTTGAAATAGAATCTTTCGTAACATTATAGCCTGCGCCTGAATGTGACACTGAATGTGTCCTTGATTAATAAAAGTATTAATTACTTAAAAAAAACTATTGACCCCAAATGTTAACTGTATACAATACTTTTATGAAATAATTTATATCTATAACATTATTATTTGTTAGAAAGAAATTCTAAGTCAATTTAAATTAAATGGTGCACTTGTGTTTGTGATGTGATTTTTATAAAAAAAAAGTTTATTAAATGTTTATGTTCAGGAAAATTCTGTGAAAGTTGTATAAAATCTGGTTTAAATCTATTTTATTGTATAAAATGTATTGTTCATTGATCTCTTTAAATAGATTTTTAACTATATAAGGTCTTCGTGTCATTTGGAGCGACCACTTATCATGTGGTGCGACCAATAAAAGCAATCACTGTATTAAATTTAAAATAAAATATCTTATTTCTGTGGCTGAAATATGAATCTGATTCAGTATGCTTTAGTAAATTATATTTTTAAAACATTTCTATCAGTTTTATGTGATTTACAGGAAAAATAAGTCTGTTAACTAGATTTAAGAAGGCACCTCGGAAATTATAGAACAAAAAATTAGATCATTATTTACAAAAACTCAAAAGAAATGCAAACACTTTAATTAAAAATAACTTGTAAAAAAAATGTTTAAGCATGTTAAGGAAATTAATTAATTTTAAGATAAATCATGGTCGCACCACATGACATTTTTTAAGGCTACGGACAATTCATCTAGATGAAAAAACACTAAAATCACTTAAATTAAATTTTTAAAATGAATTTAGTTGTACACAACATCCTTAATGTTTGAACAATTGCAACAGGTATTATTTTTTTTTTTTGTATTTTAAAATTGGCCTGTTGAAAATCCTTTTACGTCATTGACCCATATATAGAAAATAAATATTTGTGTGTGCTGTAAAATGAAATCGGAATCGGCTAAAATCTGTATCGGCATGTCAAACTCAATGACAAATCAGAATCGGCCTAGAAAATTGTAATCGGTGCATCTCTATAATCTTTCTAATTGGCTGCATCAAAAACCATCACATAATCTGATGTTCACCTAGATGTTTTATTTATTTATTTCTACATTTTCCATAGTATTGTCGATGGGTTCAATAACACATCCTGCAAAAGGGGGGCCTTGGCCAGAACCTAGTGGTATTTGGGGGTCCTTGTCATGGAAAAGTTTGGGAACCCCTGTGCTAGACTATACTGAGCTGATTAAGGAGGAAAGCTTTATTCTTTTTTAGATTTTTACAAACCTTTTATTCCCTCAAACAGCAATTTATTTTACAATCCCTGTACAAATTTGGTGTTGGCAATTTATTTTGCAAACTGTCCGAATCTTATAAAAAATGGCCTTAATAGATGCTCAACTTTTTTTGTTGAATATTCATTTACAAGGGATTAATATACAGTAGTTAATAAGCATATTCTCATAAGTCAATTAGCTGATGACACCACACTTTTTAAAAGATGATTTACAGATCCCTATCACTCGATCATATCAAAGTTTTCTCTAAATCTCCTGGTCTAAAAAAAGAAGAGAGCACTCTAGGCATTTTTTTATTTTAAATTTAATTTATTGTAAATTACATATTACCCCCTGTTTTTTTCGTTATATTTTGGTTGTTGTTAGCATCTGTTGTGAGTTGCTTAATAAAACAAATCCTCTTCCATGGCCTCATAGTAAAGTGTAAAGTGTCCATACATACTTCAGAACGCTGTTAAACATTAAAAATCTCGAGATAAAAAAAGGCTGGACTGCTTTGACCAAAGATCGAAACGTACCATGTGACAAACAGTCATAAAGGATCGCACAGGTGAGTCTTTACAGCGATCTCAAATCTAAAGTGTTTCACAGACATCTGGATTATGTTCCTGTAGGACAAGTGCGTCTGAACTACTGCAAGTAAGCTTTAATACTTCCACCATTACTGTTATCTGGGGGAATATGAACAGATTTCAAATAAACATGATTCAAATGTTAAGTTATGACTTATATAGGCTACCTGTTGCAGAAGTATAACAAACAATCAAGAAGCAGCCAGAGATTACTTAAACAAACCATTTCATGAACATTACGTTTGTAGAAATGAATAATGCTTTTTCTAAAAAGGTTTATTTCATTTTTTTATGTCTTTTGTGATAATAATGCGAAATCGAAAGCATTCTGTGGACAATTCAGTCCTTCATTTTAGAACAGCGGTAAAGCCAGCCGCAATAAAAAAGGTGCGAGCACATATTACTATGATTACAGTAATTTCAGGAACAGCAGAGAGAGAGCGCGCTTTCAGGGTGCTTTTCTTTGAGTTGCTCATAAATGTGCGATAATATAAATATATGTCATGTTTCAAGAATATTTTGTAGTTCTACTTTGTTATGCTTATTTATACGTGCAGTTTGTTTGACAGTAGTGTATTACTTTGAATAATGTTTTGTTGAAAGGTTACAATGTTTCAAGTCATTGTTTTATTTAGATGTGTTTACAGCATAATTATTTGCAAAAAGCACAAAAATAGTGTATACTCTTTCTAAATACCTCTTTTTGCAATTTCATTTGTTTTGTTTTACTGGAATCACAGTTATTCTTAAATGCATTTGTTACTCATACTGTATGCATTACTGACTCAGTTATTCTTGCATGCAATGTCCTAAACTATATACCAGGGGTCGGCAAGTAAGTTTGGCATCGGGCCAAAAACTATTTCGCCACTAGATGGCGAGCCAGAACATTGTCAAAAGATAATTAAAAAAAAAATGCAACTAGAATAGATTGTTACAGTGTCTTTTGTAACTGGTAGTGAGCTGTTACTCTGTGTTAAATCCAGTAGTAGGACAGTTATTAACAAAAAGCCACATTTGTGTGGCGGTGTCCGGGTTTTACACTGGATAAATTAATAAAGTTGTAGTGACACGTAACCTGGCAAGTATCTTCATTCACCAACTTGAAACAAACCACCTTGCTAAAACACACATATGTGGGAGATGCAGAATGGATAAAAATAACTCAAAAAATAAAAGAGGACTTGAATAAGCCCATTAATGGCATGTTTGAATCATGCTCTTAACAAACTGTGTTTTATTTCCTCTTTCATTTTAATTTGCTGTTACACAATGGAGCCTAACTTATTGTAATAATTATTTGACGTAGCCTACTTTTACACTCAGAATTATTCCTTGGCATCCTCACATACTAAACTGCATTTTGTTTTAATTGTTTGCGTGCTGCAGGTACGCTATTTCGTCGTGTGCAGAGTGATGTTAACATTTAAGCTAGCTAGACTCTTTTGAATGTATTTCAGAACTTTTCAAATTAAAAGCTCCCAATTTATCTCAAAATAAAACATTGCTGCAAAAACATTCTCGTACTTTTATTTTGAAGGAAAAATCACTAAAGACGAAGTGATTGTGAGTAACTATTGCTGTCATGACAGATCTATTTCAGAACCAGACGCTATCAAAATAATCTGGCTGCGGGCGTGGGCCAGATATTATTGCTGGGGGGCAAGTTTGGCCTGTTGCCGACCACTGCTGTATTCTATATAGCATGCCTCATCTGAAACCATTTCACTGCAGCGTTTTGGAGATATGTCACATTATTTAACTTCAGAGGCCTATAAAGACCTAATTTGTAATAAGTAGAAAATAACAATGGCCAGCAGTGTTTTACCTACTTGATATTTGCAATTCTTCAACTCTGATGAGAGGAAGGGAGAAGGACAGAAAGCCTGAAGCACAATAGGTCCCACCTCATTGGTTGGGACCTTAGGAACATAACCCGGTTTAGGGTAGAGAAATGCTATGACCATGCATGGTGCAAAGTCTAGGCTTGAATAGGCTCGATGGGAGCCGCAGATAGCCCTTTGAGCACTATACTCTTGTGTGAACTACAGGCCTCGGCCTCAATGTACCATGGAGGAAACGAGTCACACACGGGTTTCTCTCTAAAGACACACCACCCAAAGGAGTGTGGTTAGCAGATATAGCCGCCACATACACCTTCAAGGTGGAGGGGAATAACCCTGCGGATAACCGCTCCTGCAAAAACTCCAGCACTGTACCAACAGGGCAGTTAACTTGGTCTAGCTGATGATCTCGAAACCATGAAGTGAATAATATCCAGGTCTGGGGTGTACAGCTTCCTTTTGGGGGAGTTCTGGAGTGAAGAATGGTCTCAACAACCTCTTTTGAGAGACCGAGTCTATGAGCTGGGCCCCCTCAGAGGCCAAGCCCACAGCTTCTGTGGAATAACAAATTTATTAAATGTTTAATTTAGATTCCAATATAAACTGAGAAAGTTTAGCAGCGGTTATGATGATTATATCAAGAGATTCCTGCCAGTCCTGTTCTCTAAATGAGTCAATGGCTGAGACTCTCACCCTTTGTCTTTATGCATTTCCTGACCATTAAGCTCAATGTACAGCTGTGCTTTTGTCTCTGTGATCATGTGAAGGTATGGGTGATACTGTCAGGCTGATTGGATCATTTGAATTATAGTGTTATGCTGATTAAGGCCTGTTTCTCTTGAGCAAGCCAGATAACCTGCCAAACTGGTTTTCACTTGATTGAATCAAATCATCCTCTGCATTGTTTTGAGTTGTCTCCACCTCCAAAAGTCCCTCCTCCTTGTAAATGTATAAAAACTATACTGTATAGAACTAAGTTAGATTGTTGGACTGCAGCCACGCTCAATAAAGAAGAACTTCTGTTTGAACGCGATCCCAACATCTCCTGGTCTTCGATTCTGAGTTTCCAACACTTCCACAACTCTGAGCGGGGATGGAAGATCGACCCCACCGCTTGAGATAGAAGGTCCCTCCTGATCGGAATCTCCCAGGGAGAGCCATTGAGGAGGGATGTGAGGTCCAAGAACCCCATTTTGGTTGGCCAGAACAAGGTTGGCCAGAACAATTAGCAGAAGATGAACCCGTCCTGGCGAACTCACTCCAGAACTCCCAGGAGCAACGCAATCGAGGGAAAAGCGTACAGACATAGCCTTGGCCACATCTGAACCATGGCATCCAGTCCAAAAGGAGCTGGATCTGTGAGGGAGAACTACAGTGGACAATGAGTCGTCTCTACAGATGCAAACAGATCTACTTCTGTTTGACCAAACTTATCCCACAGGAGCTCCAGCACCTCGGGGTGAAGTCTCCACTCCCGGGGCCTCAGCCCCTGCCTTGACAGGAACTCCTTTTGTGTCCCACAGCAAACAAAATAAATATTTCAATATTTTAAAGTGTAGTCTTGTTTAAAATTATGTAATCCTTTGAAACGAGTTTGCAGCAGAAGTCACGAACAGAGTGAAATATTATAATTTCAAATTAAGTAGATTAAACTGCATTCAATAAAAACTGCGTTCAATAAATAAGAATCAAACCATTAATGCCATGAATTTTATATTAATGAATAAGAATTCATACACATTTGTACATCTGTAAAGCTGCCAATATGTAAATAATTTGTGTTTTAGTGCTGTCAAAGTCAATATTGTAGTTTCAGTGTGTATGAAAATGTAAGTAAATGTATGTGTGGTAGATCAATGCTTTACATAAAAATACACACGGATACTCACAAGATCACACTGGTTTAACTCTGCATTAGTCATTAGTTTTTATTTTTCATCATAATTTATCCCTCTGAACTATCATGATATTAATCTCAGTGCCTCATTGTCATGTCCAGGTCATGCTGATCATCTGATTGTCTTCACCAACACAAAGACACCAGTGCTGAGCTGTTTCCAGTGGCAGTTTATCTGCAGTAATGTCAGAGGAGCGAGGAAAGCACTCTCTCTCTAAAATGAGTCTCTCAGAGAATCAGAGGTAAGACTGCGACTGTTTTCACAGGATAATTTTAAACACTACTGGAGTTTCAGGTTTGTCCTGTAAAGAACAAAGTCTGATCAACAAGGAGTGTTTTCTCTCACCATTGCCATGTCAAATGCTGTGCAAAATAAATAAGAACTTCCTATAAATGTTTTTAGATTGTCGCAGGTTAAAATGGCTTGAAACTGGTTTCATATTCAATTTACAGGAACATTTAGCACAGTTAAATATGTTTAATCTACCATACATGTAAAGTCCTGTACAAACCCAGATTAAAGTGTATTTCATTATGGTTTAAAGGTGCACATTTAATGGATAGGAAATGTAAATAATGTGGAAATTTCAGTTAGAACAAACAGGGCTTTATAGACAATGTCACAGTTAATAACTAACATGACTGTAGATGTTTTGGGACTATGATCAAATCATACTAAAAATGAACATTGAAAAACAAAAACCTAGAAACAGTGGCGTGCACAGACCTCCACTGGGGCAAATCTAAATCTGGGTATTTTTTAAGGTGTACTATGTAACTTTTTTGTGTTCAAAATTAACTAAACATAAATAATGAGTAGATACACCATCAATCCTTCTTCCAGAATGTGTTTTTGTCTTACCCTGATTCACTTTGGTAAGCCTTTTATAAGTGTTTATATTTTAGACAGGATGGTTTTCACAGGGAAATTGCGTACATGTGTCCCTTGCCCATGTGTGTCTCGTCATATCCGTAAATAGAGAAAAGTTAAGAAAAGTCTGAGCCGCTTAGTTCGCTCATGCTCATTGCATTACAACTGAGCGGCTCATCTTTCACTGTGGGTGTCGTGGAGGAGGAACGCATTAACGTTTCCTAGGCATTTGGGATTGGTTTCCAATTTAAGCGGACACGTCGCTAATGTCGGTCCGAGCAGCTGGCATCTCGATGGACAGCCCCCAAGCTTGGGGGTCTCCGAGGCTGTCCCACTGTCAGTTGCACTCACCGTTACGGCGAAAGTCATTTTGCGTGTTTGGTTGCATACTTTGCCTGCTCTGCCCTGGCTCCCCGATCCGCCTCAGTATTCGGTCCTGGTTCACATCCCTCCCCCTGCTGGACGATGACATCACTGTTTTCTCCAGAGCGGATATATGTGTAAATGAACTAAATTAATAACTTCTTTACAACAAAATGAACCATCACTGAACTTACTTAAACTGGACTGTGACACTATTTTGTTCAAGATCTGCTGTACAGCAGAAACAAACTTTGTTGCAGTATTTTATCACTGTAAAGCTGCTTTGAAACAATCTGTACTGTAAAAAGCACTATATAAATAAAGATGACTTGACTTGACTTGACACATGACTGACATGCACAGAAAGCTTCTTCAGACAGCGCTCCGGCTGCATTGAGTTCTCTTTCATACTTGAACAACTGAGTGGCAACAACCTTTTCCATGATTTGACACATACTGTAGATTGGAGATTGGGCGATAATTAGCGAAGTCAGTTGGGTCCGGATACATTTTTTAAGGATAGGAGTAACCGGAGCTATCTTTAGTGAAACTGGAACAGAGGCTGATATAAGGGACATTATTTACATTATTCTCACATTTACATGTGAGATAGGAGAAGAAATGACAGAGGTACAGTGTTTCAGAAGGATTGTTGGTGCGGGATCTGACCGGCATGAAGAAGAATTGGATTTCTGTATAATTTCAGAAATTATACAGTGGTCGTTTCATCACCTAAAGTCCCACACAAAGCATCCAGCTTTCCCTGAAAGTGGTGCAAAAAAACCCAGCATAAGTCATCAGATTCTTGTTGACTGGCATTATGTTCGGATGCCTGGACTAGCTTGTTTACGATCTTAAATATTGATTTAGGACTATTGTTTGCACTATTAATGATTTTAGAAATATAGGAAGAGTGAGCTGTGTTCAAGGCTGTTTTATAATGCTTAACATGGTCCAAAAACACATGAAAATGTACAGTTAGACCGGTTTTCCTAGAGAGGCGTTTAAGTTGTTTGCCTCTTGCTTTCATAGCATGTAGCTCAGCATTAAACCACGGCGAGGATTGGGACAAGGGAACAGACCTAGTCCTAACTGGAGCATGCTCGTCTAAAACATCAGTGATAGCAGAGTGGTACAAATCAAATATCTTAGATGAACAGGTGAAATAAAAAACATCAGACATAGCAGATGAAGCAGTAGATGCAGCAAACGTATTAGCATTAATAAAACTGATCTTACAATAAGAGATGGTTATATTGTCAATACATTTAGTTGGACAAAGTAATGCAAAATCAAAAGTAATAAGCTTATGATAAGAGATAGGAGTAACCAGACCACTGATGGAGATATCATTCAAACCAAATGTACAAACTAAGTCAAGAGTCCAGAACAGTCTTTAATTGAGTATTATTAGAACAGGGAGTGTCGACGTGGATGTTCAAATCACAGTGCAAGATGACCTTGGATGAAGAAGCACATGCTAGTGTTAGCAGGTCACTAAACTCGGAGAAATAATAGTTTTGCTGTTTGGGTGGTGTATAAATTAGGATGATTGTCAGGGGACAGTTCGAGGAAACCTTCAAAACCATATATTCAAAAGTCTTTGTATTATGAAAGTCCAGTTGAGCAAGTGTTATGGAGTTGCGATAGATGAACGCAAGGCCACCCCCTTTACCAGATAAACTTTGACAACTGATTTTCAAACCTAGTGATTTTATAATGTCTAGCCTAATTATAAATTCAAAAGCATAATGGGTTGGAGAGTGGAAATGGCTAATATGAGCCAATAAGCGCTCTTCTGCGGCAGTCTACTGTTTATATTGTAACTCTTTGTGTGTATATAACTCTTTCAGTTTTACAAATGGGGACCATCTTTGAAGGATTAATAAATAATGTTTTTTGTCATCATATTCAAAATAACATTTGAAGTGCTGGAATGTCTAATTACAAAAACTGTGTTTCTTATTCAAATGTTCCCATTATCTTCAAGTCTGAATTGCAATCAATAAAACTGATTTATTGGCAAATTAGGTAATTGTGACAACTGCATCAAAATATAGACACTGCATTTTCTTTGGTTTAGTGTCAATGAAGGGGTACTTGAGCCTTATTGATGGGGTTGTGGGGGTACTTGAGGCTAAAAAGGTTGGGAACAGCTAGTTTAGATTATTTAATTTGTAAGTACTAAATAAGCTATATCATAATATATATATATATATATATGTTTACTCAACAGATTTAATTAATTTCTGACCAAGAATTTTTGTGTTAAACTGGGCTTAAAGGAGAACTCCGGTCAATTTTTGTACATTTGGAGTGCTGTCAATACAGAGAACAACAAGAAAAATCGGTGTTGCCTACACCGTGTTATCCTCTTTTTAAAATTTGCACCCTGTTGACTTCAATGGGGCAAGTTTTAAACCTGCTTTTAGCCTCTTAACATCCTTGATGTGTCATTACAAGTGCACAGGTCATGTGAGTGATTCCTTCGGAGTGAACGCAGGTCAATCTGACTGCAGTAGATGTGAAAGATATGAATAAAAATGATACGCGCATGATCATAGGTACTAAACCAATGCGCGTGAACTCGACAATCGATTACTATGGACTTTGACCGAAAACAGGATGTAAATACAGGTATGAGCGCTGGCTAAATAAATATCATTTTTATTCATATCTTTCACATCTAGTGCAGTCAGATTGACCCGCGTTCACTCCGAAGGAATCACTCACATGACCTGTGCACTTGTAATGACACATCAAGGATGTTAAGAGGCTAAAAGCAGGTTTAAAACTTGCCCCATCAAGGTCAACAGGGTGCAAATTTTAAAAAGAGGATAACACGGTGTAGGCAACACCGATTTTTATCATTGTTCTCTGTATTGACAGCACTCCAAATGTACAAAAAAAATAAGCTCAATGTTAAAATTGACCGGAGTTCTCCTATAATTAAACATGAAACCTGCAGTATCTCCTGTAGTAAAGTGTTTTATCTTCCTGCTCTTTGTGTCATTAGTGAACGATCAGGCTCACGTGTGTCCAGCTCTGTGTCTGTGAAGAGTGACCAGTCAAAAGGTGAAGGACCAGAATTCAGTGAGAGAAAACCATCATCTAACAAAAGGTATTACATGTGTTTCTTATTGTTAGTCACACGGACTGTTAGCGAGTATTTCAGCAAATATTTATCATAAAACTTTGTTCAAACATATTTCCAATTTACAAACAGCAGTGCTGTAAAAACTCAAAGGGAGCATCAGCAAAAAGATTGAAATTTTTATTTGAATTATAATAATTTTTTTGTAATATGCATTAATTTGAGTCTGCTTACGTAACTACTGCTCAGCATATTAAAATACCTATTTTCAATGCAGAATTCACTATATATTTATACTTAAATATATCCTATACTAGATAACAGTGACAAATTAAATTGCTAATATTTTCTTGTTCTCTGCTAAAAATAATAATACAATTTTGCCTGAAAATGCAGTATTTATTTCATTGGCTAATAGGCTTCAATATGAGACATTAGACCCAGACGTTCAGACTCACAGTAACAACGAGAGTTTCAAAGACAGTCTCCTAGGGATCTTCCAGGTAGGAAAACACATTTTCATACATGTTTATATTTATAATAAAAAATAGTTTACTGAACTTTTTTTGCAAAAATAATAGAATAGAAATTTTAAGAACCCATAAAATAATTATCAAAATGTAAAAAGACAAGTGTTGTTTTTGTACATTTAGTGTTAAATGGCAGCTGATTGACATGTTTGGTTTTTAACTGGATTCTTCTGCAAATATTTTTATTACTGAATAAATATTTTTGACCAAATATGGATGTGGATCTGGTTAAATTGTGTTGTTCTGTCTCTTATTTTACTTGCTTTGTTTGTAGGATATTGAGAGCAAAATAATCATATTTCTGAAGAATGAACTGGAAAAGTTTAAGAAAATATTACTAAAGGAGAACCCGCAATACTTTGTGAAGGATTTTAATGAGAATAGATGCAGTATTAAAGAATCAGCTCTTGATCTCACACTACATTACCTGAGAGAGATGAAGCAAGATGAAGCTGCTGATGCTCTAGAAGGTAAGAGACTCGTGATCATCTGTCTGATGGTCTTATATAAATGTAGGAGAGAAAATTAAGATTAAAACAATCTATTTTCTGTTCCTGTGTTTAGATGAGCTGCTCTTCATTCCTCAGCTGAAATGTGGCCTAAAGAAGAAGTATCAATGTGTGTTTGAAGGAATTGCAAAGCATGGTGACTCCACACTTCTGAATAACATCTACACAGATCTCTATATCACTCAGGGCGGCAGTGAACAGGTCAATACTGAACATGAGGTGAGACAGATTGAAGTTGCTTCCAGGCGTCATGAAGCACAAGAGATACAGGTTGAATGCAAACATTTGTTTGAAGCTCCTGAACAAGACGAGGAGATCCGAACTGTACTGACAAAAGGAGTCGCTGGCATCGGGAAATCAGTCTCTGTACAAAAGTTTGTTCTGGACTGGGCTGAAGGAAAAGAAAATCAAGATATTAGCTTCATATTTCCTCTTCCATTCAGAGAGATGAACTTAAAGGAGAAAGAAAAACTAAGCTTGATGGACCTTATAACTCAATTTTTCCCAGAGACAAAAGGACTGAACCTTACAAGAAGGAATCAGTTCAAAGTGCTGTTCATCCTTGATGGACTGGACGAATGTCGTCTTCCTCTGAAGTTTGATTGTAATGAGACGTGGCGTGATGTATCGTCACCAGCCTCTCTGGATGTTCTCCTAACGAACCTCATGAAGGGAAATCTGCTTTCTTCTGCTCTCATCTGGATCACCACCAGACCAGCAGCTGCCAGTAAGATTCCTCCTGACGGCATCGACCGGCTGACAGAGATACGAGGATTCAGTGACGCACAGAAGCAAGAGTACTTCAAAAAAAGATTCACTGATCAGAATCAGGCCAACACAATCATAGATCATGTTAAAAAATCAAAGAGTCTCTTTATCATGTGCCACATCCCAGTCTTCTGCTGGATTTCAGCCACTGTTCTCCAGAACATTCTGGAGGAGAAAATAAATAATGTTGTGAAAAACACACAGGCTGATGCGATCTCTAAAACACAGCAGGAATCAAATACTGAAGACGGTCCCAAGACTCTGACACAAATGTACACACACTTCCTCCGCTTTCAGATCCAGCAGAGCCGCCGAAAGTATGATGGAGAATACACACCAGATGTTTCCTGGGATAAAGACGCCATCCTTTCACTGGGGAAACTGGCATTTCATCAGCTGGAAAGAAACAACCTGATCTTCTATGACACAGACCTGGAAGCCTGTGGTATCGACGTCTATAAGGCATCAGTGTACTCAGGCATGTGTACCCAGATCTTTAAGGAGGAAACAGGGATCATTCTTGGTACCATGTTCTGCTTTGTTCACTTGAGCATTCAAGAGTTTATTGCAGCCCTTTATGCTCATCTGTTTCTGGACATCAACAAGACAAGTGTGTTTCTTCATGAGTCTACAGAACAGGAAAACAGTAATGAAACCATGATTGATTTACTCAAGACTGCAGTGGACAAGGCGCTCGAGAGTGATAATGGACACCTGGACCTTTTCCTTCGCTTCCTCCTCGGTCTGTCACTCCAGTCCAATCGACGACTCTTACAAGGTCTGTTAACACAGCAAGACAGCAATGACCAGAGCAACAAGGAAATAGTTCAGTACATCAAGCAGAAATTAGAGGATAATCTTCCTGCAGAGAGATCCATCAATCTGTTCTACTGTCTGAATGAACTGAACGACCAAACTCTGGTGAAGGAGATTCAGACCCACCTTAGCAAAGGAAGTCTCTCATCTGGTGACCTTTCACCTGCCCAGTGGTCTGCTTTGGTCTTTGTGTTGTTGACATCAGAGGAAGAGCTGGAGGAGTTTGAGCTTCAGAAATTCAAGAAATCAGACGAGTGTCTCATCAGATTATTGGCAGTCATCAAAGCCTCCAGAAGAGCTCTGTAAGTCACTTAATACGTTATGTCATGTTTTGGTCTAATCCAGGGTATAACAGATTATTTAAAATACATATATTATCAGTTGTTACTTCATATCTCCCAATAAAATTATATTTTAAATGCTACATTTCCTAATAGTTTTAGTTCTATAATTGTAATTGTGGTGGGCAAAACGTATTGCAATGCAATACATGATTGAGAGATACAAATAAACATTTATCAAAACCCTGTTGAATCATATTAGATTACAATTATTAGATTAAAGCAACTTTTTTGTTTTAGAAAAAACATGTTAAACTGTATATATCAAATATACAGTTTAACATGTTTTTTCTAAAACAAAAAAGTTGCTTTAATCTAATAATTGTAATCTTCAAATATTAACAACTATAAAGAAATTCTTAGTTTGAAGTAATCTTAGGTTTACTTTAATCAGTAAAGATTTTACAGCAAAAAAGAAGAAAAAAGAACCACTGATTTAGAATTAAACCGAAAGGCCTTTTAGTTGCTAAAAAGTATGAATTATCAATCAGATGACAGAAGGCATGTAGTAGATTTTCAGCAGTTTCTTTCAGTAAAGTTTTGATCAAATTGATAATTTAGAGGCCTTAGACATTCATGTATCAAATATGATACATTAGGTTTTATAGGGTTGAGTTAGCAGAGGATGAAGCACAACAGTTGTTATCATACAACACACTAGTTTATAGTTATTTTCACTAACTTTGACTATGTAGTTCTCTTCAACTTCTGCTATAAAGCACATATGCGCTTACATAACTTCAATGCTGAAATCATTAAACCCCCAGAATCTCCTCAAGACAAATGTAAAACTCATTGTAATTTAAACTATAAATCTTAAAAATATTTTTATCCAAGCATGTCTCATTTAATTGAGCAAATTATTCACTTAATCGAAAATAATATATATAAAATGCTAGTTTTGTCAGTGTGCAGCTCACCCTTCTATTTTATACAGTATATATATATATATACATATACAGTGGGGCAAAAAAGTATTTAGTCAGCCACCAATTGTGCAAGTTCTCATACTTAAAAAGATGAGAGAGGCCTGTAATTTTCATCATAGGTATACCTCAACTATGAGAGACAAAATGAGAAAAAAAATCCAGAAAATCACATTCTCTGATTTTTAAAGAATTTATTTGCAAATTATGGTGGAAAATAAGTATTTGGTCAATAACAAAAGTTCATCTCAATATCCTTTGTTGGCAATGACAGAGATCAAACATTTTCTGTAAGTCTTCACAAGGTTTTCACACACTGTTGCGGGTATTTTGGCCCATTCCTCCATGCAGAGCAGTGATGTTTTGTGGCTGTCGCTGGGCAACACGGACTTTTTAACTCCCTCCAAAGATTTTCTATGGGGTTGAGATCTGGAGACTGGCTAGGCCACTCCAGGACCTTGAAATGCTTCTTACGAAGCCACTCCTTCATTGCCCGGGCGGTGTGTTTGGGATCATTAGCCGCGTTTCCACTGTCGGGCCAGGGCCGGGCCGTGCTAGTGTGTGCCAGGGCCAGTCGCTTTCCACTGTCACTTCCGGGGCTTGATCGGGGCTTACTCGGGGCCAACGGCCAGGATTTCTGGCCCGTAGAATACCTTGGGCCAAAGCGGGCCAGCTCGGGCAAGAGGAGTGGTTACGAACAGAGGCGGAGTTCACCTGAGTCGGGAGACAGCAAGCGCTGGATGATTCTGTCAGCATTAAAGACTTTTAAAATAATTTAACTCGCGTTCATGTTTGAATGCCTTCTGTTTGTGATGCAAAAGACTATGCGTGCTAACCATTAACATAGTAAATGCTTGAAGATACGCATAGTAAAAAAACATAGTGAACGCTTGAAGAAATCAGACCAATCATAAAGGCTATCACAGTCATGTTTTTATTTTATCTGTCAGTAGCCTACGTCTCTGCTCTTTATACAGGACTATCATAAAATAAAGCAACTTTTTTTTTTCCGGGAGCTTCCTCTGTTTCTCTGACTGAAAATATCTGTATGGGAGTCGAAAGAGTGCTAAAGCTCCTCAGGTCGTATTTTTGGTGGCATATATTTGTAGAAATTACCTTTTTTTTTTCTGCATGTGATGTAAATATGTCCTGTAACTACCAGATAAACAGAAACAGACGCGACTGAAGAAGTAAGTGTTTCCTCTTTCTTTTGTGAAATAGACCTAACAGTAATTTATTTCTGAGTGACTAATGTGCAGTTTTGACATAAATTAATTCATTATGATCAATGTATCACCTTTTATTGTAAACCTGTGGTAAAACATTGATGCTTGGTTTTTTAAATATTCAAGTAAACAACAAAAATGCCAGCAAACGGCCGCTTTTATCACGTTTGTTTTCAACGCTGTTTCCAGTGATTTCTGATTAGTTTTCGGATAAAACTTCCATTTGTTGGTGAAATGATGGGTTAGTGTGACGTTGTTCCAGAGAGGCGTGTTACGGGCGTGTTTTAGTGAAGCGCTGTGGAGCTTCTGGCCCGACAGTGGAAACGCAGGCCCGGTGCTATTAGCCCGAGGCTATTAGCCCGGCACGGCCCATTTAAAGCCCTTGCTCGCACTGGCCCGACAGTGGAAACACGGCTAATGTCATGCTGAAAGACCCAGCCACGTTTCATCTTCAATGCCCTTGCTGATGGAAGGAGGTTTTCACTTAAAATCTCACGATACATGGCCCCATTCATTCTTTCTTTTACACGGATCAGTTGTCCTGGTCCCTTTGCAGAAAAACAGCCCCAAAGCATGATGTTTCCACCCCCATGCTTCACAGTAGGTATGGTGTTCTTTGGATGCAGCATTTTTTCTCCTCCAAACACGACGAGTTGAGTTTTTACCAAAAAGTTATATTTTGACCATATGATATTCTCCCAATCCTCTTCTGGATAATCCAAATGCTCTCTAGCAAACTTCAGACGGGCCTGGACATGTACTGGCTTAAGCAGGGGGACACGTCTGGCACTGTAGGATTTGAGTCCCTGGCGGCGTAGTGTGTTACTGATAGTAGCCTTTGTTACTTTGGTCCCAGCTCTCTGCAGGTCATTCACTAGGTCCCCCCGTGTGGTTCTGGGATTTTTGCTCACAGTTCTTGTGATCATTTTGACCCCACGGGGTGAGATCTTGCGTGGAGCCCCAGATTGAGGGAGATTATCACTGGTCTTGCATGTCTTCCATTTTCTTATAATTGCTCCCACAGATGATTTCTTCACACCAAGCTGCTTACCTATTGCAGATTCAGTCTTCCCAGCTTGGTGCAGGTCTACAATTTTGTTTCTGGTGTCCTTTGACAGTTCTTTGGTCTTGGCCATAGTGGAGTTTGGAGTGTGACTGTTTGAGGTTGTGGACGGGTGACTTTTATACTGATAACGAGTTCAAACAGGTGCCATTAATACAGGTAACGAGTGGAGGACAGAGGAGCCTCTTAAAGAAGAAGGTACAGGTCTGTGAGAGCCAGAAATCTTGCTTGTTTGTAGGTGACCAAATACTTATTTTACTGAGGAATTTACCACTTAATTCATTAAAAATCCTACATGTGATTTTCCCATGTGATTTTCTGGATTTTTTTCCCCTCATTTCGTCTCTCATAGTAGAGGTATACCTATGATGAAAATTACAGGCCTCTCTCATCTTTTTAAGTGGGAGAACTTGCACAATTGGTGGCTGACTAAATACTTTTTTGCCCCACTGTGTATATATATATATATATATATATATATATATATATATATATATATATATATATATATATTAGTGGTGGGCCGTTATCGGCGTTAACGTGCTGCGTTAACGTGAGACTCTTATCGGGCGATAAAAAAAATATCGCCGTTAATCTATTCTCAAAGTTGGGTTGGGAGTTGGGTCTATACTACGCAAGCTATGATGACTTTCACCTTGATATTTTAGTGCGGATTCGGTTCGGTGTTCGGTACGCATTTTCAAACCGAACGGTTCGTTGGACCATTTTTCCCAATTTCAAATGTAGGCGGGTCACGCGTGGCAAGCGCGCTCATAATGTAAGAGACGCCGGCGCGACCACAACATTGCCCAACATCAAATGGCAAACGTAATGCAAGCGGAACGAAACTGAGCTACTCGTTATTGTGTGGTTGACGGACCATTGTTTATCAGTTTGGACCAAAGCAGCGCGAGCCGATCTTGATCAAGAGATCCAGTAAATAAATCATTTGAATTCGCTACTTAAGTAATAACATCGCTGCGAGATCTAGTGAGAAACATTCACATTTCTCCGTTATTAACGGATCAAACAGTGCATGGAAGCCAGGAAGAAACATTGTGCCATGAATGAACTATCCAGTGTCTACAGATCTGCAACATTTACCATGGATTTACTGTAGTAACACTAACTGCAACCATGGAAGTTTGGCAGGAATAGTAGGCTATAATGCTTTCAAGTAACATTACGTTGGTTTTATTTTGACATTATGAATAAAATTGCTGCCCTCAAATGTTAATCTGAACTAAAAATAGACCTTTGTTTATAACTACTACAATATTAGGCTACATTTCATTTTTTCCAAGGAGCTGTTTTGTTTTATATGCTCATCAAAGTAAAAATAAAAAAATAAAAAAAATCATACTTTATGTTAATTTTATTAAAAATAAAAAAAATCTCTGGCATTTCTTCACAAGTTCTTTTAAATGTCACTTTGTATTTAAGAAACACGTGCCCTTTAGTCATTGTTTGGTTAGCACACATATTCTGAATGCCTTCGGGCAGAATTCAAATGAGCCATTTTAATCTAGATTAATCTAGAATAATTCTAAGATTACAGTGAGATTAATCTAGATTAAAAAAATTAATCTATGCCCACCACTAATATATATATATATATATATATATATATATATATATATATATATATATATATATATACACTGTACACACTATTTATGTAAAAAATATAAAATAATGGAAAATATATTTAATATTCGTATAATAAAATGTTCCATCTAATTTCGAGATGTAATTTATTTGTCTTGCAGGCTAAATGATTGTGGCTTAACAGACAAAAGCTGTTCAGCTCTGGCTACTGTTCTTGGATCAGAAACCAATCTGAAAGAGCTGAACATGAACAATAATAGTCTGCAGGATTCAGGAGTGAAGCTGCTCTGCACTGGACTGAATAATACAATGTGTACATTGGAGATACTGAGGTAAGTTGTGTTCCAGTAGAAGATATTTTGAGATATTCTTTACTTTTAAATATATTTCAATCATGACAACTCAGAAGGAGTTTTACTAAGAAAGGGGTCATGAACCGCTTTGTTTTGTTTTATAATGTTTCCTGTAATGCATTTATAATGTTAGTATAATTTTTACATCAAAAATTGTCATAATTTACTCTGATTTTTGCCCTCTGATTTGAACTCTGGTTTGAAGGGGCGCTGTGAGACTTCAGTGTAAACGCCCACTGCTGTGATTGGCTAACATCTTTGCATATGAAATAAGTATTACAAGTGGAATTCTCTTGAATACTTTTAGCACGCTTTTACAATTACAGCTCTTAAGATTAACTAATCGTGTAAAGTGTTGATTAAAGCATTGTATTTAGATCTATGGCATTATATTTATATAGTGGCATGAAAGGTTGCAGTAATGAGCATGTTGCCAATCACAAACATGTTGAGCATTTGAGTGTGATCTCGTCATTGCAAAGAATCCACAGTGAAATGTACTGCATACAAATAAATAATACTTAACTGAGACATTCACATTGTCGAAAATAAATAAAATAACCACATTCGTAGTATTAGCAGGGCTTGACATTAAAGGGTTAGTTCACCCAAAAATGAATATTCTGTCAGTAATTACTCTCCCTCATGTTGTTCCAACCCCATAAGACTTTCGTTCATCTTCAGAACACAAATGAAGATATTTTTGTTTAAATCTGAGAGCTAGATCACTCCTCCATAGGCTTCTAAGACATTATAACTTGCTGACCCAGAAAATGTATTAAAGACATCATTAATATAGTCCAAGTGACTACAGTGGCTCAATCTGAAGTTTATAAAGCCTTGAGTCTTTTCACATAGTATAACTGCGCAGCGCTTCGGTGTTGGACGTCACACGCATCACACACATGACCAGCGTCGGACAAGAGTCAGCCTACGTGTGACGTACAACACAGAAGCGCTGCGCAGTTACACTACGTGAAAAGACCCGAGGCCCAGAGAGAAGGAAATGAATAGTGGAATAAAGTCGTTATTTTTGGGTTTTTTTGCGCACAAAAAGTATTCTCGTCGCTTTATAAACTTAAAGGGTTAGTTCACCCAAAAATGAAAATAATGTCATTAATGACTCACCCTCATGTCGTTCCAAGCCCGTAAGACCTCCGTTCATCTTCGGAACACAGTTTAAGATATTTTAGTTTTAGTCCGAGAGCTTTCTGTCACTCCACAGTATACCTATGGACAGTGTACTGTCCATGTCCAGAAAGGCAATATAGACATCATCAAAGTAGTCCATGTGACTACAGTGGCTCAATCTTTGTTTATCAAGCGACGAAAATACTTTTTGTGCGCAAAAAGTAAACAAAAATAACTACTTTATTCCACTATTCATTTCCTTCTCTCTGTGCCTCGAGTGTTTACGTAGTGACCAGAATGAAATGTTTATATCATTATATAAATTGTTTGTTTTCGGTTGATCAGAAATCATAAACAGAACAAAGCATGAATATGAAAATGAAAATAAATTAAAAATAAACCAGTACAGTAAGTCAAAATAATATAGCAAATCTGCAAAGTAAATCTTTAAACAAAAAGTAATGAAATTACAATAAAATTGAAGAAGCTTATAAGATCAGTTCAGGGTTGTAGATTCCTTGAGTAAGTATGGATTCACTACAATGAAGGTTTATGTCAATGATGTTTAGGATGATGTCCAAGTTCCACAATGGCTAGAAAAATAGAACTTCAAGTGCCCAAATAGTCCACAAAAATAAGATCCACAGAGTCAAATCCTTGTACTCAGGACATTTGTTAATCCATAGGGATTGATGGATGAAAACATTCTCTTGATTAGCAAACCTCGATATCCAAAAGTGTAGCTTTAGCAAACCATAGAGATTCCTCAAGCCATAACTTAAGGTCACCTTTAAAGAGTCCATCTACAAAAAGGAACAGAAGTCTAGCATTAGCTAGAGAGTCTACACATAAATAATATAGTAATTGAAAACAAATGCACAAAATAAAGGAGAAACAAAACTTACAAGATTGACCTGGAAACAAAGTTTCTCAATCTGGACTCCAAATACGTATTTTGTTTGGCAAGCATATTGTTGAACAAGTAGAGACACTGACTGAAAACACTGTCGATCAGCGAAAGCTGGTCGATATGGCAGCGTCTCAAAGTTTGGATAACTTTATGTGGAGGCATGGCATTAAAATCATCCCTGCGGAGCGTTGTTCTATTGAGGATTGCATAATTGCAGTCGCTGAAGTAGTTGGGTAGTAGTTGGACTATTTTTTTAAAAATCACTACAGAAATTATAGCTGCAGACAATATGCTAATGGAGTTGTAGTGAAAGGGACTGTCGTTAACGATGTGATTATTTAGAAGACAGACGCACATGATTTTAAAAAATGAAAATGAGGAGCTAAATAAAGCCATGAAATTTAAGGTGGACAACTATGATTATGTGTCCTATGCAGCTTCAGAAAGTATGAAGTGCTTTGGCTGTGGACAGGAAGGACATAGGATTCGTGCTTGTCCTGAGAAGGAAGATCCAGTAGTTCCTCTGAATGAGAATATAAATAAGGAGCAGACAAATGTAGGTAGAAATGAGGAACAGAGACCGTCAGAAACTGGTGAAGGATCACGTGTTGACACAGGAAAAAGAGATGGAAATAATAGTGAAGAACTTATCAAGGAAGACTTGGAAAGATGTTGTGAATGAAGTTAGAAAAACAAGTACTGTGGAAGAGTGTGAGGTAACTGATTCTAACTTGGTCACAATAGAAGGTGAGGAAGACATGGAAATGATAGAGGATAAAAGTGTTTTTTAAATGCCTGCAATAAAACGGAAATTGAAGGAAAAAAAGCCATGGGAAGAGAGCTAGGAAAGTGACTGAAGATGAAATGTCAGGAAAAGGTGTTGAAAATCCTGGGATTCAGATGGAATCATATATGAGCAATATTGATGAGTCTGACCCAGAACGTGGAAGTGAATCTTCAGGGTCTGTAAATTCAGTCTCACAAAAAAAGATCTGTTAGAAGTGCTTATACACTTGAGAAAATCAGAAAATTCCTACAAACAACTAAGGGAATGAGAAGAGTGAGAGTGGAAGATTATTTCCCAGATCGAGAATTGTTTATTAATTCAGCTAGAATGTCAATGAAAGAGAAATATGCAAATAACTTTTGTGATCAAGGAATTTACAAATTGAAAAAACTGTGCAAAAGATGATAATTAAAAAAAAAAATTAATGGTAAAAAATGAATGATGAATTTGAAACAGAATGATTTCTTTATTTTTCTTGTGTTGTATTTATGGTTGTTTTGCCCATTTTTGGTCGTTATTCATTCATTTATGAGTACGCTAAGATTGGGCACACAATATAAATGGTGCACAAAAAAGTGGGAAAAGAACAATGCTTTTAGTACTAATAAGACAAAAGAAATATTATGTGATGTTGGTTCAAGAAATCCATAGCATATTTGCTATTTAAACAACGTGGTGCAGGACGTTAAAATGATAACTGCGTCGGGCTGAAACTAGCAAAAAAACATTTGCGTTGCGCTTGGTGCTACATTGCGCCGGGTGTGAGATAGGGCCCATTGTCTGAAAAGCAGACTATGCTTCTCTGTTCTGTAGCTTTCGGCAGTCTGTAAAAATATACCTCAGATTTCTTGTCAAATCTAGTTGTACAGTCAATCTCAAAGCTTTTTCCCCATTTAGATGTGTTTTTCGCGGCATTCATGCTGAAAACAAATGTTGCCGCTCAGTGTTTTTGCCACTTTTTTGCCCTGTTTACCTGAGAACACTCGCAGGTGAAAACGTGAAAATATTTTATCAGATGTGCCTTTCGTTTAGACGGTGACGGCGTTTTTAGGGCTTAAAAACGCAAAAAAGTGAAACCACTCTCCAGAGTGGAAATCTTAAAAACGCTCCACCGTCGCGTTCCTGTCTAAAGGGTAAAAACGCAAAAGTCTAAAACGCAAAACGCTAGGGTAAATGCTAAAACGCAAAGGGTAAAAACGCATCCCCCCCCCCCCCATAACGCTTGTCTAAACGCAGAATAAAAAAGTGATAACGCAACGCCACTTTTGCGTTTTCTCTTCAGATCGTTTCCGTGTAAACATAGCCTTAGTGGGCGTAACCGTAGTCACTCCAGCCGACGGTAACATCACGCACATATCCTCTATAGGGGCAGGGTATTGGTCACGAATAATCTGTTTCTAAAAACATCAAATTTATGTTTTATTTATAAAATATATAAATAAAAGATATATCCTTATCCATTTCTTTATCCATTTTATTAATGTTTTCTGTAAATCTGCTACTGGGTCAACGTATACAGTGGCATGTCCATGGCAACAATAGAATTTTATTATGGCAAAACCTGGATCGCTGTCTTGACAGTTTCCCTTACCTAAGAGAACAGTTTATGGGATTATATGCAACACCCTTAAGTCATTCCCTTGGGTAAGGGGAAATCACGCCTTAAGTCTCATACTTAAGGGAAAAACTTAAGGTGCTTTATGCAACCGGGCACATGACTCTTGTGCTGGAAAGTTTTGAGACTGTTTAAAAAAAGGCACTATGTAATATTTTTGTGAAAGTGTCTCACTACAAGGTACTCAAAGATTGCAAAGAGACAGTGGTCAGATGTGTTGAAGTCAGACTCATCCCCTAGAGGCTGCTGGAGGTCCCTGTACAAACTTCCTATAGAGGAACGCACTGCAGATCTCCAGTGGAGGGGTGTTCACTGGGTGATAGCTACTAACAGACATGTGGCACACATTGACCCCACTGTAGGTAACGAATGTCCTTTTTGTGGTACAGAAGTCAATAGATAATTTGTTTTTAAATGGTTTAAGGTTAAGAGGATTGTGTCAGATCTTAGACGGGTAGGTTAGAGATTTGGGGGTAGTTTTTTTGGTTTTGGACCATATATGTTGCATCAGACAGGAAACATTTCTTGTTAATTAATTTTGTGGTAGGATGAGCAAAGATGGCAATATGGTTAACACGGAAAAGGAAACTGAAAGGAGAAGGGGAAGTTCGTCCTGAGGTGGTTTTAAATGCTCTTATAGTAATTAGAATCAAGGCAGAGTTTAAAACTGACAAATAATCTGGATAGATTTATTGAAATTTGGGTTTTGAATGATGTTTTGGGCACAGTGGATTATGAAAATGAGCTGGTATTAAGTTTATGATGAGTTTTTTTGACTGTTAAAAACCTTACCAGACAGTCCCAATTTTGGCAAGTGATGCATACATGACATACCCAAAATAAAAAGGTTGCTCCTCATAAGTCATTCTGAATAGACACATAACCAACATATATTTAGAAAGCCAACCCTTCAGAGTTTACAATTCAAGACTCAGAATTAATCAGACTGTTATTAAAGGTCCCGTTCTTCGTGATCCCATGTTTCAAACTTTAGTTAGTGTGTAATGTTGCTGTTAGAGCATAAATAATATCTGTAAAATTATAAAGCTCAAAGTTCAATGCCAAGCGAGATATTTTATTTAACAGAAGTCGCCTACATCGAACGGCTCGTTTGGACTACATCCCTCTACTTCCTTCTTTAATGATGTCACTAGAACCGTTTCTTGACTAACCTCCGCCCACAGGAATGCTCCCTCAACTCTACTGGCTACTTGCGCACTTCTTATAACTTAGGCTACTGTGTTTACTCAGCTCTTACGGTGATTTTCTGAAGTAAAACTGACGCTTCATCTTTTGTGTGATGTACAATAAACTTTATTAAACTCATCAGTACATGTTTGATCATCATTCAGACAGCAGACTTGTAGGCTATTAATAAATAATGGATACATAGCCTACAAGCAGATGACAAATACGTTATAATAACCGTAATTAAACTACTAAACCATACCTGTTTCATCTCTATACAGCACTCTGACTCTGTAGGCATTATTGTCCGACTCGAAATGAACACCGTTACTGAGAGTTTCTGATATTATCATCATTCCGTGAGATGAATTTTTCCTGACAGACTGAGCGCGAGCTCATGAAGCTCCGCCCCCTGTGTCGTCCAGCAGCAGCTCATTTGCATTTAAAGGGCACACACTGAAACAGCTCGTTTTTCTGAGCCCCAAAAAATGTCAATTTAAACATGCTGTAAAAAATGATCTGTTGGGTATTTTGAGCTCAAACTTCACATACACACTCTGGGGACATCAGAGACTTATTTTACATCTTGTGAAAAGGGGCATATAACGGGACCTTTAATATTGAGATATATAAGCTCAAACATAAAAAACAAAAACAACAAATATTAAGAATATATTTATTAAAAGTATAAAAATATTATGTGAATGTATAACAACTTGTAACCACAACTAGTGTAGCCACAATTGTGGTC
This sequence comes from Leucaspius delineatus, assembly GCA_023718395.1. Lineage (NCBI taxonomy): Eukaryota > Metazoa > Chordata > Actinopteri > Cypriniformes > Leuciscidae > Leucaspius > Leucaspius delineatus. The sequence goes on along the minus strand of CM043367.1, from coordinate 3,136,455 downwards.
ATGCTTCATTTCAAATCTGAGGATGATATCTAAAACTAGATGTACCGCATGGCGGTACAAAATATGACCGCCGCTCAGGCCTGCACTGGCTTTCCACAAAAATAAATGATGTGGAGCAATTTGGCTGTATTGCGTGTTTATGTATATACCTAAAAAAAGTAGTAGTATGTGCATGTCTGTCTGTGTGTGTGTGTGTATGTGTGTGTGTGTGTTTGTGTATGTGTGTGTCTGTGTGTGTGTGTCTGTGCGTGTATGTATGCGTGCGTACATGTGTGTGCGCGTGTGTGTTTGTGTGTGTTTGTCTGTGCATGTGGATTTGTATGTGTGTGTATGGGTGTGTGTCTGTGCGTGTGGATGTCAGTGTGTGTGCATGCTTGCGTTTGTTTGTATTCCTGCATGTGTGTGTGTGACAGTTAGGGTTGCCAACTTCAGAAAAGGAAAATGCGGGACAATCGTGGTTATTTATAGGAAAATGAGGGACACTCAAAATATTTGTACTGTATCACACAGTGTACGTCATTTCAGTGTCTGCAGTTAAGTTTGTGTTTAAAAGGTTATCAGACATAAACACATTTGAATTGCTTAACCTATTTATGTATTTAATTCTAAAAATAATTTTAATGTCATACATGAAAAAAGTCACATTACAAACAAACCATAGTTCAAAATAACAGCATTTATCTAAAATAGAAAGCTTTTTTAACATTATACACTAGGCTTACAGTTCAAAAGTTTGGGGTTAGTAAGATTATTTTTTGGGAAAAAAATAAAGAAAGTAATTGCCTACTTTTATTCAGCAAGGATGCATTACATTAATCAAAAGTGACAGTTAAGATAATGTTACAAAAGCTTTCTATGTACTTTCTAAAAGCTTTAAAACATTAATAATAATCAGAAATGTTTTTTGAGCATATTATTCCCTCAGGTAGATTACATGTTTTCTTGCGTGGCTGGATGTTAGACTCATGAACAATAATCACGTTGTTTGCATTCGCCAAAATTGATTAGCCGAAATCAAAACTTGGACAGTGAAAGGAAATTACGGTTAGACCGAGACGAGTCCGGCTTGAAGCGGAAGCGACCAGACGGCAGAGGATGTTCGCAAATCAAACAATGATTTGTCTCAAAACAGTGATTAAAAAAAGCTGTGATTGGATGATGACAGGTGTCGGTGATCATTCTCAAGTGTCGTGGTCAGCACTGCTGCTGTTGCTGTTGTATCAGTCAGTGGTTTATCAGCTTGTCAAAAAACGGGACACGGGAGGTCACGCACGGGACAAATAAATTAGGCCCAAAATACGGGACGTCCCGCCTAATTCGGGACAGTTGGCAACCTTAGTGACAGTATCATCCTAAACCAGCAACCCTTCGCTCAACACCACCATCTACAGGCCGATGAGTGTACAGTCACTAAATGTGCACATAAATGAATTTATTTTATACCCCCCATGGATGGAATTCTACGAAACTTAGCATACCCCCAGAGGATGTCAAGTTGATCATACACATGAAATATGGTGCAGTTCTGAACATCTCAACTGATGATAGGGTCGATTAAAGCAGAATAATATTGCATTTTTATTTTTTATGGGAGGGGCGCAAATCACAAATGAGTGATTATGGGCTAGGTTGATGTGGGCCCTTAAGACCAACATACCATAAAAATTTCTTCATCCTCGGTGCCACGGTTCAGGTAGTTATTTAGGAAAAACTGCATTTTTTGGGTTTGGGGGGGCCCAGCGCGGGGGGGGGGAGTGGCACCCGGGGACCAAACGAAATTTTTCCGTGAAAGTCTAGTGGGGCTACATGCCCACCAAATTTCATGTTCCCCGGTGTTTCAGTGTCCCTAGTATCGTTGACGAAAAATTCAGTAGATGACGGGGAAAAAAAAACAAAAAAACTTTGACAATCCCTATATGACCGCTTTCGCTAGCTATGCTAGCGGCGGTCATAATTATGCGTTTTATGAAGCCTATTGTGAGACCATGTCAGGGGAGGCTTTGGAGAAGTTTTAGAGAAGGCTAATAAGATGCTTATCAAATATTTTATTGCCCTGTAAACACGCATTTACAGTCTTTGACTAATGTCTGGCGAGGAGAACTGGCCCATTCATGCTTTTGATGATCATGCTATTGATGAAAATCGACGAGCCTTTCACTCCTCTGCCTATATGAGACTTGATCTTCATTCTTTTATCCTTATTCTTTTGTTTGAATTCAGCCATTATGGCCTTTATTCTGGCATTATGCTTGGCCATCTACACCTCTGTCATCACACTATACATGAATAATCCATTGGGGGGGGGGCATTGGGGGGGGGCATTGGCATTGGGGTGCATTGGCATTGGGGGGCATTGGGGGGGCATTGGGTGGGTGAGTCACTAGTGCCCGCCCTGGATGAGCCTGTCTCCCTTCATCAACTATACGTCATGTCACGTCACACATCTCAGTTCATCGCGATCTCACAATAAAAATAAAAATGTGTTCTGTGGTCTGATTTAAAAAATAATAATTTAAAATGGATTTGATTGGTTTGGTGATAGTGAGCTCGGGAATGTTTGTTTGTGTCCTAAGCATAGTAGCGCTAACTTAATAACGATAGCAGTTTTTTTTTTAAACAACTATCCTGAGTTATTTCGTGTGACTGTTACCATGGATATACGCCGTTTCTTTAATCAAAGACCACCAAAGTTGGCAGAAGAGAGCAGAGAGGTAACGGGTGAAAACCCAGAGTGTAACAGTTCACAAGATGTCGATCCAACTCCGACAGTGCAGAGGCTAGCAATTCCAGCGATGCTAGTAGGACTAACGTTACTTGCCAAAGCCAGTGCCTCAAGCAAGGGCCATCACGGCCACAGGTGGCAGCACCACGGGATCTCGGAGTTGAGAAACCCAACCAAGTATTCTTGAAAAAGTTTCCTGCACGTGTTGTCTCAGGCAAAAATGGATAGTTTAACAGCTCCTGGTATGGAAGCAGAGACTGGCTGGAATACTCTATTCATGCAGAACGTTTCGAGCACCCTCCTCTTATAAAACATTCAGCGTCAAAAGAACACCAGGCTTGTGAAGTTATGTGGAGGGACAAGGAGAGACTTGATTCAGACCGGTAAAGAAATCACAACTTTAATCAATGCAGAACATTTGAAACGCAATAGATACTACTTGTCATCAATAATCGATGTCGTCGAGTACCTTGCAGTGAACCAGCTACCTTTTAGAGGTGACCATGATGCTTTTGATTGAATGGATGAAGATGGATGCAGATTATTTTTGTCCTTATTTGGAAAATACTTTGAGGAAAGATGCTGTCTGTATATATGAGTACTTTGGTCACGGAGCACATAGTGAAAGAGGTTGGCGAGTCATTTTATACGATATAAGTGGATGGAACTCGAGACCCGACGGGAAGAGAAAATATATCGATAGTTGTGGGCTTTGTGAATGAACTGTGTGAGCCAACTGAACATCTTCTGCCAGCGCTGACCAGGGAGATGCAGAAACACTGACTGACACGATCATTGAAGAATGAACAAAAGCAGGACTGAGTTCTGGGAAAATCATCAGTCAGGTGTATGATGGCGCCTCCCTGATGTCGGGTAGACATGAAGGGGTGCAAAAACGTCTGCAACAAAAACTGCACCAGGACATACCATATGTCCACTGTTTCAACCACCAATTATCCTTGGTGGTCACCCATGCTTTGGCAGCAGAGCAGGCCTTGGTGGACTTCTTCTCTATGTGTAACATGCTCTACAAATTCCTCATAAAGCCTACCGTTGCCATTCTCTGCAAGGGAGAGACACTGAAACGCCTCCTAGACCAATGCTGGACAGTCTCAGTTATTCTGAGATCATTTGATGAACTAGCCACACTGCTCCGAGAAATCAACAGCAGCCCAGTCTATGGAGCAGATGTGCGAGTCGAAGCAGCAGGTTTACTACGGGCCATGTCTGAACCCAGCTTTAGGTTAATTGCCGAGATGGTGCACAAAATCTTACTGTATCGCGACCCCCCCCCCCCCCCGTACATGTACATGTATTGAAAATCTCCGTTCTGAGACGGAATTTGAGGCGCTCTTGAAGCGTTGCAAGGATCCAACAAGAGAGCCTGTGCCAAATAAGAGACGACGAACACTAAACACATCCTTCGCCATGTATGTAGTTGAGGAAAGAATCACATATGAAGATCTCAGTGATGAAACAGAGCGACGCAGGATGCTTTTCAGTTGATGCAGTTTGTTTGACCTAGTTTTATATTATTTTTTATATTTAAACTTATTGGAGTGGTGAGTTGCATATATTTTATTAAGTCCCTGTCTGTTAAAAAACAAAATGTAACAAAAAGATATTGACTGTAATAACAATTAATTCATAAATAAATAAAACGTGTCAGGGCTTGACATTGTGACAATTGTGTTGAATATAATTGATTATGAATCAATATTCACATCAGAGTTCAATTAGCTTTGACATTTGTGATATTTTTGTGATATGTTTACCTTTATAAAGGGCATTTTCCCCCAATCTTATTAAATATATGCTTAATGATTCCTCTTTCATTTTAAATTCTTAAATATGATCAATACATTAAATTAGAATAAGACAAGTCAAATTAAATCACTTACACTAAATAATATACATTAAATAATGTTATGAGATTTTTTAAAATCTATATTTTTTTTATACAAATAAGAAAAGTTGAAAAGAATGACACTTTTAACCTAAACCACCAGTAGATGGCGGTAGGTGATAAGCGACGTTATTAAGCGAGTCATTGAGTCATTTATTCAAACGATTCGTTCAAACGGCTGATTCATCAAGAATAAAGTAGTCGTTAATGAATGGGTCATTGAATCTTTCACTCAACCGATTCGTTCAAAACACTGAATCATTCAGTAATGAAAACACGGTTGACTGTGAGATGCGTTCTGTTTCTGCTGAGATCTTTGTTTGGATTGGAATTATTGTCACATCTAAAATGTAAGTGACTTAATATTAATTACTTGTTAATTGAACTGTCGAAATTAGTGTTACATTTGCAATCGTGATGGTATTTAGCACTTGGTCGTGTGGTGTTGCTTAATTGTATCATGTTATAAATATAAAAACTCCACATTTTGAATTTTTACTGCAGTATGCTAACTGAGTTTCTGTGTGAGATGCAGTTTCATCGAGAGGCTGCGCGAGCCTAAACAGCACAACCTTATTAGCGTCAGTAACGTTACATTACGTAGGCTACTATGGATCATTATCATTGTATCATACACAGGCTTGGGAGGGTTACTTTAAAAATGTATTCCGTTACAGTTACAAATTACTTCATAAAAAAAGTATTCAGTAACGTAATCCAAGTACTATAATATGAAAGTAATGTAACTGATTACTTTTGGATTACTTCAAGGTCACGTATATAAATAAAGTCAAGCAAGAAGAATTAATTATATATATAATTATAATATATTATAATTAAAAATATTATTAAAACATTTTTTAAAAACTTTTATTTATTAAGAATTTGGTCCAGTGTACAATATTTTCAAAATATACACACAGGCCTTAATATATATTTATGTAAAGGGCTATACAGACATCTAGTGGCTAATGTATGGTATTACAGATTATTTTGTTTTATTTGTAACTAATTTTTAACTAAAAAATAAAAACACAACATTTAATTTTTTTACACAATCTACATATTAGTTTATTTAAAATAGGCCTACATGTTGACTAAAGCCGTGATCTTTCTTAATTTGCCTGACTGAACTTGGACCGTTGGCAGTGGGAGTTCCCCTACTATACCTAGACAGCGAACATCCCGTTACGTGAGAAAAGATTAAGAAAGGACATTTTGAGTACTAAAAAAGCTACTCTCCTAATTTCTACAAAATAGCAGCGGAATTTCCATGAATTAAAAGCGATTTTACCCGCAGGCAGCGTCGTTTCTACTAGCAGCAGTGATTCAATCTGCGTCTGAGGAGATTGTAGAAAGCTGAACTATTTGGAGAGGCGGTATTAACATTAAGTGACATGGCATCTGACGCATAGAAGCCAATGGCACATGTCACTATGCATATTGGCACATCCGGTGGCACATCCGGTCTTCATTGGCATATGCCAGTGGATAGTGGCATGTGTCACTGACATTATTGGCATGTGCCAGTGGTGGATAGTGGCATGTGTCACTGACATCGCGACACACTGACACTGACATGACACCTGACTGACACCGAGTCGCGGAACATCCGTGTTGCGAGACACCTCCAGTAGTGATTGACAGATTAATCGCAAACGTAATTGTGGCACAAAATCCTAAATAAATAGCCTAATTTTGTGATATTTAAAATATCAATTAAACGAATTAAAGTGCATTAACATTTTTTCAAACGTGTTATTTGTGTCACGTCTGTATTTGATTGGTATGTGCGTGCCACTGAATGTTTTGTAATACCAGTGCGACTTTATGTTGTTTATCTCGCAAAGTCACAAACTGCCCATTCTAGGAAAGACCTATCTTGGGTCACTAATAACGTATTAACAGTCGCGTCCGTTACTGTGTAAACCTTTATTTTTGCGTGATGCTGCATAGTCGCACGCCAGTAGGTGTCAGAATAAGCGAGTGTAACACAAGCCAGCGCAAGATTCTCATCTGTGGCTTTAATATTTCAAAAATAATTGTATCGAATTATGTACGTTGTAGGCTACACATTAACTTAACTTAAAAATCATATTTTTTGACAGCATAAAGCAAATTGTTATGCAAGTGGCATGACGCAATCCATTGGCACATATCACGTTTTAGTGACACATGCTAATATCCACTGCTATGCCAGTTGGCCTGTGTCACTAAAACTGACATGTCTCTTTATGTTGTGGCACCTCCAGTAGTGACACCTCCAGTAGTTACACCTGCAGCTGTCTGCCGGAGTATAATGTAGATTATGTAACATATGCACATAGTTAATTTATACAACAAAAAAATATTTTATTTATTGAATAATTCCATAATTATTTTTGAAATATTAAAGGTAGCCTACTGAGAAAGGTCCTGCGCGACCGAACGTTTGTTGAATTTTTAAAATGCACTGAGCACTTTTTTGCACTTGTATAAATAAAGAATATTGCTAGTAGCTCGGTATAGGCCTACTCCTTTTCAGATACATAGCCTAACAAACAAATGATTTTTAATCAAAAAATTTTTTTTACACTTTTTGGAAGGACTTGAAACAGATGGGAATCTGATAGAATGGGCAGTTTGTGACTTTGCGAGATAAACAACATAAAGTCGCACTGGTATTACAAAACATTCAGTGGCACGCATATACCAATCAAATACAGACGTGACACAAATAACATGTTTGAAAAAATATTAATGCACTTTAATTCGTTTAATCGATATTTTAAATATCACAAAATTAGGCTATTTATTTAGGATTTTGTGCCACAATTACATTTGCGATTAATCTGTCAATCACTACTGGAGGTGTCTCGCAACACGGATGTTCCGCGACTCGGTGTCAGTCAGGTGTCATGTCAGTGTCAGTGTGTCGCGATGTCAGTGACACATGCCACTATCCACCACTGGCACATGCCAATAATGTCAGTGACACATGGCACTATCCACTGGCATATGCCAATGAAGACCGGATGTGCCACCGGATGTGCCAATACGCCACTGGCACATGCCAATAATGTCAGTGACACATGCCACTATCCACTGGTATATGCCAGTGAATACCGGATGTGCCACCGGATGTGCCAATACGCATAGTGACATGTGCCATTGGCTTCTGTGCGTCAGATGCCATGTCACTTAATGTTAAAACTGCTACTGACTATTTGCGCATGCACCAGCGCGTGGCACACGTGAGTCATTACTGGCAACAGAACCAGGCAGGAACTACTGTATAATTAAGCAGCGCTTAATATAGTGTTATTATGCCAAAATACTTATTTATTTAGTTTTAAATGAAACCATTGTAATCCTGAAAGTATTCCCCCTTTTTTCAAAATGTAACTATAATCTGATTACTACGTTTTTTGACGTAACTGTAACGGATTACAGTTACTGGATTTTTGTATCCTGATTACATAACGGCGTTACATGTATTCCGTTACTCCCCAACCCTGATCATACATATTCATAATCGATCATTATCGTTTAGTGTTATTATGCAATTAGTTTGATCTCATTTGAGCCCCCCTGAAAATTGTTTAGGCCTAATGCCCGTCCGTGAATTTGTGTCTTTATTCATATGAAAATAACCCAAATCACACACAAACCACATATACTCAAAATCGTGCATTTATTAGCTTCTTGTTTCAGATGAAGAGATGTGTTTAGTTTTGTTTGTCACGTATGTCAGAATGAGGAAGTGTAGACAGGACGCGTCATGCAGAAGGGCAGGATTATGCTCACGTTGGATCACGTGAGATGATTGACAGCAGCGAATGAGAGAGCTGAGATCATAACTGATGCAAATCAGGAAGAGACACAGTGCTCGCTGTGTTCGCTGTTTGAGCTCTTCAGATCGCATAATTAAGTGGAAAATGAATAGAAATGTTATTCTGTATGACAAAATATTTAGCAATCATGTGATGATAAATCATTATTTCTCCAAATATGCGCACCATTGGACTAATAGCCCTGGCGGATGCTGTATATTGCATGAATGTGTGAACACACTGGAGAAGATGTAAATTATGCTTTATGAGTGATGATTTCTATTCAAAATAATGAAGGTTACAGATTAATTATGTTGCACTCCTGGCATAAATTAAGAAATTAATGTCACTGCAAACCAGTTTAATCATAAACAGTGGTCAAATATCGAAGCTGGAGTCTTAAACCTTTCTAATGATGCTCAGTTTCTCCAGACAAGTAAGAGTGTGATGTTTTATTATTATTATTATTACCTTTATTTAACCAGAAAAAACTCATTGTGATTAAAAATCTCTTTTCCAAGAGCGTCCTGGCCAAGACAGGCAGCAGCACAATTGACAAGGTTACAGACATAAAAACATATAACATAACATAACATCAACATATAACAATTTATGCCAGTAATAAATAGTTATAAAGTCATAAAAAATCTAAGTTTCATATATATTATCACAAGTGATAAACAACAGCAAGGATCGTCCGAATAGTCAGTCATAACATCTACAGCCAGTTTGTATAGCCTCCATGTCATTTACAGTTTTTCTCGATTGCTAAACACATTTCTTGAATCTATGCCTCGTATTCTCAAAACTACAAACACAAATCCATAACGTCTCACCCAATTCCCCAAACATCCTATTTTCAGGTCAAAATGAAGCTCTACACACAAAACCATTCACTCTTGCTGAAAAACCCAACTTTGCCCTCAAACAGGACACACAAGCCCTCAAAATCACACACACTACAACATAGTCTAAGACACTGGTGCAATAAATTCAAAACAACATTTCCAAAACTGGTAAGTTATGTTGCTTGTGGTTCCCGCCCCCCCCCCCTTTTTTTTACTCTCTCCTCTAATTTTTTTTAATATTTACTTAATATAGTGGCACACTCTGCAGCCACTCTGTCTGACTGTACGACTACTGGCCTTTTCTTGCAAGAAAATAAACCTCATCAAAGACTATTGGAAATGTTTGTCTCTTATTCAGTGATAGAATTTTGTTTGCCACCACTCCTCCCTGAAGGCTCTCGAGGCGACGGTAAAGCGACTCAAATTTGGCCTTACTCGTAGCCCAGCCTCCCTCATAGTCATACCATTGATAAAGACATGGGCAACTAGAGTGGCTTGAACTTCATCTGCGACTGCTTGTCTTCTTGTCCTTGCCCTTCCTCCTCCTCATTCTTATCCCTCCTCCTCCTCCTCCTTATCCCTCCTCCATCTCTTCCTTCATGTCTTTCTGGATCCATTGTTCCAAAACTCAATAAACTGATTTGGGCCCTTTTATATATCTATTGAAGGTTCTGATTGATGTGTGTTAAATTTTGACTCCTAGTGTTTCCACCTGGGTAATTGTGTGCTAACTGAGCTGAAGCTGTGCTGACTTGAGTGAACAATATTGAATGCTAGTGTTTTCTAGAGAGTGAATCATCAATTAGGATACCAATATACTTGTACTGAGATACAGACTCAATCTCGGAGCCCTGAGAAGTAGTGATAGGTAGAAGGTTCTGTGACTTTGACTTTGCACTGGAAAACAACATAAGTTTTGTTTTGTCGTCATTCAAAACAAGTTTTAAATCGAACAAGGTACGTTGTACAGTATCAAAAGCAAGTTGTAGCTGATAAAGAGCTTGGTTTGGAGTTAATGCAGAGCAGTATATCACAGTATCATCGGCATAAAAGTGAAAATTTGCGTTGGAGACATTTTGATCAAGATTGTTTATGTATAATATAAATAGGAGTCGTCCCAACACTGACCCCTGGGGCACACCCTTGGATATACAGTGAGGAAAATAAGTATTTGAACACCCTGCTATTTTGCAAGTTCTCCCACTTAGAAATCATGGAGGGGTCTGAAATTGTCATCGTAGGTGCATGTCCACTGTGAGAGACATAATCTAAAAAAAAAAAATCCAGAAATCACAATGTATCAAGCTTGTATAGTTCAGTAATTTCACTTTAATGACAATTAATAGGTAGGCTACTTTTCATTGCCATTTAAGTGAAATAACTGAACATAAACATACAAGCTTGATAAAAATGCTCTTTTAGAAGAAAATTTCAGATGGTACTTAGAGGCTTTTGCATTATTTCTGCCATCTGTATAGCCCGAAAATCATTGCCTGTCCTCTGGTTTGTATAATAGTAACTTATACAACTACATTTGGATTATTAGACAATGTCGAAATAAAGTGAATCTGCAGAGTGTTGCATTCAAAGGCATGAGTTAAAACTCTTCACATGTGCTCGCGCTCATGACTGCTACTGAACATCTGAACACACACACAAAAAAATAAAAAGTACATAGACGACGGATCTTCTTCTGACTGTTCTCCAAAATATAATCAAATGTATATTTATGCAAGCATGTGTCTATGTTAACTGTGTCTACGGCAGGCAAAGGCATTCGTTTTCAAGTCGAGTTCGCAACAATACACACAAACTACCGCGGGATGGCGGGTGTTCATAAACTGTGAACAATGGTAGCTTTATTTAATGTAAATTAATGTATATGTCCAAAAAACTGGTAATGTCATACTTTCTAGTATCGTGGCGTAATAATCTGTTTGGTTGTAAAATGTAGGCTATTACCTGAGTGAAATGAAATCGAATATATCGTCCTGTGGAATCATTCATTCACAGACAGCTTACGAAGATGTTCAACTAATAAAGATCTTCATCGCTGGCAAACAATGATGCATTTGCAGATTTGCTCTCACTTGACTGTACTGTAGGTCCACTGCCACTTCATCTAACGCTCTTGATGTGCTTAAATCTTCCTGTTACGACTCCGAGTCCAGTGTGAATTGAAATCGCTTCAGATGATTCAGTGCGTGCAGGGAACTGAACAGAATCAGGAACTGAATCATTCAAACTGATTCGCGAACCGACTTAGACAGATCTGCCAACTTGTTTGATGAAGTCTTTGAACAGAATCGACTCAAAAGAGTGATTCATTTGTGAATTGAGCATCGCTCAAGTCCAGAAAAAAAGATACAGCGCGCTTGGATTAAACTACACATTTAACAACACATATTGCATTAAAAAGTAACGAGAGGAACGTCGCCCAACGTAACGAAGTAAAAGTACAATTTTTTCATTAGAAATATACTCGAGTAAAAGTAATAAGTACCCACATTCAAATCTACTCTTAAAAGTAAAATTTTTCCAAAAAAGTACTCAAGTAAATGTAACGAAGTAAATGTACTTCGTTACTACCCACCTCTGATCCTAACCCCCCCCCCCCCCTCCCCTAATCCAAACCCCACCCCCACAACTAATCCTAAACCTACCAATACTAGGGGGGTATTCATTTGGCAGGGGTCAAAATTCGGCACGACACCGGTCCGGCCCTTTAAGACCTGCACGTATCCAATACATTGGAACATATACGATTTCTTTTTACAAACGGTTTACGTTCAGTAAAGACATACCCGACTGTGTTTACGTGAATACTCGCCAGGATGTGCATTTTTACATATCTTTTTAACTATTCAAACCTAATAATCCGTGAAAGAGAACTGAAGTCGCGATCGTATGCTGTCTGAACGGCGTGTGCGCTTTATTTTCTCATGCATGCAAGTTTCTTTGTCAAGTGCTGCGCGTATATATTTTACTGTTCTGCTTCCGTTGTTTAGTGAATGTACACGTCCTGACTCCTGCTGTCACACAGCTACGCAAATTAAGAAATACTGCTCTTATTATTTTGAGTACTCTTAAAGTACCGGTACTAATGAAAGTTAATATCGTATCGTTTTTAATAGCAGGGTATCGCGATACCCAGTGGTGGAAAGTAACTAATTACAAATACTTTCGTTACAGTACTTGAGTAGATTTTTAGATTTTTTCTACTTTCTTGAGTATAATTAAATTGTGGTACTTTTACTTTTACTTGAGTAGAATTAAAATAAAGTATTCAACTTCGCTACATTTATTTTTCACCAAAAGTACTGAGTACTTTGACAAAGGTGCCGACGGAGCAACAGGGCAAGCTTACATTTCACAAACACTTTTCAAATGACTGCGTGCGGTGGAGGCTGAGCCCTCAGCCCTGCGCTTCAGCCAATAACAGACAGTTCTGAAGCGCTTCAGCCAATAACAGACAGGTCTGACTCGGGTGCAAAACCAATCAAAACTTCCAGTTCAGCTGGGGGGCGGGGCGTTCAAACCGCGCTTTGACATTCAATCACTGGCGCTCGTGTTTAGAATCCGTATTGCTAACGTTTCAATATTTTATTGAATATAAGTGAGCTATGCTCATATTCTGATTTTAAAATGTAATTGTGGCAACTCCTGAAATGGGTCATCCCATTGATATTACCAGAGCATTGAGCAGTTGAAGTAAATAAAAAACCCGGCTCATAACATGGACACCGTTATTGCTTGGACGGAGCAAGAACAATGTAAGTATCTTGAAAACATTAACACAGTTCAACTGAAAGGTAAAGCTCGCCCTCTTTAACAATACAATTAAACTAAATGTACGAAACAAACTTTGTACAAAGCTGAAAAACCCTCAACAACAGTGAAATAAGATCGCATGATTTGTCTGTCAATCAGATGCATGTACAAGCAATAGTAGGCTCCCAGCACATTTTCGGTAGAACGGAAAAAAAGAGCATTTAATTTAACGTTAACCATACTCCACTTCATTTTTTTTTTTTTTTTTTTTTTTTACTTTTTTATTCATACTACATCTCTCTTTTTTATCGGACCTTTCACTTAACCTTCTTTGCTTTCAATTATGAAATTATTCAAATAAAAACATTCAAATGATCTTACCTGGACTTACTTTTAAAGATTAGTAATAATCTTTCATTTTCTCTTGACAACAGGGAAAGCTAGTATGTTTGCTTAGCATACTGTCAAAAACTACAATTTACGAGTTTAATATCATGTTTTGCTTCAAAAATCAAAATTACTTGAAATTACTTCTGTGTTTTCATGTGTGAGAATATATTATTTTATTAAATTCTATAATACAGGCTATGTTGATTAGCATTGCATTAATGGGTTAGTTCACCCAAAAATGAAAATTAGCCCATGATTTACTCACAGATAATTTAAGGGCACCTATTATGCAAAATTCACTTTTACATGGTGTTTGAACATAAATGTGTGTTGGCAGTGTGTGAGCAAAACCACCCTAGAATGATAAAAATCCACCCAGTAGTTTTTTTACTATCTCAATAAATCATAAGCACTGTCTCAGAACGCCCTGTTCTAGATTTCCCTCACTGTGACGTAGAATTGAGCTAAGCCCCACCGACGTGATTTGATTGACATCTGGTTTCAAGTATAGGTCTCTGCGGAACAACAAGAAGGCGTTTCCCAATTATTGGGCGTTTTCAAACCGGTCTAGGCATTTTCCAACCATCCAATTAAAACCGTACGGAAGCCCTATCAGAAGCGGAAATGCGTTATTATTATTTATCGTACGGAAGCCCTTTCAGAAACGGATATGCGTTATTATTTCTCGTTTTTTTCATGTTTTTTTTTCTTGATTTTTACTATTATGTCGATATCGCGACAACATGTATGTCAAAATAAAATATGTGTATAAAATACAGGCTACAGTACCTATTTTCTTAAAAATAAAATTTAAAAAAAGTGTTACATTAAATTACGGAGAGATCTTTAATATGAAATTCTTTCATAAACCAAATTTCCCGTTCTTATGTTAAAAGATACAGATTAACTGTAAGTGTGTATTATATTTTATCATCTCTCCTACCTGCATGCAATTTTTCTCTAAATGTAAACCTTAAAAGCTAAAAGTATTAAAAATTACTTTATTACTCAACTATTTATAATTACATTAGTTTTATTTTCGTTTTGTGTGTGTGTTAACAACACAACATAAATCAAGTTAACGGTGAATAACAAGAAAAAATTAATAGCAATTTCCAATAAAGTTACCAAATCCTACAGTAAAGCAATGGTGAAAATGATTGTATTGGTCTTTCTCACCTGTATTTTTCAAAATATGATATTTATATGTAATGACTGATATTTAAGTGATATTTGTAGCTTAGATTAAATGATATATAATGTAAAACGTATTGACCTTTAAATTAAGGTAAAATGTGTTAACTTAGAATAATGACTCTGAAAACTTAAAACATTAGCATCACTTTATTGACCGTATAGATACTGTAACAAATATGATGAAAAACTATATTGATAAATGCAGCATTCTCTACTTAATGTAATAGTAAAAAAGAGAGAATCCAATAAAATAAAATAAGCAATAAATGTGGCAAGTTCAAACATGAGGAACACATTGCATGAAACATTAGATGCTTCCTCCAGCCTCATAGAAACAGTCGTCTCCGCAGTATCCTTGGAAGTCATCAGAGCCAAAGAACCCCTGCATCACACCTCTTTGCCCTCTTCCTCTGTAGCCTTCACCACAGTCTTTGTATGTAGTCTCACAATGGAGACATCTGTGTAGACTGTATGGAACCCTGTACAGATTTCTGAAATTTTCCAGTTCACGACACCTGAAAAAAAAAAAAAAGTTGTCAGCTGACATCATCATTGTCTTAATATTCAACCATACATAACTGAGAAAAAACAGAGAGAGAGCTGTGATTAACTAAACAGTGACACTAATAAAACTTACTGTCCAACCACCGAAAGTGAGCCTCTCGGCGGAAACTATCCATGCTCACAATGCTGTTAAAGCACCTGCAGGTGAGGGCAAGGGAGCCAATTGCAACGTCACGATCTTGAAGTAACAACAAATACATGCCTCCTGTATGTTCAGGGGTTGGTCAACGGTTGCCACTATGAAGGGACAAATGAAGAACATCAGTAAATGACAGTCAACATTTACTATAAATAATAGAGCACCTCGAACAAAATAAATCATACCAGTTTTGTGTGGCTTGTCAATCCGCCTTCTCTTTCTTTGCTGGATTTCCATCTTGATAAATTTATGACATAAAAACACATTAATACAGTATATCAAGTTTCATTGCATGAAGATATGAAAACTAAAAGTCACACTAACTGTAAAGGCATTTTGCAATCCTTGTCATTATTTTTTAGAAAAGGACTAATAACAATAAAAAAGAAAGAAAGAAAGAAAGACAGAAAGACAGAAAGAAAGAAAGAAAGAAAGAAAGAAAGAAAGAAAGAAAGAAAGAAAGAGTCAAACACCTTGGTGGGAATTTCTCCAGCAAAAGGACAGACCACCATCTTCTTATACTTGGTATGTCTGACTATAGTTGGAAAAAGCACAAGTTTATCAAAACAATTCTTAAACTTACAGAATGTTTTTAATGAGCTTGGAAAACACACCTGTGAAAAGTCAAATGTTCCCCCCAAGATGACATAGAGAGCATACAGCAACATGAATTATGTATTAATAACTGCACATGGGTTTAATTCTGACATGGCACCTGCAGAACCAATAGTAGCCATTGATCCTACCATTAGAATGAAGACTCCACAGCAGCAAGGTAGCGCTGTGGTTGAGGCTCTTGTCCTCTCCGCTGAATTGTGATGTGCTGAACAGACAACAAATTCATCCATTTTAATTTAAAAGTTTCCTCTTCTGTACATAATCATTTTACATTTTAACATTCATCCATTATGTTAGTCTATAGGATTGACTACACATGTGAGGTATTAATGCCTGCACTGATATAATGAAGAGTGTTGAACATTGACTAGTGAGCTGATCTCACTGCTAAAAAAGGTCAAATCATGTTTCTATTTAAATCTAGTGGTCTGCAGAGGTTTTTGTTAGGGTTATGTTTAGGGGTACATAATGGGTTATGAGATATAATATAAATAACAGAAAAATTATAAATATTACATTAAAATTGATATTAAAAATAATAAACTTAACAAGCAATGCTTTTTCAGCTTTTCTGTGGAGCTTTTCTTGTTTTCTTACAGCGCACCTCACACTCAAACACCATTTCATATATAAAGGCAGTGTGTTCTGGACTTAATGAAAACGATATTTATCCAAAATTATTATAGTTTTTAATAATTTTTTAATTAGATAAAATTTTCAGTTTATATTAATGTGCACAACACTTTCCTTAAAATGTATTTATAGTTATTTTTTGTACATATTAGTACCTATACCCCCCGGTTTCACAAACAATTTTAAAGCCTAGTCCTAGACTAAAATGTAAGTCTGAGCTGTTCCAACTGAAATAAACTTGCACTGACTGATCTTAAAATATATCAGTGCCTTTGTTTTGTCTCTTTTTTTCTAAGCATGTTTATGAAAATTATTTAAATGTCCTAATTGAACTATGGACTAATCCTGGTTTAGGCTAAACCCTGTCTGTGAAACCGGACCATAATGTCCTGGGGACATAAATGGCACCTATTCGGTGGAATAGTCCATTAACATTTGTTTACAACTATTGTTTTCTAGTCTGACAAGCTAACTATTTTTTTTATATTAGAATACTCCGACAGGAAAAAAATAAGCAAACTACCACTATCAACACTAAAGTAACAAATGCACCAAAAAGTTAGCGAATGTTTGCTAATAATGGTTAGCAATAGATTGTAAGTGGCAGACTCCTAACCCCTGACTCGACGCACAACGTATATATATTATAGAGGAGGAGCTTCAGTTTGTTGCACAGTCCTATTTGTTTAAACCACGAGAGGCGTCTAAGCTTACGATACTCCTACATTCTACATCATACATGTGTCACGGGTTACTCTTGTGGCGCAAGTCAATTAGCTTAGTATGCGTACGATCGTCTGGCGGAAGCTAGTTATTTTAGATTATAAAGTTATAAATATGGGTATTTTTCAAAAACCCATGGCTTCGCTTCCGAAGGCCTTTATTAACCCACTGGAGCAATGTGGAGTATTTTTTTTTTTGTCATGAATGGATGCACTTTTTTGGGTTTTAAGTTTTTTCCAGCCATTCACTGCCATCATAAAACTTGGAGGAGCCAGGACATTTATATTAAAGGGCACCTATTATGCCCCTTTTTACAAGATGTAATATTGGTCTTGGGTGTTCCTAGAATGCATTTGTGAAGTTTCAGCACAAAATACCCCACAGTTAATTTATTATAACCATTTGAAAATGTGGGGCCTGTGATTTAAATGATTGAAAAGAGGATTCATCCTTAGAACTTATTTTTAGTACAAAGCTACGAAGGCAGCTTTCAGAAATAGTACAATTGTCTTGTAAAGCCATAACACTGATCATACGGGCCAAGTCCACAGCATCAGAGGAGAAGAACAGAGGCAGGGGCATTGATTTAATGTCCGACGCACAAACAGATGCGCACGTCCCCCAGCGTATTGTGACTGTAATTAAAAGACCTGCACGGGAGTAGTTGGTCCTGTGCGGGCTTCCATACATTCTGCTCAAGGCTAGTAAACACATTACAGAAAAGGGCAGCGCCATTGCACGTTCCGTTCCTAGCCAATGCCTTAGTAATCCAGTCCAGTTTCCTAAAGGTTATTATCCTAAAGGTAATATTCAGGGTCATATTGGAGTCAGTAATTCTTTTAGTTTTAAGCCATTTTCAGTCTCAGAAGTGCATAAAGCCCTCACACTTTTTGACATTAGAAAATCGTCTGGTCCTGATAACTTGGAGCCTTATTTTCTACAGTTAGCATCTGATTTTATTGCACCGCCTTTTTTTTTACGAGTAATGAATGTTGAACAACAATAATCTGGGTCCGCCTGTGATCTTTGCCGAGAAAGGGGTTAAAAAAGTTTAAATGAGGATTGTAAAATTGTATTTAATAATTTGCTAAATTTAGTATGTGAATTTTATTAATGTCTTTGTGTGGATATTAGGGGTGGCACGGTACATGAAAAAACATCCGAACCGTTCGGTTCGGTGCGTGTGTGCGTCGCACGGTTCGACGCATGCGCAATGTAGCCTCGTGCCCGTGCTAATACAATGCTAAATCATAAATCAGATGAATGCAGAATAACATTACGATGTCCAGCAATCGATTTAAATAGTGCACTGGGTTTACTTAGACATTTAATGAGATCTACTCCACTATATGATGTTTTTTCACGTGAATAAATACATAGATCGATTGTTTCACGTATGTAGGTTACTTCAATGGTCCAGTGGCAGAACTTTTGCCAAGCGTGTCAGAGGTTCTGAGTTCTAATCACTCGTACTCGTATATATTTTTTTCTTTTTCATCAAAACCGATTATGTTTATCAGTGGTTGTATATCAAGCAGGGACAGATTTGTGTGAATTTTGTTATGATTTCATCGGAAAGAATAGAGAGTCTCCACAACGGATTGAAGCGCGCGTCCGAGTGAAGACTGTGTGGCGTGTGCACGAGCCACAAGAGAACACTGTATCAGCGCCACTGATCGCAGCGGCAACGAGCACTTTGATCACTTGATTTAAAAAAAAAAAACATTTAAGTGCTAGATTGCTTCTTATTTAACTAACGAACGAAAAGAATACTTTGCTAGTTAACTGGAGATGCTTTATTTATTTGTATTGGTACATCCGTGCCGCGAGATGTTTCAAAAGTGGTGGGGTAAATATCGACCCTGGCAAAAAATGGTGGGGAAATGTCCCACTCGCAAATTACGCCTATGATGACGAGACACGAGGAGAAATTGACAAAGAACTGTCCGACACAGCCCACGTAGCTCTCACTACAGATGATGGACCTCCAGGGCCACTGAAAGTTTCCTCACGGTAACCGCTCACTAGCTTGCTCACTATATTATTTCCAAATGGGAAATGAGAAGCTGCGTTTTACAAACACGCCCCATTTATGAAATAAATTATTAGATAATTAAGTTATATATCATATGCTGAATTAAATTTTTGCAGTGTGTTAAAGGTTAAAAGAAAAAATAACAACAAGAACCGTACAGAACCGAAAACCGTGACCCTAAAACCGTGATACGAACCGAACCGTGGGTTTTGTGAACCGTGCCACCCCTAGTGGATATATATGTGTATGTATGTACATTTGAGAATATAGATATGTCTATGAGATTTTTTATTTATTCATTATTATCTCTTCAAATTATTTAAATGTTTTTTATCTAAATAATGAAATTGTACTACGGTTTGGGTTTTTCTTTTTTGTAAATAGAAAGGATGTGTTACGGTTAAATATATTGTTTGAGGAATGTCTATACAGTGTAATTATAAATCAAGGTGTGTTTAAGGTCTCTCTCTCTCTCTCTCTCTCTCTCTCTCTGCTAATGTAGGTTAAGCCGCTGTCGTATGACAGATGAAGGTTGTTCTGCTCTGACTTCAGCTCTGAAATCAAACCCATCACACCTGAGAGAGCTGGACCTGAGCGGGAATACACTAGGAGACTCTGGAGTGAAAAACCTCAGTGATCTACTGATGATCCCACAATTCAAGCTGGAGAAACTACAGTTAGTATCATTATACTGTACAGCAGTTACAGTGTTTATTTTAAGGCAACTGGACTCATTTATAGCACTGCAGTTTCTGGTGTTTCTCCATCTGAAGAAAGATTCAGAAACACTATTAGTCAGTCCCTCCAGGATTTCACGATTTTTTTGTGTGATTTTTGCGATCAAAATGACTGATTTTGTGGTGGTAATTTCCAGAAATTTGTGAAAAAATTTGCGATTTTTATATTTTATAATTAGGACATCACATTTACCATAAAAGTATTATGTAAGATGCACAATAGTCATACATGACACAAATCACAAACAAAATGCATAAAGCTTGTTTATTTTGGTCTAATCAAATTCTCATCAAATTAACTTTTAAAACAACCTATGGGCACAACCAGGAACATCCAAGAAATTATTTAAATAATCAAGTAAACACTCAGTAATGAAATAAGAACAAAGGAACAAATAACAAAAAGAAACAAAACAGGACAAATAAATACAAGGATACAGTGACAAACAGTGGATAATTTACGGGGTTTTTTTTATTGTGCTGTAGCTATTGTTGTTGCTTGATTAACATTAACAACACCGACAACAGCAGGTAAATTAGGTTACTGTCACTTTAAGACCTACTACAGTAATGACAAACGTACAGTAATGACAAACGTCCCAATCAGTTATTACTGATAGTTTTACGTAAATACTCGGCAAAATGAATATTTTGAAGTAATTGTTGCTATGTGTATTTGTTCAAGCGCTATAAAGAGAATTTATGCTGACAGGCGGTGACACACAGTCAGTCACACACACACACACACGCGCGCGCGCGCGCACACACACACACACACACACACACTGCAGTTAGGCAGTCACTCGGTCAACACAAAAAAAATGTACCCCCACTCTCGTGCATGCTCTCGTGCAGTATATCAGGATATTGCTTAGCCCGCTCCTTGGCGCTTATGTGAGAGGGCAGGTGAGACTAATTTTCTTTCGCCATGTTTCTGACAGACGCTCACAGACATCACGCGTGCGCAACATCTGTATCCACGTAAAATGCATTGAAACTTTAATTAAACTAGAGATATTTCAATTGGGTGATTATAATTTAATGTTTTGTGAGGTCTTTTTCATTTTTGTGAATATTTTGCGGTTAAATTAGGAATTATGCAGGATCGCAAAAAAATGCGACAATTTGTTGATTTTGCGTTGTATTCAGCGATCGCGGAATCGCGAAAAACTGGAGGGACTGATTAGTTAATGCTTGTTATGTGTATCAGTAGAAAGAGCATTAAACTGTGAAGCATTTGAAACTTCCTATAAACATTTTTATATACTGAAATCTGACAAATCTTTGCTGTGAAACAATACAGAAGTGAGAACAGACTAAAAACAGCGTAACAAATGACAGTAGATTATTCTGACAGAGTTACAGTAAGCAAATTGCAGAATGTGTAAGTAAGCAATAAGATCCTCGAGGCTGTGGTGTGTGGTGAATAAGTCACGGCTGAAGGGCATTGTTAGGCTCGATGCGAAGCGGAGTTAGCCGTGACTTATTCACCATACAGCACTAGCCTCGAGCACCTTGTTTCTTCAATAAAATGTTTACCACACAATACAAATTTTAAAGCCAACAAATATGTATCAATACAACTTGCATGAAGTAAAATAACTAAAAGCCTTCCTTCCGCTGGAAAAAATAGTCCTTGACTGTGAACAGCAACAGAAGTTACATTATTTCTCCATTAGATGGCGGCAAACACCGTCTTTATGAGTGAGTCAGTCATTAGAGAAGACTTTTATATTGAAAGGACTGAAACTTGTTGTGAACACAGAGAAGCAAGACTCGACTGATGAATGACTAGCGTGTCACGGGAAAACCCTTAGCCTAGCTGTTAAAAGGACGAGATATTGCAGCAGACATTCAAACTGAGTTTTTATTATGAATACAGAACAGACCTGAAGGAAAATGCTCTATCTACTGTAAGTGCAGGAACACTCGCTTACTTGATCTCTCACCATACTCTACTCTATAAGCTTCAATGAACTACAATATCAGTGAGATCAAACATATGTTTGCGTTGCTAAGAGTGGTTGCTAGGGGTGTTGTGTAGTGATACATAGAACCGTTGGGTGAAGCGGCCGTAGCCGTGTTTTATCCAAGGGGGTAATCCATCACCCGGAAAGCGTACCTTCCCCGGCGCCGCCATTGATTAGCAGACCATCACTCGCTGTTAGCGTTCCAGTGACTCCCATTCATTTTGGCGTCACTTTGACAGCGAATAACTTTACATCTGAGGTGTTTAAAGACTCCATTTGTCCATTATTTATTTCTAAACAAACACGAAAATGTATAAAAGGCTCCATTACCTTGTATCTTACGTTATGGCCCCGTAGAAGCAGTTTTTGTAAAAATAGGCTAACGATTGCGTCATAACCACGCGACTCTCTGTCGCACAGTAGAGAGATTACCGTATGGACAGGAGGAGAAGCTTGCGGGCGATCGGGGGGACGTGGAGGCATAAAGTCAGATAAAGTCAAGAAGAGAAGCCCATAGAGAGTCATAAAGTTGCTCCTGCTCCTGCTCATGGACAGCTCCAACTCACACTCTCCGTCTCTACGAGTTTCGGAAGGGAATGATCAGATTTCTCTCGGCACAGCTGCTAGAAGACAGACGGGTTGCTCACGTCACATCTACGTCGCCAAGCTCAGTGTGAGTCTGCGGAGTCGCTCAGCCATCAGGAAGAAGAGCTTCTAATTGACTTCACTTTTCTCCGTTGATGTCTATGGGGTCGCTGTGTCCATTTCTTTTCTTTTTTATTTCTTTGTCTATGGTTTTATCGTGAATAACACACAAATATTGACCAATCAGAATCAAGGATTGGAACAAACCGTTTTATAATGAGATGTAAACTCCACTTTAAAATTACTTTAAATAAATTGTGATTCATGTACAAGATTTTCTGATGATGAAAATGTGAAATCAGTTCATTTAAATGTTTGATTTAAAACTTTTCTATTGTTTCTATATTGATCCTATATATTAATCTACAGTGATAAATTCACTTATTTGTGGAGTGAGGACGGATCCAGACTGGGATTGTAACTAGTTTCCTCAAATGCTCCTGTCTTGGTGTGTTCATATCATTAGGTTTCCATGATTTTGCTGGTGTATTAGTGACTGTATGGCATTTATTAATGATGATTTTAACTCACACATGAACTTAACCCTCTGGGGTCTAAGGTGTTTTTGGGGTCCTTGAGATGTTCTGACATGCCCTGACATTTTTGCTTTTTTCAGTTGCTTATAAACATATTAATGGCAAAGGTGTAAATTCACTCTATATAGCACAAACAGGGCTACCATCATATGTGAGCACCATGCATGTACATGTTTTCATTTTTGAGAGAATAATGTTTATGCATGGTTATTGAAAAAACTAAAAACTAAAGTTTCTGAAATAAGGCCATAAAACACATTCTAAATATGTGCCAATAAGACTTTTGACTAATGGATGTCGTCGCCTAGAGTTTTTTCTTCAAAATGATGTGAAAATTATCCTGCCTAATCATTCACATAACACAATACATTGATTTAAATTTTGCAAAACACTTTCTGTCTGGAAAGGCAATATGCGGAGTGGGCGTCAACGATCATGCATATTTAGTGGTTCGCACCTGGAGACAATGGGGCCCGCATACTTAATGACCCTTTCATTCAGGTGTGTCACAAGAAAGAATGCAAGAGCAACAGTTGGAAGCATCTCAATTTTTTTTTATTTTTCCACAAATTGTGCTTGCAAATTGGCCTATAATATCAAAAGGAAAACATGTCTAGTAATTGTGCAGTTAATTCTCATACTGTATTTTCAGTTTTGGAATATTTATCCTCTCCCCAAATTTGTCACTAATAAAACACAATAAAAAATTATTTTAAAGAAAAGGCTTATATTTACCTTTTAATAGTTTGTTTACATCTACCTTGTATTTTTTTTTTTTATTAAAAAGGTTACAATTACAACAACAATTCAAGTGTAATCTTTCTTTGTAAAAACTAAAGTATACATTTTATCATACATATTTCAAAGTTAAGGATTCATTACTTGAATATAGCCTAGGCTACATTGGAATAAACACTATAACTTATTATTTGATTATTTTTGACAAAACATACTATATTTAACATATGAGCAAAAATTGGCAAAAAAAGCTTATTTGAGGTGCCAGATATTTTACAGTAAAAATGTATAATCTATCCAAAACTAATCAATGAAATGTTGTCTTTCATGTAACATAGTAACTTTCGTTTTTATTATAAGAAATATAAATGTTAATTTGCAGTTTAATACGTTGCTTATACAAATACATTTTATTTCAACATATTTCACTCGATTTTTACTCAGTATAGCAATACAGTTTGCTAAAAGCGAAACATTCACAGACAGAAACGATTCAAATTTAAACCGTCTTTTGCCAGTTGTGGTAAACAGCGGCATCTCTGCCGTTCTTTCATTCATTCATGCACAGAAACGCGACGCACTTGAGAATGAAAAACAAACTTACTACATTATTCCATAGCCTCGGATCTGTTGCTCCTCGTACTTCTGAGGTAAATTTTCCATTATAGTATTATTCCTCACAGCGCTGCGAGACTGTGTAAACAAGTACAATGATCTGATGTGTTTTCTCGAGCTGATGTGGGCGTTCACAGTTTGCAGGATTGCCTCAGACATTTGCGTTTGAATAGCGCGCGCTCTCCGTGGGCGGGGTCACATTACATCTGAATGAGCTCTAATTAGCTCGACTGGAATCGCTCTCTTTTAATACAGATTTCACAAGCTGAGAATATTTGTTTTTTATATAAATTACTTCATTTAAAAGAAGATAATTCAAGCTTCATGCCTGTGTGTCTGTATGTCTGTTTGACTGAGTATTCGCTGAGTTATGGTTCATTTTCGGACGCGTTTCAGAATGGACTACACTGACAGAGAGAAGGCAGAACTCGCTTCGTGTTTATTTTTCTTTATTTGGCGAAAAGCACAACACTTTGTATTTATTGTGAGTATACACAAAAATAATACACAGTTAACAGGATCGATTGATGTATAACACAAGCATATAAGATAAAAAGTAATATTTTATTTAAAAAAAATTTTTCCACTGATAAGGAAAAAAACGAGCCTATCGCGCCGGTGCGAGAGCCGACCTCAGGGGGTTAACATGGATTTGAGTCATTTTCTCTTTCTGTCTTCAGTCTGAATAGATGCAGTATTACAGAGAAACAGAGTCTCATCCTGACTTCAGCTCTGAAATCAAACCCGTCACACCTGAGAGAGCTGGACCTGAGCTGGACTATAATAGGAGACACAGGAGTGAAGCACTTATGTGACGTACTGAAGGATTCACACTGTAAACTGGAGAGATTGAGGTCAGTCACATTCACAGACAAGAAAGAAAAACTGTTTTGATATTTGAAAGAGAATAAAGAGTTTGTTTTTCTCATTTCTCCTAATGTAGGTTAAGCTGGTGTCGGATGACAGATGAAGGTTGTTCTGCTCTGACTTCAGCTCTGAACTCAAACCCATCACACCTGAGAGAGCTGGACCTGAGCGGGAATACACTAGGAGACTCTGGAGTGCAAAACCTCAGTGATCTACTGATGATCCCACAATTCAAGCTGGAGAAACTACAGTTAGTATCATTATACTGTACAGCAGTTACAGTGAGATTAAAGTTTACTGTTTAGTTTAGGTTACACCGATTATATTGTAGGATTGCATCTTCTGGGCTCTCATTTATAAAACTGTGCGTAGGATCCTTACTAAAATTGTATGTGCGTCTGGAAGCCAAAAAGGGGGTTGCGTTTAAAATATTTGAAACAATGCACTGATTGTGTACATGTTGTTCTGCAGAAATATCATGAGATTTGCATCTGCTGCTGCAATAAACAAGAGATATATTATAAGAAATAATAAAAAAAATGAAAGAATAAACAACAGTTTCCAGCAAACAGAACTAGTGTGACACGATTACAAGCAGAATATGGGAACTATAGACTAAATGACAGACTATATTCCTGCTGTAGCTCTGTAACCCCTATAACCCCCATGAAAAAAATCATAATCGCATTACTAAGCAATGACTGAATGGAATAACTCAAAATATGTATCACTTCAAAGCTTAGAAACTCTGCTTTTTAATGCATCTAACCCTTTCGATCAACTCTTGACGAGTTCTGAGTCGTCCCTCTAAACCGGACTGAACCGCTGGAGACGCCACCTAGCTATGAACACATTAATAATCATATTGTTCAAACTACTGCCGTGATCAACACAAAATAAGTGTCATTTCAAAGCTTAGAGTCTGGACTTTACAATGAATGTAGCCAATTTGATGAACTCCTGAGTAGTGCTGAGTTTTTCATAATTTATGAATTTATGAAATATTTTTGGTACTATGTACTGTAATATGTCAAAAACATCATAGAGCTCAAGTAGTCGTGTGTCATATGAAAGAGAAGAATACAACAAACATAATTGTTTTGGGCTTTGACCAAACTTGAGCGAATTTCTGTACATGAAGCCCCGCAAGACCCATATGTAAATAATAAATATCATCACTTACAGTGGATGCTCATGATTTAAATACCTCATACCTTATTTCCTTCCTGAGTTATTGCATGTCAGATAAGAAAGATATGTAAAATTTCCCTTGAACACACTTTTTTTAATCTTTTGTCAGCAGTGTCTCAACATGAGATTGTCCAAATGTAATAAAAAAATACTAAAAATATAAAAAGTTTTCTATTGAATGATATCTAACTTTGAACTTTCCTTGCTTTAGTTTTGATTCTTTACTTTTGTGTGTCATTTAGAAAAAACTCTAAAAATGCCTTCAGGACTTAAAGGGTTAATAGGATGTTCATCATTGATCTGAGTCATTTTCTCTCTCTGTCTTCAGTCTGAGTGTATGCAGTATTACAGAGAAACAGAGTCTCATCCTGACTTCAGCTCTGAAATCAAACCCATCACACCTGAGAGAGCTGGACCTGAGCGTGAATACACTAGGAGACTCTGGAGTGAAAAACCTCAGTGATCTACTGATGAACCCACAATTCAAGCTGGAGAAACTACAGTTAGTATCATTATACTGTACAGCAGTTACAGTGAGATTAAAGTTTACTGTTTAGCTTATTTTAAGGCAACTGGACTCATTTATAGCACTGCACTTTCTGGTGTTTCTCCATCTGAAGAAAGATTCAGAAACACTATTAGTTAATGGCTTGTTATGTGTATCAGTATAAAGAGCATTAAACTGTGAAGCATTTGAAACTTCCTATAAACATTTTTATATACTGAAATCTGACAAATCTTTGCTGTGAAACAATACAGAAGTGATAACAGATTAAAAACAGCGTAACAAATGACAGTAGATTATTCTGGCAGAGTTACAGTTATACTGGACTAATGGTGCTTTACACTAAATCTTAATTTATTAAGCAGAATGTGTATTTAGAGGTTATAAACTACAAAAATGACTTTGAATTAATTGTTATTCATGTACAAGATTTTCTGATGATGAAAACATGAAATCAGTCCATTGAAATGTCAAGTTTTCTAGTGTTTCTATATTGATCCTATATATTAATCTACAGTGATAAATTTACTTATTTGTGGAGTGAGGACGGATCCAGACTTGGATTGTAACTAGTTTCCTCAAATGCTCCTGTCTTGGATTGTTCATATCATTAAGTTTCCATGATTTTGCTGGTGTATTAGTGACTGAATGGCATTTATTAATGATGCTTTTAACTCGCACATGAACTGAAGATGGATCTCCGTCATTTTCTCTCTCTGTCTTCAGTCTGAGTGGATGCAGTATTACAGAGAAACAGAGTCTCATCCTGACTTCAGCTCTGAAATCAAACCCATCACACCTGAGAGAGCTGGACCTGAGCAGGAATACACTAGGAAACACAGGAGTGAAGCACTTATGTGACGTACTGAAGGATTCACACTGTAAACTGGAGAGATTGAGGTCAGTCACATTCACAGACAAGAAAGAAAAAGTGTTTTGATATTTGAAAGAGAATAAAGAGTTTGTTTTTCTCATTTCTGCTAATGTAGGTTAAGAGGCTGTTATATGACAGATGAAGGTTGTTCTGCTCTGACTTCAGCTCTGATATCAAACCCATCACACCTGAGAGAGCTGGACCTGAGCTGGAATACACTAGGAGACTCTGGAGTGAAAAACCTCAGTGATCTACTGATGATCCCACAATTCAAGCTGGAGAAACTACAGTTAGTATCATTATACTGTACAGCAGTTACAGTGAGATTAAAGTTTGCTGTTTAGTTTATTTTAAGGCAACTGGACTCATTTATAGCACTGCACTTTCTGGTGTTTCTCCATCTGAAGAAAGATTCAGAAACACTATTAGTTAACGGCTTATTATGTGTATCAGTAGAAAGAGCATTAAACTGAAGCATTTGAAACTTCCTATAAACATTTTTATATACTGAAATCTGACAAATCTTTGCTGTGAAACAATACAGAAGTGAGAACAGACTAAAAACAGCGTAACAAATGACAGTAGATTATTCTGACAGAGTTACAGTTATACTGGACTAATGGTGCTTTACACTAAATCTTAATTTATTAAGCAGAATATTATTTAGAGGTTATAAACTACTAAAATGACCTTGAATTAATTGTAATTCATGTACAAGATTTTCTGATGATGAAAATGTGAAATCAGTGTGTGACGTACTGAAGGATTCACACTGTAAACTGAAGAGTCACATTCACATACCAGAAAGAAAATGTTTAAAATCACTTCTACAGTTTAAACAAATAGACTTTATATACTCAATATCTCATGAAGAGTCTGAGTTCACATTATATTTGTGTAAAATTCTTCACCTTAATGATTTGTTTGTAAGATAATCTCTCTTCCTCTGTTTGTGTCTCTCTAGTCTACAGAACTGTGGCATTACAGATGTTTCTTCTTTAACTCAGTCTTTGACTAACTCTAAAGCACTGCAGTTTCTAAAAGAGCTTGAGCTGAGACTCAACAAGATAGGAGACTCAAAGCAGCGACTCAGAGACGAGCTACGAGACTCAAACTGTGTCCTGAGGTGAGGAAACATCACTGAGATATTAAAGAGATGTTCATTTACCTCTGATATGTGAACAGACCTTTCAAACATTCATTAAAGGACATTATCATTAAGCTTTATTGCAACACAGGGTTTGTGTGAGAACAACATGTAAAGTTGATTAAAATGTTTAACACAGAGGAAAGAGAACAAAAGCTCACTGTCACAGCTTTATACATCAACACCTGCTTTATTAACTGTGTCAGTAATAGAGAATCATTTCAGTGTGAAACAGACTTGGTCAGATTGTAGTAAACGCTGCACTCCTGCTAAAATCAGTGCAGTTCCAGCTTCAGCTCACAGCGTCCAGCTCACATGAGGAATGTCTCTGTCTCTAGTGTGTTTTTACTGTGACAAGCAACACGTCACACTACTTTACTCTCAGTTATTCACTAAGAGCCTACACACACGTTTAATCTAGAGGACAAACGGCTTTAACTCGTAGAAGGTTTTACTGAAAGGTTTTAACTGAAAGTAACATTAGTATTTGCTCGCTGTGGTTTATTCCATACGCCGTACACTCATCAGTGTGTGTTTCTCCTTTACAGAGACTCAATAGGAGTCGCAGGTCCTTCTGCACTCACACCAACACACACACACACACACACACCAACACACACACACACACACACACACACACACACACACACACACATATATGAACCTCATTCATGTTTTAAATCTATTATACTGAAAACTCAAATAATGTTTGAGAAATATCTCTGCAGGATAATGGAGAGTCATTTAATAAGTAATTTCCGCTTTGTTCCACTGAACACTGATTGTTTTCTCTTCTGGTTTCCACTTAGAGAGTAGATGAAGATCGATCACCAAACGTCCCTAATAAATCATTACATCAGTTTAAATCTGTGAAACGGACATGAGAGGATCAGTGACCATCAGGAGATCCACAGAAGAGCATCATTACTGTCTATGAGGAGAAATACATGATTAATGTGTGAATGTGTTTCATACAGGTGGAAGAGACTCAGACTTTACAGTTAAATAAAGCAGCATGTGTGCTAGCATGTGTATTAGAAACATGTGATATTAAATGATTACTGTTGGTTTAGTATTCAGATAAATGATGGTTTAGTTTTATTTAAAGGTGGAACAGAGGATGATCAGCTCAGATGAGTCTGTCCGCAGAAGTCTTCAGGCTCTTCAGTTTAAGGCCTACAAATATAATAATGTCTGGATTGAACTCATACATAATTATTAAAATGTTTCTAATCATAAATGTGGTATTTAGTACATAAATGTATCATACGATATAAAGTCTACAAAGTGAAATTTGCATGTTAAAGAAATTATGCATGTTTACATGATCTCACCTACATTTTATGCACAGAATATATTTGTTTATTTGTTATTCTGTTTTATTTTATATTAAGTTATATTTTATATTAAGTTAGCTGTGTGTGTGTCTGTTGCTAATGCACAGATATTCAGTATATTGTCTTTGTTCTGTGGATGGAGTCTCTTCTCTACACACCAACTAAACATTTTCACTTGTTAACAGCATTTTGTACCTTTCACTTGCTATGGTCTACATTGTCTAATGAATTTTGTCTAGAATTGTTAATCTTCTCTTTTACCACATTTACAATCACATGTAAATAAAATGATAAATATACAGCTAAGAGCAATTATTTTTATTTGAAAAGTTCACTTGCCTCTTGTAAGTATTATTTAAGCGACATTAGCAGATCCAGAGATCTTCTTATGTTTAAAGAAAAGTTTAGACGTTAAACATACAAGCGTATGAGTGATCTTCAGATTTGTTTGATTAGAAACCATGCTGGTCTAATATATCAAATTTTCCCAGTGTATGTATATTTAAACTGTTAGTTCATCCAAAATTAAATGTAAATTGTCGTCATTTGTTCGCCCTCATATCATACCAAACATGTGTGACTTTCTTCTGTGGAAACACTAGAGAAGATATTTTGAGAAATATCTCAGTGTCTGATTGGTTGCCAACATTCTTCAAAATATCTTCTTTTATGTTCTACAGACGAAAGAAATGAAGAAAGAAAAATACAGGTTTAAAGCTACATGAGGGGGAATCAATGATGACAGAATGTCTATTTTTGGGTGAACTAAAGTTTTGAACACTTTTATCTTAGCAACTTCAAAATGTTTTGAAAACAACATTATAATTTAGAGCATCAGAGTTTGCCTCATGAAATCTCTTAAACATCTCTTTACCAAAGTAAGAGTAAATCATTGTATTTGGACAGAATTGTCTGAGGTTTGTGAATCACTGAGGGTTTAATAAGTCATGTGACATACAGCATGAGATGGGCACATTAATGATTGTGTTTTCACTGTTACTCGCTGATTATAGTTACTTTGCAGTTCTCTTCCTGGTCACCAGGGTACGCCAGCCTCAGATGAGGGCGTTAGAACAGCCATATAAGACAGAGCTAGTGAAATAAGCGGTGGCCCTTTAGACCTACACTACCGTTCTTAGATACACACGTTTTTTATTTTATTTTATTTTTATTTTTTTAAAGAAGTCTCTTCTGCTCACCAAGGCTGCATTTATTTGATCCAAAATACAGAAAAAAATACAGCAATATTGTGAAATATTTTTACGATTTAAAATATTTTTTTTCTATTTAAATTTATTCTTTAGAAATCATTTTAATATGATTTTCTGCTCAAGAAACATTTCTGATAATTATCAATGTTGAAAACAGTTGTGTAAAAAAAAAAAATCAGGATTCTATGATGAGCTGAAAACATTTATCTTAAATAGAAAGATTTTGTAACATTATAAATGTCTTCTTTACCGTCACTTTTGATCAATATAAGGCATCATCGTTGAATAAAAGTAATAATTAATAAAAAATAAAAAAAACAAGCAAACAAACAACAAAAAACTAAACTCTTACTGAGCCCAAACTCTTGAACGGTAGTGAATAATGTTACAATAGATTTCTATCTCAGATAAATGCTGTTCTTTTGAACTTTCTATTCATCAAAGAATCCTGAGCAAAATGGCACACAACTGTTATATTCATAATAATCATAAATGTTTCTTAAGCATCAAATCATCATATTAGAATGATTTCTGAAGGATCATGTGACACTGAAGACTGGAGTAATAATTTACATCACAGGAATAAATTGCATTTTAAAAATATATCCAAATAGAAGTCTAAAAATAGTCCAATGAATATAAATAATAATCGCAGATCGCATAATTCAGTGGAAAATTTATTGAAATGTTATTCTGTGTGACGAAATATTTTACAAACAAAAAAAATCATTATTTCTCCAAATATGCGGATGCTGTATTTTGCATGTATGTGAACACAAATAAACTGGAGAAACCGTGATTGAATGCATTATGAGTGATGAATCCTATTCAAAATATCGAACGTTGCAGGTTAATAATTTTGCACTCCTGGCATAAATTAAGAAATTAATATCACTGCAAATCAGATTTATCATAAACGATGGTCAAATATTGAAGCTGGAGTCTTGAATCTTTCTAATGATGCTCAGTTTGTCCAGATCAAGTAAGAGTGTTTTACCGAGTAATAAATGTTGAACAACAATAATCTCGGGCCGTCTGTGATCTTTGCCGTGGAAGCATGAGTCGTGGTACTCACGTGACCAGCGTCCGCCAATAGTGAGCCGGCATTCTGTCGCAGAACCTGGAAATGCTGCACTGTGTTTACTATGTCAACAGCGTAGAGGAATGACATGGAAGAGATTGTTGAATAAAGTCAATTCTCAAAGCAATGAGAATACTTTTTGTTCACAAAAACAAACAAAAATAACGACTTTATTCAACAGAATGGTCTTTTGTATATTTTTGTCACTGATTGCGTTAAACTACATAAACAATAAAGGGATTCAACTGCTGGAAAGGTGTAATTTTTTATTCTAAAAAGTTTTCCTCCCAAAACTTTGAAATGGTCAGGAATTTGTTTATGTATAATTTGAAGTGTATATTACGGTACATCAGATGGCATCATTGCTTTTTGACATTTTTCAGTTGTAGGCCTATTTTCAATAAAAGTGATTTAGAATCATCATGAACAATATTACCAATGACTCTTGTTCATTTCAATACTGATTCAACAGCAGTGATTCAGAATCAACATCATAGTGTAACGTTGATTCAATTACATTTGCATTGTTTTTTGTTGAAATCTCACCATTGTTTCAACATTAATTGCAGGTGAAAAAGTGATATTGAACCAACATCACATTGTTGTGTTAATTCAATGCAATTAGCATTGACGCCTCAACATTGTTTCAATGATTACTTGGATCTCTAAGTAAAATTTCAATCTCCACTTAAATTATTAATTGCATCTAATTTCTTGACAAAAGGGTAGTGAGTAGATTTTATTAATTTTATTTATATATTGAACATGTACAAACAAATAGGTAAATACAAAGTAAAGTACAACAATAGGGCGATGAACATTAGATGAACAAAATTAACATTGCTACTTTTTAGTCCTGAGACCCGACAAGGAAGAAAACTGCAAGATCATATCAGAAGACAAAATTAAATAAGCAAGCATATAATAATTATGCACTAGTGAGTGGATGAGTGGAGTTTTCCTTTTTGACGTAGATTGAAACACGAAAATATCTTGAACTTGTGTTAACCACACCTTATTTCAGGGATTTAACCAAAAACCCATTGACTTTGGGACGATGGAACCAGAAGTGCTAAAATGCGAACTCAGTTGTGGGTTTTAGACTCATTCCTGCAGCACACAGACGCCTCAGGTCAGGCAGCCGTATGACAGCGTATCTCCATCAATCCATTGTAAGGGTGGAATTCCTGCAGTGGTTCAGGCTGCAAGAACTGCCGAATGACTAAAGAAACGTTATTGGCAAGATGGTAGAAAACTGCACATTTCTTGTCTTTAACCACCCACTGCCACTTATACCAACGACGGAAATAAGTGCAGTTGCAATAGCTTAATATTTGTGGGAGAGCGTTGCTATAGATAGTGACGATATTGTATTGCAATATGTAGCACTTCAAAGTCAATACCAAATCAAAACTAGTTAGTACATTAGTTTCAATTGAAAAGGTTTAATGACAAAATATGGTTATGGTTACACTTAAAATAGTTACAAATTATATGTATGAGATGATGATAACTTATATTATTAATTGTACCCAGCATATATGAAAAATGTTACCAGAGAGAGAGAGAGAGAGAGAGAGAGAGAGAGAGAGAGAGAGAGAGAGAGAGAGAGAGAGAGAAAAAAGAGCCCCCAAGAAAGGGACCCAGAGAAGAAGATAGCCAGAGCATCAAAGAGCCAGAGCAACAGTTACAATCTTGTTTTATCCTTTCCTTGACCATGTGACTAAAACCCAAATGTGAGACATTCAAACTGACCAATCAGATAATTACACTTCCACCACTGTACTAAAGGTGTGACAATTCATCGACCCCCAAAGTACAAACATTTGGCCTGCATGCCTAGATCACTATCAGCCCCATCTGTGCCTTAGGAACTCCAAATGGTCATTGTGGTAGGAAGAGGGGGGTAGAAAAACAGTCAAGCAAATATCTTTGTTCATTTAAAATATCTTGGATTATTTTCAATCCTACAATTTCCCCCCTTGGCACCGTTGGCCACACACATGGAGTCCAAAGGTGACACAATCCATAAAGACATGCTTTCTGTTGCGTGTAGTTGTATCTTCAGACTTTTCGTCCAAGCTTGTTGCAATCTCAGTTGGTCAGTGTTCAGTCTTTGTTCTCCTTCAGCCCTGCATGAGGAGGCTCCATCAAATGGTGTTGCACCGTTCATAGATATGCAAATCATCCATCGAACACTTCACACCTCCACAAGAACAGGCACTGAATCTGGGAGCAAACGCTGGTTTCTCTTTATGAGACGGGTCACAGGATGTGAACTTTGGTTGCAGGGATCATGCAATCTATGAGCATAAAAACAAACAGCAAAAGCAGACACATGGCATTTGTCATTGGTCAGAGGTTTGATATGGTCAGATTAAAATTAGTCTCTGGCAAAAAGCCCTTAAATTGATGTACTTAAAAATATGGTCAAGGGAGAATAAAAGAAGATCTTACAAGCTCTTACTGTACACTGTTTCTGGAAACATTTAAATAAATTGCATTTCAACAAAACAATAAATGCTGGTTTAAAACCCCATTTCATGAAGAGTATCAGCAAAATATTCAGTGTAACCAAACACAGAGATTCAATTGAATTAATGTCCAAAAACATTGTTGCAAGTAAAATGGACAAAATACAAATAAGCAGAAATCGTTTCAAATGCATTAATGAGAATACAAATATTTGTACTTGGGTACATACAATTTAAAATTTAACTTGGTGAGACAAATGATTACTTAAGTGATAAAGTAAATCCAAAGAAAAACAAAACAAACAATTACTGGATGCAATTCAGTTATAATTCAGTCTAGATGTAAAGACTTAAATAACATATGCATTCATTTTGTGAGGCAGAATCAGATAAATGCAGATTTGACTTTGTGTGAAGATCAAATTATGTGGCTGCATTTATCTGTGGCTATGTGTAAATTCATCATGCCCCAAAACAAAGGTGAGGAGGTTTTACAATTGTGATGCAAATTTGGTCCTGTTGTTGTAACAGGGAGCCAGTATGAGAATGTGGGTATGAGGTGTGATTTGGCTCAAAATCTTCCAACACCAATGTTTCAGTTGAGAAGCATGATAAAAGTGCAAAGTACAGAGTTACTGAATCCTGTTGTGAGGAAAGCATTTTCATGGTTAATGCAAATCGTGATTAACATTGTGGCCACATGGCAATTCTATGCTCCTTTACGTGGTTTTACTGCAGCTATATGGAAAAATAGCAGAGTTTTCCACTAAGGAGACAAACAAATTCAACATAGTCACACATGCAACTTGAAATCGCTATGCAATTCCAGTAAAACAATTATTCCAGTTTACACAAGATACATGGTCTAGAATTCTTAGCATCTACAACCTTTTAACCTAAGTGTTTCGTACAACACTTACAGTAAAGCAACCATGTGTTTTAAAGAATAAACTTAATTAGCCTATGTGCACATGTAGCACAAACAACTATAACATGTGTTCTATGAGCACAATGTGTTACGCACAATTACACATTTGAAAATACAAACAGGATCGTTGCAATTTGGATATTAAACTTCTTGCTATTGGGCTACTAACCCACTAGCAAGTGAAGTTAATAGCTGAAGGCCTTGCATGAACAAAGCAGTTAACTCACTAAGAGTTTTACCTGTACGTGCAGATCGCTGATTTTTGCTTTTAGAAAGTTGTTTACTATTTTTCTGAAAATAAGGAGGAGGTCTGCCCCTTCCCAGTGACCAGCATTTTCCCTCTATATGGCCTATTTTATGACAGGAACTGCAAAACCTGCTTTCTTTACCATAGGGATGTTTGCTACGTTCTCCTGGAGTTTGATGATTTTTACGACTCTCTAATGCTTGTACACCATGCGTTCTGGTACATGACTCTGCGCTATAACGGTGTTGCATCACCTTAAGAACTGAAATAGGCACACTTTTTTGGTCAGTTGCACATGCATTTTCTGAACTAAACGTTTCAGATTCATTAGAGCAAGTCACCTCCTCTAAGAAGTGAACATGCTTCTTAGTCCCATCGCTGTTAAGCATTTTGGGAGACAATTTAGCATTTAGCTTAGCCTTGAGATCTGCAATGATTTCCTTGTGATTTGTACACTTTTCAGTCAGGGCTAACTGCTCAGCTAGTAATTTATCTAGCTGTGTTTGAAGATCTTGAATCTTTGCCTCAGACTTTTGTGCCTCTGCATTTTTAGATTGCACTTCTTTACATTTAGCATCTATACTTGAAGATAGACATGTTGTTAACTCACGTAGCCGTGTAAAACTTATGAAGTTTAAAGCCTCAATTATTTCAGCATGTTTTGATTTCTTTTGATGTTTGCCAATTGTGTCCCACCATTGGAGAAGTTCCTTATCTGGACATTTAATTCCAATGTACTCTTTCTTGAGTTTACTCAAGGTAGGCTCAACTTTTTTGCTCCATAAAGCAAACAATACATCACTGTTATCAGATTTTTTTCCTTCCATCCCCGAGGAGATCTGAATATTCACAATATTTACAAATTATACAGTAATGGGACTATTAAAGCTATTCAAAACCTTCTAAATTCTGTTTCATTCAATTCATGCAAATGGAGACATTTCCTATCACACCATTAAACAATGAAAACAGACTTACCCATTCCATGGTCAGAAGATCAGCTTTAATCCATCCACAAAATCAACTGTGAAAAATGTCCTCATTCTGATCAAAGTGAATTTCAGAAAACACACTGCAAGGGATCCCGGGTTTCGGCACCATCTGTAAGGGTGGAATTCCTGCAGTGGTTCAGGCTGCAAGAACTGCCGAATGACTAAAGAAACGTTATTGGCAAGATGGTAGAAAACGTCTCGGGTTACGTATGTAACCCTCGTTCCCTGAGTAGGGAACGAGACGCTGCATCGATACTCGATACTTTGGGGAATGCCCTCGGCATGACGCGTCTGAAGTCTGTAATGGAACTATTCCAATCTTGATTGGTGCTCGTCACTCGTGACGTTGCATGTGACGGTGATCCGGAAGCTATAAAAGGACAACGGAACATAGCCGTATCAGCTTTTAAAGGGTCGAAGCAAGTCGTTCTCAGGAGCACGAAAAGTGAGGCCGAGAGATGCAGCGTCTCGTTCCCTACTCAGGGAACGAGGGTTACATACGTAACCCGAGACGTTCCCTTTCGTAAAGGGAACTCCCGCTGCATCGATACTCGATACTTTGGGGAACGAATACCCGCGCCGCCACACTGAGAGACCCTGCCCTGGTGTGAAGCAATCTGGCACACTCAAGACATGAGAACTTGTGAACCTGGTGTAGAGGACAGATCCAGACTGTAATGTTTGATGAAGGTGTGTGGGGAGGCCCAGCCAGCGGCATCACAGACCTCTTGAAGAGAAACCCCTGCTAGCAAGGCTCTAGAGGATGCCACTCCTCTGGTTGAGTGAGCTTTTATCAGGAGAGGTGAAGGCAGATTGCGCACCTCGTAAGCTGAAGAAATAGCCTCTACTATCCACTTGCTAATAGTCTGTTTGGAGACCGGGGAGCCCTTCTTGGATAACCCAAAACACACAAACAGCTGGTCCGACTTCCTCCAGCCCGAGGTCCTATGTACATAGGCCTCAAGAGCTCGGACCGGGCATAACAAGTGTAATTTAGCTTGATCAGCCGACACATGCGGTGGAGGATGAAAGGCCGGAAGGATTATAGACCGTGCCACATTCGTGGGCACCTTAGGCACGTAGCCAGGTCTAGGGTGGAGAATGGCTCTCACTCTGCCAGGAGA
The DNA here is from genome assembly GCA_023718395.1 of Leucaspius delineatus. Classification (NCBI taxonomy): domain Eukaryota; kingdom Metazoa; phylum Chordata; class Actinopteri; order Cypriniformes; family Leuciscidae; genus Leucaspius; species Leucaspius delineatus. The sequence continues at coordinate 3,097,878 of CM043367.1, read as the reverse complement.
GAACTCGAGGCAAGAGGGAGCCACAGATAGCGCCTGCAGGTCGCCAACTCGTTTCAGGGAAGTAATAGCGAGCAGGAAGGCTACCTTAAAGGATAAAAATTTCTCAGACACCTTATCCAGGGGTTCGAAGGGTGCCAGGGATAAACCTTCGAGGACCACTGCCAGGTCCCACGTGGGGACCCTAGGCTGGATAGCAGGCCTCATCCTCCTGGCTCCACGAAGGAAACGAATTATGAGTGGGTGTGTCCCCAGCGTGCCCACCCCTAAAGGCGCGTGGAAGGCTGATATAGCCGCCACATAGACCTTAAGCGTGGACGGGGAGAGCCCGTCAGAGAAACGATTCTGGAGGAACTCCAGTACTGAAGCCACTGGGCAGTTAACTGGGTCCAACTGATGTTCTCTGCACCATAAAATAAAAATTTTCCATTTAAATGCATAAAGTTTCCTCGTGGAGGGGGCTCTAGAGTTTAGAATGGTCTCAACAACCTCGGTTGAGAGACCAGAATTTATGAATTGGTCCCCCTCAGGGGCCAATCCAGTAGCTTCCTGGGCTACAGCCAAGGGTGAAATATCATGACCTTGGGCTGAAGAGGGAGGACCATCCTGATCCGGATTCACCGCGGAAGGCCTGCCAGAAGGGCCCAGATTTTTGGAAGCCATATTTGGGCCTGTCAGTACAGGGCCACTAAGAGTAAGCTGATCCCGTACTGCTGAACCCTCTTGTACTCTAGAACCCCCGGGGGCAGAACAATCGGGGAAAGTATACACAGACATGGCCTCAACCATGTCTGTATCATGATATCCAGACCCAGCAGAGCTGGAAGAGCATGGGAGAGGTGGCGCAGAAGGTGGCCGTCCACATGAAGGGGAAACAGGAGCACCTCTGACAAACCGACCTCCATCCCGGCTAAAGCCAACTTGGGGTGGAGTTCGAAATCCCCGGGCTGCAGCCCCTGCCTCGACAGGATGACTTGACTGCCCCCTCCTTGATCAGAGAGACCACCGACATAGTGTCTGTCAAAAATAGAACCTAATGGTCTCTCTGAAGTTTCCTCAGACCCTGTGTTTCCAACACAGGTACTAGGAGCAGGAACCATAACTTCCTCCCCATGATCAGAAAACGAAGGCATGTGCGCGTAACTCTGGTCATGCGGAGTGGGTTCCCTCTCGGGGAAAACCCATTGGTCCTGAGCCACTACTACAGGGCCCCCATGTACAGCAGGCCAAAGAATAGTATGTTGAACACTGCTGCCAGCGAGCCCACTCTTTGATAAGGTCACGTAGTGGTGGCCTGGCCTAGCTTGATATACATGACTATGGTAAGGAAGATGAGTGTCTGAGCTGGAGACAATTGTGCCTGCATCATGACTATAACCTACACCGCCCCCAGGAATCGGTTTCTCTGAAGAGGCAATGGTGATTTTTCCTATACTCTGAGCCATATTCCCGAGCACCTCACGAGACTCGGAACAACACCTCGGTGTTGAACCGTCTGCTCTAGTAGTCAATGGACAGGAATGAGGATGCCTTGTAGACTCCATGGAGCTAGGACAGTGACCATGCATTCCGAGGAGGTGCGGGGATACAATACTAGGCCGAATGGAAGAATCCGGAACTGATGTGCTTTTCCCCCAAAAGCAGATCTTGGAAACTTCCCGTGATGGGGTTAGAAGGGAATGAGGAGTTAAGGACCTTGTGGATCTATCACGACAGACCAGTCCTCGGAGCTGGTCTGACTGACAGTCGGAATCTTGAATCTGAACCCCCTCGGAGGTTGATCCATTACCCTGAGATCCGAAACAAGGCCTTACTCCCCTTCCCTCACAGGAACTATGAAGTACCGGCTGTAGAACCCGGGCTCCCGAAACCGAGGAAGAGCCCACCTTGAGGTTTCCTTTGTTAAGAGAGACTAGATTTCTTATTCCAAGAACCAACCCTGCTCGGGGCTGGCAGACATGTGAACCACCCTTAGTAGATACTATTTGTATATTAACTGCACTGTAAGCAGGACCCTCCAGGCTATATTTTGAAGACCCCTCGGGGTGTCTAAATATGCTATTATGGGGACCAGTCCCTCGAGACTGGCCTTGGCTAAAGATGTTCAAATGGTTTCGGTGACCTGAAGCAGCAAACTGGCAGGGACTAACCGAAATATGCTCTCTACAGACCTCCTGAGAGGCAGCGAACTCGACAGGGCCGCAACGTTTCCGGGCAGATACTGCGATTTGTGTTCGCTGGAAGCCGATGTTTCCCGAAGCGCCATCGGCGACGGGAAGTAAACATCGATTTCCTAAGGGCTGTATAAGGGGGCGAGACTCCTGTACTCGCTCTCCTGGGGGAACGGCCATAAGGGTCTGCGTGTTACGACAAGACCTCTTAGTTGAAGCCATCTTAGCCCGAGAGACAGTCCTCAGACCTGTCCTCGATATAGAGGGCTTCATACGAGAATGTCTCTTCTGGCCCCAAGCCTTATACGGGGGGGCACGAGAGGAAACCTTCTCAAAATATGAGGAACTGGCGGCTGTCCCATGAGGCTGCCCCCTGGCAGCAACCCCATGAGACCTAGATTGACAACTGGGGATAGCTGAATGTCGCTCTGCCTCCTGAAACCTTTCGACAACGGTTCTTGCCGCGTCGCCAAAGAGGCCAGAAGGTGAAAGGGGGGCATCGAGAAGGAAAGCCCTGTCTTTCTCCTCGATCCCCAAGCGATTAAGCCATAAATGTCTCTCTGTGACGACTATTGCTGCCATAGAACGGCCAATAGCACGAGCCGTCTCCTTAATAATACGGAGAGATAAGTCAGCTACTCTACGAAATTCAGTAATACCGTTGAGTGAGACCTCCCAGTTATCATCCACCTCTTTGAGGAGGTCAGCCTGGTATGCCTGTAATAACCCCATCGTGTGTAGGCATGCACCGGCTCGACCCACCGCCATATAAGCTTTCCCTAACAAATTCGATGTACGAGATTTGGAGGGAAGTGTCTGAGCTATCAGGGGTGACGTAACGTCGGGGAGAAAATATTTCGCAAAATATTCCTCAACCCGAGGCATCACCCCATAACCATTCTCATTAGATTCCCTAATAGATGAGTAAATATATACATGGGGGGAAAATAATTGAGATGAACATGGATTTTCCCACGATCTCGATACCTCAGTATGAAGATCAGTAAAAAAGGGAAGGCTCTGACACAAAGATTGTGACTGGGTCTGCAGGAAGCGCTCATTCATTTTATTTTTCTTAGTCACTTCCTGCTTATTATATGGCCATTCAACATTTAATTTAACCACTGCCCTGGTCACAACCTCCAGCAATTCCTCAATAACGGGAATATGGGGTGGCGAATCCCCATATCCACGTGATTCATTGTTGATAATATCTAACCCCTCGGAGCCAGATAAATCAAACGCTGTGTCTTTAACACGGTCGGAAGAAGCCGCAGCGCGGGCTTCCGAACCGTGCGCGAGACCAGTGGAGCTGGTTAATAAACACTGAGAAAGGGTCGCAACCGTCTCAGTGTTATCTGCCAGCTCCACGTGCGAATCCCATGCATACAAGCGGCGCGCTGCCTCAACAGACGCGGGACCTGATGCACTGGAAACGCGAGCCTGATCTGATTGATCGAACAAGCTCAAACGGGAGCGGAGCTCTCTCATAGATAGCTGAAAACAGTTTGCACAGACAGCGCCCTCAAGCACTGCCCGTGCATGCTCCACTCCCAGACAAACAACACAAAACGAGTGCGTGTCACCCTCGCTCAAATAGCGCGAGCAAGGGGACGCACACCGCCTGAGTCGTTTCTCTATATTCGCCATATATATATTGAGATAGACAAACAACACCAAATAAGACAATACAGTCACACAGAACGCTTGCTGAAGACAGAAAGCTGATACGGCTATGTTCCGTTGTCCTTTTATAGCTTCCGGATCACCGTCACATGCAACGTCACGAGTGACGAGCACCAATCAAGATTGGAATAGTTCCATTACAGACTTCAGACGCGTCATGCCGAGGGCATTCCCCAAAGTATCGAGTATCGATGCAGCGGGAGTTCCCTTTACGAAAGGGAACTGCACATTTCTTGTCTTTAACCACCCACTGCCACTTATACCAACGACGGAAATAAGTGCAGTTGCAATAGCTTAATATTTGTGGGAGAGCGTTGCTATAGATAGTGACGATATTGTATTGCAATATGTAGCACTTCAAAGTCAATACCAAATCAAAACTAGTTAGTACATTAGTTTCAATTGAAAAGGTTTAATGACAAAATATGGTTATGGTTACACTTAAAATAGTTACAAATTATATGTATGAGATGATGATAACTTATATTATTAATTGTACCCAGCATATATGAAAAATGTTACCAGAGAAAGAGAGAGAGAGAGAGAGAGAGAGAGAGAGAGAGAGAGAGAAAAGAAGAGCCCCCAAGAAAGGGACCCAGAGAAGAAGATAGCCAGAGCATCAAAGAGCCAGAGCAACAGTTACAATCTTGTTTTATCCTTTCCTTGACCATGTGACTAAAACCCAAATGTGAGACATTCAAACTGACCAATCAGATAATTACACTTCCACCACTGTACTAAAGGTGTGACAATTCATCGACCCCCAAAGTACAAACATTTGGCCTGCATGCCTAGATCACAATCAGCCCCATCTGTGCCTTAGGAACTCCAAATGGTCATTGTGGTAGGAAGAGGGGGGTAGAAAAACAGTCAAGCAAATATCTTTGTTCATTTAAAATATCTTGGATTATTTTCAATCCTACACCATCGAGTTGTCTGCCCACGCTGAAGCTCTGCGGTCTGACTGTCACGTACTTCAGAAGGTCTCGAGCTCCAGGTGTCAGAGCTCTGTTGATCAACACAACACAGGAGGTCGAGAGCAGATTCCCTCTCTGTAAGGCCAGCAGGTCTTGAAGGTAAAGCTCAGGGTCATGATCCATTAGAACCAGATCCAGAAGATCATTCCCAGTGTGAGAGAGTAAAGAAGAGATGGCCTGAGAGGAGGAGCATGTCAATACCTGAAACTGAGCAAAAACATGCTGAGGTCATTTTACCACACCGTATATGCAGAGATTTAAAAAAATAAAATGTAAGTCTTTTTAACACTTAGGGGTCGACAAACACGCCGGCGGTCATAGTAGCACAATAGACTTAAATTACTCTGTCATTTATGATCATACAGAAAAAAGAAATATAAAAACAGAATCTGTAAGATGTCTACTTCTGTACGTGTCCACTTACAATCAAATCAAAACATTTTGCTTTATTAAAATAAAGAAAATAAACAGGGTGTGCTTTCTGACTCTCCGTCGCGGTGAACTTTTTTGTTCTTGAGCACGTCTCTAAACTGAAACAAATCTCAGCGAATAATTGTCACACAAAAATGAGCAATATACCTTCATAAACAGAGAATATTTGTTTTCATTTTGAATAAGATCATTTAAAAGTACACACTTAAATGTTTAAGTAATTTGTATGAAACCAACAAGATGACAAGTTTCTCAAGCTAGAGCTCATTAGCTCTAATGTGATCACACCCATGCGCACAAAAGAGATTCACATGCAAATCGTCCACGTGAAGGAACGTAAACCTGTAAATGCCCTCATTACCTCAAAAACAAATCACCAAACTTCATCAGTCCTCTGCTTTTCGTCAAGTTTGGAAGACATGATGTGAGCTTACATTGGATTTACCTCAGAAGAAGAAAAACGCGATTTGAAGATAAGACAGATTTTAAGGTAAGAAATGTATTCTGAATTATATTAGTGTTATTTTTGCATTAACTTCACATTGTAGTTGAACTGTTGCTAGACTAAAATGTATGAAATCGACGGAAACATGTTGAAATAGGAACTATAACAGTTAGGCAAACTATAAATGCTAAATAAATATTCTTGTATGACACAAGAATGTTTTTATGGTCTTTAATATAAAACATAGCATGATATAAATTTGAAAAGCAAAACGGCCAAACATTAGGATATGTTTTTACTCCAATCTCATTTAATAACGTCTGAAATACATTTGAAGTAGCATATGATAATCCATACTTTCTCTTTAGTGTAGTGTACTGAAGTGTTCCTTTTTAATGATTTATAGTTAATAACAATAATCATATTTTTTTCTTTACAGAAAACTATTTTTTTTTCTGTAATGTAAAAATGATTTTAATTTATATATTATTTTATGCAGCCCTACAAGTATATGCCTACAAGACAACAAACCTGGTGTTCTTATATATATATATATATATATATATATATATATATATAGTCAATTTTAAATCATAATATTAACCAGAAAAACACAATTAGATTTTCTTCCCCAAATCGTGCAGCCTTGCTCCTGATATCAGCATGTTCATAGTTGCTGTTTTTATACAGGGACCAGATGCCACCGATGAGACTTGCTGACTTAAAGGGGTGGTTGATTATGATTTGTCTTTTCTAACTTTAGTTAGTGTGTAATGTTGCTGTTTGAGCATAAACAACATCTGCAAAGTTGCAATGCTCAAAGTTCAAAGCAAAGGGAGATATTTGCTTTTAAAGAAATTGCTTTTTAAGGACTACAACAAATGGCTGGTAGAGACTACACCACATTCCTCCCGGGTTAGTGACATCACTAAGCCTAGAATTTACATAAACCCCGCCCCTGAACACGATTTATACATTATCAAGACAGAATATGCTAATCAATGACTAGAAGATAACGGCACATAAGATACATAAATTCATCAACTAACCATTCAGAAATGTCCTGTTGCTTCTACATAATGTCACTTCTTCTTGAGTCAATCCATCATTGACTCTGTTGACATCATCTGTTAGGATTCAAGGATATTTCTAAGGTGTTCGGGGAGTCGGCTCAAGATGGCGACGTAAGCGGTTGTGGTATTTTGAGCTAAGACAGAAACATAGGGTCCACTTAATTTAATAAGATTTAAATCGTATGGCTGCTTAGTATTGCTAGTTATGCATTTGTAAAGACACTTTTGGAGACTTTTAACAACAGGTTTGTGTATAAACGGTACTTTCTCAGCCGCTTGGTCGGTGGACACCGCGAAAGATGGAGGATTCTATGGAGATGGAGACTGAATCTGCGAAAGAAAAAAGGTGTATTAATGATCTCCATTCTTATAGTTGTAAAGTGGTTGAAGGAGGTACCTGTAATACAAATCCTAATACTCCAGTGAAACGTCCAACAAAGAAAGCTAAGACTGATGGAGGAAATGAACTTTCTTTGACTGAGATGCAAGAGAGCATCATTCGTGTTCTGACAGTGAAAATCGACGAACGATACGATCAAAGAGACATGGCAGTCAAACAAAACACTCTACAAATCGATGGACTCTTGCGGAACTTGCGTCTCTATGGATCCCCTGAGAGATCAGAAGACGACGTTAAAGCGGTTGTGATAGAAATATGCAAAGAGATCCTTCCAGAAACTGAATGCACCTTTGTGACAGGTGCCATCGATGTAGTCCACAGGACTGGCAAACCTCCAGAGATGAAGAGCAACGTCACTCCGCGACCACTGATCATCAGGTTTCTTTCACGGACGGCAAGAGACTTGGTATGGAGAAATGCCAAAGCAAATGAATATCTACAAAGAAAGCATCTCCGTTTTAAAGAGGATCTGACCGCTGCAGACAAAGAACCACCCACCAAGTTATAGCCTCTTGTTGAAAAAGCACGAAAAGAGGGAAAGAGAGCGTACTTTGTAGGTAACAAGGCTTACATAGATAAGAAAGAGGTTTGAGTTACCTAATGTTTCAGTAGCTGAAATGTAGAGTACTTGGAGCAAGCAACTTTCTTACTTTTGAGTAAGCAGTAGCCTATGTAGGCTGTATAGGTAACAAGTTATGTTAGGAATGGTAGGCTACCTATACAATGTATATTACATTTAAAAATGTGTTTGCTAAACCATCTTTTATGGTATAGTATACAAAGTATACAATTTGTCTTTATAGGTTGAACAATACCACTGTAATTTTTCAAGGTATATTGCAAAGCATTATATAGAAGATATTTATGAAACAAACAATAGTTTTAAAAGACCCTAGTTCAATAATTAATAAAAAAAAAAAAAAAGTAAACGTTAATGTTTATTTCAATTTTTTCGATTAATGCCAGAGGTTTACGTGATCTTTTGAAAAGGAAATCCTTATTTTTATATTGTAAAGGAAAGGGTGTCCTAAATAAAATAAAAATACATTATTTTGTGCAAGAAACGCATGCTTGTAAGGAGGATGAAATGTTCTGGAGAAGTCAATGGGGAAATGACATATGGTTCTCACATTTCAGCAATAGATCTGCAGGGGTCGCTATACTAAAAGGAAAATTCAGAGCCATGAAATCGATAGTTTGGGAAGAATGGTAATATTGCATGTGAACACTGATCAAACTTATTACACTTCTGAATTCATATGCCACCAATAATAGACAGCTTAGTGAAACATTTTTCAAAAATATAGAAATTAAATCGAAACGAATCATAACTAAATTTCCCTTAGCAAAAATAGTATGGAGAAGTGATTTCAATAGTGTATTTGATGAGGATTTGGATTGATAGCCATCAAGAAGCAATGAAACTCGTTGTGAAATCAGAAATGTATGTAACCGTGTTGGTTTAGTTGACATCTGGCGACTCAAAAATCCAGACAAAAGAATGTACACATGGAGCAACAAAGATTATTCCAAACAACCACACATAATAACACATGACCTGGAACAGTGTGTCCAGATGGTTTCTATCGAGCCGTCAGTCTTAACTGACCATAAGGGTATATCACTCTTGATAAATATTCACGGTCCAGATGAATCTAAATTAAAAAGGGGTTATTGGAAATTGAATAAAAAGTTATTAGATATTCACAATTTTAAACTGATGGTATCAGGTTATATGAAATACAAAATTAGGAATCTAGCTATTTCAATGGGGAAATCGATTGCTTCAGTTAAAAGACAAAAAGAATATATCGTTATCAAAGAAATAATGCACCTATCAAATAGAGAAAATTTTAACATGCAGGAACTAATGGATTTATCATCGTTACAAATACAGCTGGATAACATTTATCAAGAAAAAGCAGAGCATTTATCAGATCAATATATAAATGGTTGGAACAGGGGGAAAGAAATACTAAGTACTTTTTTAATTTAGAAAAAAGAAATGGTGAATTGACCTCTATAAACAAATTGTTCATTAATAATACAGTCACAGAGGATGAAAAAAAGATATCACAGTTCGTTACTCAGTTTTACAAAAGTCTGTATGCTCCCAACTTTGTGTCTTCAGATCTGAATGACTTTCTACATAATGTCTTAGATAAAGCCAAAGTTATTGAGGATGATTTTAAATTGTTTTGTGATGGTGATTTAAGATTGGAGTAAGTTAAAGAGTGTATTGGCAACCTTAAAGATAATCGTTCTCCAGGTAATGATGGACTTGTCAGTGAGTTTTATAAAGTGTTTGAGATAAGTTGACTCCATTTTTGCTGGCTGTATTTAAAGAATCTATTGAAAAGGGGGAACTGCCCTCCTCTTTAAAACAAGGTGTTATTACATTAATTCCAAAGCCAAACAAAATATATTCTTGTTTAGAGAATTGGAGACCCATTAGTCTATTGAATAATGATGCCAAATTATTTGCTTTAATCTTTGCCAAAAGACTGAAAAAAGATTAGAAAAGATTATAGATGAGGAACAGACTGGATTTATTGGGAGAGGGAGAAGGAGAGGGAGAGGGGGAGGGAGAGGGGAGGGAGAGGGGGGGGATAGGGGGGGGGGAGAGGGAGAGGGGGGGGAGGGGGAGAGGGAGAGGGGGGAGAGGGAGAGGGGGGAGAGGGAGAGGGGAGGGGGGAGAGGGAGAGGGGAGAGGGGGGAGGGAGAGGGGAGAGGGGAGAGGGGGGAGGGAGAGGGGGGAGGGGGGGAGAGGGGGGAGGGGGGGGGAAGAGGCGTATAGTTAGTCCATAATGCCGCCGCTAGAGTTCTTACTAGATCAAGAAAATATGATCATATAACACCGATTTTATCATCACTACATTGGTTACCTATAAAGTTCCGTATTATTTACAAGGTATTGCTACTGACTTATAAAGCCCTAAACGGCTTAGCTCCAGTCTATTTAACGGATCTTCTATCGCCCTATAATCCATCGCACTCTTTAAGATCACTAAATTCGAGGCTTTTGGTCATACCTAGGATATCCAGATCCACCAAAGGAGGGAGAGCATTTTCACATTTAGCTCCAAAACTCTGGAATAGCCTTCCTGATACTGTTCGTTGCTCAGACTCGCTCTCCCAGTTTAAAACTAGATTAAAGACGCATCTCTTCAGCCAGGCATTCATATAATACTTTTAATCTTACAGTTAAATCCGGTCTCTAGTTCATAAACGCCAGAGGAGAACTGGCCCCCGACTGAGCCTGGGTTCTCCCAAGGTTTTTTTTTCTCCATTAGGTCACCTGATGGAGTTTTTCGGTTCCTTGCCACTGTTGCCTTTGGCTTGCTCAGTTGGGGATATTTAATTTAATTAATCAATCAACGATACTATTGATCAGCATTACCAAACGTGGATGTTCCACTAGAAACAAACATTGATGTATTGTTTTAATTTAATACTGTGAAGCTGCTTTGATACAACCTATGTTGTGAAAAGCGCTATATAAATAAACTTGACTTGACTTGACTTGACATTTTAAAATAAAACAATATGTTATATACTTGAGCCATCAATGTGGCAATATTTGATTTTTATTAATATGTAGAATTCCAAGCACCACAGAAGTGCTTATCCCCACAGTCATGCACAGAGGGAAAATGCTTTATTTTGAGGTCATAAACAGATTTTTACACCATTTAAAATACAATAATGTATACATAACTATCAAATATGTAAATTATATAAAAAACAAAATGCAGAATAAATATTATAAAATGTATAATGAAAGCAGTGGTCCCTGGAGTTGTGTCACTGGTGTTACCTTAAACAAAAATCTCTTATTTTGACATAAAAATCACACTGATGACATCACTTGACTTCCTTCTTATTTCCTGAATATCTATGAAGAAAAGCCCATGCTAGATCCACTGGCTCTTTTCAGTTAGCAGAAATCTTCTCATTTATCTCATGATTTCATATGAAGCTTTTAGTTGAACTCACTGGTATGACCTACTTTATTGTTAGGTAATTTAAAAAAAAAACTAGAATACAAATGAATTAAACTACTTAATTTAGTTAGTATACCATGATTGACAGCATGTGGTTTGATACCTTGCAGCAGCCATTTTGTAAAATGAAAATGGTCACTGGTGTCACCTTTCTTATGGGTAACAGCAGTAACACCAGTGACTCCCATTTATAGATAAACTTTATTCAAAGCTATTCATTTAGATTATATGCCAAATGTAACAATTTAGTCTCATCTACTTAATTATAGTTGAAGAATATGATCTCTGGTCTTATGTGTGTCATTGTTGATTCATTGTGTCATTGGTGTCTCTGTCTTTTTTTTCTGTCATATTAAATACAATGTCACATGTGACATAGTAATAATTTTACATCCATTTAATTCTGCTACACTCACAGTTAAGATTAAAGGATTGCATCATTACTTGATTTTAACTGGTTTTCAAATATCTTCATTGTTATAGCAAATAGATGGTTGCGCAAACAAACTAACCTCATTCAAGTACACTTTTAACAAACCTGATTAAAATAAATAAAACATAATCTCCTTATTTGTTGCATTATTATTATTTTTCGGTAACTCTGTCTACATGTGCTGAAAAAAAATAGAAATAATATTTCATAAAAACCTTTAATATTGCCAAAGAAGTAAGGTAACACCAGTGACAAAAAAATGGTCCATGCGGTCTTAAAATAAATGCACAAAAAATATAAAAAAATCATTAAGCTGTCATTTATGCGCATTCATAAAGTCAAAGGGTAATCTAATAATGTGGTGTAAGTTTAAATGTTAGAAAAAGAAATCATTTGGACGTTTCTGTAGAATGACCCACTACAGCACTGCCTAATGATGCGGAAATTAGCAAAAACAATTTAAAGGGTTAGTTCACCCAAAAATGAAAACTCTGTCAGTAATTACTCACGCTCATGTTGTTCAACCCCGTAAGACTTTCGTTCATCTTCGGCGCATGCGTCGTGGCTCTCGAGAACTCACGTCAGAGACACACAGAAGAAAATTAATATTATTATTATGAATATTTTTGCTTGTTTTTTTGCGCACAACAAGTATTCTCGTCACTTGATAAACTTAAGGTTGATCAACTGTAGTCACTTGGACTATTTTAAACATTGTCTTTACTAACTTTCTGGGCCGGCAAGTTTCAATTACAGAGAAGCCTATGGAGGAGTGATCAGCTCTCAGATTTAATCACAAATATCTTAATTTGTGTTCCGAAGATGAACAAAAGTCTTACGGGGTTGGAACAACATGAGGGAGAGTAATTACTGACAGAACTTTTGAACTAACCCTTTAAAGCGAACAATTAATTCCTGGCACCTATGCCACAAAACTGACATAACCCAAAACACAGACTTAATCCTTACTTTTTAATAGCAGTTTATAATGTTTTTAATAGTAGCCTATACTTTTTGTGCAGTCATCATTAAATGACAGGCATTCACTTCAGTTAAAGGCACAATATGTACAATTTTTGGATTAAAATATCCAAAAAAACACTAGAACAGTGTTGTATATTTTGTTGATTACATTATCCCAATTGTTTCCAACAATATTTAAATCTAATCTAGCTATTTTAACCAGTGTAATGGCCCGTGTCATTGAGTCGTCTGTCTATGACGTCATATCCGCATTACCCTGGTTTTCGCTTTTACTTCCATAGAAACACCAAAGCCACTTTAATATATTATGTGCTTTATTAGAGAGATGAACAGCTGTTTGGATACCTTTATTGATAGAGAAACAATAATCATTGTTATATATTATATAACATTATAACATAACACCCTCATGCTTCATTGGCGAGGCGTATGCGGCAGAGAGCCAGGCTGGTGGTGCTTTACACTCAATAGCTGTGTTGCAAGCTTACCAGGCTGACCTGCTAAGAGACTTGGATCAGGGGAAGGGACTGTCTTCTGAAGTGGTCGCTGAGTTATTCCGCACTACAGACCCTGCGCTCTGGCTATCATCAAACATGCTGTTGGCCGTTCAAGAGCAGTGATGGTGCTTACGGAGAGGCATCTGTGGATGAACCTGGCTGACATCAGAGAGAAAGAGAAAAACCTCCTCCTTGATGCTCCGGTCTTGCTCCAGAACTTTACGGCACATCCGTTGAGACAGTGGTCGGGAATTTTAGAGAAGCGAGGGTGCAATCAGCGGCATTCAGAAAATATATCCCATGTTAGGTTTCCCCCCCCCTTTTCTAACAAAAGTGACATTTCTGGAGGTTATAACCTTGAATAATCTAGGCTCCCAGAAGTAAGCTGCTGAAGTTCCCCTAAGGGAGATTAGGTTAATTGAAACTAGGTCGGTCAGTTTGCAGATATCCCTCTGTTTCCCGACCCCGTATATTGGGTCGTGAGCAGGGTTTGCTCCTCTTCGGTAGGGTATAACTTTTCAAAATCAGAATATGAGCTGGCTCTCCCCTGATATCCTTGGGATGGCAGTATGGCGAATGAGTGTTAGGCAGTATCGAACTGCTTGCTCTTATGAGACATATCTCAAAACGAAGCTGTGTTAGGTCCATCAGTTAACCCTCCGCTTGGTTTGATTCCTTTTAAATTGCTTTTGGTGTAATAAACAATCATAAGTTTATTTTTCTTACAAGACACATTAGAGAAACAAAAAAAAAATTAAAATCCTTTAAATGCATGTTGTTTAAATCTGATCAAATGTCATTACAAAAAAAAAAAAAAGTGATTTTGAATTAAAACAAAAACCTATGAATCATGAATCGAATCAAGTCTGACCAACACTGCAAATTAATGCTGGCCAATCAAGTTTACAAAATGACGGCTCAGGCACGCAATCCTAGACCCAGACCTGTTGTGGATATTCCAAATGTTGTTGTATTTTGGTTTGTCAAAAAAGAAAAAGAAAAAAAAGAATGAAATTAGAATTTTTCAGTTCACTTTGCATATTGAGTACATCACATTTACTGAAAGAACATTATTGCGGGATCAATTTAAATTATTAAAATAGATTGTGAACATAAAGTAATGATCAAATTAAAAAGAACTATAAGAAGGTCATAAATTAAAATAAATGAGTGCATAAAATAAAAAATAAAAAAACTTCTTCTCAGTGCTTTAATCCCTGTATATAAATATCAAATCAAATGACTTTGTCACGACACCATAAACACAAGTGTACAGGTGGGGAATTTCTTTTGTGCAAACTCTGCAGCATGACAGGTGACAGGTACAGAATATATACACAACACACATACAGTATTAACAATATACACAAATTACAATATACACATTATAAATACGAGACTCAGGTACAGGTAGTGAACAATATACAGCACATTATTATACTATACACAGAGCACAATATGAAAAACACAATAATAAACAGTTCACAGAAGTGTTATGTTTGCGGTGAGCAGTGCAGTCTGGGATGCATTAGAGTAAATGTCAGGGTGAAGAATAATGGAGAGTCAGAGTCCAGTGTAACTGATAAAGTGCAGTGCATGAGGTCGTCTGTGTATCATTTGTTGGCCTAACATTTGTCTTTATTTCTAAATTTTCATCATCATGTGTTTATCCCTCTGAACTATCATGATATTAATCTCAGTGCCTCATTGTCATGTCCAGGTCATGCTGAGCCTCTGAGTGTCTTCACCAACACACAGACACCAGTGCTGAGCTGTTTCCAGTGGCAGTTTATCTGCAGTAATGTCAGAGGAATGAGGAAATGACTCTCTCCTTAAGAAGAAACAGAGGTAAGACTGCGACTGTTTTCACAGAACACTACTGGAGTTTCAGGTTTGTCCTGTACAGAACAAAGTCTGATCAACAAGGACTGTTTGCTCTCTGTGCAAAACAATGTAGAACTTCCTATGAATGTTTTTAGATTGTCGCTGCAGGTTAAAAATGACTTGAAACTGGTTTCATATTTAATTTACAGGAACATTTAGCACAGTTAAATATGTTTAATGTACCATACATGTAAAGTCCTGTACAAACCCAGATTAAAGTGTACTGCATTATGGTTTAAATGTGCACATTTAATGGATAGTAAATGGAAATAATGTGGAAATTTCAGTTAGAACAAGTCAAATATACATGTCAAACAGGGCTTTATAGACAATGTCACATTTAATAACTAACTAACTAACGTACAGAACTTCTACCATGACTGTAGATGTTTTGGGACTGTGAACAAATCACACTAAAAATGAACATTGAAACACAAAAGCTAGAAACAGTGGCGTGCACAGTCCTCCGCTGGGGCAAATCTAAATCTGGGTATTTTTAAAGGTTGTGTTTGTGGTTTGTGTTCAAAATGAACTAAACATAAATAATGAGTAGATACACCATCAATTCTTCTTCCAGAATGTGTTTTTGTCTTACCCTGATTCACTATGGTAAGCCTTTTATAAGTGTTTATATTTTAGACGGGATGGTTTTCACAGGGAAATTGCGTACATGTGTCCCTTGCCCATGTGTGTCTCGTCATATCCGTAAATAGAGAAAAGTTAAGAAAAGTCTGAGCCGCTTAGTTCGCTCATGCTCATTGCATTACAACTGAGCGGCTCATCTTTCACTGTGGGTGTCGTGGAGGAGGAACGCATTAACATTTCCTAGGAATTTGGGATTGGTTTCCAATTTAGCGGACACGTTGCTAATGTCGGTCCTGGTTCCATTCCATGGACCTGGCCCGCCGTCCCTCCTCCTGTTCCAAAAATGAACCATCACTGAACTTACTTAAGCTGGACTATGACACTATTTTCTTCAAGATCTGCTGTACAGCAGAAACAAACTTTGTTGCAGTATTTTATCACTGTAAAGCTGCTTTGAAACAATCTGTACTGTAAAAAGCACTATATAAATAAAGGTGACTTGACTTGACACATGACTGACATGCACAGAAAGCTTCTTCAGACAGCGCTCCGGCTGCATTGAGTTCTCTTTCGTACTTGAACAACTGAGTGGCAACAACCTTTTCCATGATTTGACACATACTGTAGATTGGAGATTGGGCGATAATTAGCGAAGTCAGTTGGGTCCAGATATGTTTTTTAAGGATAGGAGTAACCGGAGCTATCTTTAGTGAAACTGGAACAGAGGCAGATATAAGGGACATATTTACAAGATGTGAGATAAGAGCAGAAATGATTGTTGGTGCGGGATCTGACCGGCATGAAGAAGAACTGGATTTCTGTATCGTTTCAGAAATTTAAGAAAAAAAATTCTCCAAGAGGAAAATTCTATTGGAGATCTTTGGTAGAAGATATAGATTGGAAAAGGGCCTGGCTTTTACAGTACCTGGGGAATACTGTATGTCCAATAAAGCTAAGGAAATACATTTCAAAATTTTACATAAAATATATCCTGTCAACTCTAATATTTCTAAATATCTGGACATTGACTGCTCATGTGCTTTTTGTAAACAAGCAGAGGAGACATTTGGACATTTGTTTTATGATTGCCCAACATCCAAACAATTTTGGCTTACATATTTGATTCTGCCAGTGTGACTCTTTCTTTCAGTTTAAAAGACATTATTTTTTATTAAAATGATGATAAAAATAAACCCCTAGAGTACATTGTTAATTTCTTTATTTTATATGGTAAATTCTTCATTCATAAACAAAAGTTTGCAAATGGTATTCTGCCCTATCCTTATTTAGACACTGAATTAATCTCACTTCTTAAATCTCTTCGTTATATAAATAGTAAAAAAAAAAAACTAAGATTTATAAAATATTATGAAGAAATATTGAAAGAAAATACATGCACTTAAAAGTTTTCCTTGTATATGTTTTATTGTATCAATACAATTGTAGTGTATGCCTTCTTGTCATATCTCTTTGCCATGTCATCTTTTGTGTTTCATTGTTTTTGTATATATTTTTTCTTTGTTTGTTTTATTATGTTTTTGTATTAATTCCTTGACAATGTTATTGAGCATTAAAAAAAACAAAAACAAAAAAAACACCTATTTTACTAAAGATTGAATCGTACCACGTGACAAACATCCGTCATACGGATCGCACAGGTGAGTCTTAACAGATCTCAAACTGAAAGTGTTTAAAGACTTCTGGATTCTGTTGCTGTAGGACAAGACCGTCTGAACTACTGCAAGTAAGCTTTAATACTTCCACCATTACTGTTATCTGGGGGAATATGAGCGGATTTCACATGAGTTAGTGTGATAATGATTATGTTAAATTATAACATAAGTTATAACTTATACCTGTTGCAAAAGTAGAACAAACGACCAAAAAGCAGCCAGGAATTACTAAAACAATCCGTTTTATGGACATTAATTGTGTAGAAATGAATAATGCTTTTTCTAAAAAGGGTTTTTTTCTAGTTTTAGGATGTTGTTGAGTGAAAATGTGAAATCAAAAGTATCCAAGCAAACATTTGGACGTTTAATTCCGTCCGACACATGGTTGAAAAATCGTTCCAAAATGAAAGCTGAACTGACTATTTTGACGTTGTCTGTTCTGTGTTATATATTACCGATTTATGTCGTTTACTGTGACTATTTTTGGCCAGGGACACGCCGTTGTTGTCGGACCATTGTTTGCCTGGTGGGAAATCCAGTCTTTCCAGTTAGTGAATGCTTGAATCAGGGCCAGTGTCATGAGATGCTTGTTCCCGAAGGCGGAACATAGATGACTAATAGGCTCTTTTGAGATGTGAAATTCAGCTGAGGGTAGGAGAGACTGCAGTGAGAGGAGGAGTGAAAAACCTGGTCAGACATATGCGAGTTCAAACGCGGATATCGCGAGATTCACACTCGTCCGCTGTGTTGCTAATAAACTGGATGTAATTTAAGTTAGTGCTTTAATATAAAAATAAATATTATTAACAAGACACCAAAAGTACTTGTTATTTAATTCCATTCGAAAGTCTTTTTATCAATAAATTTTGCTTTAATACAGACATGTTTTTATATATTTTTAGAAAAATGAAAACAATCCCATATTAGCTGGCTGGTATTCAACATGCTTCCTATGGCGGCGCTGGCACTTGAGGCTCAGCTTCACAGTAGATAGTTCATAGTTGTTTCTATCCAAAGGTCGAGTGGCTGACAGGAGTAAGGCAGCCCGGTCATTGACTGGGTGAAGTGAATGCTGAGGAACATCTGACAGTGAAGAGAGCATTGCCCAATAATCTGGCAACAACCTTCCATAATCATGGTTGTCGTATGCCATCAGTCCAGGCAGCATGTTGTATGTTGACAGTAGGTACTCTGTACCATTTCTTGCATGACATGCATCAAGACATTGTACAAGTGGGTCGGTCATCTCCAAGAACGAGACCCAAAAGTCCCCCATGTCTGTGCCAGGTTTCTCATAAACTCTGTTGATCATCTCCTTTACATCACCATCCTCCTCAAGATCCTTGTGAGCTTTCTGTAGAGCCTCCTGAGTTTCAGTGAGGGCATTGCGCAGGGTCTTGAGATTCTCCTTGATGTCCTCTGATAGCTCTTCATGCTCAAGAATCTTTGCTAGTCGTTTATGGATTAGAGTCTCTCTCCAGAGCATGATGCAGCGCTCGCCCCGCCTGTAGTGCTTCCCTTGTAGTGCTTGGTCTACAGACCCCCCCACTACTACCCCTACTGTAACCAGAGTGTCTGCCATTCAGACCCCTTTAATCTCTTGTAGATAGCATAGATGTTGGAAATCTGTTGGTGGAAAGCGCAGAGGATTTGGAAAATGTCCTTGAACATTTGCGCATTCTCTGCCTTGAGCTGAACGATCGTCTTGTAGGTGGGCAGGTCACCAACGAGAAAGGAGAATTGAATATTCTTTTTATACTTGGCATTCACTAGTTTAACCATAATGTCATGCACCACTGACTTGCTTGGAGGTTCATTGTAGGTTGTGTGGTAGTAAGGCTTGGTCTTGTTTTGTGTGGTAGATGATGGCAGGACTGAGCACCACTGTATCCCTGAACCCGCTGCTCTTGGGGTGGTGGTCTTGAACCATCAGTGTCTATGCGAGACAGTGCATGTATGACAGAGCGAGCATGCTGTGCCATTCACTGGTAGATCTACCATGGGATGAGCTGGTGGTTTAATCTTGCTACCAGGTGGGCATCTGTACTGATGGACCTTTGTCAGCTCTGCACACTTCTGCCTCAGCTGTGCAGAGATTTCCTTCTTCTTGGAGAGCCTTGCAGCAGGAACTTCATCTGGTTTCTTGTTATAGCTCTCTGGCTGCACATAAATAACATTTGTTTGATGGGCTCCTGTTGAGTTGCCTGTCAGGGTGTCAATCTTGAAGTCATCATTGTCGATAATAACAATAGCTGGTTTGCCATCTGCAATCTCCTGTGGGCAGGTTGCTGATGCCTCTACATCCATCAAAGCCCAGTGGTCATAAAGGAGCAGCGGGTCTGAATAGCTGATGCAGACACCCCTCTTGTGTAGAGTGTCTACCAGATCTTTACTCCGAGTCATGCCATGGACATTTACACCCAGGTTGATGGCAGTGGTAGTGCACTGTCCAGTAATGTGGTAGGTGATCATGGAGGCCAGACTGAGTGTGGCTGGCTGAGGTCGGCAGTTTTTCTATGAGGCTGTTTTAGCCAAGTTAAAAGCTTCAACAGCAAGTCGCACAACTGTTCATCTTCCTCAAGATGATCAATGCAAGGTCAAGGAACAGTAGGTCTTTGATCATCTTTGATAGCCGTAGTGCCAAGTTCTGGAGGAGCTGCTCATCGCTGATGCCAAGGGATTAGACTGCAGCCTCAATGTAGTCAGCTCCTCCCCCAACATCATAGACCCACTCGCTTTTGTTAAGCACACTTCTCTCTTTGAAGACAATTTTCTCTTGATACTCATTAATGAGCAGGTCCTTGACGTAAGATGATTGTGAGACGGTCCCTCAACTCCGTCTCCTCAACTCTTCATCTTCTATAAGGACTGTGTGGCGCTTGAAGGTGCACCATGCTGACTGTGTGTTGATTCTGAACACTTCGCACACTATTTGGGTGCCTCATGTCCTCACCTTGCATGCACCACACACACTTTGTCTTGTCGTGGAGAGGCCCACCCACAGATGAACGCACGCGCTTTGGTGATGGTCCCTCTGACTCTTTGTCTCACAGAGCCTTCTGAGCTGGCATTTCAGAACTTCAGCACTGAGCAATGTCACTTTCTTTGTTTGTGCACTGTCTGGCTTTTTCAAGCTTGTCTGAAGATGAGGTGGAGATATAACATGACTGATGTATGTAATGATTCATTGGCCCATCTTGCCACGAAGTGGTGGTGTAAAAATGACCAAATTTGTCAAGCCCTGACCAGTTTTTGGCTTTGGATTGTAAGCTGTCCCATTTTCCTTGGTTGATTTTAATAGATGACTCACAAGGCTTGCCACATTTCAGCAGCCATTCATAGGACATTGTGCCTTGTTTTTCATGCTACATTCACATAAACCTAAAGAAGAGGGGGAAAAAACTACTGTGGAGTACCAATAGAAGCTAGCCATCAGCAGAGGTGTCAAAGGTATTCACATTCATTACTCAAGTAGAAGTATAGATACTAGGGTTTAAAAAGTAAAAGTAATGTAAGGAAAAAAAAAGGCATTAAGGACAAAAGCTTAGGCCGCCCACAGGGGCCTATAGTGCACTACCCCACCTCCTCAAAAAAAAAAAAATTTTCTAAAGGCCATAATGACTATAATGTTATATTAAAATGTGACCCGTCACGGAAACCAGTGACACAAGTCGGCAGCACAACTTTCAAGCAAAATGTATTTTTTTTAAATGGGTGATTTTCGCTTTTTTGCAGAATCTGTTAGTTGAGATCACGAAGAAGCCTCTCCATGTTTGAGATAGCAGTATTGGTATATTTAAAAGCGTACATTTTGAGGTTGAAATCGGCTAGTTTTTCGGAGATTCTAGCATGCAGTAGGAGCGTGTCGTTGTCTGTGTGTATTTCCATACTGAATAAGCCGGCTTTTGTTTCTTTTGTTATTGCCCCCGCCCTCCAAGGGAACAGCGTGGCTACTTATTATCCCCTTGCCCGTCAGGGATCACTGGTGATCCCGGATTATTGTTGTTCAAAATTCATTACTCGTCAAAACATCACACTCTTACTTGATCTGGACAAACTCAGCATCACAAGGAAGGTTTAAGACTCCAGGTTAGATATTTGACCACTGTTTATGATTAAACTGGTTTGCAGTGACATTAATTTCTTAATTTATGCCAGGAGTGCAAAATAATTAATCTGTAACGTTTGTTATTTTGAATAGAAATCATCACTCACACAACATTCATTCTTGTCTTCTCCGGTTTATTTGTGCTCAAATACATATAATATACAGCATCCACCAGGGTTATTAGTCCAATGGTGCACATATTTGGAGAAATAATTGATTATTAATTAATTAATTAATTAATTATCACATGCTAGTAAACTATTTCATCATACAGAATAACACTTCTATTCATTTTCCACTGAATTATGCGATCTGAAGAGCTCAAACAGCTAACGGAGCTAGATGTGTATCTCCTCTTCCTGATTTGCGTCAGATTTGACCTCGAAGCTATATCATTTGCTGTACAACTGTCAATCATCTCACGTGGTTCAACGTGACCTCTTCTGCATGACGCGTTCTGTGTACACTTCCTTATTCTGGACATCTGTGATAACAAAGCGAAAGTGACATCTCTTCACCTGAAACAAGAAGCTAATAAATGCACGATTGAAGTATTTGTGTTTTGTGGGTGATTTTTGTGCGATTTGGGGTTTTCATATGAATAAAGAATGGTTACAGAATGCATATGCTAGGTAAGGATAGCCCATAGCTTCATCTAAAATGCTAAATATAACATATTTCAAAATCTTTTTATGACTTGAAAACATTTTAAACCGCGACCGGAATATGATACAAATACTCGATGGTGTTTTAAAGTGAGCTTTAAATAAAAGTGTAATATTAATAAATTAAATTGTGTCATGTAGCTTGAGGCTACCTGTTGTGCTAATGCACACTGCAGGAGCTTTCTATTCCATACAATCATTTTTGAAAAAATAATTCGCATTTAAAGTTCCAAGAATAGTTTTTTATTGTTTGTTTTCTAACAAGACTTAAGTTAATAGGTGGATTATTCATGTTTAGTGGGATGAGAAAGGTTTAGATGGCCAAGCATTATGTCCACCAGCCAGGTTCATCAGCCCTGAGGATATCAACAGAGTTGTGGACTTCATAAAAAACTATGCAGAAGACAATGCCATCATTGCACGAGTACACCGAAGAAAATTCCTAGTCATTTGTACTTGGATTCATTCCGTTTTCCCAATAGTATGCCAAAATTGTTTTTTTATTTTTCAGTGCCTTAACCCTCTGGGGTCTGAGGTGTTTTTGGGGTCCTTGAGATGTTCTGACATGCCCTGACATTTTTGCTTTTTTCAGTTGCTTATAAACATATTAATGGCAAAAAAAAATTACACACTATTTAGCACAAACAGGGCTACCATGAAATGTGAGCAACAAGAATGTACATGTCTGCATTTTTGAGAGAATAATGTTTATGCGTGGTTATTGAAAAAACTAAAAACTAAAGTTTCTGAAATAAGGCCATAAAACACATTCTAAGTATGTGCCAATAAGACTTTTGTCTAAAAGATGTCATCGCCTAGTGTTTTTTCTTCAAAATGAAGTGAAAATCACCCTGCCTTATCATTCACATAACACAATACATTGATTTGAATTTTGCAAAGCACTTTCTGTTTGGAAAGGCCATATGCGGAGTGGGCGTCAACGGTCATGTATATGTAGTAGTTCACACCTGAGGAGACAATGGGGCCCGCATACTTAATTAGCAATTCATTCAGGTGAGTCACTGAGCCACAAGAATGCAAGAGCAACAGTTGGAAGCATCTCAATTCTTTTTTATTTTTCCTCATATTGTGCTTGCAATTTGGCCTATAATATCCAAGGAAAACATGTCTAGTAATTGTGCAGTTAATTCTCATACTGTATTTTCAGTTTTGGAATATTTATGCTCTCCCCAAATTTGTCAATAATAAAACACAATAAAAGTTATTTAAAGAAAAGGCTTATATTTACCTTTTAATAGTTTGTTTACATCTACCTTGTAAATATATTTTTTTTATTAAAAAGGTTACAATTACAACAACAATTCAAGTGTAATCTTTCTTTGTAAAAACTAAAGTATACATTTTATCATACATATTTCAAAGTTAAGGATTTGATTGATTATTTGATAACTTTATTTTTGACAAAACATATTATATTTAACATAAGCAAATATTGGCAAACAAAAGCTTATTTGAGGTGGCAGATATTTTACATTAAAAATGTATAATCTATCCAAAACTAATCAACGAAATGTTGTCTTTCATATGTCTGTAACATAGGTCTTTCATTTTTATTATAAGAAATATAAATGTTAATTTGCAGTTTAAATCCAGGAAATTTGTAAATGAAAAAATTATTAAAAGTAAGATACAATTGATACAAAACGAAATTCGTTTTAAAGAAAGGATTTGTACTTTCTGTTTTGAGGTCTCTGTGAAAGTTTGAAAGTCTTTTAGTGATTTTTTTAGAGCGCTCGCGTCCATAATGGAGAACTGTCACGTAAGATTGTTTTTTCCTCATAAATGCGAACACGAAAAATAAAAGACAAAAGACTTTTAAGTAAAACTTACTCCGAAATTGTGTTCTCGGCGGAATTCGCTCTTCAAAATGCTGCCGTTCGTCGTCTGAGTTACAATCTTCCTCTGAGGAAAAGGTGCATTCTTCCTCGCCGTCCTCATCTGAAGGGCGTCTTTATTACCGGAGAAGCGTGTCATACTCAAAACGCGATGAACTATCAGTAAGTCTGAAGAAGAAACTTTTTATGGCATTGATCGGGGGGCGTATGCGATGCATACTAGATCATCTAACTATTTACATGTGAATCGCGCCGGGGGCGGGGCGGCCGCCGCTGATTATAGAGATAATGAGGCAGAAGGAAAAACGGTACCTCTCCTTGCTTTCAAACGGATTACATGAGTTGAAAACATTTGTTTTTTATATAAATTACTTCATTTAAAAGAGGAGATTTCAAGCTTCATAAAGACATATCTCACGTGCCTGTGTGAGAAGTATTCGCTGAGTTATGATTCATTTTCGGACGCGTTTCAGAATGGACTACACGGACAGAGAGAAGGCAGAACTCGCTTCGTGTTTATTTTTCTTTATTTGGCGAAAAGCACAACACTTTGTTTTTATTGTGAGTGTACACAAAAATAATACACACTTAACAGGATAGATTGATGTATAACACAAGCATATAAGATAAAAATTAATATTTTTATTTTATTATTTTTTTGCACTCATACGGAAAAAAACGAGCCTATCGCGCCGGCGCGATAGCCGACCTCAGGGGGTTAAAGTTCTCTTGATTACCTATGGACCCACATAAATTTTGAAGCTCCAAAACTTCAGATTCTATTTTTTGTATAGATCTTGTAATGTCCTTTGTCACATTGAAAGCATATTGATTACAAAACTGTTCAATTTGAAGCTTTCCAGCATCCCACCATTGTTGCAGTGAAATAAAATTATCTTTTTGTAATCTCCATTTTTCCCAAAGATACCAAAGACATTTCTTAAAATTAGAATCCTCAATAAATGCACAATTAAAATGCCAATAAGCACTTGTAATTTTTATAGAATTAATATAGACAGAAGTAATCACCATAGAATGATCTGAAAAACCTACTGGACATATGTGACAACTTTTATAGCATTGAGACTGAAACTTATAACAATAAAATCTGTGCAACCTTGCCAAAGCAATGTGATTTTCTCTTACATGTGTCCAAGTGTATTGTCTTATATCGTCATGCAAGTTCCTCCAGACATCACAAAGTTCATTTGATTCAATAACTTGCAACAATCGACGTCTTGAAGCACTGTGAGGCTCTAAATGATTTCTATCGATGTCATTGGCGGTACAGTTAAAGTCTCCACCAAGTATCAAATAATGCTCTTCACATTGATGAATTGTATTAACAAGTGTGTTTAAAAAAATCATTCTCTCAGATGCATTGACTGGAACATAAACATTAATCAATTCCAAAATAACCTTGTCATATTTTGCTGTAACTTTTAATAACCTTCCTTTCACTATCTCTTCTACATTATACGAATCTGGCAAGAATTTTTTGGAAAATAAAATTCCAACTCCTGCACTAAAAACACTGTTATGACTTAAAAAGATCTGACCATCCCATTCTTTTTGCCATTCTACAGCATTTTCTTGTGTGCTATGAGTTTCCTGTACAAATGCGATATCTATACCTTTAATTTTCAAAACATCATATAGTTGTGCTCTCTTAACAGCGTCTCTCGCTCCATTTAAATTAATGGATGAAATTTTTAAATTACTCATTAGAAGAGAGCAAAACAAAAGGCACAACACATACACATTTATATTACTCCACCATTTGATCACTTTCATTTTGCATTATTTGAGAACTCAATCTTTGCACAATTTTCTTCAGCCGATACACATCTGGATTTGACAGACCATTTTCCCCTCTTCGCCTCATCGCCACTCTGGCTGACTCAATAAACATCGTCTGATCAGAAAAATGGTCAATGACTTCAACATTTCGCTTCCCCTTAGTGGATTGTAGAAAATGTCTTATTCGCTCCAAACTGTAACCACTAAAGTCTTCCAGATTTGTATTAATGAGAGAATCAACAGTTTCTCTTTCACTGTCTGATTCTGAAACCTCATCTGCACTACAGGGCTCCCCACTAGCACTAACTCCATCATCATTTGCAACACCGTCCTGCATTTTTTTCTTAGATTTAGGCACAACTTCCCATTGATTTGTTTTTCTCTTAACTGTTGGAACTTTGAAAATTGTCTCATCATCTCGAAAAAGATCTGCTTGTAGCTCAATCAGATTTACTTCATCACTTCCCTGCGTTTCCTTTATATTATCCTCTACATTTCCATTCACCTCTATCTCTTCCAAATTTTTTCCTTTTTCACCAACTACAAGTACCTGCTCTATTTCATTGCTCTCCTGATTCTTTTCCTCCGAATCTCCTCCCACAGTGCTATTTTTCTGCGTTTCTTTCTCGGTACATGAACGCATTAAGTGGCCTTCCTTACCACATCCAAAGCACTTCAAACCTTCAGTTGTCGCAAAAATAACGTAGTCAAAACCGTCAATCCTAAACTTCAGAACAATATTCAAATCCTCTATATCGCTCTTCAGCACCATATATACACTTGTCTCCTAAAAGAAACAACATGTTTCAATAATGGAGACTTGCAACCTAAAGGAATCTTCCTTATGGTTGAGACAATCTGACCATGTCTTGAAAGTTCCCTCTCTAAAGTTTCGTCCTTAATGAAAGGGGGCACATTCGAAAGCATAACTTTCTTCGCTGGATTAACCAGAGGAAAAACTTTCACAAAGCTATCATTCAGCGTTATTCCTTTCTCAACAACCTCATTCACTCTTTCAATCTTATCCAAAAACAGGACAACAGCACCGTTCATCCTAGATGCAGACCGTATACTGTTATATCCAACAATTTTTCCGATCGCTATACTAACCTCCTCCACTGAGCTCTCAATGCCAACCGGCACTTTAATTCCATGCCGCCGGGTGAGCTGGGCACAACCCGCTCCTCCCGAACTCTCCATTGCCGCCAGTTTTAAAAACTGGCTAACCCTCCCCTATCCCACTCACCCCCTACAAACACACACAATACCAATTCAGCAAGATATAACAGAAGAGAAAGAACATAACAGACCGTAAAAGTTGAGAAGAAACTTCAGCCACGCTCCGAATCACCCTCCACTCACTCGCTCAACAGACGCTCACGCATGTGCAAACACAGAGAGAGAGAGAGAGAGAGAGAGAGAGAGAGAGAGAAATAAGAAACATTTAACACTTATGAAATTTTGGAGTTGAGAGATAAAGTCAAATAGAATATTCAATGTTACTGACGTCTAATTCAAATGTGTAAATATAAGAGCAATACCCACCAATTGAATGGTCTCCCTTCTTTCCTTCAGTTGTTTGTCAATATGTCTATTGAATTCTTCCACTTCACTGAAATAGTTATCAGAGAACAATCACTGTTGTGTTAACAGAAATATTAATAACAAAAGGGTGCACTGGGCATTGTGAAAAAAATAATAATCTACTCTGACCTGTAATGATAAGCTGGACCCGAAAGGAAGACCTGCTCAGCCTCCTGCAAGGAGACATTCCGGAGGACAGCCAGGGCATTTATGATGGCCTATGAAAAACGTTCATATAAATATACTATAATACCACTACTGAACAGCAAGGCATTATACAGTAGTGCTAGCATGCAGTTTATACAGTACATTTTGTAAGTGCAGGAGCAGGACACACAAACACATTACATGGTTCGGCATACCTCTGGAAAAAGAACACCACAGATGAACTGCACTTCATCTGTGATGCTTAACTGTGTTGGTATCCTATCCAGCACTCCTCTCAGATAAGAAAACAAGATGTCCTGTTGTTCCTCACTGTCGAGGTAGACAGGCACCCGGCAAGAGGTTACCTTTTGTAACCACTTGGAGGGCTTCCCGTTGAGTACACCCTATGGGCAAACCATGGTACAAAAACAATTATTTAAGGAATTGATACATTTAAGATAAAGATACAATAATTTGCAGCATAGTTAAAAAATATGTTAATGTTTTCCCTAATTAAAACATTGACCCTTGTTGAATCTTTACTATGAGTTAGTCTTTAAAGATGAATAAACGTGAACATTGTTAAAGTACCACCAAATGTTCCTCAGATCCCTGAGACTTCACTATAAAGTCCACTATTTTTTTTTTCTTCAGCTGTGCGGTCATTGACAGCTTCAATGTGGGCTGGGACTTTCTCGGAGACAGCTTTCTGTCTTGGCACTCTGTAGACAGGCTGAAGACTTCCTTGGACCAAGCTTCTGGCCTCATCAGTCCAGAAGGCAAACCGCTGACCATGCCTTTCAAACATTAAGAAGATTAATCCAAAGCACCGCATAGGCAAAAGCATACACAAATGTCTAATTGAGTGGAAGGTGTGGTTTAAAACTGTTTAAAGCACAGATAGTTCCAGTCGGTTTGTTCACCAAAATTAATGCAATACCTACAGTATAAACAATTGTGACCATGGTACCATATAGTTGCAGCTGCATACAGAGTGAGGAAACTATTGTAAACATTACCTATTTACCTTACTTACATGTAGCTAAATGGATGATAGTCATTATGCATATCTAGTGAAGATGACAATTTTAATAAATAAGCCAAGGTGTAACGGAGGCCAGCTAGTAGTTGCTGTGCGAGTAAACCTCACTCCTCTGATCTCAATAGACGCTCTAGCGACAGATGCTAGAGGCTGCAGTCTTTAGCCTCCTTGTTAGAGCGCCTGACTCTCATGCCGGAGACCCGCACGGAGCGGGGTGTGAAAGACCCGGTGAGAGGGGTTACATTGGTGCCGTGACCCGGATGGGAGTGAGGTTTAGGGGGGTGAGTGTAACGGAGGCCAGCTAGTAGTTGCTGTGCGAGTAAACCTCACTCCTCTGATCTCAATAGACGCTCTAGCGACAGATGCTAGAGGCTGCAGTCTTTAGCCTCCTTGTTAGAGCGCCTGACTCTCATGCCGGAGACCCGCACGGAGCGGGGTGTGAAAGACCCGGTGAGAGGGGTTACAAAGGCACAAAATGAACAATAGACTGTAGATGAAAACATAACAAATGTAATAAAAAAAACAGCACAAGGTATTAAAACCAGCAAAAGTTACAGAAATTAATATACACATTGTTTAGTGGTGTCATACCCTTCTATTTTGAAACGCTCCATCAGAAGGAGACACCACCACTTTCGAATGGAAGGCATGTCCATCTGAAAGATGTGTGACAGTGATGGGGAGAATTTTCAGTTCATAATGTATCTGTTTTCTTCATGATGAAGAGTGTGCACTCAGACAAAAAGTAAAGTGAGTAATTTTCTTTTACATTTTTTTTAAAATCAACTAACCTCCTCGAAATCAAACCCCACACCTGTCACAATGCAAAGGGTATACTGAAATATAAAAGACAGAAAACATTTCATTCACAGTGGTCACAGAAACTTGTATACACTTGCCAAAAAAACGGACCTTACCATAAGCATGAAAATCCCACAGTCATTTCCACAGATCTGGCGTGGCAATCCCTAAAAGCAACATAAAAGGTAACATACATGTCAAATAGTTGAAAGCCATTACCATCTCTGTTACATTATGACATCTATGATGAGCAGAATATGGGATATAATAATATTTGTTTGGAGTAGCTAAATATGCATTTATTAATCACCGCAATATCATGTCCAGTTTTTTCAGTCCAGCTCCCAGGATCAATTTTTTGTGCAAGATTTCTACACAAAAAATAAAAAATAAAAGGATAAGAACGTAGCAGATATATATCAGTACAGGCTATAAGAACGTAGCCGAAATATATCAGTACAGGCTATAAGAACGTAGCCGAAATATGTCAGTACAGGCTATAAGAACATAGCCGAAATATATCAGTACAGGCTATAAGAACGTAGCCAAAGTATAAATTGTTATATGAACATGTCAAACAGTATGCCTCATTTGTGAACCTAAAAATGGCTCTGTAATCAGCATCACCAAATCCAGACTCATGCATTGTGTAAAGTGAAAATAAACGCCAAAACGACAGGCTAATTTGTAATGCAACCAGGCAGTTGATTTATGAAAGGTATTTTATACTTAACTAATCAGGTAAAACAATGATTAACCAAGTTTTCAGATAGTTTTCAGGTAAGAGAGTAAGCTACAGGTAAATCTTACACATTTAACATCAGCATGCTTTCATGCTCATTTTTTACGTTAAATTTATGTGCTGGCTAGATTTACTTATTATAAAACTAAACAAGGATTTATTAAATCATGGCCACAAACAGGGTCCGAAATTAACTTTTTGGCTCACCAGCCACGGGGACTGGTAGATGAAAAAATCCACCAGCCAAGCATATTTTTTACCGGCCTAAATAATAAACAGCCTTTTTTTGTCACATATACATTCATTTCAGTACTTTTAATTGAGATAATAAGGTAGGCCTATTATGTTGAATACAAACATAAAAAATTGTCCAGAGCAAAATTTGAAATGTATAATAAAAAAAAATAACTATATATGTATTGATCAAAATGTGAGAAATATATGAAATATTATCATTGGGGTGAAATAAAAAATGTTTTTGTCAGTTTTGTTACCTGACTCATGTGGAAGGGAAGGAAGAACGTACTCGGTTAACGTTACTTTAACCTCGGTTCCCTGAGAGATAAGGGAACGAGTATTGCGTTGCAAACACTATGAGAAAACTCCTTTTCTCGAGAAAAGAACGACCATGGTGTGTAAAGCAGAAGCAGCCTGGCCAGCGGCGGAGTTCTGCGATCCGCAAGTGCTGAAGACATTCTGCACGGCTTTGATGGGTGCGCAGGAGGACACAAATGGGCGGCGACCGCTTCTTCCAGTGGCGGGAGCTTTTTTCCTCAGCGCCGTCAACAGTACTTACACACCGCCGCCGACTTGAGCTGCAAAGAAGCTCTGGCCGCCCTGTCAAGGACACTTGTCAAAAAGTACAGGGAAGCTTGACGCTTCATATTTTGGTATGAACATTCACCCGCCAGTGTGGCGGATAGCCTTTTGAGATTTACTCGCCAAACAGAAAATCTACCCGCATTTGGCGGGTGTTAATTTCCTACCCTGGCCACAAATTAAGAACGTTGTAGTAATTAATACAACTAGAACACGAATTCTAAATTCGTGGGAATTAGTTATTAATTGATAGTTAGCTCTCACTGGCTATGTAAACTTTGCTTCGTTTAAACGTAATATAATAAAAGTTAATTGAATTTCGGTACTCACAGTCTGATCGTCCATTTCGTCCATCTCAAATGATGGTTTCTGGTGATCATCCAGTTCGGTAGGTGGCGCTGTCACAAAAAATTAGGGTCCTATAACCGGGGTCCTATAGCCGGGTCCAATAACTGCAGCCTCCGATTGTGCAGGAATACCCTCCTCCGTTTTCCCCCTTTTGAGCTTTTTTGAGTGCCTACCTTCAAATGGCCACAACTTCTCCAAATATTATCAGATTTCCATGTGTTACACATCGTTGGAAAGCTTGGAGACTACACTTTCAGAATCTGTGAATAACTCAAAATGCCCCATAACCGACTTGTGTCCCTACTTTCCGTGATCGGTCACAAATTTTAATGTTAAAAAATTTGGGATGCACCAGGCTACTGTTTCAGCCGCATATATGCCCATTGAAAATGAATGCATTTTAGTACAATGCAAATACATTAAAGAACCATATATGTGTACTACTGAGCATTAACATGCTTCATGTTTCATGGAGCGGAAGATATGATGACTAGTTGCCTATAAGTATTGTGATGGTGCACAGTGTTGCCAGATCGGGACGGTGATTTCCAGCCCAAAAGCTCACCAAAACCCGCCCACTCCAAGAAAAAAAACGGCCAAAATTATTTTATTACCGTGTCATTCAAGGTTGATAAGCATCATTTTTATCTCCTTAAAACAAAATAACGATGATAAAATAAAATGAAAGATAAATAAATTTTCCAGGAAAACGGATCAAAACAGGACAATAATTAATACATTTATGATGATAAAATTCTCTTTGGACTAGTGAATAATGTTGAGTATATATAAACTTACCTCAAACAAAGTGTCTCAATGCAGCAAGGAATTTTCCAGTGACATGAAACCGTGGAAACGTAAACAATAGAGAGAGAGCGTGTTTGCACATCACATGGATGTGGGGCTGACTGATTGGGAGCGAGGTATGCTTTGTTGAATTACTGCAGAAGACAAATTTAGAGAGATTTTATGATATTGAGAAGTGTTAAATAAAATTGACATTTAAAGAGCCAAAAATTGGTGGCCATTTTGAATTTGAAGGTCAAAAATAGGTAAAATCAATAAATCTACATGATTTATGAATTTCTTGACCCAAATAGTCTCAGAAACCATGTATTATGCAGCATTGTGGGCAAAACCATTAAAAAGTTAATTTCCAGCTTGGCTGATGGCAGCCATTTTGGATATAGGGCTCTCACAAAATTTCCCCACATTTTTGTGAGGAGCACCCTGGCTAATTTTTTTCTTTTATAGATGACAAATCGACAAAACGAACCTTCGCTGATTAGATTAGATCTCAGACAGATTAGGAATATTCATGATCACCGGTGATCGGTTCTGTCAAGTCAAGTCAAGTCATCTTCATTTATATAGCGCTTTTAACAATGTAGATTGTTTCAAAGCAGCTTTACAGAGATAAACGTATAATTTATGGAAACAGAGATTGTTTTGGCTTTATAGCGGTTCTTTAGTAAAGTTATTTTCCAGCTAAGGTTAGTTATGATTGATTTGCTTCCGTTGCAACAATCATTTGTTATTAAATTAGGGGCCGCTAAGACGACACCATTCTCTACATAGACTTTAAACGCGAACCTGTGAGAAACGCTGATGGCGTTCACATGCGCATTAAGAATTGGTTCTATAGTTATGTGCGTTTGAATATATGTACGCAGGTTTGTAATTCCCTACAAACCAAGCCTAAACAAAGTACTGGTGTTTCCTTATAATTTTTGATACAGAATTTTATTTTATTTTATCAATTCGGGGTAGATACGCGAATTGAGTTTCCCGACAACGCTTTATCTGTAGAGTGGTAAAGGGATCCTCCATAGGGAGAGACTAGTTGGCACTTCAGCACTGCGTTGACATCGGGTCCAGGCGCAGGTCCTTCATCAGATCTGGATACGGCCTGGATCCGGCAGGCTGCGGGAAAACCTCAGGATAAACAAAGACACTAAAATTAGCGTAGATGCCATTCTTCTTATGATGTAACGAGTACATCAGGATTTATGGGAAGTGTTCCCGGTTCCGGCTGACCTAATCTATGCAGCCTAACATTGAATTATAGAAGTCTATAATGTATTATGTGAAAGCTAGGTCAAAGAGATGTGTTTTTAGTCTAGCTTTGAACTGAAAGAGTGTGTCTGCTTCCCGGACAATGGTAGGAAGGCTGTTCCAAAGTTTTGGTGCTAAATAGGAAAAGGATCTACCGCCAGCAGTCGATTTTGATATTCTAGGTATTATCAACTGGCCGGAATTTTGAGATCGCAATAGACGTGAAGGACTATAATGCGTTAAGAGCTCGCTCAAGTACTGCGGAGCTAAACCATTTAGTGCTTTGTAAGTGATCAGCAATATTTTAAAATTGATGCGATGTTTAATAGGCAGCCAGTGCAGTTTTGACAGAACCGGGCTAATATGGTCATACTTCCTGGTTCTGGTAAGAACTCGAGTTGCTGCGTTTTGAACTAGCTGTAGTTTGTTTATTAAGCGTGCAGGGCAACCACCCAGTAGAGCATTACAATAATCTAGCCTTGAGGTCATGAACGCATGAACTAATTGTTCCGCATTTGTCAATGAGAGCATATGACGTAATTTAGATATATTTTTAAGATGGAAAAATGCAGTTTTACAGATACTAGACACGTGACTTTCAAATGAAAGATTGGTATCAAAGAGCACACCCAGGTTCCTAACCGACGACGAAGACTTAACAGAGCAGCCATCGAGTGTTAGACAGTATTCTAGGTTATTACGTGAGGAAGTTTTTTGTCCAATAATTAGAAACTCTGTTTTTTCAGAATTTAGAAGAAGGAAATTACGAGTCATCCAATTTTTTATATCCGCTATGCATTCCGGTATATTTTATATTCCTATGCATAGTCGGTATAGGGTCTAACATGCATGTTGTAGATTTAGATGATTTAACGAGTTTAGTAAATTCTTCCTCTTCTATAGCAACAAACGAATCAAATTTTTCCTCCGGGAGACCACAATGCACTGCCTGATGCGATACTGTAGTAGACGTTTGCATAGTTATAATTTTCTCCCTGATATTATCAATCTTATAAGTGAAGAAGTTCATAAAGTCATTACTGCTGTGTTGCTTGGAAACTTCGGTGCTTGAAGCTTTCTTTTTCGTTAGTTTAGCCACCGTTTCAAATAAATACCTAGGATTATGTTTATTTTCTTCTAATAGGTTTGAAAAATAAGCAGATCTAGCAGCTTTTAAGGCCTCTCTGTAAGCAATTGAGCTCTCTTTCCATGAAATGCAAAATACCTCTCTGCTCTCTTAAGGGCCCGAGTGTGCTCGTTGTACCTCGGCGTTGGACTATTTTCTTTAATCTTCTTTAAGCGCAACGGAGCAACTGTGTCTAAAGTGCTGGAAAAGAGAGAGTTAAAAGTTTCTGTTGCAATATCAGGTTCTTCTAAGCTATCTGGGATGCTGAGATGGTGAAACTGATTAGGAAGATTATTAATAAAGCAATCTTTAGTGGCAGAAGTGATAGGTCTAACATATTTGAAACATGGAGTCGGCTTTGCAGCCTTGGCTAAATGAAGTTTACACGAGACTAGATAATGATCTGAGACGTCATCGCTCTGCTGCAGAATTTCAACGGCATCAACATCTATTCCATGTGATAATATTAGATCTAGAGTATGATTACGACGATGAGTAGGTCCTGACATGTGTTGTCTAACTCCAATTGAGTTTACAATGTCTTTAAATGCCAATCCCAATGCATCTTTTTCATTATCAATGTGTATATTAAAATCACCAACAATTAGTACTTTATCTGCAGTCAATATTAATTCTGATAGAAAGTCTGCAAATTCTTTGATAAAATCTTTATGGTGCCCTGGTGGCCTGTATACAGTAGCCAGCACAAATCTCAAACGTGATTTATCATTTATACTATATATTTTTACATTAAGTACTAACACTTCAAAAGAATTATATTTAAAACTTGATTTCTTAGTGGTTTTGAAAATATTACTATAGATTACAGCAACTCCTCCCCCTTTGCGTTTCAGACGAGGCTCATGTTTATAACAGTAATCTTGCGGGGTGGACTCATTTAAAGTAATGTAATCGTTTGGTTTTAGCCAGGTTTCTGTCAAACACAGCACATCTAGGTTATTATCTGAAATCATATCATTAACAATGAGTGCTTTTGAAGTAAGCGATCGAATATTCAGCAACCCAAGCTTTAGCATTTGCTCATCTGTATTATAGTTGTTTTTTATTTGTTGAACAGCAATTAAATTTTTAACCTTAGATGGGTTCAAACGTTTTTTGGATTTCCCAAATTCGGGGAACAGACACAGTCTCTATATGATGATAGCTAGGTGAAAGAGGCTCTATGTGATGGGATTTATCTGACCTTGGTGACTCGAGGCCGCTAGCAGACGGTCGGTTAAGCCAGTCTGTCTGCTTCCTGACCTGAGCCCCAGATTGTCATGTTTGAGCTCTAAGACTATGTGCCATATTACTAGAGAGAAGAGCAGCACCATCCCAGGAGGGATGAATACCATCTCTTTTCAACAGGTCAGGTTTGCCCCAAAAACTTTTCCAATTGTCTATAAATTCTATATTATGTTGCAAATATTCTATATATTATAGAATATATAATTATATTCTATAATCTGTGCAGATTTTGCTCATCTCAAACGAGCCTTATGTTTCCCAGACATGCGTGACTGCGCGTGCAACTGAGAGTTTTAGTTCACGTCATCTCGACACATTTGGTGGATTACTTCCATAGCCAGCCATGAGGTCAACGAGTTATGGACCTTGCTATTTTTCTGAGGTCTATATAATAAAGGTTGTGAAATACCAGCATAATATTATTAACTTTACTTTAGCACTGCATTGATATTGCACAGCACCAAAACCTTACCATAATATGGAAGCATATGGGTAGCAATATTCAATTTGAAATGTAATATGCAAAATGACAATGCAATATGTAAAATGGCGATGCATTTCTGTATTTAAATTTACATTTTCCATTATATTTGTGCAACGTTTGTTGCAAAATGAAAATAATTTACATTTGCCATTCCTATACACTAGTTTTAATATGTAAATTGAATACATATTTTAACACTTTATAAGTTGCAAAATGAAAATGAAAATATATTACAGAAATGATTAGATATGTTTAACATGTTCAAGCAAAAAATATAGCAAAATTATCATTTAAATGTTATTTTTCTTAATTACATTTACACTCACAGTTAAGACACTTGCAAATGCATTTTCATTAAATGTATCATTGATGAAATGAATTAATGTAGCAAAATTCAATGTGCAAATAAAAAAAAATGCTTTCTGGCCTGTCAATCACTGCGTGAAGTTGATCCAAATGATAAACCCAAACGATACCCAACCTTAATGGTGAGTCAGATTCCAGTGTAACTGATAAAGTGCAGTGCATGAGGTGTGTATATTGTTTGTTGGCTTAACATTTGTCATTAGTTCTGAATTTTCATCATCATTTGTTTATCCCAGTAAAATTTAATGATATTAATCTCAGTGCCTCATTGTCATGTCCAGGTCATGCTGATCATCTGATTGTCTTCACCAACACAAAGACACCAGTGCTGAGCTGTTTCCAGTGGCAGTTTATCTGCAGTAATGTCAGAGAAACGAGGGAAGCTCTCTCTCTTTAAGAAGAGTCTCTCTAAGAAGAAACAGAGGTAAGACTGAGACTGTTTTCACAGGATCATTTTAAACACTACTGGAGTTTCAGGTTTGTCCTGTACAGAACAAAGTCTGATCAGCAAGGACTGTTTGCTCTCACCTTTGCCATGTCAAATGCTGTGCAAAATAATTAAACTTCTTATGAATGTTTTTAGATTGTCGCAGGTTAAAAATGGCTTGAAACTGGTTTTACAGGAACATTTAGCACAGTTAAATATGTTTAATCTACCATACATGTAAAGTCCTGTACAAACCCAGATTAAACTGTACTGCATTACAGTTTAAAGGTGCACATTTAATGGATAGTAAATGTAAATAATGTGGAAATTTCAGTTAGAACAAGTCAAATATACATGTCAAACAGGGCTTTATAGACAATGTCACAGTTAATAACTAACTAACGTTCAGAACTTCTACCATGACTGTACATGTTTTGGGACTGTGAACAAATCACACTAAAAATTAACATTGAAACACAAATAGCCAGAAACAGTGGCGTGTACAGTCCTCCGCTGGGACTTTACATGTATTTTATAAGTGTTTATATTTTAGACGGGATGGTCTTCACAGGGAAATTGTGTACATGTGTCACTCACCCATGTGTCTCGTCATATCCGTAAATAGAGAAACGTTAAGAAAAGTCTGAGCCGCTTAGTTCGCTCATGCTCATGTCATTACAACTGAGCGGCTCATCTTTCACTGTGGGAGTCGTGGAGGAGGAACGCATTAACGTTTCCTAGGCAGTTTCAACTAGGATTGGTTTCCAATTTAGCGGACACTTCGCTAATGTCGGTCCTGGTTCCATTCCACGGACCTGGATGTTATCAATGTTTTTGTCTTTTATTATTAAAACTTTGGGTGCACTTGGATTCTCTCTCTGCCTCATTCCTATGCACTAGCTTGTTTACGATGTTAAATATTGATTTAGGCCTGTTGTTTGCACTATTAATGATTTTAGAAATATAGGAAGAGTGAGCTGTGTTCAAGGCTGTTTTATAATGCTTAACATGGTCCAAAAACACATGAAAATGTACAGTTAAACCGGTTTTCCTAGAGAGGCGTTTAAGTTGTCTGCCTCTTGCTTTCATAGCACGTAGCTCAGCATTAAACCACGGCGAGTATTGGGACAGGGGAACAGACCTAGTCCTAACTGGAGCATGCTCGTCTAAAACGTCAGCGATAGCAGAGTGGTACAAATCAAATATCTTAGATAAACAGGTGAAATCAAAAACATCAGAAATAGCAGACAAAGCAATAGATGCAGCAAACGTATTAGCATTAATAAAACTGATCTTACGATAGGAGATGGTTATATTGCCAATACATTTAGTTGGACAAAGTAATATAAAATCAAAAGTTTATGCTTATGCTTTATGCTTTATGTTTAAGCTTATGATCAGAGATAGGAGTAACCAGACCACTGATGGAGATATCATTCAAACCAGATGTACAAACTTATTCAAATGTGTGTCCATGAGTTTGAGTTGGGAAATTATAATACTGATAAAGATCAAATCAGTCCAGAACAGTCTTTAATTGAGCACTATTACAACAGGGAGTGTCGATGTGGATGTTAAAGTCACAGAGCAAGATGACCTTGGATGAAGAAGCATACGCTAGTGTTAGCAGTTCACTAAGCTCAAAGAAAAATAGTTTTGCTGTTTGGGTGGTGTATAAATTAGGATGATTGTTAGGGGACAGTTCGAGGAAACCTTCAAAACCATATATTAAAAAGTCTTAGTATTATAAAAGTCCAGTTCTGCAAGTGTTATGGAGTTGACCGCAAGGCCACCCCCTTTACCAGATAAACTTTAACAGCTGATTTTCCTCCTTTGGGCTGATTTTTTAACATAGTGATTTTATAATGTCTAGCCTAATTATAAATTTAAAAGCAAAATGGGTTGGAGAGTGGAAATGGCTAAGATGAGCCAATAAGCGCTCTTCTGCCGCCATCTACTGTTTATATTGTAACTCTTTGTGTGTATATTACTCTTTCAGTTTTACAAATGGGGACCATCTTTGAATGATTAATAAATAATGTTTTTTGTCATCATATTCAAAATAACATTTGAAGTGCTTGAATGTCTCTAATTACAAAAACTGTGTTTCTTATTCAAATGTTCCCATTATCTTCAAGTCTGAATTGCAATCAGTAAAACTGACTCATTGGCAAATTAGGTAATTGACAACTGCATTAAAATATAGACACCGCATTTACTTTGGTTTAGTGTCAATGAAGGGGTACTTGAGCCTTATTGATTGGGTTGTGGGGGTACTTGAGGCTAAAAAGGTTATTTAGATTATATTATTAGATTATTTAATTTGTAAGTACTAAATAAGGTATATCAAAGATTCTTTATATATATATCAACCCGTTATGCTGGCTAAAATTAGCCCAACCTGTGTTCTGTCCTATATTTACCCAACAATTGGGTTAAAAACAACCCAAAATATACACATGCTTGTGAAAGGAGAATGCATGCCTGTGAGAGAGGAGAATGCATGCCTGTGAGAGAGTAGAATATATATGTATGTAAAAGGAGAATGTATGTATGTGAGAGTAGAAATGTATGTATATGAAAAGGAGAATGTAAATGTGTGAGAGTCAATGAATGAATTCACTTAAGGCTTGTACATTCCCTCATAATATATATATATATGTTTACTCAACAGATTTAATTAATTTCTGACCAAGAATTCATTTGTGTTAAACTGGGCTTAATTAAACATGAAACCTGAAGTATTTCATGTAGTAAAGTGTTTTATCTTTCTGCTCTTTGTGTCATTAGTGTAAGATCAGACTCACATGTGTCCAGCTCTGTGTCTGTGAAGAGTGACTGCTCAAAAGGTGAAGGACCAATATTCAGTGAGAGAAAACCATCAACTAACAAAGGGTATTTCATGTGTTTCTTATTATTAGTCACACATAGACTGTTAGAAAATATTTCAGCAAATATTTATCATAGAACTATGTTCAAATATATTTCCAATGTACAAACAGCAGTGCTATAAAAACCCAAAGGGAGCATCAGCAAAAAGATTGAAATTTCTATTTGAATTATAATAATTTTTTTGTAATATGCATTAATTTGAGTCTGCTTACATAACTACTGCTCAACATATTAAAATACATATTGTCAATGCAGAATTCACTATATGTTTATACTTAAATAGATCCTATACTTTAACAGCAAAAACTTAAATTGCTAATATTTTCTTGTTCTCTGCTAAAAATAATAATATAATTTTGCCAGAAAAAATGCAGTATTTTATTTAATTGGCTAACAGGCTTCAATGTGAGACGTTAGACTCAGACGTTCAGACTCACAGGAACAACGAGAGTATCAAAGACAGTCTCCTAGGGATCTTCCAGGTAGGAAAACACATTTTCATACATGTTTATATTTATAACAAACAAATAGTTTACTGAACTTTTTTTGCAAAAATAATAGAATAGAAATTTTAAGAACCCATAAAATAATATTCAAAATTTAAAGGTGCTGTAAGTGATGCGACACGTTTTTTAGGCCAAAACATTTTTTGTCACATACAGCAAACATCTCCTCACTATCCGCTAGCTGCCTGTCCCCTGAACACACTGTAAAAAACGCGGTCTCTCTAGACACCACAGGCTCCACAAACGGCAACAAAAACAAACTGGGCTCACCCGCACCAAGAAACATAATAAACAGTGTTCCAGCTTATAACCGGCAAGAAGTATTGGAGGGTGGGGTTTGGGGGGTTAGTGCGCGTGCACATGAAGGGGGTGTGTGGAGGAGAGAGAACAGAGAAGCATGAAGAGGGAAGTTTGAATTATGGCCGACACACGACCAAAGAGACGACGTTCTGATGAACAAATTGCAAAGAAGAGGGACAAGGATAAGGAACGCGCGAAGTCCCGAATTTACATCGGAAAAACCTTCGAAAGGTGGCGAGAACTCCGCCGGCAGAAGGGCTTCCAATCCGTCATAGTTGATCTGTTTTTGCAGAACAGGTAAATCCATCTTTCTTTCTAAACTGGTTCATGTTCGCCAAACCAACACAAGGATGTAATTAGCTAGATCTATGCAGTCAGCGTTAACTTTGGTGAATACAACATGTATGTTTCTAGCAGCGATCAATCTCTATTGTAAATGATCAAGCAAATTCACAGTAGGGCGACAATTTGTGTGAACGATTGTTTTCACTCACTGTTTGTTATGAATTTATAGGCTATTGACAACTTTGACTAAATTTGTTTACGACGCTGCCGTTGTTTATGCTCACTGGGAAACGCGAAGCTAACGTTATCTTGTTATTATTGCATCCTTGTATGGGAGCTATAGTTATAACCTCA
This sequence comes from Leucaspius delineatus, assembly GCA_023718395.1. NCBI lineage: Eukaryota > Metazoa > Chordata > Actinopteri > Cypriniformes > Leuciscidae > Leucaspius > Leucaspius delineatus. The sequence continues at coordinate 3,056,682 of CM043367.1, read as the reverse complement.
GGTGGCGAAACGATTTTAAGATAATGTTTCTCTTTTTCTGCATTCTGTTCTGCAATATATAAAAGCATTTATCTAACTTGGCGACATTACACATTGAATGAAGTATCAGTAAAACTTAACTTTGTTTGTAGTGACTACCTTGACTTTCCTTTATGTCGGAAGGGAGGGGAGGAGGGAGGAGACGGGATGAGGAGGAGGGAGGGTCTAGCTAGCCTCCGTTTTGTTTGACAACAATTCGAATGTCAACAAGAAGTAACGTCTCCCGGGATCACTTAAAGCACCTTTAAAAAGACAAGTGTTGTTTTTGTACTTTTTGTGTTAAATGGCAGCTAATTGATATGTTTGTTTTTTTAAACTATTTTCTTTTATAAAATATTTTTAATTACTGAATAAATAGTTTTGACCAAATATGGATGTGGATCTGGTTAAATTGTGTTGTTCTGTCTCTTATTTTACTTGCTTTGTTTGTAGGATATTGAGAGCAAAATAATCATATTTCTGAAGAATGAACTTGAAAAGTTTAAGAAAATATTACAAAATGAGAACACACAACACTTTGTGAAGGACTTTAATGAGAATAGATGCAGTATCAAAGCAGCGGCTCTTGTTCTCACACTACATTACCTGAGAGAGATGAAGCAAGATGAAGCTGCTGATGCTCTAGAAGGTAAGAGACTCGTGATTGTCACTTATAAATGTAGGAGAGAAAATTAATACTAAAACTATCTATTTTCTGTTCCTGTGTTTAGATGAGCTGTTCTTCATTCCTCAGCTAAAATGTAGCCTAAAGAAGAAGTATCAATGTGTGTTTGAAGGAATTGCGAAGCATGGTGACTCCACACTTCTGAATAACATCTACACAGATCTCTATATCACTCAGGGTAGCAGTGAACAGGTCAATACTGAACATGAGGTAAGACAGATTGAAGTTGCTTCCAGGAGTCATGAGGCACAAGATATACAGGTTGAATGCACAAATTTGTTTGAAGCACCTGAACAAGACGAGGAGATCCGAACTGTACTGACAAAAGGAGTCGCTGGCATCGGGAAATCAGTCTCTGTGCAAAAGTTTGTTCTGGACTGGGCTGAAGGAAAAGAAAATCAAGATATCAGCTTCATATTTCCTCTTCCATTCAGAGAGATTAACTTAAAGGAGAAAGAAATACTAAGCTTGATGGATCTTATAACTCAGTTTTTCCCAGAGACAAAAGGACTGAACTTTACAAGAAGGAATCAATTCAAAGTGCTGTTCATCCTTGATGGTCTGGACGAATGTCGCCTTCCTCTGAAGTTTGACTGTAATGAGACGTGGTGTGATGTATCGTCACCAGCCTCTCTGGATGTTCTCCTAACGAACCTCATGAAGGGAAATCTGCTTCCTTCTGCTCTCATCTGGATCACCACCAGACCAGCAGCTGCCAGTAAGATTCCTCCTGACTGCATCGACCGGCTGACAGAGATACGAGGATTCAGTGACGCACAGAAGGAAGAGTACTTCAAAAAAAGATTCACTGATCAGAATCAGGCCAATACAATCATAGATCATGTTAAAAAATCAAAGAGTCTCTTTATCATGTGCCACATCCCAGTCTTCTGCTGGATTTCAGCCACTGTTCTCCAGAACATTCTGGAGGAGGAAAGAAATAATGATGTGAAACACACTCAGGCTGATGAGATCTCTAAAACACAGCAGGAATCAAACACTAAAGACACTCCCAAGACTCTGACACAAATGTACATACACTTTCTCCGCTTTCAGATCCAGCAGAGCCGCCGAAAGTATGATGGAGAATACGCAGCAGATGTTTCCTGGGATAAAGACGCCATCCTTTCACTGGGGAAACTGGCATTTCATCAGCTGGAAAGAAACAACGTGATCTTCTATGACACAGACCTGGAAGCCTGTGGTATTGACGTCTATAAGGCATCAGTGTACTCAGGCATGTGTACCCAGATCTTTAAGGAGGAAACAGGGATTGTTCTTGGTACCATGTTCTGCTTTGTTCACTTGAGCATTCAAGAGTTTATTGCAGCCCTTTATGCACATCTGTTTATGGACATCAACAAGACAAGTGTGTTTGTTCATGAGTCTACAGAACAGGAAAACAGAAATGAAACCATGATTGATTTACTCAAGACTGCAGTAGACAAGGCGCTCGAGAATGACAATGGACTGCTGGACCTTTTCCTTCGCTTCCTCCTCGGTCTGTCACTCCAGTCCAATCGACGACTCTTACGAGGTCTGTTGACACAGCAAGACAGCAATGACCAGAGCAACAAGGAAATAGTTCAGTACATCAAGCAGAAATTAGAAGATGATCTTCCTGTAGAGAGAACCATCAATCTGTTCTACTGTCTGAATGAACTGAACGACCAAACTCTGATAAAGGAGATTCAGACCCACCTTAGCAGAGGAAGTCTCTCATCTGGTGACCTTTCACCTGCCCAGTGGTCTGCTTTGGCCTTTGTGTTGTTGACATCAGAGGAAGAGCTGGAAGAGTTTGAGCTTCAGAAATTCAAGAAATCAGACGAGTGTCTCATCGGATTTTTGGCAGTCATCAAAGCCTCCAGAAGAGCTCTGTAAGTCACTTAGTCAAGTCAAGTCAAGTCATCTTCATTTTTATAGCGCTTTTAACAATGTAGATTAGTAGTATATATGACGGTCCTTATGTCAAAATTTGATTGATGGCTTCCGGTTGACCTTGACCTTCCGGTCGTCCTTCCGGTCTGTATTGTTATGGATTGCCCTATTGACCCTACCTATCCCTTCGATCATGTGTTTTGACAGGTTGGCCTTCCGGTGTCTATCCGGCATATGTTGTTATGGTTTGCCCTATTGACCTTGCTTTGATCATGTGTTTTGACAGTTAGTTTGCCCTATTTGAACCTTTTTAGCCCTAGATCATGTGATTTTGATCGGTGTTTGAAGTTGGTGTCATGTTCTAGTTATATGGGTTTGTGTCTGGTTATATGGTGTGTCAGCATCTCCTCCACATTCCAGAGCATTTTATATAAATGGGATCGGCGTGTTCTACAACCAGCAGAAGCATGAGCTACATGAGTATGGCCGGTTTATCCTCCCCTCAATCCCCAGAGACGGGGGTGAGCAGTCGAATGATGGAAAGTCTGACTATGGCGCCGAGAAAACCTTTCGGACACATCCGTTTGACAAATTTTCTCCATGAAATTTCGGAATGGACTAAAGCTGAATTTATGATGTGTAGTAACCGTGTATTCGGGTACAAATTTCACAAACCAACCCGAGTTGTTACGCTCTACACCAATGACGGTGTCGGCGAGTGTCAGGCTGGGGAAGACGCGTGTGTGGTATTTCTTGAAAAAGACTGGTCTCTCTTCTACAAACGTGTCTGGAAGGATCTGAACGGCGGTGGCGAGGAACCTTTGTACGTGGCGGAGTGGGACGGGGTGACCCCGAATGTCCGGTACCGCGTGGTAGGTGACCATACTCAAAAGAAGCCGAATGATTCTGTTTACATATTCTGCTGTAAAGACAAGCCAAAGCTCAACAACACACGGTCTGGGCACATCCTGCCTAACGAGCATCACGATCTGTATGAAATGCAATTTTTGTTCAAGTGGTGCAATCTGGATCTGCTGAATAGGGTTTTTTCAATCATCAACAAAATGTTCAAATGGTGCGACATGCATGACGGATACAACAAAATTAAAACGCAACTGTTCCACCCTGAGAGATGCGCGCGCAGCAGTACATACGCTCTGCCGTCCCCGCCCATTCACTACAGCCATCATAAAGCTCGACGGCCAGACCTACCCAAGCGTCGTCTATAAATCAGGTCTCAAGTGCTACAACGCCCCCGCCCCTTTACTACAACGATCATAAATTCCGGCGACCAGACCCCCATGCATCATTTATAAACCATGGCTGAAGACGTCGCTTCAGAACCCGATCATGTGTGCAGCTGCGGAATCTCTTTTGACAGCATTCTCGACCCTCCCGACGACAACGCTCGCGGCCCATCGGACCATCACAAAGACTGGGCTCAGGCTAAAACTATCAAACGTCGCATAGACTTTGAAACGTGCATTGAAAACGATTGGGGTCCGGGTAACATTATCAACCCTGAACCATCGTCCAACGATGAATTCTACTACGGTCCGGGTAACAATATCAAGCCCGACAAAGACGGGGATTCGGGGATCGAGTGCGACTGCCACCACGGGACAGACAAAAGTTTCAGGATCCATAACGATCGGGAATCGAACGACGCATCTAAAATCGACCGGACCCTGCCTCATGCTAATCATGGCTTCGACGTCACAGACGGATGTTTCAGCGACGTGGGGTTCAAAATCATAAAAGCCGCGACCGTGGTTTTGCTCCAACATCTCATCGGCAAGAAGCTGAAGGACGACTGCGAGGGGTGTGAGATTGATCATCCCAGCCAACTGCAACATTCCTGCCTGTTTGACCCGCCTAACTACTACTTCGACACACATTTTGATGAACTTTCAGGCAAACTGTTTAGACCCTATTTTCATTCCATCATCGGTATTGTGCTAAACCGGTGCGGGTTAAAATCTCATCCACAACGTATTCAAGGAACAGTCGGGACTATTCTGCACAAATTAAAAGACGAACCATTCATCGCCGCTAAGCTAGAAGAAATCAGCGCGAGACTTCTGGATAAACCCTGTGAGGAAATGTGCACAACGTCGTTGATCTCTGGGAAGGTCTCTCGATCGTCAAGTGAAGTCAAGTCAAGTTTATTTATATAGCGCTTTTCACAACATAGGTTGTATCAAAGCAGCTTCACAGTATTAAATTAAAACAATACATCAATGTTTGTTTCTAGTGAAACGTCCACGTTTGGTAATGCTGATCAATAGTATCGTTGATTGATTAATTAAATTAAATATCCCCAAATATCCCCAACTGAGCAAGCCAAAGGCAACATCGTGAATGGCGAGTGACCAAGACCCCTCCAACATGGGTGCAGCCTGTAGCCTAAAGAGCTGTATGGAATTCATGTTTAAAGGACATTACAGACGACAGATGATTCGACTGATGAATAAGATTATTGAGGATGCATCACGTGATGGTCATCCATGTATGGAAGACACTACGCGTGAAGCAAATTTCAAGAAACAAATGGTGTATATAAGAGGACTGGCTAATTCATGGGATGATTTGACAGACAAATGCGCTCATGGGACCGATCCGCACGGTGTAATGATAAAACAGGTTCTAGATATGATGTGTGAATCACAATCCCCACTCGGGATCACCGATGTGCTATGTACTTGCACGTATGTGGTTGATGTGTGTACCGAGCTGTTAAAGAAAACAGAAGAATATGACCCCGATGATGATGAAGATTAAAATTGACGAAATGTCTGAAAACATCAATGAAATTGTCGTAATGTACGTCGATTACATCCTAGACAAAAACATGATGGCCTGTCGCGACTTTCTTTTCTGGTTAGACTATCAGTGATGTTACTACTATCCATTTTCTGTGTTTTACTAACATTTTACTTAGTGTATTAATAACATTATATCCATTTTACTTGTATTATATCAACCCTCTGAGGTCGACAAACGCGCGGGCGCGTTTTGCTGGATTTTCTCCACATTGTAGCACTATAAACTTAAATTACTCCGTCATTTATGGTCATACAGAAAAAAGAAATATAAAAAAAGAATCTGTGATATTTCTCCTTTTGTATGTGTCCACTTACAATCAAATCAAAACATTGTGCTTTTGTAAAATAAAGAAAATAAACAGGGTGTGCATTCTGCCTCTCCGTCGCGGTGAACTTTTTTTTCTTGAGCATGTCTATAAACTGAAACAAAACTCAGCGAATACTTGTCACACATTTATGAGCCATATACCTTTATAAACATTTAAGTGTGTACTTTTAAATGATCGGATTCAAAACGAAAACAAATATTCTCTGTTTAAGTAATTTGTATAAAACCAACAAGATGTCCAGCTTCTCAAATGCTTGCTCATTACAGTTAATTTGGCCTCGCCCACTCGCGCAAAAGATATTCACATGCAAATCTCCACATGGAACGCGGACTCGCTCATTACCTCAACAACAAAACACTTCACTTCACTTTTCGTCGAGTTTGAAAGACGTGCCTGAGCTTACATTGGATTTAGGCTACCTCAGAAGAAGAAGAACGCGATTTGAAGACAAGAAAGATGTAAGGTAAGAAATTCTTACATTTTAGTTTGTTATTGTTGCATAAATGTCACGTTGCAGTTGAACTGTTGCTAGATATATGGGGAATATTATAATATTTAGACCCGTGTTTACTGTTACTGTGTTTGTGGATATCTGCTCAAACGTAGATATGTATATGGTAACCATAATGTTTTATATTTGAGCGCGATCGCGTTTGAATGTATCATATTTTGGATAGCGATCGCGTTTGAATGTATCATATTTTGCTGCGCGATCGCGTTTGAATGTACTGTATCATATTTTGGATGAAAGCAAAACGCACCAAACAGCTTCATGTTTTTATTATTATCTTATTTCATATCATCATAACGGATGGAAACATTTGAAGTAACATGATAATCAATATATTTTTCTCTAGCTTAGTTGTTACTGAAATCTTTTGGAAGATTTATACTGCTATAGGTTATTTATTGTTATTATTATTTTATCCGGCACTGCGCATATACCTTATGCCTACAAGGCACAACAAACCTGGTGTTCATTATATTATATATTGTTGGAAACATTTGTGTGTGTGTGTGTGTGTGTGTATTCTGTGAATTTTAAAAAGGAATTTTAAAAAGCAATTTTAACCAGAAAAATCTAATATTTATTTCCAAAATCGTGCAGGCCTTTCTCTTGATATCAGTATGTTCACTTTTTTTTTTTCAGGGCCCAGATGCCACTGAGGACTTCAACATTCACATGAGTCTCTGTACGTGAACATGGTAAAGTGAAAATCTTGGAAATGAAAGGTATGTACAATGTTTTTAAGAATGGCACAAAGGTCTCTGTCTTTGAAGCGCTTTTTTGGCATTTGTTGTGTATCTTTGGATTATGTTGTGTTGTAAATAAATCCAAACAATTTAAAAGCCATTCTTTTTTAAATCTCCTCATTTACAGTATTGTGCAAGGTTGCTCAGAATGACAGGGCCTGATAGCTCCTAATAGGGCCGTTAGGGGAGGTTCTTTGTCTTTCTCAGGTGTGAAAAGCTTACATATTAATGAGCTCCCGCATAAAGCTTTTTCACACAAAACACGTCGTAAATTTTTTAAATCAATATATTGTCTTATCTGAATGAGCAGTCAGGGTGATTTTCACATAGTTTTGCAGCAAATATTCTAGGCTACGTCATACAATTTTCAAAAGTCTTGTGAAGAAATAATCAGTATGGGTTTCATGGCCTTATTTCAGTGAGAATTTTTTTTTGTATTTTCACAAACTACGCATAAATGTCATTATCTCAAAACTACAAACTTTTACATACATGCTTCTGATATATTATTGTAGCAGAGTTTGTGCTGAATACAGTGTAATTAGACTTTAGCCATGAAAATGTCACAAGTAACAGAAATAACCAGAAATGTCAGAGCATGTCAGAACACCTCCAGGGCCCAGAAAACAGCTCAGACCTCAGAGGGTTAATACCATTATATCCATTTTGTACTAACATCATTATATCCATTTTACTTAGAGTATTTTTTTTATTATATCCATGTATACTATCTTGTATTATATCCATTTTTACTTTCTATTATATTAACATCATTATACCCATGTTTACTTAGTGTTTGGTTTATTATATTAATTTTACTTGTATTATATCCATTTTACTTAAAATCATGTATCCTGTAACTTTTTTAATAAAAGATTGATTCAAACCACATGTACGTGTTATTCTTTTGCAGCGGTTGAAACGACAGCATGTCGGAGCTCATGAAAAAGGCTTATTATACACCCTCCAACCCCGGTTCTTTAGGGGGTAAAAAACGATTAAAGGACGCCGTCTTAAAAGAAAGCGGGGTCCGTCTAAGCGATAAACGGGTTTCAGAATGGCTGGCTGGTGCGGATGCTTACACATTACACAAAACAGCCCCTATAAAATACAAACGAAATAGAGTGGTTGTGTACGGGGTCGATACGCAGTTCCGGGCCGATCTAGTCGACATGATAGCCTACACCAAGGATAACGACGGTAATAAATATCTGCTGACGTGCATAGACGTATTTATGAAGTACGCGTGGGCTCGCGTGTTGAAGAATAAGAGCGGGCCCGAGGTCACTAGAGCGTTCGAGTCTATCCTCGAAGAGGGTCGTGTGCCGCAGAAATTGCAGACGGATCAGGGAAAGGAATTTTTTTTAACAAACAATTTCAAGACGTCATGAAAAAGCACGACATTAATCATTTCTCTACCGCCACCGATTTGAAAGCCAGCGTCGTGGAACGATTTAATAGAACGTTAAAGAGTCGTATGTGGAGATTTTTAACGGCTACAAATTCCCGACGATACATAGATGTTTTACAAGACATTATGCAGAGGTACAACACCAGTTATCAACGAAGTATCAGAATGAGACCCGTGGACGTCAACAAAGTAAACGAGGATCAAGTGTTTCAAAACTTGTACGGTGATATAAAGAAGACAGAGAGACCCGTATTTAATTTCAAAGTCGGTGACGTCGTCAGGATTTCTAAAGTGAGAAGCCCATTCGCCAAAGGTTATGAGCAGAACTACACGGAAGAATTTTTCACCGTATCCGCGTGTATTCCGCGTCAACCACCGGTCTACAGACTCACAGATTATGACGGTAATGTCATTCAGGGGTTTTTTTATGAAAAAGAGTTGCAAAAAATAATTGTGAGTAAAAACAAATCTTTTAAGGTAGAAAAGATTTTAGGTCAGAAAAAACAAGGGAAATCTACGCTTGTTTTAATGAAATGGCTAGGGTGGCCTTCAAAATTCAATAGTTATATAGATAAAAAAAACTCTGGTGGACTTAAAACACCCCGACATTTAATGGATGAGTTCATACGAGCGAAGGATCGTCATGGGCGATCACGGGTTCTACGTCACGCTGCCCTGCAATGCATCGAGGTCGGTTCATCCCGAAAATCGCATTTCCGGCTATACAACCAGGCTGGCACAAGCTATAGACTTGAAAGGACAATGGGAAGTCGGACTCACCGAAATCGAATATCCTAGAAGCTGGTATAACTTTAATGATGAAGATGGTCATTTCACCCTACACACAGGCCCTGTATACACAAATAGCGGAACCCCCAAAGACGCGGGACCGTTTAAAAAAAAAAAGACTTACCCACGTTTTTTGTATCGAGGACATTATACATAAGTGGTGGGTACTAAGCGAACATTTGTGCGATCCTCAGCGTGATAAATCAACTTCTCTCACCCACGGCCGTATTGAATTACGATGAATTAAAAAACAAAGTGTTTCTGGTCGCGAAACCCAAAGTTTCAGTCAGTTTCCAAGGCAGACTCGCCACTATTTTAGGAATGATACCGGATGATGCTCTCGGATGTTCGAACTATCATAAAGAAGCAGATTTTACTACGAGCACCATCACGTACGCTCCTCATCAATCCGATATCAACGCCGGGTTCTACACATTGTACGTTTACACCGACATCATCCAATATCAATCGGTCGGTGATTCTTACGTCCCCCTTTTGAGATGCGTACATATATCGGGTAAAAGCAACGACACGGTCATTGCTAGATACGACAACCCGCATTACGCATCGATCAACAAGGATCACATCACGAGTTGAAGGACGACCACAACCGCGAAATACCATTTTCTTACGGGAAAGTCATCGAAAAACTACACTTTAAACCAACGAATCATTCTATTCTTTAAAAATTAGTTATTCCTATAACCCTATGTCAGCTACTACCAAAATCAAGCCGGCGGGGCTTTGCCAGGCTATGCCGGGGGAGGGGTCATTTATGGCGCGGGGTTAGGAGGACTTTTCAGAGGCCTGTTCAGGATGGCCATGCCTCTGTTAAAAAGAGGATTTAGCATCGCGAAACCCCACCTAAAATCCGCTGCTAAAAATATAGTATCCGACGTCGTCTCAAACGTATTGACGCGCGTGCATAGCAATAATGCTAATGCTCAAGACGGATCTGGGCTGATGGTCATGGCCCGTAAGAGGATGTCTAAACCACCGGGTGTAAGGAGGCGTGGTCAATTGGGTAAGAAGAAGAAAACAACACCAGGAACAAAGAAGCGTCCAGTCATACGCATAAAAGCGTAACAAGTCTGTTAGTCGAAAAGCATCGGTCAAGAGATCCGTAAAAACCATATTCTAACATGGCGCTACTGCATCGTATGTCGGGAGAATGCATCAAGTCCGAGTTGGACTTATTTACGGTCCCGCTGACGCAGACTGTTATTGAGAAAAACGGCTATTTAGAAGTTGCCCCTTTATCCGCCATATCGGACACCGCACCATTAGAGTTTTTTATCGCAGGCACCGGCGACGATTATGTGGATCTAAATAACACGATGCTCTATCTACGTCTGAAAATCACGAGACCTAATGGAGGTAACATCGCAAACCTGGTGAAGGTGGCTCTAATAAATTACCCCGGGGCCACTATATTTTCACAAGTCGACGTGACCCTAGGCGATCGCCTGATATCCCAGAGTTCCTCGAATTACCCTTATCGCTGCATCATCGAGAGTCTGATCAACTATAGTAAAGATGCGCTGGTATCTCTTTTCTCCGCCGGACTGTTTTACAAAGACACAGCCGGTCACATGGATGAGAATGACCCCGAAGGCCGTAACGCGGGGTTGACGATGAGATCGGTCTACACCAGCGAAAGCAATGAGGTGGAACTGCTGTCCCCTATACACAGCGATATATTCTTTCAAGAAAAACTTATGTTAAATGGCATGGACATCAAGATACGCTTTATTAGAGCAAAAGATTAATTCTGTCTGATGAGGTCCGACGACGTGGCTTACAAAATAAAAATAGAGTCGGCGTCCCTATTTGTCAAGAAAGTCTCTGTATCACCGCCGGTGAGACTGGGGCATGCTCAGGCGTTACTCTCGACAACGGCCAAGTACCCCATAGATAGGGTGTGTGTAAAAAATGTCTCCATACCTCAGGGGACTCGTGTTTCAAATCAAGAAAATCTGTTTTTAGGAACGTTGCCAAAATCTAACGTCATTGCCATGGTCGACAATGACGCATTCACAGGGTCCTACGAAAAAAATCCATTCGCATTCAAACATTACGATCTGGAGTTCCTAGCCGTCTATGTCGACGGACAACAATTCCCCGCCAAGCATCTACAACCTAATTTCGAAGCTGGTTCGGCAGTACGTGAATTTTATCAGTTGGCTATGACGACAGGAAGACACCTAAAAAACCAATCGCTCTCTTTCGACAGGATCGATTTCCTGAACGGATACACGCTTTACGCATTTAACCTTATGCCCGATGAAGACTCAGCACATTTCACTCATCAAGTCCGGGAATATCAGACTCGAAGCTCGTTTCAGACAACCGTTGCCGAATACCGTTAATTTATTAATCTACGCAGTATTCGACAGCATCATTGAAGTGTCTAACCGCAGACAGGTACTGCTCGACTACTATTGAGATGAATACGCTACAACTCACCGCCATCATGGATAAAATTACGTGCAGGACTCATTTTCTCGGCGTTCTACCGAGCGATCAACTACCCAAAAAAACGCTCAGGATTTTACCGTCGATGGCCGTCATAAACACTCACCCTGCTCGATTGCCGGGGGAGCATTGGGTCGCGGTTTATTTAACCCAAGATGGGCCCGCTTGTTTTTTCGACAGTTTTGGCAATCCACCCAACAGCCCCCGCTTTCCAATCACCATCAATAACTTTCTAACAACCAACAACGTCGACGTGTTATATTCCGACAGACGCATCCAGGATTATACATCAGATACCTGCGGACAGCATTGTGTGTTTTTTCTGTATCATTTAGCCAGAGGTCACGACTATAACCATGTGATGAAACTATACAGCGATGATTATATAAAAAATTATAAAATGGTGTCGCTCTTTGTGAAGAGATTAAGACCATATGCTTGTAATGATAAAATGTTTTCGTGCGTTCACTGTGTACAGACATGCAATACTTCAATAAATTATGTTTGACGTATAAATAAAAAATCTTAAAACCATTATATTTTTTATCGTCTTTTATTTAATCATGAGATAAAATGTATCACACAAAATATAAGGAGTCGTTAAAACTCTAGCCATTGTCTTTGCTCGAAAGACGGTGATTTAAAAGAGTCTTTGAACTCTGGAGCCAAGCGAGGTGAATATCTCTGGGCCTTTTTTTTAGAACGTCTAACAGGGGGTGATGCGGGGTCTACAGGTTTACTCTTTAGAGAGTTAATCGTACGTCTGACCTGTTGATTCGGCACTGTAGAAAATGGAATTTTTAATTCGGCAAAGGCGCGTAAAAACTCCGACCATCTTAGAGGTCTCCGGTCATCCCTAACTTTGAGCGGGGCCGTAACATTTTTTAACAAATCGACCATGTGCGACCCTTGTACGGCTTTACCCCTGAATACAAACTCCCCCGATTCATTCCAAGTGCTTAGTCCTTTAGCTTTAGACATCTTGTCCAATATGTATCTGCTGTTTTTCACACTTCTCGAAGGTACATTCTTCAGAACTTCGTCGACAACAGCCCCCTCGGCTCTGCCGTCTTCGGCGTTAGCAGCAGCGGCTGGCTCATCTTTATGACTGAGATCGGTATGGGGTAACGAAAGCGTTAAAACACTGCTCTCACGATCGCCTTGTTTAACGATAGTCAAAAACCTGCTCAGGCTATTTGTGTAAAGTTTGGCTTTTTCGTAAGTATTCAAATCAGTCCGCTGTAAAATATTTCTTATGGTATCATCCAAATCGTTCTCCACACTCCGTTGAATGTTCTCGCGAACATTTTCACTCTTGATCTTATCCAGTTGATGTTTCGGAACTAAATACATCTTCTCGGCATACTCCATCCTATCGATTTGCTATCAAGCTCGAAATAAAGGGTACAGCAACGCTTAGAAGCGGTAACAGGAATCCCCCCTTCTGGTTGAAGACTCGTTTCTTGGCCGCTATGCCAATTTTTTTATTGGCTACAAATTTAATATCCGCTTTTCTCTTTTTCAGTTTTTGGTACTGCTGTATATTGACCGGAAATGTGCCATATAGGATGTTAAGAGCCACTTCACAGAGCGTTAAAATTAATTTGTCGGACGCCGATTGTAAAATAAGGCGTCGTTGTTTAGGGGTGGCTTTATGTAGCAGTTTTAACACCGGAAGATGTTTACAAAGTCTGGCGGACATGACGATTTATCACCTTCTTTTTTTCGGGATATAAACCACTTGACGGTCGGAAAGCAATGCTGTTCTGAGACGGTACTGCTCCGGAGTTTTTGCTTTATAGTCTATCATTAGATAAATGAAGCTCCACGTTAGCGCTAGCTTGCTCCATTAAATCATCCACCACGAGAAGGTTCGTCTTGGTGACAGGTAGTAAATCATGATCATTCAGACTCTGAGGTATTCCTTGCACAAATTTAATGTCATACAATTGCAGTAAATCATTGTACAAAGTCTGCCAACAATCATACAACCAAACAATGTTTTAAATTTTCTTGGATATGATATTCAAACCTTTTTCCAGCAAAAGTTTTACAAAATAAGACTTTCCAGAATTGGACGGCCCACTTATGACACAACTGAATGGGTGTTGAAGTCTGAAATCAAAATCGGAAACATCCTGAGACCCTCTGTGCATCATCTGATCAGTAGCTATAAGGAAGCGTACTGAAATTTGACAGAAGCCTACGTTTATTGTTGACCACCTTAAACCTTTTAACGACTGATTTGTTGTGCAATGTGAAAGTCTTCTTATTCCTCACAATGTCTTCCGTCTGAGCCAGGATGTATTTGGTTCTATCATGCAACGTCACATAACTGTCCACCAGACCAATCAGGGATTCGAGACAGATAGCTCGAGAATTTTTAGCATTCAGGGTTATCCCCTTAGCTTTCATGCACACTTTACCTTTGGCCGTTTCAAAACCATAAGATTTGGGGCTTGGCGGGGAATTGTTGTCCGTCGACATAGGCGACTAGGAACTCCAGATCGTAATGTTTGAATGCGAATGGATTTTTTTCATAGGACCCTGTGAATGCGTCATTGTCGACCATGGCAATGACGATAGATTTTGGCAACGTTCCTAAAAACAGATTTTCTTGATTTGAAACACGAGTCCCCTGAGGTATGGAGACATTTTTTACACACACCCTATCTATGGGGTACTTGGCCATTGTCGAGAGTAACGCCTGAGCATGCCCCAGTCTCACCGGCGGTGATACAGAGACTTTCTTGACAAATAGGGACGCCGACTCTATTTTTATTTTGTAAGCCACGTCATCGGACCTCATCAGACAGAATTCATCTTTTGCTCTAATAAAGCGTATCTTGATGTCCATGCCGTTCAACATAAGTTTTTCTTGAAAGAATATATCGCTGTGTATAGGGGACAGCAGTTCCACCTCATTGCTTTCGCTGGTGTAGACCGATCTCATCATCAACCCCACGTTACGGCCTTCGGGGTCATTCTCATCCATGTGACCGGCTGTGTCTCTGTAAAACAGTCCGGCGGAGAAAAGAGATACCAGCGCATCTTTACTATAGTTGATCAGACTCTCGATGATGCAGCGATAAGGGTAAGTCGAGGAACTCTGGGATATCAGGCGATCGCCTAGGGTCACGTCGACTTGTGAAAATATAGTGGCCCCGGGGTAATTTATTAGAGCCACCTTCGCCAGGTTTGCGATGTTACCTCCATTAGGTCTCGTGATTTTCAGACGTAGATAGAGCATCGTGTTATTTAGATCCACATAATCGTCGCCGGTGCCTGCGATAAAAAACTCTAATGGTGCGGTGTCCGATATGGCGGATAAAGGGGCAACTTCTAAATAGCCGTTTTTCTCAATAACAGTCTGCGTCAGCGGGACCGTAAATAAGTCCAACTCGGACTTGATGCATTCTCCCGACATCCGATGCAGTAGCGCCATGTTAGAATATGTTTTTTACGGATCTCTTGACCGATGCTTTTCGACTAACAGACTTGTTACGCTTTCTGCGTATGACTGGACGCTTCTTTGTTTCTTCTTTGTTCTTTGTTCCTTTGTTGCATCTCAAAAGGGGGACGTAAGAATCACTGTAAGATATTGGATGATGTCAGTGTAAACGTACAATGTGTAGAACCCGGCGTTGATATCGGATTGATGAGGAGCGTACGTGATGGTGCTCGTAGTAAAATCTGCTTCTTTATGATAGTACGAACGTCTGAGAGCATCATCCGGTATCATTCCTAAAATAGTGGCGAGTCTGCCTTGGAAACTGACTGAAACGTTGGGTTTCGCGACCAGAAACACTTTGTTTTTTAATTCATCGTAATTCAATACGGCCGTGGGTGAGAGAAGTTGATTTATCACGCGGAGGATCGCACAAATGTTAACGTAGTACCCACCACTTATGTATAATGTCCTCGATACAAAAAACGTGGGTAAGTCTTTTTTAAATGGTCCCGCGTCTTTGGGGGTTCCGCTATTTGTGTATACAGGGCCTGTGTGTAGGGTGAAATGACCATCTTCATCATTAAAGTTATACCAGCTTCTAGGATATTCGATTTCGGTGAGTCCGACTTCCCATTGTCTTTTCAAGTCTATAGCTTGTGCCAGCCTGGTTGTATAGCCGGAAATGCGATTTTCGGGATAAACCGACCTCGATGCATTGCAGGGCAGCGTGACGTAGAACCCGTGATCGCCCATGACAATCCTTCGCTCGTATGAACTCATCCATTAAACGTCAGGGTGTTTTAAGTCCACCAGAGTTTTTTTATCTATATAACTATTGAATTTTGAAGGCCACCCTAGCCATTTCATTAAAACAAGCGTAGATTTCCTTTGTTTTTTCTGACCTAAAATCTTTT
Organism: Leucaspius delineatus; assembly: GCA_023718395.1. Taxonomy (NCBI): domain Eukaryota; kingdom Metazoa; phylum Chordata; class Actinopteri; order Cypriniformes; family Leuciscidae; genus Leucaspius; species Leucaspius delineatus. The sequence goes on along the minus strand of CM043367.1, from coordinate 3,040,653 downwards.
CTACCTTAAAAGATTTGTTTTTACTCACAATTATTTTTTGCAACTCTTTTTCATAAAAAAACCCCTGAATGACATTACCATCATAATCTGTGAGTCTGTAGACCGGTGGTTGACGCAGAATACACGCGGATACGGTGAAAAATTCTTCCGTGTAGTTCTGCTCATAACCTTTGGCGAATGGGCCTCTCACTTTAGAAATCCTGACGACGTCACCGACTTTGAAATTAAATACGGGTCTCTCTGTCTTTATATCACCGTACAAGTTTTGAAACACTTGATCCTCGTTTACTTTGTTGACGTCCACGGGTCTCATTCTGATACTTCGTTGATAACTGGTGTTGTACCCCTGCATAATGTCTTGTAAAACATCTATGTATCGTCGGGAATTTGTAGCCGTTAAAAATCTCCACATACGACTCTTTAACGTTCTATTAAATCGTTCCACGACGCTGGCTTTCAAATCGGTGGCGGTAGCGAAATTATTAATGTCGTGCTTTTTCATGACGTCTTGAAATTGTTTGTTAAAAAAATTCCTTTCCCTGATCCGTCTGCAATTTCTGCGGCACACGACCCTCTTCGAGGATAGACTCGAACGCTCTAGTGACCTCGGGCCCGCTCTTATTCTTCAACACGTCTATGCACGTCAGCAGATATTTATTACCGTCGTTATCCTTGGTGTAGGCTATCATGTCGACTAGATCGGCCTGGAACTGCGTATCGACCCCGTACACAACCACTCAATTTCGTTTGTATTTTATAGGGGCTGTTTTGTGTAATGTGTAAGCATCCTCACCAGCCAGCCATTCTGAAACCCGTGTATCGCTTAGACGGACCCCGCTTTCTTTTAAGACGGCGTCCTTTAATCGTTTTTTACCCCCTAAAGAACCGGGGTTGGAGGGTGTATTATAAGCCTTTTTCATGAGCTCCGACATGCTGTCGTTTCAACCGCTGCAAAAGAATAACACGTACATGTGGTTTGAATCAATCTTTTATTAAAAAAGTTACAGGATACATGATTTTAAGTAAAATGGATATAATACAAGTAAAATTAATATAATAAACCAAACACTAAGTAAACATGGGTATAATGATGTTAATATAATAGAAAGTAAAAATGGATATAATACAAGATAGTATACATGGATATAATAAAAAAAATACTCTAAGTAAAATGGATATAATGATATTAGTACAAAATGGATATAATGGTATTAATATAATACAAGTAAAATGGATATAATGTTATTAATACACTCTAAGTAAAATGTTAGTAAAACACAAAAAATGGATAGTAGTAACATCACTGATAGTCTAACCAGAAAAGAAAGTCGCGACAGGCCATCATGTTTTTGTCTAGGATGTAATCGACGTACATTACGACAATTTCATTGACGTTTTCAGACATTTCGTCAATTTTAATAGCATCTTCATCATCATCGGGGTCATATTCTTCTGTTTTCTTTAACAGCTCGGTACACACATCAACCACATACGTGCAAGTACATAGCACATCGGTGATCCCGAGTGGGGATTGTGATTCACACATCATATCTAGAACCTGTTTTATCATTACACCGTGCGGATCGGTCCCATGAGCGCATTTGTCTGTCAAATCATCCCATGAATTAGCCAGTCCTCTTATATACACCATTTGTTTCTTGAAATTTGCTTCACTCGTAGTGTCTTCCATACATGGATGACCATCGCGTGATGCATCCTCAATAATCTTATTCATCAGTCAAATCATCTGTCGTCTGTAATGTCCTTTAAACATGAATTCCATACAGCTCTTTAGGCTACAGGCTGCACCCATGTTGGAGGGGTCTTGGTCACTCGCCATTCACGATGTTGCCTTTGGCTTGCTCAGTTGGGGATATTTGGGGATATTTAATTTAATTAATCAATCAACGATACTATTGATCAGCATTACAAAACGTGGACGTTCCACTAGAAACAAACATTGATGTATTGTTTTAATTTAATACTGTGAAGCTGCTTTGATACAACCTATGTTGTGAAAAGCGCTATATAAATAAACTTGACTTGACTTGACTTGACGATCGAGAGACCTTCCCAGAGATCAACGACGTTGTGCACTATTTCCTCACAGGGTTTATCCAGAAGTCTCGCGCTGATTTCTTCTAGCTTAGCGGCGATGAATGGTTCGTCTTTTAATTCGTGCAGAATAGTCCCTACTGTTCCTTGAATACGTTGTGGATGAGATTTTAACCCGCACCGGTTTAGCACAATACCGATGATGGAATGAAAATAGGGTCTAAACAGTTTGTCTGAAAGTTCATCAAAATGTGTGTCGAAGTAGTAGTTAGGCGGGTCAAACAGGCAGGAATGTTGCAGTTGGCTGGGATGATCAATCTCACACCCCTCGCAGTCGTCCTTCAGCTTCTTGCCGATGAGATGTTGGAGCAAAACCACGGTCGCGGCTTTTATGATTTTGAACCCCACGTCGCTGAAACATCCGTCTGTGACGTCGAAGCCATGATTAGCATGAGGCAGGGTCCGGTCGATTTTAGATGCGTCGTACGATTCCCGATCGTTATGGATCCTGAAACTTTTGTCTGTCCCGTGGGGGCAGTCGCACTCGATCCCCGAATCCCCATCTATGTCGTGCTTGATATTGTTACCCAGACCATAGTAGAATTCATCGTTGGACGATGGTTCAGGGTTGATAATGTTACCCGGACCCCAATCGTTTTCAATGCACGTTTCAAAGTCTATGCGACGTTTGATAGTTTTAGCCTGAGCCCAGTCTTTGTGATGGTCCGATGGGGCGCGGGCGTTGTCGTCGGGAGGGTCGAGAATGCTGTCGAAAGAGATTCCACAGCTGCACACATGATCGGGTTCTGAAGCGACGTCTTCAGCCATGGTTTATAAATGATGCATGGGGGTCTGGTCGCCGGAATTTATGATCGTTGTAGTAAAGGGGCGGGGGCGTTGTAGCACTTGAGACCTGATTTATAGACGACGCTTGGGTAGGTCTGGCCGTCGAGCTTTATGATGGCTGTAGTGAATGGGCGGGGACGGCAGAGCGTATGTACTGCTGCGCGCGCATCTCTCAGGGTGGAACAGCTGCGTTTTAATTTTGTTGTATCCGTCATGCATGTCGCACCATTTGACCATTTTGTTGATGATTGAAAAAACCCTATTCAGCAGATCCAGATTGCACCACTTGAACAAAAATTGCATTTCATACAGATCGTGATGCTCGTTAGGCAGGATGTGCCCAGACCATGTGTTGTTGAGCTTTGGCTTGTCTTTACAGCAGAATATGTAAACAGAATCATTCGGCTTCTTTTGAGTATGGTCACCTACCATGCGGTACTGGACATTCGGGGTCACTCCGTCCCACTCCGCCACGTACAAAGGTTCCTCGCCACCGTCGTTCAGATCCTTCCAGACACGTTTGTAGAAGAGAGACCAGTCTTTTTCAAGAAATACCACACACGCGTCTTCCCCAGCCTGACACTCGCCGACACTATCAGTGGTGTAGAGCGTAACAACTCGGGTTGGTTTGTGAAATTTGTACCCGAATACACGGTTACTACACATCATAAATTCAGCTTTAGTCCATTCCGAAATTTCATGGAGAAAATTTGTCAAACGGTTGTGTCCGAAAGGTTTTCTCGGCGCCATAGTCAGACTTTCCATCATTCGATTGCTCACCCCCGTCTCTGGGGATTGAGGGGAGGATAAACCGGCCATACTCATGTAGCTCATGCTTCTGCTGGTTGTAGAACACACCGATCCCATTTATATAAAATGCTCTGGAATGCGGAGGAGATGCTGACACACCATATAACCAGACACAAACCCATATAACTAGAACATGACACCAACTTCAAACACCGATCAAAATCACATGATCTAGGGCTAAAAAGGTTCAAATAGGGCAAACTAACTGTCAAAACACATGATCAAAACAAGGTCAATAGGGCAAACCATAACAACATATGCCGGATAGACACCGGAAGGCCAACCTGTCAAAACACATGATCGAAGGGATAGGTAGGGTCAATAGGGCAATCCATAACAATACAGACCGGAAGGGCGACCGGAAGGTCAAGGTCAACCGGAAGCCATCAATCAAATATTGACATAAGGTCCGTCATATATACTACTTAGATTGTTTCAAAGCAGCTTTACAGAGATAAACGTATAATTTATGGTAACAGAGATTGTTTTGGCTTTATAGCGGTTCTTTAATAAAGTTATTTTCCAGCTAAAGTTAGTTTTGATTGATTCGCTTCCATCGCAACAATCATTTGTTATTAAATTAGGGGCCGCTAAGATGACACCATTCTCTCTACATAGAATTTAAACGCGAACCTGTGATAAACGCTGATGGCGTTCACATGCGCATTAAGAATTTGTTCTATAGTTATGTGCATTTGAATATATGTGCGCAGGTTTGGAATTCCCTACAGACCAAGCCTAAATAAAGTACTGGGCTTTCCTTATAAATTTTGATACAGAATTTTATTTTATTTTGTCACTTCGGGGTAGTTACGCGAAATGAATTTTCCCAACAACGCTTTATCTGTAGAGTGGTAAAGGGATCCTCCATAGGGAGAGACTAGTTGGCACTTCAGCACTGCGTTTTCATCGGGTCCAGGCGAAGGTCCTTCGTCAGATCTGGATACGGCCTGGATCCGGCAGGCTGCAGGAAAACCTCAGAATAAACAAAGACACTAAAATTAGCATAGATGCCATTCTTCTTATGATGTAACGAGTACATCAGGATTTATTGGAAGTGTTCCCGGTTCCGGCTGACCTAATCTATGCAGCCTAACATTGAATTAAAGAAGTCTATAATGTGTTATGTGAATGCTAGGTCAAAGAGATGTCTTTAATCTTGCTTTGAACTGACAGAGTGTGTCTGCTTCCCGGACAATGGTAGGAAGACTGTTCCGAAGTTTTGGTGCTAAATAGGAAAAAGATCTACCGCCAGCAGTCGATTTTGATATTCTAGGTATTATCAACTGGCCGGAATTTTGAGATCGCAATAGACGTGAAGGACTATAATGCGTTAAGAGCTCGCTTAAGTACTGCAGAGCTAAACCATTTAGTGCTTTGTAAGTAATCAGCAATATTTTAAAATGTATACGATGTTTAATAGAGAGCCAATGCCGTGTTGACAGAACAGGGCTAATATGGTCATACTTCCTGGTTCTGGTAAGAACTCAAGCTGCTGCATTTTGGACTAGCTGTAGTTTGTTTATTAAGCGTGCAGGGCAACCACCCAGTAGAGCATTACAATAATCTAGCCTTGAGGTCATGAATGCATGAACTAATTGTTCCGCATTTGTCAATGAGAGCATATGGCGTAATTTAGATATATTTTTAAGATGGAAAAATGCGGTTTTACAGATACTAGACACGTGACTTTCAAATGTAAGATTGGTATCAAAGAGCACACCCAGGTTCCTAACCGACGACGAAGACTTGACAGAGCAGCCATCAAGTGTTAGACAGTATCTAGGTGTGGCGAGCAGGACGAGGCCGAGGGCCGTGGGAGGACGGCGCGAGGCCGGTGGCGTAATTAGGATGAGCTACACCTGTGAGACGCACCGGTCTCGCATCTCTCACGGAGGAGCGGAGGCATAAAGGAGGAGCGACGACAGTGAAGAGCGAGAGAGGACAGGCCTGTGTTTTAGTTGATGTTTTGTTTCTGTTTGTGTTGCCAGCAGTCGTCCGTGAGGGGCTGCTGGCTTTTACTTTCATTTTTGTATCTTGTTTATTTATTTATTAAAATGTTGATTGTTCGCCGGTTCCCGCCTCCTTCTTCCCATAACATCATACTCCGTTACATTGGTGCCGAAACCCGGGAAGGAGGAGGAACGCGCTGTCAAAGAGCCCTTGCCGCTGTTGGGAATCCGCGGTGCCATCGAGCATGGCGGGCAGTTTCCGTCGCCATGGACGCTCGAGGCGGTGCGCTGGAGTGAGTTGCCGGGGGGACGGACGAGCTCGCTGCTGGCCGCCTGGGTGCTGGAGGGGCGGCTGCCGTCCGGTAGGGAGCGGAGGAGTCGTCGCCGTTCGCCGTGGGCCGGAGCCTGCTGCCATCCGCCATGACGGGGAGGAGCAGGGAACGGGGGACTCCTGCCGACTGCCCGAACCTGGAGGAGCCGTCGCCGTCCACCAGGCGGCGGAGGAGTGTCGTGCCGTCCACCGAGGTATATCCAGCGTCACCGCCAGGCACCGCGGAGAAGATCGCCCAGCGGGTGGCGGGCCGGATGGCAGCGCGTTGTGGGAACCGGATCAAGTTTTTTTTTTTTTTTTTTTCTCTCTCCCCTCTCTCGTCTCTGTCGCTCCTCATGCTTCCGTCTCCTGTACTCTCGCCTCGTCTGTCCATACCCCCAGGTACCGCAGGGGGGAGGGGGGGGGGAGTAGGCGCAGCCTCGGTGGTACCCCCCGGCCTGCGAGGGGCGATGGGGGTATGTGGCGAGCAGGACGAGGCCGAGGGCCGTGGGAGGACGGCGCGAGGCCGGTGGCGTAATTAGGATGAGCTACACCTGTGAGACGCACCGGTCTCGCATCTCTCACGGAGGAGCGGAGGCATAAAGGAGGAGCGACGACAGTGAAGAGCGAGAGAGGACAGGCCTGTGTTTTAGTTGATGTTTTGTTTCTGTTTGTGTTGCCAGCAGTCGTCCGTGAGGGGCTGCTGGCTTTTACTTTCATTTTTGTATCTTGTTTATTTATTTATTAAAATGTTGATTGTTCGCCGGTTCCCGCCTCCTTCTTCCCATAACATCATACTCCGTTACACTAGGTTATTACGTAAGGACGTTTTTTGTCCAATAATTAGAATCTCTGTTTTTTCAGAATTAAGTAGTAGGAAATTACTAGTCATCCATTTTTTTATATCAGCTATGCATTCCGTTAATTTTGTGAATTGGTAAGTTTCGTTAGGTTTTGAAGAAATATACAGCTGAGTATCGTCGGCATAACAGTGAAAGCTAATTCCATGTTTCATAATGATATCTCCTAATGGTAGCATATACAGAGTGAACAGCAACGGTCCTAGTACTGAGCCTTGTGGTACGCCATACTGAACTTGTGATTGATAAGACATCTCTTCATTTTCTGCTACAAACTGATAACGGTCAGATAAGTATGATTTAAACCATGCTAGTGCAATTCCACTAATGCCAACATAGTTTTCTAGTCTATTTAAAAGAATGTTGTGGTCAATGGTGTCAAATGCAGCATTAAGATCAAGTAACACTAATAGAGAGACACAACCATGATCGGATGATAAGAGCAAATCATTTGTGACTCTAATGAGAGCAGTCTCAGTACTATGGTATGGTCTAAATCCGGACTGGAAATCCTCACAGATATAATTTCTTTCAAGAAAGGAACACAGTTGTGAGGATACTGCTTTTTCTAATATCTTTGACAGAAAAGGTAGATTTGAGATCGGCCTGTAATTGACTAATTCTGTAGGATCAAGTTGCGTTTTTTTAACAAGCGGTTTAATCATAGCCAGCTTAAAGGTTTTTGGTACATATCCTAGAGACAAAGACAAATTAATGATATTAAGAAGAGGATCTATGACCTCTGGGAGCATCTCTTTCAGTAGCTTAGTCGGAATAGGGTCTAACATACATGTTGTCGATTTAGATTAATTAACGAGTTTGCAAAATTCTTCCTCTCCTATAGCAATAAATGAATACATTTTTTCTTCAGGGACACTACAATGCACTGCCTGATGCAATACTGTAGTAGACGGTTGCATAGTTATAATTTTGTCCCTGATATTATCAATCTTATAAGTGAAGAAGTTCATAAAGTCATTACTGCTGTGTTGCTTGGAAACTTCTGGGCTTGAAGCTTTATTTTTCGTTAGTTTAGCCACCGTTTCAAATAAATACCTAGGATTATGTTTATTTTCTTCTAATAGGGTTGAAAAATAAGCAGATCTAGCAGCTTTTAAAGCCTCTCTGTATGCAATCGAGCTCCCTTTCCATGAAATGCGAAATACCTCTAGTTTTGTTTTCTTCCAGTTGCACTCCATTTTTCTGGCTGCTCTCTTAAGGTGAGACACGGCAGGCAAAAACATTGTTTTTTTTTTACTGGTCAATTTTGAGATTTTTGGATATTTGTCTTCAATAACATGTCTTCTTTCAGACTGTGGTGAAAAAAAGTCCGAAATACACATTTAGGTCTTTATTTTATTATACTTTGTCTGTTTGCGTCTGTAGATTTCGCGTAAATTCAACAAAAGTTGTCGTTGTAAATCCTCCCGCCGATCCGCGATCTCTGTCTGCTCTCTGTCGTCACAGGCACGGCTGGAAAGCTCTCTCTTCACTGTACAATGCTGTCGGATCCAAATATGGTCATTTCCTTTTTATCAGCAACCAATCGCGAAAGTAAAAGGGCTGAATGCGCAATCTCATTGGCTGATGATAAATCTTTAAAGCCCGTTTTCTCAAAATGACTTTTCTCTCATACTCCAAGTCCGAAATCTCCACTTCAGTAGCACATATATACACAAAACTTTCCAGTCTTGTACATAGTTATATTATGAAGACATTTACAGAGGGATTTGTAAATATATTATTCCTAGCCTGATTTATATAACATTTTATTCCAAAAAACATGGCAAAAATAATTTTTTTAAGGCTATTGACAGTATATTCTGATTTACAGGATAACAGAAGTAGATATGCATAAATCCCTCTGTAATTATTTTCCCATCTAATATGTGAACACAATGAAAAAATAATTTTTAACCTGGCTTTATCCAATACTCAGATTTCATTTTTTTAAATATATGCAAAATAGCGCATATTTAATTAGAAATGGCCTAATTTGCATATTTAAACATTAAATTACAGAAAACTTGTAATACATTTTTTTTCTCATCTTAATGTAGGCAATCAACTAGGAAAGTTTCATGGTGATATCTGCTAGTTAAAAATTTTACCCTATTCACCTGTAGTGTCTCGCCTTAAGGGCCCGAGTGTGCTCGTTGTACCACGGTGTTGGACTATTTTCTTTAATCTTCTTTAAGCGCAACGGAGCAATTGTGTGTAAAGTGCTGGAAAAGAGAGAGTTAAAAGTTTCTGTTGCAATATCAAGTTCTTCTAAGCTATCCGGGATGCTGAGATGATGAAACTGATTAGGAAGATTATTGATAAAGCAATCTTTAATGGCAGAAGTGATAGGTCTAACATATTTGTAAGGTCTAACAAAGTCGGCTTTGCAGCCTTGACTAAATTAAGTTTACACGAGACTAGGTAATGATCTGAGATGTCATCGCTCTGCTGCAGAATTTCAACGGCATCAACATCTATTCCCTGTGATAATATTAGATCTAGAGTATGATTACGAGAATGAGTAGGTCCTGACACGTGTTGTCTAACTCCAATTGAGTTTACAATGTCTTTAAATGCCATACCCAATGCATCTTTTTCATTATCGATGTGTATATTAAAATCACCAACAATTAGTACTTTATCTGCAGTCAATATTAATTCTGATAGAAAATCCGTAAATTCTTTGATAAAATCTTTATGGTGGCCTGTATACAATAGCCAGCACAAATCTCAAACGTGATTTATCGTTTACACAATGTAAAAATATATAAAGCACCAACACTTCAAATGAAGTATATTTAAAACTTGATTTATTAGTGGTTTTGAAAATATTACTATAAATTACAGCAACACCTCCCCCTTTGCGTTTCAAACGAGGCTCATGTTTATAACAGTAATCTTGCGGGGTGGACTCATTTAAAGTAATGTAATCGTTTGGTTTAAGCCAGGCTTCTGTCAAACACAGCATATCTAGGTTATTATCTGAAATCATATCATTAACAATGAGTGCTTTTGGAGTAAGCGATCGAATATTCAGCAACCCAAGCTTTAGCATTTGCTCATCTGTATTATAGCTGTTTTTTATTTGTTGAACATCAATTAAATTTTTAACCTTAGATGGGTTTGGACGTTTTTTCGGATTTCCAAATTCGGGGAACAGACACAGTCTCTATATGATGATATCTAGGTGAAAGAGGCTCTATGTGATGGGATTTATCTGACCTTGGTGACGCGAGGCCGCTAGCAGACAGTCGGTTTAGCCAGTCTGTCTGCTTCCTGACCTGAGCCCCAGATTGTCATGTTTGAGCTCTAAGACTATGTGCCATATTACAAGAGAGAAGAGCAGCACCATCCCAGGAGGGATGAATACCATCTCTTTTCAACAGGTCAGGTCTGCCCCAAAAACTTTTCCAATTGTCTATGAATTCTATATTATTAAGCGGACACCACCTCGACAGCCAGCCATTGAGTGAGGACAATCTACTAACTATCTCATCTCTCCGCCGAACAGGAAGGGGGCCAGAGCAAATTACAGTGCTTGACATCGTACTTGCGAGTTCACACACCTCTTTAATATTAATTGTTAATTAATATTAACAATATTAAATAATAAAAAAAATGTTATCACAAATAATTAATTTGTGATCTCCGACTGGCGGAGTCTAACATCATTAGTGCCGACGTGAATAATGATCTTAGAGATTTTATGATTAGCATTAGCCAGCACTTTTAAATTTGCTTTGATGTCAGGCGCTCTGGCTCCTGGCAAACATGTGACTATGGTGGCTGGTGTCTTTATTTTCACGTTCCGTGTAATAGAATCGCCAATAACTAGGGCACAATCAACAGAATTCTCAGTGGGTGTTTCACTGAGCGGGGCAAATCGATTTGTTATGGTAATCGGAACGGAAGAGTGGTTTTTTGATCTGCGACTAGAGCGATCCCTCACTGTCACCCATTTGCTCTGCTGCATGGGCTCAACTTCAGCCAGAACCGAGTCATGTAAAGAGTTCACTATGCTAGGTGCATCCAAAGCAGTATCTAAAGTTTTAGCACTCTTACTATCCCCAATTAAAGTTTGGATGTGTGTCTCTAGTTCTGAAATCTTCTCTGTCAGCCAAACTGTCTCCTTGCATTTATCACATATAAATTCTATATTGCCGACAGAGAAGGCTATGCTAAACATGTGACAAGAAGTGCAGGTGACAATAACAGGACAAGACATTACTCACCATGTTTGTTGACTGATTCTTACTCACCTGAGTTTTTATGAACTCAAAGGCGCGAGAGAGAAAAATAAATAAAAAATACCTGTGTGCACGGGTGGCGCGTTAATGGGCTAGCGAATTACTAGCGTGTTGTAATGGAAGCTAGCGATGTCAGGTTAATCTGAGATGTTGGGTAAGATGTTTTTAGTAGTATAAACAACTAGAAATTATAGTAAATGATGGTTTAAAACAAAGAAATACAAGGCTAAGACGGAGCTTGAAGCAACGAAGCAAACAAACTCACAGCAGGCAGCGAGGCAGACAGGAGCAATCCTGTCTCAGGAGCAAAATTTTGTACGTTATGTCATGTTTTGGACTAATCCAGATTATAACAGATTATTTAAAATACATTTATTAGATGATTGAGAGATACAAAAAAAAAAATGTATCAAAAGCCTGTTGAATCATATTTGATATATACATTTTAACTTTTTTTTCTAAAAAAAAAGTTATTTTTTTTAAATCTAATAATTAAATAAAAAAATAAATAAAAAAACACTGATTTAGAATTAAACTGAAAGGCCTTTTACTTGCTAAAAAGTATTAACTATCAATCAGATGACAGAAGGCATGTAGTAGATTTTCAGCAGATTTGTTTCATTAAAGTTTTGATCAAATTGATAATTTAGAGGCCTTAGACATTCATGTATCAAATATGATACATTAGGCTTTATAGGGTTGAGTTAGCAGAGGATGAAGCACAACAGTCATGTTATCATACAACACACTGGTTTATAGTTATTTTCACTAACTTTCACTATGTTGTTCTCTTCATCTTCTGCTATAAAGCACATATGCTCTTACATAACTTCAATGCTGAAATCATTAAACCCCCAGAATGTCCTCCTCAAGACAAATGTAAAACTCATTGTCATTTAAACTATAAATCTTTACAAAAATATTTTTATTCAAGCATGTCTCATTTAATTGAGCAAATTGTTCACTTAATCAAAATTAATATATAGATAAGGCTAGGTTTTTTTTTTTTTTGTAGTTCAACCTTCTATTTTTACACACACACACACACACACACATATATATATATATATATATATATATATATATATATATATATATATATATATATATATATATATATAATAAAATAATGGAAAGTATATTTAATATTTGTATATAAATGTTCCACCTAATTTCGTGATGTAATTTATTTGTCTTGCAGGCTAAATAATTGTAGCTTAACAGACAAAAGCTGTCCGGCTTTGGCTACAATTCTTGGATCAGATACCAATCTGAAAGAGCTGAACATGAACAATAATAATCTGCAGGATTCAGGAGTGAAGCTGCTCTGCACTGGACTGAAGATAAACCGTACATTAAAGATACTGAGGTAAGTTGTGTTACAACAGAATATATTTTTAAAATATTCTTTACTTTTAAATATATTTTGATCATGAAAACTCAGAATAGTTTTTTTTTTAACATGTTATTGAATATGGCTATGTTAAAGGGGTCATGAACTGCATTGTTTTATTGTTTTATAATGTTTCATGTATTGCATTCATAATGTTAATATAATTTATAAAATCATAAATTGTATAATCAAAAATTTTCATTATTTAGGAATAAACTGCATTTTTCCCACCCTGATTTTTGCCCCTGATTTGAACTCTGGTTTGAAGGGGCGTGTTTGCTGTGAGACTTCAGTGTAAACGCCCACTGCTGTGATTGGCTAATATCTTTGCATATGAAATAAGTATTACAAGTGGAACTCTCTTGAATACTTTTAGCACGCTTTTACAATTACAGGTCTCAAGATTAACTAATCGTGTAAAATGTTGATTAAAGTATAATATTTTGATTTATGGCATTATATTTATATAGTGGCATGAAAGGTTGCAGTGATGAACATGTAGCCGATCACAGACACGTTGAGCACATGAGTGTGATCTTGTCATTGCAACTCGATTTCTGCACACTAACAAATGCTTTCATCATAACTAACAGTGCAAACACAATGTAAATAAGAGATTTGTTGATTATTACGGGAGTTTTGGCGCAAGTCCAGAACTCCGTCATTGATGCACTGTTTGATTGACAGCATTACTCTGAGGGGGTTCAACAAAAATTCGACCGTTTCTGAAATATAACACCCCTTCACTCAACAAATATGATTTTTTCCCTATTTTTTCCATAAGTGCATATATATATAATTGCCCCAAAAATAAACAATATAAGCAAACAAGCAGTCTTTGGGCCCTATTTTAACGATCTGAAATGCAAGTAACTTTGTGGGATCTAATCTAAAACGTAAATCTAAAATGGATTGGTCTGAAGTAGCTACATTACTCATAATGCACTCGTGCCCTCAAGCGGCTCCTAATGGTATTAAACCTGACCCAGATACCTCTTCTTAGGCAATAGCCAGTTCTCTCCTTTTTCCTTCTCCTTTTCTCTCTCTCTCTCTCTCTCTCTCTCTCTCTCTCTCTCTCTGAGCGGATGTTGGGAGTGAGGGGGTGGAGTTAGGGCACGTGAGTGGAAGAGAACGCTGTTGAATGAGTGAGGTTTTCTTTTTCTATCTTTTGCAGTTTGTTTGTGTAAATCTTTTGATTGGCAAGCATATTGTTGAGCAAGTAGATACGCTGACCGAAAACGTTGTCGATCAGTGAAAGCTGGTCAATATGGCAGCATCTCAAAGTTTGGATAACTTAATGCTGAGGCATGGCATTAACCCTCTGAGGTCGGCAATCACGCCGGCGTGATTTGCTCGCTTTTTTTTTATCAGTTCAAAAGAGATTCATTTTGCTCTGTTGACTTTGATATTACAAACACATTTCATACATCAATGGATTCTGTTAAGAGTGTATTATTTTTGTGTATACTCACAATAAAAACAAAGTGTTGTGCTTTTTGCCAAATAAAGAAAAATAAACATGATGTGAGTTCTGCTTTCTCTCTGTCAGTGAAGTCCATTCTGAAACGCGTCCGAAAATGAACAATAACTCACCAAATACTCAGTCAAACAGACATACAGACACACAGGCATGAAGCTTGAATTCTCTTCTTTTAAATGAAGTAATTTATATAAAAAACAAATGTTCTCAGTTCATGTAATCTGTAAGAAAAGAGCGAGATGTCAGTCGTTCTCATCTCATCTAATTATTTTTAATGTGACTCCTCCCACGGAGAGCGCGCGCTATCAAACGCAAATGACTGAGGCAATCCACGCAAACCTGTGACCGCCCCCATATCAGCTCGAGAAAAAAGTTTAATCAGATCATGGTACTTGTTTACACCGTCTCGCGGCGCTGTGAGGAATAATAATAATGGAAAATGTACCTCAGAAGTGCTGATATTTCGAGGAGCAACGCATCCTGAGAATACTGTAGTAAGTTTTTTTCTGTGTGTGAATGAATGAACGGCAGAGATGCGCGCTGTTTACCACAGCTCGCAAAAAGACAGTTTAAATTTGAATCGCGTTTCTGTGTGTGAATGAATGATGATGTTTTAGCAAACTGTATTGCTATACTGAGATGAATAAAAATCGACTGAAATATGTTGAAATAAAATGTAGGCTATTTGTATAAGCAACGTATTAAACTGTAAATTAACATTTATATGCCCTAATATTTCATAAAAACAACGTTACAGTCAGGCGAAATATGAAAGACAACATTTTGTTGACTAGATTTGGGTACAGTTTTTACTGTAGAATATACTGCCACATCAAATAAGCTTTTGTTTAGCAATTTCTGCTCATATGTTATATATATATATATGTATATGTATATATTAGGGATGGGACGATTACCGGTTTCACTATAAACCACGATAAAATGTACTGACGGTTAGTATTATCATTTAAAATTGAATTATAATTAAAATCGTGTTTGATTATCGCGATTTTAATAACTCACTGTAAATCCTGTCCAGTCAGCAACAGGCTGATGCAGGCGCCGCGCGCAATGTTGTTGTTTTTTTATTCGAGAAGGAATGGCGAAAGGCAGATTAATGTTTTAAATCTTACCTGTTTATAAATTAATTTTGCACAGCGTATGAGGAAAAAACAATACGTGACAGTTCTCCTTTATGGACGCGAGTGCTCTGAAAGCAGCACTAAAAGACTTTCAAACTTTCACAGAGACCTCAAAACAGAAAGCACAAATCCTTTCTTTAAAACGAATTTCGTTTTGTATTAATTGTATCTTAATTTTAATAAATTTTTCATTAACAAATTTCCTGGATTTAATACATAAAAGTAAATATAGGCTAGCAATCACAACATAAGGTGCTTGAACTGAGGATTATATCATCATGAACCGGACCGTAGCCTACTCGCCTCACAGGCCTAAAAAATGTGAAATATATTTACAGAAAGCTGGTTCTAAACAAAACCATCCAAAACAAAAAACTATGTAGCCCAATAAATGTGCATTTCTCCGGTGCGTTCACTAGCCTACTGCGAAGATCGCAATAGCCTATCGTCAACTTCATCTTTGCAGCCGACACAGAAGTTAATAAACAATTAAAATGTCTTATTGCAATATTTTACATATTCATAATCATTACTTTTGGTGGATCTTTGAGGCAGCTTTTTAGGTTTATGGCGTTTTGGAAAAGAGCTCTTCACGTACAAACACCGTTTCACCAAGGCACAGCGGCCCTTCAGCACATAAGAAAAAAAAAGAGAAAAAGCACGGACTTACTAATTACGAAAGTTTGATGTGGTTGAACAGGTGAAACAGTCACAAATTCCTCTGCAACTCAAACCTTCTCAGTATGAGTTATGAAGGAAGAGAACAGCATTACAGTTTTCAGCGTGTCCTCCTCTGATTGCTGTGTTGTGACTGAAAAAGTGCGTGCAGGAGGAGCACATGCGCAAAACGTAGGTTTGTAAAATGTCCTTTTGTAAAATGACATATAATAAAATAAAAATAAATTAATTTATAATTTTACAAAACGGTTTTGCGCATGTGCTTCTGCGCGCACTATTTCGAATTTACGTATGCGTTTTTGACGACACGGGACCATGGGCTGGGCCACTCGGAGGTTGCTTCCGGGAATAGGCTACTGCCCTACAGTATTAAAAATCGCTACATATAATTGCTAAGAAGGCTATAGTGTGCGTTATTTGTTTTCTCTTTAACTTCTTTCAGCTCTTTTCATGTTTGGGGGGTCGGATTGTACAAATTATGAAATATTCGATATCCCAATTTTGCATATCGCCCAGACAACAATTTGGATATTATTGTCTAAACGATATATCGCCCGTCTCTACTTATGCGTAATGTAGATTGTTTGCGAATATCTGCTTATAGGTTATATAATGTGGTTTAGTGCAAATATATTTCAGCCTCCGGTAAAATATGTGATACTGTCTAAATACATTATATTTTTATATAAATGTTCTGGTTTTGGTTGGCCTATGACAGTATTTATCATGCTGCCTTATGCACAGATGTTTGTGAATACAGACTGTGTAAATGTTTGACTTCTTTGTTCAGGCTGCTTCACTTGATGGGCCATTAGCCATTGGGGGAGTGTCTATGTCACACCCCTGGTCTGAATCTCATTAATATTGACATTACGACTCCCATGCATAAACCTCTTCTGACAAAAAAACTGTTTTACAAAGTTTAAATCAATGTATTGTTTTATGTGAACGATTAGGCAGGATGATTTTCACATCATTTTGAAGCCAGAACTCGAAGCGACAACATTCATTAGTCAAAAGTCTTGTTGACACATATTTAGTATGTGTTTTGTGGTCTTATTTCAGCAACTTTCATTTTTATTTTTTTCAATAACCACGCATAAACAGTATTCTCTTAAAAATTCAAACATATACATGCATGTTGATCACATATTATGGTAGCCCTGTTTGTGCTATATAGAGTGAATTTACACCTTTGTCATTTACATTTATAAATAACTGAAAAAAGCACAAATGTCAGAGCATGTCAGAACACCTCCAGGGCCCAGAAAACCCCTCAGACCCCAGAGGGTTAAAGTCATCCCCGCGGAGCATTGTTCTATTGAGGATTGCACAACTGCAGTCGCTGAAGTAGTTGGAAACTCTAGCATGTTGTCTGCAGCTAGAATGAATGGTGCTGTAGTGATTTTTTTTAATAGTGTAGAGAAAGTTAATGACGTTGTAGTGAAAGGGATTGTCGTTAACAATGTGTTTACCCCGGTAATGCCTTTGGTACAGCCGGCTAAAAGGATTACGCTTTCAAATGTACCGCCATTTATTAGAGATGATATAAATGAAAGGGAATTAATGAGACATGGTAAAATTGTGTCTAAAATCAGGAAGATTGCGTTAGGCTGCAGGTCACCTCAACTGAAACATGTGGTTTCATTTAGAAGACAGACACACATGATTCTAAAAAATGAAAATGAGGAGCTAAATAAAGCCATGAAATTTAAGGTGGACAACTATGATTATGTGATCTATGTAACTTCAGAAAGTATGAAGTGCTTTGGCTGTGGATAGGAAGGACATAGGATTTCTGCTTGTCCTAAGAAGGAAGATCCAGTAGTGCCTCTGAAAGAGAATAGAAATAAGGAGCAGACAAATGTAGAAATGAGGAACAGAGACCATCAGAAACTGGTGAAGGATCACGTGTTGACACAGGAAAAAGAGATGGCAATAATAATGAAGAACTTAGCAAGGAAGACTTGGAAGATGTTGTGAATGAAGTTAGAAAAACTACTGTGTAGTAAAAGTACTGTGGAAGAGTGTGAGGTAACTGATTCTAACTTGGTCGCAATAGAAGGTGAGGAAGACATGGAAATGATAGAGGATAAAAGTGTTTTTAAAATGCCTGCTATAAAACGGAAATTGAAGAAAAAAAGGCCATGGGAAGACCCCTTCATCTAGTGTTGGTATAGCTGTTCTTTAAAAAAAAAAACAAAAAAAAAAAAACACTTTAAACCTTTATCATATGAAGTTGAACACATTGCTGAAGGGCAATTATTGAAAGTCAGAGCCAAATTTGAAAAGTTTGTTTTAGTTTTTGTAAACATTTATGCTCCTGTACTTGGTCCTGAGAGGGTTTATTTTATAAATAAATTAAATGATGCTCTTTCTAGTTTTAAACAAGAAGACTATATGTTTATGGGAGGAGATTTTAATTGCACAGGAAATGACAAAGTCGATATGAATCATAAATAGCCATATATTGCATCTCAGCATGAAATATTGAAACTCATTACTGAATGATCTCTATGATATTTGGAGAATTTTTCATAAAAATGAAAGACAATATACATGGGCATAAGAGAGAATTGTATTACTTTGGCTAGACTGGATAGATTTTATTGTTTTAAACATCATTTTATTGTTATAAAGTGTGTGTATAAAATGTTTGATTATACCTGTAAGTTTTTCTGACCACTGTTTAGTTGACTGTAACATTAACATAGCGAATATAAAACCTAAAATTGCTTATTGGCACTTTAATGTCTCATTGTTGCAAAATAAGTTGTGCCAATGCCAATGTGCATTGGCTCGTTTAGTTTCTCTCGAAGTAGATTGGTCTCTCTGCGAAGATCCCATTTCAGTCCCGACCACATGCTCTGTTACCCTGTTGTACCATCTAGGTGTCTTTTCCAGTGACTTGACCAGTGTCCTCTCAATGGCCAGCAGAGTTAAATATAATTGTATAAATGTAATAATATAATAAAGGTATAAATAATAATATAATAAAGTATAAAAGTATAATTGTGTGAAATGTATTATGAAAATTGGCTAGCAATTTCGACAAGCAAATAGCAAGAAATAGCTTGCTGTAGTTTGTCTTTCGACTATACTTGAAAAATCCGCGATGGGACTGAGCTTGAATAGCTTTAGCATCAGTTACTTTTTATTGTATGAAATCGCTGTCAATCATAAGGAGATGCAGCCTTTCGACAGACCCTCCAATCATCACGCAGAAGCCCGGAGTCCAGGCCAGCCCACTCCTCATTCACCCCCAGAGACGCTGAGTGTCCGCGGGCGAGACATAATCGCAGCATTTATCCAATGACCGTCTAGTTTCGTAGCACTGACAAAAAACTGTTCCAGGCATCCTGATAGAAGTCAATGGATGCTGGGCTTCAACAGGGAAATGCACTGTGACGCTTCGGGAATGTATGAGCAGAAAATCGAGTCAGCCGACCTGCTATATGTAACTGAACGAACTCGTCTTCGATATGAACATTTTCTAATGTATTTTAAGTCAATAAAATGTTAACACAATAGTACATATTTGACCATAAATGTTTTGACATTATAGGGGAAGCCGAGCTTCTTAAAGTCTTAAAGAAATCCCCACTGATATATGTAAGCAATAAGGTACGAGAGGCTGTGCTGTATCGTGAATAAGTAACGGCTGAAGGGCGTTGTTAGGCACGACATGAAGCGGAGTGCCTGCAACCCCTTCAGCCGTTACTTATTCACGATACAGCACTTGCCTCGAGTACCTTATTGCTTTTATAAAACGGTTGCCACACAATACAAATATTAAAGCCGAAAAATATTTATCTATGCAACTTTCATGAAGTAAAATCACTAAAAGATTCCTTCTGCTGGAAAAAAATAGTCCCTGACCGTAAACAGCAACAGAAGTTACATACATTATTTCGCCAATAGATGGCTTATGAATGAGTCAGTCGGTAGAGAAGACTTTTATATTGAAAAGACTCAAACTTGTTTTCACGGAGAAGGAAGACGCAACTGACAGAAGACTAACGTTATAGGCACGGGAAAACCCCTTAACGGTTAACTGTTATAAGGACAAGATATCGCAGCGGACATTCAAACGGATTATTTTATTATTAATATAGGACTGACCTGAAGGAAAATGCAATGTCTACTGTGAATGCAGGTAACTTTACACTCGCTTTCTCGATCTCTCACAATACTCCTCTATAGCTTCAATGAACAATATCAATGAGATCACACATGTGTTTAAGTTGCTAAGAGTGGTTGCTAGGGGTGTTGTAGTGATACATAGAACCATTGGGTGAAGCGGTCATAGCCGTGTTTTATCGTGAATAAAGCACAGCTATTGACCAATCAGAATCAAGGATTGGAACTAACCGTTATATATATATATATATATATATATATTAGGGCTGGGGGAGTTAACGTGTTAATCTTTGCGATTAATTTGAGGTGCTTAACGCGTTAAAAAAAATAACGCAATTAACGCAGCATTTTTTTTTTTGCCTCATTTTAATGACTTCCTGTTGCGGCTGCTATTGAAAAGGCTGAAAATATGCCGTCCCGCCCCTCCCTGTTCAGCGATCAGGTTTCATTCTCGCGCAGCTTTCATGAGCGTGTCTTGTCATGAGCGTGTCATGAGCCCTCCGTGTTTGCGCTGCGCGTTCTGCTCTGTCGTTAACGGCCCAAACGCTCCAATCATGTACTGTACCGATCACGCACTGGAAAAGCAAAGTCCGCTCAAATAACGTGAAATTTCTCTGTAGTAGACTTCTGTTTGCTGAGCTGGTATAGTCATGCTGGGCAACAATGATAAAATGGCCTGCTCTGATCACATGCTCCGGTAATAATAGCTTTGTAGGACTATATTTTATTTTGATAATTAGTAAAAATCTGTTAAATAAATTATGTTTATCGATTATTGAAAAAGAATAATATATTGATATATTGATGTTTAATATTAATTTAATATAGGGCTATTTTCTGTTCCTTTTTTCCCCTGTGTTGTTTAATTTAATTAGGTGATTGTAAGTTTAAATATTGATGATTACAAGCTTGGGGGAAATGCAATTAATTGCAATTAATTACAGCAAATTGTGCAATTAATTCGTTTTTTTTTTTTATCGATTCCCAGCCCTAATATATTTATTTATTTATTTACTGTGCATATATATAATTTAAAAAAAAAAGTGGGTCGCTCCTTGATGACCATGTAAAAAATGTGGGTCCCATGGCCAAACGAGTTGAGAACCACTTGTATAAAGCTATTCAAAACATCATTCAATGTAGGAAATTGTGATAATCGTAATTAATAATCGCAATTAAAATTTCAAGGGAATAATCGACAGTTATGATTTTTGTCATAATCGTGCAGCCCGATTCTGCTCTACAATCCTTCAAGGGATTTTTGAAAACGAGCGCTCTTTTGCAAAAAAACTCCGGCGTTTCCAGAAGTACAGCGGAAGTGGCAGGAAGACGTAACGTCTCCGTTCTCTACTCAGGGAATGCGGGTTACATATGTAACCGAGACGTTCCCTTTCGTGGTCACTACGAGTTACGTCAGTGACAACGAAATGGGGGTTCCAGTTTAATCACGCCACCTTCTTGGCTGTCTTCCAGTGCCCTGCGTAAGCCTGAGCTCCCTGTCGTGAGACTAGCATGGACGGAGGAGTCCTACTTATCACAGGAATACCAAGGTACACTGGGAAGCATATCTCAGTGGAAATATGCAACACAATGCCCGCTCGCGAATGTTTTAGGTGTCGCCCAGCCTGCAGCTCTACAGATGTCTGTTAGCGAGGTGCCATGCGCTAGAGCCCAAGAGGCGGCCACACTCCGGGTGGAGTGGGCTCTCACACCAAGGGGGCACGGTCGGCCTTCCTGCTGGTATGCCAGAGCAATGGCGTCCACTATCCAGTGAGACAACCTTTGCTTGGAGAGAGCCTTTCCCTTCAGCTTCCCACCATAACAGACAAAGAGCTGGTCAGAGGTCCTGAAACACTGCGTTCTGTCTACGTAGGCACGGAGGGCGCGTACTGGACAGAGCAGTGCCAAGGCTGGGTCTGCCTCCTCCGAGGGCAGCGCTTGCAGGTTCACCACCTGATCTCGAAAGGGGGTGGTAGGAACCTGGGCACATATCCAGGCCAGGGTCTCAGGATCACGTGAGAGTTCGCCGGCCCGAATTCCAGGCACGCTTCGTCAACGGAAAATGCCTGCAGGTCTCCTACCCTCTTGATGGAGGCAAGTGCAAGCAGGAGCGCTGTCTTCATTGACAGGAACTTAAGCTCCACAGCTTTCAAAGGCTCAAAGGGAGCACTCTGCAGGGCAGTTAAAACCACTGAGAGGTCCCAAGAGGGCACGAGAGGAGGGCGAGGAGGATTCAGTCTCCTCGCTCCTCTCAGGAACCTGATGACCAGGTGACAACCTGAGACAACCTTCTCTCCAACCCTTTTTGCAGGAAGGAAAGCACGACACTGATGGGGCACTTACTGGGGTCTTCTCGGCGAGAAGAGCACCAGGTTATGAAGAGGTTCCACTTCAACACATAGGCATGTCTCGTGGACGATGCTCTAGCGGAAGTGATGGTAGCCACCACCGCTGGTGGTAGGGTACTCACACCTGCCTCGTCCCGTCCAGGAGCCACACGTGGAGGTTACAAAGATCGGGACGAGGGTGCCATAGGGTGCCCCGTCTCTGAGAAAGGAGATCTTTCCTCAGAGGAATTGGCCAGGGAGGGGCTGTCACGAGGAGCATGAGTACGGAGAACCAAGTCTGGGTGGGCCAATGAGGCGCAAACAGAAGGACCTGCTCCTCGTCCTCCCTGACTCACTGGGGGCTCACTGGGGGAAACGCATACTTGCGGAGGCCCCGAGGCCAGCTGTGCGCCAGTGCATCCGTGCTGAGCGTGCCCTCGGTCAGGGAGTAAAACAGGCTGCAATGGGAAGAGTCTTGGGAGGCAAACAGATCTACCTGTGCGTCGCCGAACTGTTCCCAAATCAGCTGAACCGACTGGGGATGGAGTCGCCATTCTCCAGGGAGGGGCTGAAGCCGTGAGAGCTTGTTGGCTGCACAGTTCAGGTCTCCGGGAATATACATGGCTCGAAGCGACCTCAGATGCTTCTGACTCCATAAGAGGAGGTGGCGGGCGAGTTGCGACATACGGTGGGAGTGTAGACCACCTTGATGGTTGATGTACGCTACAGTCGCAGTATTGTCTGATCGGACTAGTATGTGATTGTTCTTGAGCAACACATGGAAGCGGTGCAGAGCGAGACGTACAGCCAGCAACTCAAGGCAATTGACATGCCAAAGGCGCTGGGGTCCTGTCCAGGAGCCCGCGGCAGCATGCCCAAAGCACATGGCACCCCAACCCGTGGTGGAGGCATCTGTTGAGACAACAACATGCCTGTAAATTTGTTCTAAGGGCACTCCGGCCCGTAGAAAGCTGAGGTTCGACCACAGGGTGAAGGTCTGACGACAGGTCGGAGTAACTGGTACTCGGAGCGTGCCGTGTTGCCATGCCCACCTCGGGACTCGATCGCGTAGCCAGTGCTGAAGCGGTCTCATATTAAGCAACTTGAGCAGTGTGGCTGCCGCTGCAGATGCCATATGCCCCAGGAGCCTCTGAAAGGATTTCAGTGGAACCGCACTCTTGGTCTGGATGTGATGCAGGCAAGTCAGCAGTGACTGCGTGCACTCGCTTGTAAGCTGTGCACATGGCAACCGAGTCGATTTCCATACCGAGAAAAGAGATCCTCTGCAAAGGGCAGAGTTTGCTCTTCTCCCAGTTGATCCGAAGGCCCAGGCGAACTAGGTCCCTGTGCTCGCAAACCTGATCTCGAGAGTGAGCTAGCATCAGCCAGTCGTCGAGATAATTCAGGATGCAAATCCCGTGAAAATTCCGGCACAAGGGCTGCCTCGACGACCTTGTAAAAAGACGCAAGGAGACAGGGCTAGCCCGAATGGAAGAACCACGTACTGGTATGCCTGTCCCTCGAAAGCAAACCAAAGAAACGGTCTGTGTCAAGGAAGAATGGAGACATGGATGTAGGCGTCCTTCAGGTCGATCGCTGCGAACCAATCCTGCGGCTGGATGCATTCGTGGCCATGAGCATCTGGAACGGGATCCTGTAGAGGGACCGGTTCAAAACTCGCAAATCCAGGATTGGCCGTAACCCACCGGACTTCTTCGGTACAATGAAGTAGGGGCTGTAAAACCCGGACTTCATTTTGGCTGGAGGGACAATCTCGATCGCACCTTTCGCCAATAAGGTAGCGATTTCCGCACACATGACGGGGGCATTGCCACCGACCATAGTGTAGCGGACTCTCCTGAAGTGGGGAGGAGATTGTGCGAACTGAATCGCATAGCTGAGTCTGATGGTCTTGGCGACCTAGCGAGACAGGTTGGGAAGCTGAAGCCAGGCTCCCAAAAACTGTACCAGCGGGGTCATGGGGACTACAGACGTACCCTCGGGGGGGGCAGCGAAGCGGTATGACTGGCCGGACTGGGGAGGCGGAGCGTCCTGGTGTGGGGGCACAGTCATAGACCGTGTCCTGAAAGAGGAGACCAGGTAAGGACATGCGTTCCACTGGGGTCTGCTCTGACAGGGTTCTGGCAACAGAGGGGGACGAGAGTGGCGAGGCTCGTAAGCGGCGCACACTGTCATCCGCGTACTCTGGGTGCTCAGAGATGGTTGTGTTTGTTCTGTCTTTAACCACATTGGGGTGCTGCTGGCCGGCCGGCCAGGCATCTCGCATATCCGCCAGGTTAAGCCACAGGTGTCGTTCCTGGACCACACTTGTGGACATCATCTACCAATGGAGCGTGTGGTCACCTTCGTCGCCTAGAGAGCGAGTTCGGTGGCGGCACACAGCTCATCAAAGAGCCCTTGGTCAGCTCTGCCCTCGTGCATGTCCCTGAGCATCCTGGCCTGGTAGATCTGGAGGATGGCCATGGCATGCAGCGAGGCGGCGGCCTGCCCCGCAGCTCTGTAGGACCTCGCCACGTGAGAGCGGACGAAAACCTACAGGCCTTGGAGGGGTGCTTTGGGTTACCACGCCACGTCGAAGCACTCTGCAGACACAGTTGCATTGCAACAGAGCGTTCAACAGGGGGAACCCCAGTGTACCTGTGGGCCGCAGCCTCATGAAGGGCAGAGAAGGCGGAGGAGGCCGCCGAACGATTACGGGAAGACAACGGGGCCTCCAGGATCTCATGACCTCCTCATACACCTCCGGGATGAAGGGAACTGGGGGGTGCGCGCTGACGGGAGTCAGTGTGTGCAGAACCCAAGAACCAAGCATCCAACTGCGAGCGCTCAGGGCAGGGCGGAGGGTTCCGCGCTAACCAGATGCTCGCGGCGGCCCGGGAAAGCATAGCCGTCAGTTCTGGATCCAACTCGGACAGTGTTGGGACCCCGGAGGGCGGCAGCACAGCCGAATCATCATCTCCAGAAGAATCCAGCTCGCCTTGTGATGCAGCGATCGACATCGATTCTTCCTCTGGAGCACCAAATGCGATACGAGGCACATCCGTAGACGGCCCCGCGACAACATTTGAAACACTCGCGGGTTGCTGAGCTGCAGAGGGGGGTGTAGCCGAGGAAGCATCGTCGGGGCAGTGTTCCCCACCGTAACCCTCAGATCACCCTGGCCACCAGCCAAAGTGTCACCTCTCGTGGAGGGGACAGATGGGGGTGTGGCAGAGGGGACTCTACCTTTAGACAGGTCACGGAGTCTCGATCTCAGCTCAACGATGGTCATGTTCCCACAGTGAGAACATGACTCATCCATGAAAGCTGCCTTTGCGTGTTATAAGCCCAAACATGCAATGTAGCGATCATGCCCATCAGAAGAAGGAACGGAACGACCTCACCCAGAAACACACGGGTGAGACATCTTTAAAAAGACGTGCCTGTGCAAGCTCTTTTTGTGAGAGGAAACTTTGCAATCTGCGCCGAGACGGCCAGGGAGAAACACACACGCTGGATGCAGACCACTGCACAGATCAGCAGGCAGGAATGTGGAACTCGCTGGAATCGCCTATGACACCAACACAGACTGGAGAGTAGCTCGTCTTGAAGAACACTCGATGATTCAGAGAGAATGCAGGCTACAGGAGTGAAGAGGACCTCTTGGCTCCGAAGCAAAAACATATCTGCATGTTGCGGCGTACTTCCTTATATACCCACGAGGTAGGGCGGAGTTACGCATGCAAATTCCGCAGACCCATGGCATTTCCACTGCCATTGGCTCATTTTGTAATACTCAAAGATGATAGGCTTCTAAGTGAAACCCCCATTTCGTCGTCACTGACGTAACTCGTAGTGACCACGAAAGGGAACAGCTGTTCTGACAGCTCTGAGCGACACTGTTGGTTTCGGTTGAGTGCCTCAGCTGGCTGCACTGCATTCCTGCTGTTCGCCGCGGATTTCCCCCTGTGCGCTTCAGCACTAAGAGAAGCAGATTCTTTCTAAAAGAGCAAACATGGGTGTGAGAGTGCGTCTTTTTCAAGATTTCATTCTGCATGTGACCAAAATCAGCCAAGGATTAATTGATTTTTAGCCCTTGTACTAACTTTACTACTAGATATATTTATGGAAATGAGAAATAAAAACCCGCCCTGTACAGCTATGATCAGCTGTTCGGCCAAGCTTTCGATGCTGTTACGGAAAGGCTGATGCTGATAGGTTGGTTTTTGTCACATGACCTGCTGTGCGCTTGCCGCATTCTGAAAAGTTGAGGGCTGCATTTGAAACCGCATACTCACTGAGTAGGTACTTAATTTCAATAAGTACTTACTTAACTAGCGCTAAAAGAGTAGGTACTTTATAGCCAGATCTCGTTAAGTATGAATGCGAGCCATACATCATCCGCCATGTTGATGTTTTCATGTGACCTACAACGTTATCACAAGCGCAACAACTTGATATGATAAAAAGATATGAGCGAGAGGTTTAATTAATCTATCTGTAAATATCTTGATAGTGACGAAACTTGCTCATTTTGTGTCTTGTTGAAGAAACAGCTAGCCATTTATTTTGTGAATACATTTAGGGTTGATTTCTTATATTTTAAACCCTACTTATGTGACCCAGTTTTATCCTTAACGATACTATTTTTATTACGAAAAACCAAAAATCGTCATCTCTTGAATATGTTGTTAATTTCTTTATTTTATCCACAATTATTCACCCACAAGCAAAATTGGCTTAAATCTCCTTTATGTTTCCCTCTTTTTCTTGTTGAATTTACCTCTCGTTTCATCCCTCAGGCTTATAAATAACAAATAACAAAAAAAACATATATTTTTTTTTATGTATTATGATGAACTATTTAAAGTTATTTAACCATGTCATTGTTCTTTTTTTCCTGTGTATATAATCTCATATTTTGATTTATGCAAACCCATTATATTTGTTATTTTATTTTTTTGTCATTATGATTGTTCATTGTTAAATATACAACTATGGTATCTTTCCCTGATCTTGTATGTAACTAAGTTTGGCAATAAAAAAATGATGTGAGTGACAGGTGCGCTAACACCTCACAAGACCAGTAACTCGACAGCCCTACCTAGAATGGTTTTCCTCCGCATTTGTAATGTTTGTAATGTCTGCACAATGGAGACGGGCAGCTGCTCGAAGATCTCACCTTTGGAGAAAACTGTTGATATTATACTCAAAAAATGTAAGTAGCCTATCACTCCTTAAAAATTAATATTACCCCAAACAAATTGTATTGCTAGCCCACCCAAAAACTTACACACAATAATAATGATAAATGCTGGCCAATACTTAAATATATTAATAAAACAAGCTAAATGTAATTTGTTTTGACATATGACAGAGCTATGCATGATACACTGTAGATAAATGCAGTGAAAACATTTAAATTTTCAGTCAAGCAATGAATTAATGCATTAATTAAATAATTATATTTTATTTACTGACAACAATAAGAAACATGAATAAATTAGTAAAAGAACAAATAAAAGTAACCATCAATAAACAAATGCACATACAAGTCAACAATACATGAAACTTTATTCAAACTACAATCATGTATTTACAGGTGGTGAACCCCACATCCTACTGCCATCTCACCACAGCGGTTCTCATTCTGCAGCTTTATTCTGATGAATCAACTGACCGCCAGAGGTGAGCCGTGCCTTCGTGCCGGAGGTTGTTGCGTGCTGCGCTGTGCTTCACAATCTGAGGCAATAAGGGCCAGTGGAGTGATGGAGGGTCTAGTCCATGGCACCGTTTCCAGGATTCAGCTCTGTGCTCCTCATCATCAGTGCTCACACCAGTCTGCAGAGATTTCAGATCCTACAAAAATGGACAAACATAATACAAAAGCAGTCATTTTAACCGCACAATGTCATTTGATTGTATTAGAAGTAACAAAATGATCTTACTTTATATTTTAGTAAGATCCCTCTGTTTGAAATTACAATAATTAAAATAAACTATAACTTACATTTTAAATAGACTTTATTCATTTCTGTAGTATACTCACTCAAAGCCTTCTTCAGCCACTCCCCACCGGATAAACACACACATGTTCATCTGTTCCTGTAAAATCCAGACAAGATTCACGTTACCTCTGTGATTTATGAGCTCAATACTACATTTACATGTTGAGGTTATTGCTGATGTGTTAACTCACTTTGTATCCAATATAAATGTTCCTCAATTTATCAACAGTACAAATGGACAAATAAAATATATAACTTATGTTTAGTTACTTTATAGATTTGTTTATTTACTTTACCTACAGCACATTTGTCTAATGTAAACAGTGTTGACAACAGTGAATTATCCTACAATAGCACACATTCATCACTTAGATGTCTATTTCATGTTGTGATGTGCTCATCTGCAATACTTATAGAAGATTTTCCTGTCAGATGTAAATAGACATTTAAAATGAGCGTCTTTAAGATGTATATGGTTTATGTAAATCCACTTTAGAGATGTAAACGTGTGCTTACTGGGCAGACAGGTGCTACTCTGATAGCTATACATAATAAAACGTGTTTTTACAGCAAAATCACCTTCAACAATTCAACAGTTTACAGTAGTTCAACACATGCAATTTTAACACAAGGAACCGTGTTTACTCACATTTGAAACTCACGTCGCTGATCTCTGTGATGTTCGATTATGACGTATTCTCTCACGTGGCCTTCTGGGATAGAAAAGTATCCATTGGACGAGCATTCGAAAATCTGTCCAGAAGCAGAAGATCATCCGGGAACTTCTCGCCTACTCTTTTATGAATACTAAGGATTCGTATATACCTTTTCGCTCACCTACTGCTTTTCCCCTACTATATAGTAGGGAAGTATGCGGTTTCGAACGCAGCCGAGATGTTTTCCGACCGTGTCGCTTCTATTATGAGCGCGATTGCCGCACACCTACATTTGAAATAACAAATTTGCACACGCATAAAACGCGATATGTGAACGCCCCTACGCCTACCCCAACCCCGCCCCTAAACCTACCTGTTACTGGGGTTACGACCAACCAAGAGCGGTTGTGTTCACGTGTGGTCAGGTGTGGTCCGGATAACCGCATAGAACCATATATCTTTATAAACATTTAAGTGCGTACTTTTAAATGATCTAATTCAAAAGGAAGCAAATATTCTCCGTTCAAGTAATTTTATGAAACCAACATGATGTCCAGTTTCTCAAGCTAGTGCTCATTAGCTCTAATGTGACCACACGCAAAAGAGGTTCACATGCAATTCATAAATCATCTGTCCGTAGAGTTATTCACTGATTTGCAGTAACAATATTTGAATCTTGACTATCTGAGTATCTAAGTTGAAAATTGCTTAACTTATTTAAAAGTAAAAAACATAGCTATGTTTTCTTAATTTATTAATCATATTTTTTCAGTGTATTAAAATGTATTGTGGCTTGTTGATACTAATTATGGTTATTGTTTTACTCTTGTAGGAAAGATACAACAATGTGTTGACACACACTTTCACTGTCTCCACAATGAACTGCGCGTTGAGCCTCCAAGGGCTTGTAAAATTATTGTCGCCTGTGTTGTTCTATTTAACATATCCCAGATGTATTCTGGCTTGGAAGAGAAGGATGAGCTCGAAGAAGAGGCTCATGAAGCAAATCTTCTGTTTTGGAGAAATTATGAAATAGTCTAAAAATAATATTGAGGCTGTTCTAAGTCAAATTAACAATAGACTAAAATAATTGTTATCTATGAAACAGTAAAACCTCACTTGGTTGCTGCCTGGTTTGGCGTAGTGCTGGTGCTTTGTCAGTGTTGAAGCTGATTTGACTGCTGGAAAGGTCTAATGTGTGAAACAAATACCAATCATCATATTTTTTTGTTGTCATACACAATGATGTCTTGGACCATTTTAGTAGAGTCTGACAATTCAGTTGGCGGTAGTCCTCCACCTGCAGTGTTGTTACTAGCTCTCAGTGATACGGTAACAAAACGCATTCGGTGTGGTGAAAACAATGGAAAAAAATGTGGTTTTCTTACCAGTTTTGTTGGACTCCCTCTTATGAAGACTTATTTTATTTTTTGCCAACACAGATACGGTTTCTTTTTTTTATTACCTCTGAAACCATCTTCTTCACACCTAGATTCAGGTGTAATATAATTAATATGTGTGTGAAAGTGTCTCACTACAAGCTACTCAAAGATTGCAAAGAGACAAAGTGGTCAGATGTGTTTGAAACCAAACTTTGTACATTAACTCGAGACTCCAATGTGAGGATGTACAAGATAAAAAAAAAAAAAAAACATTGCAAAATTTTACATTATTTGGCAACCCCCCCCCCGCTATTTGGCCAGCTCCTGCGCCTAGGCCCTTTGAGACAGAGACACCGTTCCAACTTTAAAACGTCCAGTCAGTACCGGTGTAAGTTGCTCGCGAAGATGACATCACGAGTCCATGTCATTCGTCCGCCATATTGGATTGAACAGAAAGCGAAACTAAATTTTCACAGGTCACAAATTTGGTCCGAACTTCACGAAACTGGACGTACATGATCCTTGGACTAAGCCTCACAAAAGTTACTAGAAGGATTTTTGATTTTCGGAAGCGTTTGCCCGACACAGCCAAACAGCTGTGTAGTTGCCAAACAGGAAGTCGTTCATTTCTCAGGAACTCTGTCACGTATCGAAACCAAACTTTGTACATGAACTCGGGACTCCAATGTGAGGAAGCACAAGATCTGAATTTTTTTTAATTTTTTTTTTATTTCAGGCTAATAGACAAACCCATTTACCTATGTCTATGCAAGAGTTTCACCTCACACTTTTAATGTTAATGCATTTAGACAGTAGGTGGCACTGTTGTATTACATTTCACAGAGCTGCCAAGTCAGTGTATATACTGCATTCGTTTTTACTAGGTTTGTCTTAATAAATGCAGGCATGAATTTTGTTTTTTGCATTGGTCTAATTTAATCATCTTCATTTATTAATATATTCAGATTTGTATACATGAATAGGTGCATTTCCAGTTCTCAAAGCAGTTAATAACAAAAAAAAAATAAAAAAAACTTTATACAAAATACATCATGCTCTTCTTCGCTAACTGAACAAACAATTCATTGTCTGTGGCTGTGTTTGTGCGCACGGGAAATATGCTGCGCATAACAATAGAAAACAAGGAGAAACGCGCAGTCACATGCTCAAACAATCAACAACGTCGCTCTAGAGGTGCGTTCCATTTGACCGTAAGTGGACTGCGAAGTGGACTTCACAGGGTTTTCCGCCATCTTAAGTTAGATTCTAATCCGAAGGGAGCGAACATGTTCAGTTCAAAGGGCACTGCGCACGGCATAGGGAATAAGGGAACATCGATACATCACTTCACAGGAAGTGGAGAGCGATGATCACCCAACTGTCATTTCGCGCACCACGTCATCACCAGTCAGAACGGTCATAACTAACGATGGAGGAGTTTACGTATGTGTGTAAGTATTCATACATTTCGCCATTGTTATACAAATGACAGTATTTTTAACGGTTATTGTTGTGAATATTACATATACTATTTTTGATGATTATAATTTACCTCAGTGAATGTAGCCAGCTTAGCTAGTTTGTGAAGTAAAGTGATTCTGAGTGAACGACATAATTCCCTACATTCTTCACTACTTTTACCCACAATCCTCTCTGAATTCGAATGTACATACGATGTACACTTGCTGAGACACTATTTCCCACAATCCAACACGATAAGGCGATAGAGCGCGAATGAAAAATAAACAAAAATGTCACCATGGGAACGGTGCACGCGAGTTAGAAAACAATCATTTATAAGACCAGACGCCTGGTTATTTATTTATATATACCGTTATATCTATATTTGAATAAACGAATGTGTTGTGTAGTGTTTTGTTCTCTTTTATTTTCACATATAAATGTAAAAAGTAAATAAATATGACAAGCAAGTGTTTTTATTATCTTTTTTTTTTATCAAATGACGCAATAAACGTGAAAAATACATACATACAATTGTTACATACAATTCATACAGCCAAAAAAAGGAAATATTAAAGATGGGTTGGTAATGTTTATGACAAATTGTCCGAGCTCTCTGGCACCTGATAATTATGTCAGCGTCCGAATTCTTTGCTGATGTAGTGCACTCAACTGCCATTCACTATGTAGGGATTAGTGAATGAGTGAACGAGTGAGCGGTTTCAGACACAGCTAAGGAAGTATCAGCAAAAGATTAATAGATTTCTAGCCCTTGCATTAGCTTTACTACTAGATATATTTATGGAGATGAAAAATAATAAGGAGCCCTGTACAGCTATGATCAGCTGTTCGGCCGAGCATTCAATGTTGTTACGCTGCAAGCTGATGGTTCGTTGCTGCCGCACTCTATCACTCGCACACCATAAAGAGCAAATTGTTTTTTAATGTTTCAATTTCGTGATTAAAATGACATAATTTGGAAGTGGATAATTTCTTCACAAACAGCTCATTATGACTCAATGTTAGAATGCTGCACCTACACTCGATAGTGTGAATAAGATCAGCGCAACGCAGACCACTGCATTGACAGGGTAAAACATATGCTCTGTCTACGGCCAGGACTCAGTGGAAGACAGAAAATGCCGGTCCAGCACTGATTGAGGAATTAAATTCGAAAATAAAAGACAGTTTTACATATTTTTTCTCGCATTCTCGCATTTTTTCTCGCATCTCGCATCTATCCACTACCTGCTAACATTAGTGCACTGCACCCGAGCAAGCACACTTTGCAGTTCCTCCGGAAATGCATTTTTCTAGTTGATATTTGGGCTTTGAATGATGTTTTGTGCACAGGGGATTATGAAAATGAGCTGGTATTAAGTTTATTATGAGTTTTTGTGACTGTTAAAAAAAGTTTAAATGAGGATTGTAAAAGTTTATTTAATTGCTAAATTTATGTGAATTTATGAATTTTTTGTGTGGATATATGTGTGTATGTATGTACATTTGAGAAAATAGATGTGTATGAGATTTTTTATTTATTCATTATTATTTTTTCAAATTAATTAAATGTTTTTTTTTTATCTATATAATGAAATTGTACAAAGGTTTAGGTTCTTCTTTTTTTTGTAAATATAAAGGATGTGTTATGGTTAAATATTTGTTGAGGTATGTCTATACAGTGTAATTATAAATTAAGGTGAGTTAAAGGTCTCTCTCTCTCTCTCTCTCTCTCTCTCTCTGCTAATGTAGGTTAAATTGCTGTTGTATGACAGATAAAGGTTGTTCTGCTCTGACTTCTGCTCTGAAATCAAACCCATCACACCTGAGAGAGCTGCACCTGAGCGGGAATAAACTAGGAGACTCTGGAGTGAAAAACCTCAGTGATCTACTGATGATCCCACAATTCAAGCTGGAGAAACTACAGTTAGTATCACTATACTGTACAACAGTTACAGTGAGATGGTTTGAACAGAAACAAAAAGTTTGCTGTTTGGTTTATTTTAAAGGTACACTGTGTAGTTTTTAAAGTATTTTATTAGCTAAAACGAATGTCCTTCTGAAGAGTCAATAGATCATTTGTTTTTAAATGGTTTAAGGTTAAGAGGATTGTTTCAGATCTTAGACAGGGTAGGTTAGAGATTTGGGGGTAGTTTTTCGTTTTTGGACCATATATGTTGCATCCGACAGGAAAAATATATTGTTAATTAATTTAGTGGAAGGAGGAGTAAAGATGGCAATATGGTTAACACGGAAAAGGAAACTGAAAGGAGAAGGGGAAGTCGGTCCTGAGGTGGTTTTAAAGGCTCTTATTGTAATCAAGGCAGAGTTTGCATATTTTAAACTGATGAATAATCTGGACAGATTTATTGATATTTGGGCTTTGAGTGATGTTTTGTGCACAGGGGATTATGAAAATGAGCTGGTATTAAGTTTATTATGAGTTTTTGTGACTGTTAAAAAAAGTTTAAATGAGGATTGTAAAATTTTATTTAATTGCTAAATTTATGTGAATTTATGAATGTTTCTGTGTGGATATATGTGTGTGTATGTACATTTGAGAAAACAGATATGTGTATGAGATTTTTTATTTATTCATTATTATTTTTTTCAAATTAATTAAATGTTTTTTTATCTATATAATGAAATTGTACAAAGGTTTGGGTTCTTCTTTTTGTTTTGTTTTTACGGTTAAATATTGGTTGAGGTATGACTATACAGTGTAATTATAAATTAAGGTGTGTTAAAGGTCTCTCTCTCTCTCTCTCTCTCTCTCTCTCTCTCTGCTAATGTAGGTTAAGCTACTGTCGTATGACAGATGGAGGTTGTTCTGCTCTGACTTCAGCTCTGAAATCAAACCCATCACACCTGAGAGAGCTGGACCTGAACGAGAATAAACTAGGAAACACAGGAGTGAAGCACTTATGTGACGTACTGAAGGATTCACACTGTAAACTGGAGAGATTGAGGTCAGTCACATTCACATACAAGAAAGAAAAAGTGTTTTTATATTTGAAAGAGAATAAAGAGTTTGTTTTTCTCATTTCTCCTAATGTAGGTTAAGCTACTGTCGTATGACAGATGAAGGTTGTTCTGCTCTGACTTCAGCTCTGAAATCAAACCCATCACACCTGAGAGAGCTGGACCTGAGCAGGAATGAACTAGGAGACTCTGGAGTGAAAAACCTCAGTGATCTACTGATGATCCCACAATTCAAGCTGGAGAAACTACAGTTAGTATCATTATACTGTACAACAGTTACAGTGAGATGGTTTGAACAGGAACAGAAAGTTTGCTGTTTGGTTTATTTTAAAGGTACACTGTGTAGTTTTTAAAGTATTTTATTAGCTAAAATCATTGTCTTTATTCATAAATATGTCCTCGTTGTAAAATTTCCTCTGCCAATGATCTGACTTATCCTCGTAAGCGAAGAATTTCTTATCTTTATTTACATTAGACGGGTAAGTCTAAGGAGGCTTCCATGCCGTTCCGACATTTTGAAAAACTATAATAGGACAAAAGCAGAGAGGGACAAAAAGCACTAGCCTTCCTCAACGCGTTTCCACAACTCGTTTTCGTTCAGAGCCAGCGTCACGTGACTGAAACCAGCTGAAACGGACAAGGAGATCAGTGAGAGGCGCTTGTCACTGCCCCAGCAAATCTGAAAGGCTGCACTGCACGGTACTTCATAATGCAGGATCTTACTTATGCCAAGCCACAGGAGATGCTTTTTACAGTCTGTGATTCATACTGTAACATTCGTTTGTTTGTTGTGTGTCAAGTTGCAGTTTGTTTGAAATAACAAACCTCATCACCCAAAAGAAAACTCTATGAAGTGCTATTGGAAGACATGTTGTCAGCTTCTTGGTACATGACGGCTACCGTAGTTGCAACACGCATTTGAAAAGGGAGGCGCTAGAGAGCACTATTCGTTTGAATGCAAAATATAATTTCACCACTAAATGGGAGAAATTCCTACACAGTGTACCTTTAAGGCAGTGTTTCCCAACCCTGCTCCTGAAGGACCCCCAACACTGCACGTTTTCTTTGTCTCCCTAATCAAACACCTGATTCAACTCATCAGCTCATTAGAAGAAACTCTTGGACCTGAAATGGGTGTGTCTGAAAGAGGAGTCTCCTCTTTCTGACTCCTTCAGGAGCAGGGTTGGGAAACACTGCTTTAAGGCAACTGGAGCATCATCATTTATAGGACTGCACTTTCTCAAGCATTGGGTGATTGTCTATTTTCTTTTGTTGTTTGATTAACATTAATCACACAGAATATTAGGCTGCTGGTCCGGCCCTTTAAGACCTGCAAGAACACATAAGATTTATTTTTATAAATGGTGTTTACGTTCACTAAAGACATACCCGACTGTGTTTATGTGACTACTCGCCGGGATGTGCCTTTTTACATATAATTTTGACTATTCAAACCTAATAATCCATGAAAGAGAACTGAAGTCTCAATCGCATGCTGTGTGAAAGGCGTGTGTGCGCTTCAGGGGCCTCATTTATATCGTTAAATCATCTTCTTCAGACAGTCTTTTTGAACAAGACCAACATAGGTTTCTCGCCATAGAAAAGCACCTGTTCAGTGGACCGAATCACAAGTTGCTATTATTGTGAACGCTCCGCTGCTGTGTGTGTTCCGGTGAGAAGATGAACAAGAAGCTGAGCTCGTGAGGCGCTGTCAAAAGCTGTTATATATTGACGTTTTTATTAATTGTTCATCCAAAGCATCACTAAAATATTTAAATGTTTTTGTTTGTTTAAATTAAAAGTTAAGTTCTCATCTATTATTCTCTCTTACTGTTTTATGATTCAATAACATTACAGTGTGAAACTATTGCTGGTGTTTTTCATTGCACGTTTTTCAATGTAAAAAAATATTTCCGTTTTTTATCATTTTATTGGGAAATTATTTGGTAGTCAGAGGTGTGTGTGTGTGTGTGTGTGTGTGTGTGTGTGTGTGTGTGGTTGGGGCGAGAATTGTTTAAAGGTTTAAAGGGGAATGCGACCAAAAAAGTTTGAGAACCACTGATTTAAGCAAAGTGTGTATTCAGAGGTTGGAGGGCGAGATCTGGTAGTTATCACTGTTCTTAAGATTATATGTGACAGGATTCATGTATTTTATTGTTTTTGAAGGAGCTTCGTATCTTTGATTCTGCTTTCAGCTTTGCAGATGGTCTCTACTAAACACTTTCTGTAGTTAGTTGAGTGTTTTACATCACTATTTTATCTACATTATAATTGATTTTAAGGATTTATATGGTTCTGATAATGTTAATAATAACTGATTAATCAGCTGAATGTTAAATTTTCCTCTCTGTAGACTCTGTGAGTGCAGTGTGACAGAAGAAGGTTATAAAGCTCTGGCTTCAGCTCTGAGATCAAACCCTTCACACCTGATAGAGCTGGATCTCACAGGCAATGATCCTGGAGAATCAGGAGTGAAGCAGCTCAATGATTTACTACAGGATCCAAACTGTCAACTGAAGACACTGAGGTGAGACAGGGTCTAATAATTAGCTAAATGAATCATATGCAGGAGAATTATTTATAGAAATATTATTTCAGTAAAACAATAAGCTGTTCAATCTGTTGTTGCATCAAAGTTGACAGTGATTTCAAGACACAAATCCTATAAAATGGTTTTCATCAGCACCGACTGCTGGATGTTTTCATTACACCAGGTTTAGTTGAGAACTGAACTGAATCTGCTTCATCTTCTCTTCTGCAGGTTTTTGAGTCCTGCTGCAGATGAAGCCTGTCAGTATGTGAATATAGTTGTGGGTAAAAACCCATTATTCCTGAGAGAGCTGAATCTGAGTGGACATGAACTAGGAGACACAGGAGTGAATCAGCTTGCTGCTCTACTGCAGGATAAACACTGTCAACTCAACACACTGATGTGAGGATTGCTCATTTATTCATAATCTTACATCACTTTTAATAGTCATGTTTCTGTATCTGATGTAATATTTTCTGAGATGAGCCTGAGTTCACATTATATTTGTGTAACATTTTCACCGTAGTATTTTGTGATCTGGTGAAATGAAGATGATCTCACTTCCTGTGTCTGTTTTATATGTTTATGAAGATGATGTGACTTTACAGAATAAAGAGTTAATTTATTTTCTTCTCTCTCTCTCTCTCTCTCTCTCTCTGTATGTCTCTCTCTCTCTCTCTCTCTGTCTGTCTCTCTCTCTCTCTCTCTCTCTCTGCTGTAGGTTAAGCTGGTGTCGTATGACAGATGAAGGTTGTTCTGCTCTGACTTCAGCTCTGAAATCAAACCCATCACACCTGAGAGAGCTGGACCTGAGCGGGAATAAACTAGGAGACTCTGGAGTGAAAAACCTCAGTGATCTACTGATGATCCCACAATTCAAGCTGGAGAAACTAGAGTTAGTATCATTATACTGTACAGCAGTTACAGTGTGATTAAAGTTTACGGTTTATTTTATTTTAAGGCAACTGGACTCAAGTCTCCTCATTTATAGCACTGCACTTTCTGGTGTTTCTCCATCTGAAGAAAAATTCAGAAACACTATTAGTTAACGGCTTGTTATGTGTATCAGTATAAAGAGCATTAAACTGTGAAGCATTTAAAACTTTGTGGCTATAAAATTGTTTTGTATACTGAAATCTGACAAATATTTGCTGTGAAACAATACAGAAGTGAGAACAGACTAAAAACAGCGTAACAAATGACAGTAGATTATTCTGACAGAGTTACAGTTATACTGGACTAATGGTGCTTTACACTAAATCTTAATTTATTAAGAAAAATGTGTATTCATAGGTTGTAAACTACAAAACTGACTTTGAATTAATTGTGAGTCACGTACAAGATTTTCTGATTATGAAAATGTGAAATCAGTCCATTTAAATGTTAACTTTTATTACATATTAAACTGTAAAAACATAATTTTAGTTGATCATAACTAGAGATGAAATGGCATGATAATTTCATTTCATGATTATAGTGACCAAAATGATCATGGTTATCACAGAATCTTGTAAAAAAAATACTAATACTACACAATGAAATCAATTCACCAAGTTTTATGTAAAAAACTAGCAAATAACAAATTAGCATCAATATGCACTTTTTTGTTTACATAAACATTAAAATAATAACATTAAAGATGATGCCCAGATTTTGTGTCTTGCAACATTTTATCTACTAACATGTACAAGTTCAAATAAAGCTTTGACAAAAAAGGTTTTATGAAAAGATAAACCTCACATATTTCAGCCTTTAAATCATTTTTATAAAAAGAATGAGTCTGAGAAGAATGAGAAAAAGATAAATTACTGACATTTACAATGCACTTTAGCTTATCTTTTATTATTAATACTAAAATTCGGTTAGATTTTCCTAGGCAACCATGCACTGCGCTCTCCACAACACACAAAGTTTTAGTAGCTAATGGATTTCCACCACCGAGAAACGCTTGCTGTACAAGATTTATTTACGGAGAAGAGAAAAACACTTGTAGTGTTTGGGTGCACCCCCATACTGAAAAGATTAGTTTTTTCATCTGCTGCCCCTGGAAGAAATGAGCGTGTCGCTTCAATTATGTTAGTATAACAGTTAGTAGCCTATCATTATACTGTACAGCAGTTACAGCGAGATTAAAGTTTGCTGAATTAATTGTGAGTCATGCACAAGATTTTCTGATTATGAAAATGTGAAATCAGTGTGTAATGTACTGAAGGATTCACACTGTAAACTGGAGAGATTGAGATCAGTCACATTCACAGACAAGAAAGAAAAAGTGTTTTGATATTTGAAAGAGAATAAATAGTTTGTTTTTCTCATTTCTGCTAATGTAGGTTAAGCTGCTGTTATATGACAGATGAAGATTGTTCTGCTCTGACTTCAGCTCTGAAATCAAACCCAACACACCTGAGAGAGCTGGACCTGAGCGGGAATAAACTAGGAGTCTCTGGAGTGAAAAACCTCAGTGATCTACTGATGATCCCACAATTCAAGCTGGAGAAACTAGAGTTAGTATCACTATACTGTACAGCTGTTACAGTGTGATTAAAGTTTACTGTTTAGATTATTTTAAGGCAACTGGACTCAAGTCTCATCATTTATAGCACTGCACTTTCTGGTGTTTCTCCATCTGAAGAAAGACCAGAAATACTATTAGTTAACGGTTTGTTATGTGTATCAGTAGAAAGAGAATTAACTGTGAAGCATTTGAAACTTTGTGGCTAAAAAATTGTTTCATATACTGAAATCTGACAAATCTTTGCTGTGAAACAATACAGAAGTGAGAACAGACTAAACACAGCGTAACAAATGACAGTAGATTATTCTGACAGAGTTACAGTTATACTGGACTAATGGTGCTTTACACTAAATCTTAATTTATTTAGCAAAATGTGTATTCAGAGGTTGTAAACTACAAAACTGACTTTGAATTAATTGTGATTCATGTACAAGATTTTCTGATGTTTAAAATATGAAATCAGTCCATTTAAATGTTAACTTTTCTATTGTTTCTATATTGATCCTATATATTAATCTACAGTGATAAATTCACTTATTTGTGGAGTGAGGACGGATCCAGACTTGGATTGTAACTAGTTTCCTCAAATGCTCCTGTCTTGGATTGTTCATATCATTAAGTTTCCATGATTTTGCTGGTGTATTAGTGACTGTATGGCATTTATTAATGATGCTTTTAACTCGCACATGAACTGAAAATTGATCTGAGTCATTTTCTCTTTCTGTCTTCAGTCTGAGTGGATGCAGTATCACAGCGAAACCGAGTCTCATCCTGACTTCAGCTCTGAAATCAAACCCATCACACCTGAGAGAGCTGGACCTGAGCGTGAATACACTAGGAGACTCAGGAGTGAAGCGCTTATGTGACATACTGAAGGATTCACACTGTAAACTGGAGATATTGAGGTCAGTCACATTCACATACAAGAAATAAAAAGTGTTTTGATAATTGAAAGAATAAAGAGTTTGTTTTCTCATTTCTGCTAATGTAGGTTAAGCTGCTGTTGTATGACAGATGAAGATTGTTCTGCTCAGACTTCTGCTCTGAAATCAAACCCATCACACCTGAGAGAGCTGGACCTGAGCAGGAATAAACTAGGAGACTCTGGAGTAAAAAACCTCAGTGATCTACTGATGATCCCACAATTCAAGCTGGAGAAACTAGAGTTAGTATCATTATACTGTACAGCAGTTACAGTGTGATTAAAGTTTACTGTTTAGATTATTTTAAGGCAACTGGACTCAAGTCTCATCATTTATAGCACTGCACTTTCTGGTGTTTCTCCATCTGAAGAAAGATTCAGAAATAATATTAGTTAATGGTTTGTTATGTGTATCAGTAGAAAGAGAATTAACTGTGAAGCATTTGAAACTTTGTAGCTATAAAATTGTTTCATATACTGAAATCTGACAAATCTTTGCTTTGAAACAATACAGAAGTGAGAACAGACTAAACACAGCGTAACAAATGACAGTAGATTATTCTGACAGAGTTACAGTTATACTCGACTAATGGTGCTTTACACTAAATCTTAATTTATATAGCAAAATGTGTATTCAGAGGTTGTAAACTACAAAACTGACTTTGAATTAATTGTGATTCATGTACAAGATTTTCTGATGTTTAAAATATGAAATCAGTCCATTTAAATGTTAACTTTTCTATTGTTTCTATATTGATCCTATATATTAATCTACAGTGATAAATTCACTTATTTGTGGAGTGAGGACGGATCCAGACTTGGATTGTAACTAGTTTCCTCAAATACCCCTGTCTTGGATTGTTCATATCATTAAGTTTCCATGATTTTGCTGGTGTATTAGTGACTGTATGGCATTTATTAATGATGCTTTTAATTCGCACATGAACTGAACATTGATCTGAGTCATTTTCTCTTTCTGTCTTCAGTCTGAGTGGATGCAGTATTACAGAGAAAAAGAGTCTCATCCTGACTTCAGCTCTGAAATCAAACCCATCACACCTGAGAGAGCTGGACCTGAGCGGGAATACACTAGGAGACTCAGGAGTGAAGCGCTTATGTGACGTACTGAAGGATTCACACTGTAAACTGGAGATATTGAGGTCAGTCACATTCACATACAAGAAAGAAAAAGTGTTTTGATATTTGAAAGAATAAAGAGTTTGTTTTCTCATTTCTGCTAATGTAGGTTAAGCTGCTGTTGTATGAGAGATGAAGGTTGTTCTGCTCTGACTTCAGCTCTGAAATCAAACCCATCACACCTGAGAGAGCTGGACCTGAGCGTGAATAAACTAGGAGTCTCTGGAGTGAAAAACCTCAGTGATTTACTGATGATCCCACAATTCAAGCTGGAGAAACTAGAGTTAGTATCATTATACTGTACATGTTGCACACTTAAAACTGACTGCGTCTTCTCTTTTGCAACTTTATTTTGCCAGTTCTGTTGGAATTATCTTTTTAACAGTTTTTCTCAATTGCTAAAACACTAAAACCCATCGGCTGAACAAAGTTCTCAGTTGCATGAACTCATTTAGCTAATTGTGCAGTCTGTTGTCAATACCTTAAACCATTTCGCATGGTAAAACACAATTTGCAGATCTCACTTAGACTTTTCAGCAAAACTCTAAACACATTCTCATTCTCAAAACACATTCTGCACTGTAATGCACACGTCATCCATACTGGTAAACACAAGAGGCAACAATCAAATACAAATAGAGAACACACGTCATTTATTGAACACAACCACTCAAAACTGATTTAACCTGTTTCAAATGATGCCCAAAGACAAGAAGAAGCACATTGATCACGTTTACTCCTTTGATTTTTGTCTCTTTTAGTATTGTATACTGTAGTACAGTGCATTGTAGGCTGTATACTGTATAATGAACAAATCCTATGGCCCTGAACATTGTGCTTTCCATTTGTTAACAGCACTGACTGCTCAATAGATTTTGACTGGTTGCAGGTTCATATCAACAAAGAACAAGAATTACAGTATCACAGAGACAAAGGAGAAGTGTGTGAGATGCAGGGTACAGTACTGTAGAAATAGGGGTACAAGGAGGAGGAAGAACAAAAAAAATTGCAAAGAGCAAAGCAGAGTAGTGTCTGATACATTTTGAGCTGCTATGATAGAACATGTTTTCGTTCATCAAAAGACAATGACGGAGAAATATGAAATTTGTTTTGAGATTAAAAATGTACTTCTCCCTGAACTCTTTGATGGTACAGTACGGTGTCACGGGTAAGTCTAAGCAGAATAGCAGTCCATAGATATCTTTCGAGAACTATATGTTTTGAACAATGTGTTTTCTATTTTTTGGTGTATTGTTTACTGACTGCTTGATAGTGTATATCATTTTGATCACTTTGTCTATGATTTGAGAGCAGTGTTTGATTTTGAACACAGGTAAAACTGTTTTGAGGTGAAAGTTTCATTTTGCAAGAGGAGTCAGAGGTTTTGTGAATAGTGCTTGAAGATGAGCTTTTGTGTTTAACGTTTTCAGAAAAAGGAGCAAGGTTTCAGAAATTGTGTTTCAGCAATTGAGAAAAACTGTAACACAAAGAAACACAACATCTTCTAACATCAGTGATATAGTCTGTGTTCACTTCACTTGGCTCAGTTTTTTCCCCGACCTCACTACTGCGCTGGCTTATGACATCATCGTAACTGAACTTTTACCTTTCAGGAACATAAATCAAAATAATATCCAGAATATTTATCAATTGAAATTACAATGAAATATAGTGATTTCTATTACAGAATTCTAAACATAACCCCATTCTAGGAAATTATGAAATTATAAAATAATACTTCTAGGTCGCAACATACAGCACTTACAGTGAGATTAAAGTTTACTGTTTATTTTATTTTAAGGCAACTGGACTCAAGTCTCATCATTTATAGCACTGCACTTTCTGATGTTCCTCCATCTGAAGAAATATTCAGAAACACTATTAGTTAATGGTTTGTTATGTGTATCAGTAGAAAGAGCATTAAACTGTGAAGCATTTGAAACTTTGTGGCTATAAAATTGTTTCATATACTGAAATCTGACAAATCTTTGCTTTGAAACAATACAGAAGTGATAACAGACTAAAAACAGTGTAGGAGGTTGTAAACTACAAAACTTACTTTGAATTAATTGTGATTCATGTACAAGATTTTCTGATTATGAAAATATGAAATCAGTCCATTTAAATGTTAACTTTTCTACTGTTTCTATATTGATCCTATATATTAATCTAGAGTGATAAATTCACTTATTTGTGGAGTGA
The DNA here is from genome assembly GCA_023718395.1 of Leucaspius delineatus. NCBI lineage: Eukaryota > Metazoa > Chordata > Actinopteri > Cypriniformes > Leuciscidae > Leucaspius > Leucaspius delineatus. The sequence continues at coordinate 2,996,615 of CM043367.1, read as the reverse complement.
GGACGGATCCAGACTGGGATTGTAACTAGTTTCCTCAAATGCTCCTGTCTTGGATTGTTCATATCATTAAGTTTCCATGATTTTGCTGGTGTATTAGTGACTGTATGGCATTTATTAATGATGCTTTTAACTCGCACATGAACTGAACATTGATCTGAGTCATTTTCTCTTTCTGTCTTCAGTCTGAGTGGATGTCCACAAGACTTTTGACTAATGGATGTTTTCGCTTCAAATTCTGGCTTCAAAATTATGTGAAAATAGTCTTGCTTTATCGGCGGGGGGGGGGGGGGGGGTTTATAGAATTTATAGAATTTATAGAATTTAGAATCTAGAATTTAGAATCTAAATTCTATATATTTAGAAGAAGACTTATATTGACCATTTAAGATTTTGCTTACATCTATCTTGTAATTATGTTTTGCTATTTTATTAAAAAGGTTACAATTACAACAATAATTACAATTTCAACAATATTTCAAGTGTACTCTTTCTTTGTAAAAAAAAAAGATTATAGGCCTACATTTGATAATATGTTTTGCTATTTTATTAAAAAGGTTACAATTACAACAATAATTACAATTTCAACAATATTTCAAGTGTACTCTTTCTTTGTAAAAAAAAAAATTATTATTATTATTATTATAGGCCTACATTTTATCATATGTATTCATTAGTTTGAATATAGCCAACATTGGAACATCTAACATCTTAGTTGATGACTTTATTTTTGACAAAAATAGTATATATATATATATATATATATATATGTATTTGATGTGGCAGTATATTCTACAGTAAAAACTGTACCCAAATCTAGTCAACAAAATGTTGTCTTTCATATTTCACCTGACTATAACGTTGTTTTTATGAAATATTAGGGCATATAAATGTTAATTTGCAGTTTAATATGTTGCTTATACAGACATTTTATTTCAACATATTTCAGTCGATTTTTACTCATCTCAGTATAGCCAAGCATTTTAGTTGATTAAAGCGGTTTATTCTTTCACACACAGACACGCGATTCATATTTAAGTCAAACAGGCAAACATTCTGTTTCAAACAGGCAAACATTCATTCACGGTATTCAAACGCAAATTCTGAGAACCTGAAGGGTACATATCTTTACAAATATGTACCCTTCATTCATCTACAGAAACGCAATTCATCTTTTTGCGGTTAATATAGGCCTACACTAACGTTATTCCATAATGTTATTCCACATTAACACTTGAGAAAAGATAACTTAGCCTACCTCACTCCACAGCGGGATCTATTGCTCCTCATATCAGCACTGTTCTGAGGAAACTTTTCTCCAGGATTATTAGGTAGGCTATATTATGCATCACTCGCGGCGCGCTGTGTTTACAGCTGATGGGCGTTTCACAGGACTGAAATGGTTCTCAGAATTTGTGTTTGAATAGCGCGCGCTCTCCGGGTTGTGGTCACATTACATTTGAATGAGCGCTAATGAGCTCTACTGGAATCGCTCTCTTTTAATACAGATTTCACAAGCTGGGAATATTTGTTTTTTATAAAAATGACTTCATTTAAAAGATGCGATCTCAAGCTTGATGCCCGTGGGTATGTTTGCCTGTTTGACTGAATTTTCGCGGAGTTACAGATCATTTTCGAACGCGTTTCAAATTGGAGTTCACGGACAGAGAGAGTGCAGAACTCGCATCATGTTAATTTTTCTTTATTTGGCAAAAAGCAAAACACTTTATTTTTATTGTGAGTACACAATAAAACGAGCAAAACGTGCGGGCGCGTTTTTGGTCCCCAGAGGGTTAAGTTTCCATGATTTTGCTGGTGTATTAGTGACTGTATGGCATTTATTAATGATGCTTTTAACTCACACATGAACTGAACATGGATCTGAGTCATTTTCTCTTTCTGTCTTCAGTCTGAGTAGATGCAGTATTACAGAGAAACAGAGTCTCATCCTGACTTCAGCTCTGAAATCAAACCCATCACACCTGAGAGAGCTGGACCTGAGCGTGAATACACTAGGAGACTCTGGAGTGATAAACCTCAGTGATCTACTGATGATCCCACAATTCAAGCTGGAGAAACTAGAGTTAGTATCATTATACTGTACAGCAGTTACAGTGTGATTAAAGTTTACTCTTTATTTTATTTTAAGGCAACTGGACTCGAGTCTCATCATTTATAGCACTGCACTTTCTGCTGTTTCTCCATCTGAAGAAAGATTCAGAAATACTATTAGTTAACGGCTTGTTATGTGCAGGGTTCGAAATGACTTAGGACTCTTGTGGGGTCCCCTAAAATTTAATTATTAAATTATAAAAAATTCTGAAGACTACAAAATTATATGGACCAATGTTGAAGGTGGGATAATGGTCTTGGGATGTTTTTCATGGTTTGGGCTAGGCCCAGTATTGTAGTGGTGTCTGGAGAAGTGGCAATAATCTAACAGGTAAACCTCTAACTCTGGAGCAACAAAGTTACAAGTTCTTTTTCCTCTTTTTCTCTCCATGATGCAGGATTTTAAATTAAGAAAAATAATATTAGCTAGCTTACCAAGCTCTCATGTATATACTCATTCATGCTCAAATTACATTCACTTTAATCAACTCACAGACTTGAATTAAGTCCTGGTTATCTTTCGTAATCACTGACTGGACAAGTAGGTTGTTATATAGCTTTGAATAACTAGCTGCTAGGTCTGCTATGGAAGCTTGTTTCCGCCACAGAATAAAACATTTTAAAAGATAATTGCGACTTTTTATCTCAAAATTGCGAGTTTACATCTCGCAATTCTAACTTTATTTCTCAGAATTGCGAGATATAAAGTCAGAATTGCGTCTTATAAAGTCAGAATTCTGACTTTTTTTCTCGCAATTGCGGCTTTAAATCACACAATTCTGACTTTATAACACATAATTGTGAGTTTATATCATGCAATTCTGACTTTATATCTCCCAATTGCGTATTAGGCTATAAAGTCAGAATTGCGAGAAACATGCAATTCTGAGAAAAAAAGTCAGAATTTCAAGTATATTTCTCGCAATTGCGAGTTTATATCTCATAATTCTGACTTTATAACACGCAATTACGACTTTATATCACGCAATTCTGACTTTATAACCTGCAATTGCGACTTTATATCACATAATTCTGAGATAAAAAGTCAGAATTGTGAGATTAAAAAGTCGCAATTACCTTTTTTATTTTTCACTCTGTGACGGAAACAAGCTTCCATAGTCTGCTGTTAGCTGGCAGATCATTTGGCTTCCTATTATTTTACTATAAGCAATTATGGAGATATAAACATAATCGAAGCACTTACAGGAATTTCATTCAGGATTTCACTCTTTGTGAGGTTTCGTTTTGCCGCGTTCAGCTACAGTGCGTGTCTGCGGGAGCACCACAACAACAATCTGTGACGCTGTATAGGAACTCACTCGGCTAATAGCTGCCCTGATTGCTGCCTCGCGCAAGGAAATAAATTAATTACTGTTATAAATATAAAATGTCACTAAAGACCTATAATTTTCACAATCATTTTTAATGTTAAAATATATTTGTCGGGGACCCCCCAAAATCCCAAAATAAATTCTTATGGGGGGTCCCTAATGACTTATGGAGGGTCCGGGACCCCCCCAGACCCCCCTCATTTCGAACCATGGTTATGTGTATCAGTAGAAAGAGCATTAAACTGTGAAGCATTTGAAACTTTGAGGCTATAAAATTGTTTCATATACTGAAATCTGACAAATCTTTGCTTTGAAACAATACAGAAGTGATAACAGACTAAAAACAGCGTAACAAATGACAGTAGATTATTCTGACAGAGTTACAGTTATACTGGACTAATGGTGCTTTACACTAAATCTTAATTTATTAAGCAAAATGTGTTTTAGAGGTTGTAAACTACAAAACTGAGTTAATGATGAGTTTGTAAGATAATCTCTCTTCCTCTGTTTGTGTCTTTCTAGTCTACAGAACTGTGGCATTACAGATGTTTCTTCTTTAACTCAGACTTTGACTTACTCAAAAGCACTGCAGTTTTTAAAAGAGCTTGATCTGAGAGACAATAAGATAGGAGACTCAAAGCAGCGACTCAGAGATGAGCTACGAGACTCAAACTGTGTCCTGAGGTGAGGAAACATCACTTTATGATATTAAAGAGATCTTCATTTACCTCTGATATGAGAACAAACCTTTTAAACATTCATTAAAGGACATTATCATTAAGCTTTATTGCAACACAGGGTTTGTGTGAGAACAAAATGTAAAGTTGATTAAAATGTTTTACACAAAGGAGGAAAGAGAACAAAAGCACACTGTCACAGCTTTATACATCAACACCATGCTTTATTAACTGTGTCAGTAATAGTGAATCATTTCAGTGTGAAAACAGACTTGGTCAGATTGTAGTAAAATGCTGCACTCCTGCTAAAATCAGTGCAGTTCCAGCTTCAGCTCACAGCGTCCAGCTCACATGAGAAATGTCTCTGTCTCTAGTGTGTTTTTACTGTGACAAGCAACACGTCACACTACTTTACACTTACTTTACTCTCAGTTATTTACTAAGAGCCTACAAACATGTTTAAACTAGAGGACAAACGACTTTAACTCCTGGAGATTTAACTGAAAGGTTTTAACTGAAAGTAACATTAGTATTTCCTCGCTGTGGTTTATTCCATACGCCATACACTCATCAGCGTGTGTTTCTCCTTTACAGTGACTCAATAGGAGTCGCAGGTCCTTCTGCAGTCACACCAACACACACACACACACACACACACACACACACACACACACACACACACACATATGAACCTCATTCATGTTTTAAATCTATTATACTGAAAACGCAAATATTATTTGAGAAATATCTCAGTAATTAATCTGATTACAGTAATTTAATGTAACTTCTTTTTACAAAAAAAAAACAAACAAACAGTAATTAAAATATAAAGTAATAAAGTAATTTGAACTGTTACACTGAAAACTGATTTTCTCTTTGTTTCACTTTACAGAGTAGATGAATATTGATCATCAAATGTTATTAACACCACTAGAGCATATGTTTAAATCTGTGAAACGGAGATGAGAGGATCAGTGACCATCAGGAGATCCACAGAAGAGCCTCATTACTGTCTATGAGAAACAAATGTGTGATTAATGTGTAAATGTGTTTCATACAGGTGGAAGAGACTCAGACTTTACAGTTAAATAATGCAGCATGTGTGTTAGCATGTGTATTAGAAACGTGATATTGAATGATTAATGTTGGTTTAGTATTCAGCCAAATGATGGTTTAGTTTTATTTAAAGGTGTAACAGAGAATGAAGCAGCTCAGATGAGTCTGTCCGCAGAAATCTTCAGGCTCTTCAGTTTAAGGCCTACATATATATATATATATATATATATTTTTTTTTAACATGATCTCACCTGCATTTTATACACAGAATATATTTGTTTGTTTGTTATTCAGTTTTATTTTATATTAAGTTAGCTATGTGTATGTCTGTTGCTAATGCACAGATATTCAGTATATTGTCTTTATTCTTTATTATATTGAGTCTCTTCTCTACACACCAACTAAACATTTGTACTATTATGTACCTTTCAGTTGCTCTGGTCTAGATATGCAAATGCATTTTATTTAGAAATTATGATCTCTTTCACCACGTTTACATTCACATGTAAATAAAATTACAAGAGCAACAATTTTTGTTTGAAAAGTTCACTTGCTTGTTATGAGTATTATTGAAGCTACATACGCAGATCCAGAGATTCTTATGCTTAAAAAAGGTTAAGTTTAGATGTTAAACATAAAAGCGTATGAGCGATCTTCAGATTTGTTCTTCAGAGAAGAAACCATGCTGGTCTAATACATAAAGACAGGAATTGTCCCATTGTATGTATATTTAAATGGCTAGTTCACCCAAAATAAAATGTAAATTGTCGTAATTTGTTCACCCTCATATCATACATGTGTGACTTTCTTCTGTGGAAACACTAGAGAAGATATTTTGAGAAATATCTAAGTGTCTCTGATTGGTTGCCAACATTCTTCAAAATATCTTTTATGTTCCACAGACGAAAGAAATGAAGAAAGAAAAATACAGGTTTAAAGCTACATGAGGATGAATCAATGATGACAGAATGTATATTTTTGTGTGAACTAAAGTTTTGAACACTTATCTTAGCAACTTCAAAATGTTTTGAAAACAACATTAAATTATTCCATCTAAATTATATTAGAAATTATAAAGCATCACAGTTTGCCTCATGAAATCTCTTAAACACCTCTTTAACAAAGTAAGAGTAAATCAATGTATTTGGACAGAATTGGTTGATTACTGAGTGATTTGGACAGTCAGTGAGGTTTGTGAATCACTGAGGGTTTAATACGTCATGTGACATACAGCATGAGATGGGCACATTAAAGGGGGGGTGAAATGCTATTTCATGCATACTGAGTTTTCTACACTGTTAAAGAGTTGGATTCCCATGCTAAACATGGACAAAGTTTCAAAAATTAAATTGTACGTTTGAAGGAGTATTTCTGTTCCAAAAAATGCTCCTTCGGGTTTGTCACAAGTTTCGGAAAGTTTTTTTCGAGTATGGGCATGTGTGACGTCAGATGTAGCGGAATTTCCTTATACGGGTCCTAAGGGCACTTCTCCGCGGCCGCGCGCACACTCGTAGACCAGAGAGAGAAGAGAGCGAAAGCAGTACGCCCATCAAAGCGCTATGCTCGGCTTTAGGGAAGTCAATGTCACCAAAGAAGTGGGTTTTTGGTTGCCAGGGCAAGACAACCCTGCACAGATTCCCAAAGAACCCAGCGTTAAGAGACCAGTGGATGGAGTTTGTTTTTCCAGAGCATCAACGGAGGTTGTGCAAGACTGTTTGTTCCCTGCATTTCGACGATGATTGTTTTATAAACAAAGCCCAGATCGACGGATTTGCAGATCGTCTAATGCTTAAGGATCGAGCAGTCACAATGATAAAGGTTCGCGGTCGTGCGTTGGAACCGGGCGGTGAGTAAAACTGTTGAACAAATGTCTCTGTGTGTTGTTAGCTCGGCGCGTTAGCACAGCTTTAGCTCCGCCCACACGGCCCGCCTTCAGCCGCTCGTTTTTTTCCGGAAAGACTCGGTACAGCCTATCTTTCTTTTATAAATATAATAAAACTAAAGACTTTTTGGAGATATGAAGGATGCAATACTACTCTATAGGTACTCAAGATTAACAGGAGATTGAGTGAAAATGAGCATTTCACCCCCCCTTTAATGATTGTGTTGTCACTGTTACTGGCTGATTATAGTTACCCTGCAGTTCTCTTCCTGGTCACCTGTGTGCGCCGGCCTCAGATGAACAGCCATATAAGCCAGAGCTAGTGAAATAAGCGGTGGCCCTTTAACCCTCTGGGCCCTAAGGGTATTTTGGGTCTTGGAGAAGTTTTGACATGCCCTGACATTTGTGCCTTTTACAGTTGCTTAAAAACATATTAATGGCTGAAGTCTGATTACACTGTATTCAGCACAAACAGGGCTACAGTGATATGTGAGCAACATGCACATAAAAGTTTGTAGTTTTGATAAAATAATGTTTATGCATGTTTTTTAAAATAAAGTCACTGAAATAAGGCCATATAACACACAGTAAACATTTGTTCACAATGCTTTTTTTTTCTAGAACTGCATCTTGTAGGCTAGAGTTTTTTTCTTCAAAACGATGTAAAAATCATCCTGAGCACTCATTTATACAAAACAATATAGTCATTTAACTTCTGTAAGACACTTATTGGGGCGTGACTCATCATGAATAATGCTGTGATTCACACCTGAAGAGACAAAGACCTTCTCCTGGGAATATCATGAGGAATGTGACAGAGGGAACTATAGAGAATGACTGTGAGGAGACTTAATGATTGAATTTATTGTTTGTAGCTTATTCACAAAATCAAGTTTAAGCTAAAAGAATCTGACTATACATTAGGGCTAGGACGATATTATCTCCTGATTCGATACCACAATACATGGGTGCCGATATGATATGTATTGCAATTTTTTTAAGAATTGCGATTCTACAAGTAGTGCATTTTTTTTTTTTTTTTTTTTAACACTAGACCATGGAGAAAAGTTAAATCATACACTTATACAGACTGTACATGGTATAAGATGAGGCACATCTTTACAAAAACAATTAATCACATCTTTCTGTTTTATTTCAGAAGCATCATACAGTCCTACATTCTCTTTAATAAATGATTCATATTTTTCTAGCCAAATTTTTTGTACACAAGTGTAAATTTTTGTCTGTCAAACCTCTTTTTATTATTTTTTGCAATGACGTGAAATGTTATTTGGGTACTATCTCTTCTTCCAACAATGCCAAAGCTTTAAAGGGATACTCCACTTTTTTTGGAAATAGGCTCATTTTACAACTCCCCCAGAGTTAAACAGTTGAGTTTTACCGTTTTCGAATCCATTCAGCCGAGTTTCTGATATTTAGAAGAATGTCAGTAACCAGACAGTTTCTGGTCTCATTGACTTCCATAGTAGGAAAAAAAATATACTATGGAAGTCAATGAGACCAGAAACTGTCTGGTTACTGATATTCTTCTAAATATCAGAAACTCGGCTGAATGGATTCGAAAACGGTAAAACTCAACTGTTTAACTCTGGGGGAGTTGTAAAATGAGCCTATTTCCAAAAAAAGTGGAGTATCCCTTTAAAGTCAGTTACATTGTGCACAAAGTATAATATTCATGCTTTCTTATAATGAAAACAAAAAGGGACTCGAGGCATTTCTATCTCTATTGAATTTATATTCATTTATATGTTACCCCTGGATCTATTCTTTTTTTTTTTTTTTTACTTTTTTTTTTGTTTATCTTACTTTCTGAACTTGCTATTTGTCTACTGTTTATAATTCTATTGTTATTGTAGATGAAACTGTATTTGCTGTTATGTTCAATAAAAAAAATAAATAAATAAAAGATTCAATAACAAATACATTTTTTAACAGTCACTTGTCGCCACCTAGTGGCGAAACAATGTAATGATAAATGCGTTATTTTAAGCGCCATGTTTCTATCAAAAGCTGATTTACTATATTTTGATCGCTATCGTAGACATCAGTGTTTCTATTTTAACTTTAAACCTTTATCCCAGTACTTCTAAGATAATTTTAACTATTGCATCACAGAAATAATGATACTATGAGGTTGAAAAGATTGTTTGTGAAGCTGTTTCATGACGACTCTCTCCGGGTTAGCGGCAGCGCCAACACAGCTTTGAATGTTGCAATATGACTTGTTAAAGGTTTAATTGACAGATGAAATGGAAGAAGATTGCGTGGGTGTTTGAATGGAGATCACAGTCTTTTAAAGATGAATCATGCAGCTCTACTGTCTCATCTCTCTCTCAGTATATGAGCAGCGCGAGGATTTTCAGTGCGTTCAGTCTCACGCATTACGCCACTTAACACTCATAGATAACGACACATCCATTGTTGGAACAAAACTGGCTAACTTCTGTCAACCTTGTCTGTAAGCAAGGACAAAAATAAAGCAATTTAATTTGAATTAATATCGATTCTGTAATAAATCGACTTTAACCCTTGTATGGTGTTCGGGTCTGTAGGACCCGTTTTCACTTTTTGTCAAAAGAAAAATGATTCAATTAATTATTTTTTCAACCTCAGACTCATCGGCCTTGGCTCCTTTTCTGTGAAGAATATATATCAGAACACATTTTCAATGACCACACACTGTACACCCCCCCCCCCCCCACACACACACACACACACATACACACATTTACATTACACACAGGATGTTCGGGTCCACTGGACCCGGAGCTAATAAAAGTGTGGAAATTTTAGGTCCTGTGTACCTTTACTCTGTCCTCCTCCTGTCAGGGCCTGCTGCTATTGTGTGTGTGTGTGTGTGTGTGTGTGTGTGTGTGTGTGTTCTTGTATATGGTTTATGAGGACACAAATGTGTGTAATGACATGGGTATTACAACGTAAACATGGTTTATGAGGACATCTGTGTCCTCATAAACGAAACGGCTAAAAAACATACTAAATGGTGTTTTTTGAAATTCAAAAAAAGGCCAAAAGTTGTCTGTGATTGGTAGGTTTAGGGGTAGGGTTAGTGTAGGGGGATAGATTATACAGTTTGTACATTAGAAAAACCATTACGCCTATGGAGAGTCCCCGCAAACCACATATCCGTGTGAGTGTGTGTGTGTGTGTGCATTAGTGTGCGTGAGTATGTGTGTGTGTGTATGTGTGTGTGCGTGCGTGCGTGCGTGAGTGTGTGCGTGCATGTGAGAGAGAGATTGTGTGTAAGTGTGAGAGAGTGAACTACCCCTGCCGTTCCCGCACAAGGTTGCAATTCTTAAATGTGATCTAACAAAAATAAAGGGAAAATATTAACCATATATGCGGTTTATATTGCTTGTACTTGGGATGAAGTAAACATCTGTTGAGTATTTTTACATAAATTGTTTGATTATGTTGAATTAAAAACCCAGAAATGCAGCGGGTCCACCAGACCCACGAACACTGGCTGAGTAACAAAAATATGAACACCACACAAGGGTTAAAATAGTAAAAAAAAAAAGGTGAATGATACCTAGGTGAATCGATTTTTTCTCCCAGCCCAACAATACATTTTCTTTACACAAAGACTTAACTTAAACACTTTAGACCTACACTACCGTTCAAAAGTTTTAGGTCTGTATGTTTTTATTTTTATTTTAAGAAGTCTCTTCTGCTCACCAAGGCTGTATTTATTTGATCCAAAATACAGCAAAAACGGTGATATTGAAATATGAAAACTTTTTCTATTTTAATATATTTTAAAATGCAATTTATACCTGTGATGAAAGGCTAAATTTTCAGCATCATTTCTCCAGTGCAGCATCACATGATCCTTCAGAAATCACTCTAATATGATTTTCTGCTCAATAAAAATGTCTGATTATCAATGTTGAGCATGGAAGCTCAACTCGGTGGATCGCTAACACTTTTTAAAAAAGAGGGGTTTGAGTTAAAGGTATGGGTAGGCAATCTTGGACAGGCTAGCAAAAGCAAACTAGCTTTGAAAACATAAGATCCCTTCAGAGCGTCTCCAAAGCCGTGCCTCCTTCAAACACAGCAGAGTCTGCAAAGCATCACGAGACGAAAGACAGCGTTAAATGACCTCATGTCTCGAAGCACATAACATTAAAATAATAACAAACTTAAACAACTTACAGAGCTCTAGCTGTACCACCTGACTGCTGCAGATTCATTATGGCATTGATAGTGTTGACACAGAAACACATAAATCTGAGTCTGAGGACGTGAACAGCTCTGGTTATGACACGGCGTGAACGCAACATGAGCTGGTTGTTTTGGTTCAGGAGGAACCTCTTGAGCTTGAGCATTATTGTTATACGATCTTGACAATGCGTTTGAGATGACATCGCTTACTATATTTTTAGCAGCCAATTTTAGGTGGGGTTTAGCGATGCTGAATCCTGTTTTTAACAGTGGTATGGCCGTCTTGAATAAGCCTCTGAAAAGGCCTCCTAGACCCGCCCAGTACATAACGGCTTCGCCATACGGGTAGTCCCGGATATGTTAGAGTTTAAAGGAACACGCCGACTTCAGCTTATTCACTGTATCCCCCAGAGTTAGATAAGTCCAGACATACTCTTCTCATCTCTGTGTGTGCCGTAACTCTGTCTGTATACATACTGGGAACTATATTCTAAGAAGGCGAAGCACTGCTACTTGGGCGGAGTGATTTGCTCGCAGCGCCTGAGAAGCCCCGTGGTGAGGAGCAGAGAGTTCGCTCAGAGCTGGAGTAAATCACTCCACAGAAGTAGCAGTGCTTCACCTTCTGAGAATATAGTTCCCAGTGTGTGTACGGTTAGAAGATGGCTGTGTCTCATGTGACCTTGTTATTCGTACACGCTGTGACTATACAAATCACAACATGTAAATAGGAAAATGTTGGCATTATTTTGTCACTCATTGGGAGCAGTATGCTAACTGGAGCTGTTTACCTCCATCTTTGTGCTAAGCTAGGCTAGCGGTGGGCTAGCGGTGAGTTAAAGGTCCCATGACATGAAATTTTCACTTTCTGAGGTTTTTTAACATTAATATGAGTTTCCCTAGCCTGTATATGGTCCCCAAGTTTCTAGAAATTTCAATCGGTGTAAATCGAGCTTTTGCTATCTTTCTCTGCCTTTGAGAAAATGGAGGCTCATACGCGCTGATCTTGAATCTCCTCTTTATAACGTCATAAGGATAAATGTTACCTCCCCTGTCTCTGCTTTGCCCGCCCAGAGAATATTTTCCGCCCATGAGAAAATGCGCTAGGAAGTAGGAACGCGCGCGCGCGATTTTAGTTTGTCCAGGAGAGATATCATGGCTTTTGAGCGAGCGAAGCATAACAATTGCTCAATAATTGGATGTACAAATGAACACCGAAGGGTCAATACAGAGCTGGGCTTGCTGAACGTCTGAAACTGAAGTCTGGATCACTCTCTTTGGCTCAGCTACACACCTCGGACAAGTAAGTCAACTAATGATATATAAGTGTGTTGCTTTACTGTTTATGGTTACCTAGATTGTTACACGTAGAATGTGGCTGTAACATTAGCTATGCAGTTTATGTGTGTGATGAATACACACACTGTAACGCGAGTGTTGTAACCTACACTTCTTTGTTATTTGGATAACCGTTTTCCTGTTGGTTATATGGCGCGCGCGATATCCGCATTTCAAGATCACAGAGCTTGATGTAATTGTAATAAGATAAATACAGACCTTACAGATCTCTCATGAAAAGGCAACAGTAGGTTAGCGTTAGCTACATGATAACTAAACCATCCGAATAAAGTACCGTATCCAGACATAATATTTTAAACTAACCATTCGGAAACGTCCTGCTGGAGCCGCTGAGTTGCAACTTCTTCATCCGTTGCTTCTCCATCCGGATCAGATTCTGGGTCAAACTGAAATGCTTGAAAGACTGCGTGTCTTCGTGCCATTCATATATATATAACGTAAACATGCACGCCACAGTACCGTTGCGCAAGATGGTCAAGGCCACACCCACCCTCCACCTTGCGCCGCCTTTCTCCTCCTCATTATCATTTAAAGCTACAGACACCGAAACGGCCCGTCTGAAGGAAACTCATTCTGGGACTGGCTTGTAGTGGCTATAATTCTGCACCGAGGCTGAATTTTTGGAAAGAGATTTCAGATACAGTACTAGGGACCACTAAGGCCTATATTAAAGCCTACAAAAAGTAGCATGTCATGGGACCTTTAAGGCACGCACGGAGATGAGAAGGGTATGTGTGGACTTATCTAACTCTGGGGGAATAAGCTAAAGTCCCAAAAAGTCGGTGTGTTCCTTTCAAAACAAAGCTATATGGAGCTACAATGTAATTAACTCAGGTAGAAAGGAAACCGCTGTGCAACAGTGAAAATGGGCCGTCTGTGCAAAATGTGAAATGAGGGACAAGAGAGATGTCTTTAGAAGACAAAGACCAGACCAGTCATAAGATGTAGTATGATACTGTGCAGATCTTAAGTAAACAATGTCAAAATATGAGACTTGGGAAAGTAAAAGGAAAGTGAGAGTAAAACTATGGGATATATAACTTAAGTGGATACAATTATGTTCATTGTGTCTTGTAAATAATCATACTCTTAATAGTTATAACCACAAATAGGTATCGTGTGTCGTGGTACTCGCGTGACCAGCGACGGCCAATAGTGAACCTGGAAGTGCTGCACTGTTTACTACATCAACAGCGTAGAGGAATGATATGGAAGAGAAGAGATTGTTGAGTAAAGTCGTTGTTTTTTGTGCACAAAAAGTATTCTCGTTGCTTCATAGCATTAAGGTTGAACCACTGTAGTCACATGGACTATTTTAAGGATCTTTACTACCTTTCTGGGCCTTGAAAGTTGCATTGAGGTTGCTGCTTATGTGTGGTTCAGAAACCTCAGATTTCATCAGCATTATCTTCATTTGTGTTCTGAAGATGAACGAAGGTCTTGCGGGTTTGGAACGAAATGAGGGTGAGTAATTATATTGACAGAAAATTAATTTTTGGGTGAACTAACCCTTTAGGTGACATCTTGCTTTCTTTTTCAGATTTCAGAGAACCCAAAGGAAAAGAGGCAGTCGTCTGATGTAAGCCAGATTTTTAAAACCTGAACTGTTGGACACTTGTGTTTATAATGACATCAAACTTCTGAAACTAATTATATTTTAAAGGTTGTAGTCATTTTGTCCCACTTTTACTTTTTAAAAGAATTGTCTTTTGTATCTTTTTGTCATTGATTGTGTTAAACTATTAAATACAATAAAGGGATTCAACTGCTGGAAAGGTGTCATTTTTATTCTAAAATATTTCCCCCCAAATATTTGAAATGGTCAGGAATTTTTTATGTATAATATGAAGTGTAAATTACTGAACATCAGATGGCAACATTGCTTTTTGACATTACATTTCAGTTGTATTTTCAATAAAAGTTATTTAGAATCAACATCACATTTTAACATTGATCGAACAATATTACCAATCGCTCTTTTTGTTAATTTCAATACTGATTCAACAGCAGTGATTCAGAATCAACATCATAGTGTAACATTTATTCAGTGACATTTTCATTGTTTTTTGCTGAAATCTCACCATTGTTCCAACATTAATTGCAGGTGGAAAAGTGATATTGAACCAACATCACATTGTTGTGTTAATTTAGTGCAATTAGCTTTGACGCCTTACTTTTTTTTTTTTCAATGATTGCTTGCTAACTGGGTTATAAAAAATAAAAATAACATCCCATTTATAAGTAAAATTTCAATCTCCACTTAAATTATTAATTGTAACTAATTTCTTGACAAAAGGGTAGTAAGTAGATTTTTATTCATTTTATTTATATATTGAACATGTACAAACAAACAGGTAAATACTTGAACATTAGATGAACAAAATTAAAATCACTACTTTTTAGTCCTGAGATTCCCTCTCTGTAAAGCCAGAAGGTCTTGAAGGTAAAGCTCAGGGTCATGATCAGGGAGCATCAGGGGAGGGCATCAGGGAGCCGCTATCAATATGCTGGAGACTCCCGGAACTTCCGGGAGACTTGAGATGTCTGTGTCCTCAGAAGTGTCAGCATATGAGTGTGTGGTCTGTAACAAACAAATAAAAGATATGTTCTAACAAACAATGCTTCTTTCTTATCACAATCACACTCATAATAACATAAATTACATTAAAACTACTGGCTTCCCCAAAACATCAACACAGTGTTGCCGTTGAATACATCAGAACATGAAACATAATGCACAGCTTACATGATTACACTTGAAAACTCAAATTCTTCTATACTTCACATTAGCACCCATTTTGTGTCATAACTCTTTCCACATCTCTATCTCAGCAAACAACAATCAAGTCAGCTCGAGTAACAGTGAAATTTACAATACTCACTTTCTCTCTGGACGCACACAACTTTAAACACTCAAAGGAACATAACGAAGATCAAACAAATGGATTTAGTCAGGGAATTGCATGGCTCGTTCTAGGGGTGGGAATCTTTAGTCACCTCACGATCCGATTCCAGAACGATTTTTTGTCTACTGGCTGTGTTTACGTTAATTTTGCACAAGTACATTAAACCACTTACACGGAGTCGCACAGCCGCATGCGCGAGCAGTCTACACAAACAAAGCGCGCGTCAGCATTTGAAATTGAAAGCAGCCTTCGGTACTGTTACTGAGGTTCATATATAGTCCACTTTATTCCAAACCACATAAATGATGACTTCGTAGAGCATTTGTAAGGAAAATACAGACGGGCGAGACAGCACGCTTCAAGTGTAACATCAATAGGCTATGCTAATGATAATAGGCTACCGAGCTGGGGACTATTATCAGGCGCTGCATCATATCATTACGCCTGCTGGACTCATGGTACGGCAGGAAAAATATCAAAACTCTTTGTTCATTTTTTTGAGAGAGATGCTAATGGTAGAGAGAGTATAGAGGGACCCAATGTGTCACTTTTGAGTGATTTATGGCCCTCTAAGCCCTATGGCTTATGGCCCTCTTATGGTTCCCTTTTGACCATGGGAATATTCCCACGTTAGCTCCTCCCACTTATGGACTGTACAGTACAGCGTGGGAAAATCGGACTAGTGTCACGCCTTCTTATGGGTTGAACATTTGAAGCGTGGGAAAATTTCCCACACTCAGTAGTTCTAAACAGTGTCTATTTTAAAGAAATGTACAATAAAGACAATCAGAGGTGAGATCAGTGTTTTTTATTTATTAAAGAAGACAGATGTACATTCATCACTTTTAAAACGTTAAAACATCAATGAAACAAGTTACAATTATTTTTTTCTCTAAAAAGAGCTATTAAAAAATGAGTTAGTGTTATTTCAAGATGTTAAAACATTAAAACAACTTTTTTCTCTAAAAAGACTTATTAAAAAATGAGTTAGTGTTATTTCAAGATGTTAAAACAACTTTTTTCATTTACAAAAAGATCATTTTTAAAATGTTGACTTGTAAGCATTTAACTTTCACATAGTATTTTGTAAAACTTTTGCATAAAACACAAACTAGTTTAAAAAGCCTTACGTTTTTACATACCCAATCGTTAAAGACTCGGAGTTTAAAAGATATATAAGTGTTTCGTTGTGGTGGAGCAGAGCGTCCACTTACAAAGGGGATTTGTCAGGACTGAGAGTGTGTGAAGGTTACAGAGAGACACAGGCAGACTCCGCCCCTACCCCGTCCCACAACAGGTGTTCCGTGGGAAACCCCAGCAGCTCCTTTTCACTTCCCAGATAGAAAAACACGACCGGTCACTTCATTGTCGGAACTTAAATGACCACTGAAACAGAGTGCAGCGGCTCGAAGAGACCACACCCCCTAACACACCCCTCTCAAACCTGAGAGGTCAATTTCGATTTAAGGACATCCCTAAAAATGACATCACACTCGGGGGAATCCCCTCCCTCCCTTCCTCCCTCCCACAGTGACAGCTAGTGTTTAAAAAGGAGCGCAAACTTGAAGTGAAATACTACTTGTGGTTTTATTCAAGTAGAACACTATGGCTACGTCAGACCCCAAAACACCTGAAAGAAACATTGATGAAGCTATGGAGGATTTGACCTTAGTGCCGCAGAATAAACATGGACCTTGCTTAACTCGATTTCTCCATGAGCCGGCTGAAAATACTTTTCACTTGTCTGGAGGACGTGCGTGCGAAGTCAGATTGGTTAAAGGATAACGACGAGCGATTCACAACGAATACAACAGAGGATCCGGATTTGTTTTTTTACGGAAAGGGATTGGATTTTATTTTATACAGGAGTATGGAGAGATTTAAAAGATGATGGAAGTGAACCGGTTTTCATAGCAGAGTGGGCTGGATCAACCACGGGTACAAGATACCGACTTCTCGTGGATTATTTCAATAAACACCCAGAGGATTACGTTTACATACTTTGCAGTGATTTTGGAATGGATGTACCCGAATGTTCGTGACCTATTTCTGAGGATGAGCATTTAAAATAGCCTACGATTTAAAATTCATGTTTCAATGGAAGGTTTACCTGTGTTGGAACAGATTTTTTCTAAAATCACGTAGCTTATTTTAAATGGAGCGATGCATTTGGATCTGCTGATGGATACGCACCAATAGGATTACTGGCTGCAACGAATGGATACCCACAGAAAAGCATCGATTGGCTGAATAAATTTTGTGATTATTTAATCCTTTCTATGTAAAGTATTTTGAATTGCCAGTGTATGTGCTATATTAATAAACACGCTATGCCTTGCTTCGCCTATGTCACAGGAGAAATTATATTTAATTCACAACTCTATGCTCTCATACAGGCTAGAACTGGCTCACACTCACACAAACACCCCACCCCAACACCACCCCACCCCATCCCACCCCATCCCATCCCGTCCCATATATGGAAAAAATATTTCCATATATATTTAAAACTTTTTAAAAACACTGTATAAAGTCAAAATGCAATGGTTTAGTATTCGTACATTTTACAACGTTATCTGAAAAAAGTTAGAATGTGGTCCTTCACATACAGATTTAAAAAAGCGTTCAAAACAACATCAACTAAAATACAATATGCTACTAAAGTTTAGTTTTAAGTTCCGTATTATACATCACTCATCGACGGTAGAAACATGAATGAGTATAGATCATGTGTGAAGCCGAGCCTCCGCCCACCTAACACTAGATTTATTTATAATTACACTAAATAACATTTATAAAAAATAATAGTTGTTTAAAAAAATAAAAACTCATGTTTTAGTTCATTTTGGACTTTTAGTGAAGTTAACAAATATTCACTAACTTACTGATTTATTCACTCTTCGATAGGATAATCCACACCTCCCAATGGAGAAATCTGATCATTGTTTGAGAATGCGTTTTGGAGTAAAAAATAATGAATCTATTCAAAACTATGTGCTTTAAACTTTAAAACCGTGAAACGTAAGCGATAGGCAAACAGTTTTTTTCACAGACATGTAACACTTTCACATACAACTTTTTAAAATGGTACAAACCTTTAAAATACAAAGGTGTAGTGTTTAAAACGTTAGGCCTATCAGAAAAAAAATGTAAAACAAGTTAGAATGGTTTCCTTCACATACTGATTTCCTTCACATAACGCTCAAAACAACAACAACTTAAATACAATATGCTACTAAAGTTTAGTTTTAAGTTCCGTATGTGTGAACCCGAGTCTCCGCCCACCTAACACTAGATTTATTTATAATTACACTAAATAACATTTATAAAAATAACAGTTGTTTAAAAAAAATAAAAACTCATGTTTTAGTTAATTTTGGATTTTTAGTGAAGTTAACACATATTCACTAAGTAGGCTAGTGCTTTCTGTCCCTTTAGTTTTTCAAGATGGTGGAACGACATAGAAGCCTCCATGGACTTACCCGCCATGTAAATAAAGATAAGAAATGTTTCGCTTACGAGGATAAGTCAGATAATTGGCAGAGGTCATTTTACACCAGTGAGGAGACATTTTATGAATACAGGCAAATTTCAGATGTTAAATTTCAGATGTTTAAATGACAAAATACCATTTTTTCAACCGAGCGAATCTGCACATGAGAGGCTTTCAGAAGTCATAACTTCAGTGGTCAACGGTTTAGGCCAGTTGGCGAATGTGTAAAAATCAAATACTGTATTACACTTTTCAAAGGATAATCTAGCTTTAAAGTTAGAATAAAAAGTAAAAAAACCAAACATATCTTCATACCTGTTGTGTTCTGACACAAGGCCATTAACTTGCTCTTTTTGTTTTATAAATGTATTTTGCTTATTTCTACAAATATCAACCTGATAAATATATGGACTGAATACACGATTAAACAAGATAATCATGCTACCAAATACGTTTTTAAGAAAATCAGTGTTTTAAAATACAACGAAACCATGATAACAGAAGACAGTCGTACATAAATGCATGTTGATGACTAAGTTTCAGGCAACCACGCAATGTTCGAGAAATCTAATATCGGTGTAATCTCTGAGAGGTCTCACCCACAGATGCAAAACTATGCGTTGGGATAATCCAGACATAGCTTTACTAAAAGAAAATATTATGGAAGTCATTTTCAAACTGTGCATAGGCTATGCTTCAACATGTAATTATACCATATTTTATATATTAATATCATGGTTCCATGTTGTTTTAATGTTTGTTTGTTTGTTTGTCTGTTATTATTAACTAATACCTTTATCTTTTACACTTCACTTCACTAACACTTCAACATCCAGCACAAAATTAAAGAGATGTATGAGCTAAGGATGTTCTCTGACCCCAAATAAACGGGTAATGGAGTGTTCACAATCTACAATATACAGTTAGATATTCTCCTACTTAGTATGTGTGTAAATAGTTGTGCTTAATTCTTTGGGTGTATTTTTACACACCCTATAGACTAACTTTAAAACATAATCTTTATACAGGAATCACACATGTCCTTACAATCCATGTAAGATTCAAAAGACCAAATCACTAAGAAAAGAGCCGTTTATAATAAATACACAAAAGTTTCCAAATGATGGTTTTATTACTCCGCTAGATTTAGTCATCTTGTTCAGATAGCACAACGCTGTTTCTCATGTTGTATGTTGGACTGTATGTGTTTTAGGCGAAGACGTTTCTTTGAGAGCTGAAATAAATGACAATTAAGAATTTAAGTGATAGTCTTTCTGTCTGACTAAATTGATACTTCATTTAGTACAACTTTCCCTCTATCTACGAATTACACAAAGTGCATGCTGTTTTACACTTAAACTATTACAACAGAATCACATCTGACTATTGCACTGAGAGAGGCATATTCATCCAAGCTCGAGGCTGTTAAAGTTCCACACTTTGGTAAAACCTAAATTCTAGAGGTCAACTTAAAAGTTAAAAGTAAATGCATCATCATGAGCCATTTAAAACAAATACAGAAAAGCCACTATAGTGATCAGTTTTAGCGTTTGAATTGACATTTTACATATTACGCTGTTTACATCTTGTTTTTGAACAGTTTTTGCAAGAAGTATATAGTCACAGAGCGTGGTCAAACATGTTCATATAGGAATGTATGAAAAAACATGAACAAATATTGCATAAAGATAATTAAATGACGGTCCTTCAAGTATGAGAGTGACTAAACAAATCATATTTATTTTAGAACATCTTTCTGCTATGTCTACGAAACATTGACGTGAAAGATGAGTATTACACTTCAAACCCGTCTAACTATTACACTTATTTTGTTATTATTACACGGTTATTTTGTGTGTGTGTGTCACGAACCAACATGGTTAAGCTAATGAATTACAGTTGATACGTGGTATTTTTACGTGAAAGGAGGGAAAGGAATATTTAACATATAAAAATATAAATATTTTAACCTATCGTCAATTTCAATTGTTAGATAAATCATCTAACAATCGACAGTTATATGTGAAACAATTAGAGTTGGTGTAAATTTACACATCCAAAAACTGTTGTTACTTGGATGATGAATATCTTCACTTTATGATAGGAAAGTACGGACAGCGCCTTTGACCAATCCTCTACATATGGGGCACTTGCGCAGAGAAGGTGCACATTCTTTGCACACAACTAGGTGACCACAGGGGATGAAGACAATGTTCACTTCCTTATCCATGCAAACTTTGCATGTGCGCTCTTCTTGAAGTCTTCTTAACTGTTCCTCCATAGGCAAGTCTGAAAGATCTTGACTCGGTGATGCAGCTTCATTTGTCTGGGCCATCAGTTCTCTCAGCAGGCAGAGATCATTCTTCTTGATCCAGTTGCTGAAGACCTCTGCTGCTGCATTTCCTTTCGACAGGACTAACTCAATGAGCTGCCCTGTCTGCTGCTTGACTGTAGTGCAGTTACGAATAATGTCATACTCTTTCTGTGAGATGATGCTCTCCTCTAGAAGATGGTCCATGAAGCTCTGCACACTTTTTAGCTGCTGTGACATGACAAGATGATGTTTCTTAAGAAAAGTAAAACCATCTGATGCCATTTCCTCAGCAAGAAGCTCTCGCTCCTCCTCTCTCTTCTCATCTTCTGCACTTAGTAAATCAGACACCAACTCTTGAACGGTTTTGTAATTTTCTCCACTTGCTAGAATTTTGCTCTGCACGGTTTGCTTCACCAGGCAACGCTCAAATCCCATCTCTAAAGCAGACTTCACCACTGGATTGTTCATCATCACTGCATCTTCTGAACGGTCTTCTCCAGGACCCAGGTGTACAACAGGTGGATCAACAAATTCTCTCGAGTTGCTGTCTCCATTAGCTCCATTAACTCTTGGCCCTTTTCTTGCAACAGGTATTCACATCTTGGAAACCACTTGGCATGTTCTACCCATGGATCATCACCAGACTCCCAACATCTGAGTCCAGCATCACAACAAAAGCACTTCACGTAATCATTACGACCAACATAGTAAAAACCAGCCTTAGCCAATTGGTCTGGTCGAACAGTTATTCTTGAGGGCCAGTTGACAAATGTGAGCAACCTTTGTTCACACTGTTGCATTGCCGAGTTAGATACATTGGAAAGGCCGCCGTCAGATAAAGGTACATTATCTGCACGGTCACCTCGAACGAAGCGGCAGTTGGGGTAATGCCCCTGGTGCTCTGATACGGCATGATCTCCCGGTTCCCAGTTGCTAAGCTGGCCTCCACAACTGAAGCAACCCACTCTGTCGCCCTGGCCATGGTAGTAGAAACCACTTTTGGCAAGCTCGGCCGGAGTTACTGTAGCAAGAGTCCAATTCTGAAAGGTGTCAAGGCGTTCCTGTTCCCGACGCATGCCAGGATTGTGACAAGCCGGAGGTCGCTGGTGAGACATATCCTGGTGAGACATATCCAGGTTTAAGTAACCCACCTGCTCCTCCATTTGGCCTGAAACGGATGCCGTGGTGGTCGATGTTACGGGTGTAGCAGGGGCTGTAGGATGGCTACGTTGCGAAGCGGGGAAAAGGCAGAGTGAGAGGACGACAGGAGGTTTGCGGTGGGTGGGGTAAACTCTGGATGAAGACATAAAAATGTGACCACAGGGCGTGTCCACTCAAGCCCTTCTCTCTGCGGGACATCCCATGACAGAACACATAATCTTATTAAAAAATTTTAATGAACTCCTGAACAGATAGAAGGTCGACGTAGGGGGTATGTGCTTCCTCCCCTATGAAGCAGGAACCGATGCTAAGAACAAAATCGAATTTTGTTCAACACTACAAAATGTACTTTCTTCTGTTCTGTTCTGTACACAGCGGGCAAATTAGTTGTATCATTTGAAAAATCACCACACATTTTTCAGAGACGCGATGTGCCTCTGTGGTCCGTGACACAGCGCATCCAGGCGTGGTATGGAAATGGTTGCCACCTCAGGAATACAGTAATTAAAATGCAGAAAACATTCCGCAACTCTTTACAAGGATCTCTGAAATATTTAATCTTTTAAATCATGTAGTATTTTTAATTATTCTAAATATTATTATTATGTATACTATTATAATACTATTTTTATGAGCTCAGACACAACAGAAATGTTTGTAATTTTTTATTTATTTATTTATTTATTTATTTTTATTTCAACATTATACTTTCGAGTATACATTGAAGTAGTGAAGAAAATGATAGACAAGCAAACCGGGGTTGTGTGCGAAGTCCTGAAATATTTATCAGGACAACACCTCACCCCGCCCCGCTGGAGGGGTTGTCATCATGACGCCGTAAACAGCTGTATAGGATTACATAATGCCACATTGAATCAGAAGTATATGCATGGATATGCATGGAGAAGTTATGCATATGCCACCGGAGAGATGTCTATAATTACACCAAAATATGTATATATATAAATATACATATATTTTTAAACATATGCATGGCTGAATTGTATGCCATAAGTTCTGTAACAAGCATGTAGAAAGTAGTTAGGATGTATTTCATTTTGCCTAGGCTTTAAGTTCATTTTACCAACTATTAAGATGTTAAAGTTCATAGACCTTTAGCGCATTCAAATGTATTGAGTTAAAATTAAAACGTGATATCAATATTGCATTACCGAATTCAGGGGTGTTTAATAGCTTCAATAGTTATCAAGCACCAGCTGATTTTAAGTTTTTCTTCAAACAAAAGTAATTTTCTGATAAATCATTGTACACATACATATGTTTTGTTGTATGTGTCACGGGGTGACGAAAAATTCTAGGTTGAGTCAAGGCGGAACTAATGTCCGCCGGGATTTGCTTCCCGCCGCACCCAAAATACGAGAACACCGGCTTAGTTCCGGGCGAGCGCAAATCTTCCGCACTCAGGATAATTAGCCGAAATTGCCGCCAGTTGTGCACTATGAGACACGTTGTTATTAGGATGGGATATAAGGAGAGAGGGAGATGACGGGGGAGGGCAGGCGAGGGGGCAGCACGTGAGCGGCGGTGGCCGCGGTCGCGGCGGGAGGCCGCGGGAGAGAGAGGCACGAGCAGAGGGGGACACGACGAGAATGAGAGGTGAAGCGCGCAGCATGTGAGCGGCCGTGGCCGCGGTCGCGGCGGGAGGCCGCGGGAGAGAGACAGACGAGAGAGACAGACGAGAGAGACAGACGAGAGAGCCAGAGAAAACTTCGGCTGGATTGCGGGCGGAAGCCTTGGTACACTGAGTCTGTTGAATTGCAGTTTTATTGTGGAAATGAGCACGAGTGAAACCTTACAGTGTGTGGTGGAAATGTGAGTGTGGGAATTATTTCTGCTGTTCACTCGCAATCACAGCTATCCATTCCTCTCTCTGTCTGAGTCCAGTGAAGAGCCTGCTAATGCTTGGAGAGCCTGCTAATGCTGTGAGTTACACGTGTCTATTCCTCCCTCTGTCTGAGTCCAGTGAAGAACCTGCTAATGCTGTGAGTTACACGTGTCTATTCCTCTCTCCGTCTGAGTCCAGTGAAGAGCCTGCTAATGCTGTGAGTTACACGTATCCATTTCTCTCTCTGTCTGAGTCCAGTGAAGACCCTGCTAATGCTGTGAGTTACATGTATTCATTCCTCTCTCTGCCTGAGTCCAGTGAAGACCCTGCTAACGCTGTGAGTTACATGTATTCATTCCTCTCTCTGCCTGAGTCCAGTGAAGACCCTGCTAACGCTGTGAGTTACATGTATTCATTCCTCTCTCTGCCTGAGTCCAGTGAAGACCCTGCTAACGCTGTGAGTTACATGTATTCATTCCTCTCTCTGCCTGAGTCCAGTGAAGACCCTGCTAACGCTGTGAGTTACATGTATTCATTCCTCTCTCTGCCTGAGTCCAGTGAAGACCCTGCTAACGCTGTGAGTTACATGTATCCATTCTCTGCTTGAGGCCAGTGAAGAACCTGCTAACGCTGTGAGTTACATGTATCCGTTCTCTGCCTGAGTCCAGTGAAGAACCTGCTAATGCTGTGAGTTACATGTATCTTCCACTCTCTGCCTGAGGCTAGTGAAGAGCTGGCTAATGCTGGAGGGGCCTGTTGATGCTGAAAGAGCCCGTTAATGCTGGAAGAGCCTGAGGCTAGTGAAGAGCCGGCTAATGCCGGAAGGGCCTGCTAATGCTGGAAGAGCCTGCTGATGCTGGAAGAGCCCGTTAATGCTGGAAGAGCCTGAGGCTAGTGAAGAGCCGGCTAATGCCGGAAGGGCCTGCTAATGCTGGAAGAGCCTGCTGATGCTGGAAGAGCCCGTTAATGCTGGAAGAGCCTGAGGCTAGTGAAGAGCCGGCTAATGCCGGAAGGGCCTGCTAATGCTGGAAGAGCCTGCTAATGCCGTGCCGAGAAACGCGAAGAGAACGCTGAAGAAGAGAACGCGGAAGCTGTGAATTATGTTCATTCCTCTCTCTGTTTGAAGGTGCTGAGAAAACGCGAAGAGCTCGCTGAAGAAGAGAATGCGGAAGCTGTGGATTATGTCCATTCCTCTCTCTGTCTGAAGGTGCTGAGAAACGCGAAGAGAACGCTGAAGAAGAGAATGCGGAAGCTGTGGATTATGTCCATTCCTCTCTCTGTCTGAAGGTGCTGAGAAACGCGAAGAGAACGCTGAAGAGAACGCGGAAGCTGTGGATTATGTCCATTCCTCTCTCTGTCCGAAGGTGCTGAGAAACGCGAAGAGAACGCTGAAGAGAATGCGGAAGCTGTGGATTATGTCCATTCCTCTCTCTGTCCGAAGGTGCTGAGAAACGCGAAGAGAACGCTGAAGAGAATGCGGAAGCTGTGGATTATGTCCATTCCTCTCTCTGTCCGAAGGTGCTGAGAAACGCGAAGAGATACATGAAGAGATAACCTGAACTGAAGAGACTTTTAAGCTTGTTTTATTATTTAATAAAGAGTATATTTATTTTGAATTCTGTGTCCGCCATTTCCTTTGTGTCCACGGCCGGCTCCTCAGGGGCGGCACGCAGGCGAAGGGGTGGGCGGCCCGCTGGCGCTCCACCCCGACCTGTGACATATGCACAGATTTTGAGAGTCGCTTATAGAAAGATGCGTCCTTGTCTTTGTTTCGCTGTATTTTTAAAAACATAGCTAGATCTACATAGATGTTTTACAAGATATGTCAGAGAACCTTGTGCGGCATTCTATATCCGCATAAAGGGTTAAAATGTAAAATAAACATTTTAGCGCTATTTAAAAACTAGGACGGTATAATAATATAATGTAAATGTCTCACGTGAAGATGATGGTTTAAACCATAATTTTATCAAATCAAGTCAATTCATGTGAATACTGTCGTATATGAACAAAGAGAAGACCTAGAGTTCACTAACATTACAGCTAACTGTAGGAAACAGATATCCGGGGGAAAGTGTAAAGAAAACGCCATAAGTGTTACGCTAATGATGTTAAAAATTGTTAAACAATTTCAAAACAGGGTGTTTCAGAAGAAATGCAAAGATGCCTAAAAACAAAGGTGTCCAAAATGTTACGTGCCAATACTTGGTCTTGTTTGAGTCGGTATGCTCCGGTGAAAACTGTGTGAACTTTAATGAGGCCGAGAACAATAGCGCTGTTAAACATGCGGTAGCCTACAATAACAATGTTCAATATAAACAAGAATCCTGCTCTAATGCTACTAATTCTAACCAACTCTAATTGTTTCACATATAACTGTCGATTGTTAGATGATTTATCTAACAATTGAAATTGACGATAGGTTAAAATATTTATATTTTTATATGTTAAATATTCCTTTCCCTCCTTTCACGTAAAAATACCACGTATCAACTGTAATTCATTAGCTTAACCATGTTGTTTCGTGACACACACACACAAAATAACCGTGTAATAATAACAAAATAAGTGTAATAGTTAGACGGGTTTGAAGTGTAATACTCATCTTTCACGTCAATGTTTCGTAGACATAGCAGAAAGATGTTCTAAAATAAATATGATTTGTTTAGTCACTCTCATACTTGAAGGACCGTCATTTAATTATCTTTATGCAATATTTGTTCATGTTTTTTCATACATTCCTATATGAACATGTTTGACCACGCTCTGTGACTATATACTTCTTGCAAAAACTGTACAAAAACAAGATGTAAACAGCGTAATATGTAAAATGTCAATTCAAACGCTAAAACTGATCACTATAGTGGCTTTTCTGTATTTGTTTTAAATGGCTCATGATGATGCATTTACTTTTAACTTTTAAGTTGACCTCTAGAATTTAGGTTTTACCAAAGTGTGGAACTTTAACAGCCTCGAGCTTGGATGAATATGCCTCTCTCAGTGCAATAGTCAGATGTGATTCTGTTGTAATAGTTTAAGTGTAAAACAGCATGCACTTTGTGTAATTCGTAGATAGAGGGAAAGTTGTACTAAATGAAGTATCAATTTAGTCAGACAGAAAGACTATCACTTAAATTCTTAATTGTCATTTATTTCAGCTCTCAAAGAAACGTCTTCGCCTAAAACACATACAGTCCAACATACAACATGAGAAACAGCGTTGTGCTATCTGAACAAGATGACTAAATCTAGCGGAGTAATAAAACCATCATTTGGAAACTTTTGTGTATTTATTATAAACGGCTCTTTTCTTAGTGATTTGGTCTTTTGAATCTTACATGGATTGTAAGGACATGTGTGATTCCTGTATAAAGATTATGTTTTAAAGTTAGTCTATAGGGTGTGTAAAAATACACCCAAAGAATTAAGCACAACTATTTACACACATACTAAGTAGGAGAATATCTAACTGTATATTGTAGATTGTGAACACTCCATTACCCGTTTATTTGGGGTCAGAGAACATCCTTAGCTCATACATCTCTTTAATTTTGTGCTGGATGTTGAAGTGTTAGTGAAGTGAAGTGTAAAAGATAAAGGTATTAGTTAATAATAACAGACAAACAAACAAACAAACATTAAAACAACATGGAACCATGATATTAATATATGAAATATGGTATAATTACATGTTGAAGCATAGCCTATGCACAGTTTGAAAATGACTTCCATAATATTTTCTTTTAGTAAAGCTATGTCTGGATTATCCCAACGCATAGTTTTGCATCTGTGGGTGAGACCTCTCAGAGATTACACCGATATTAGATTTCTCGAACATTGCGTGGTTGCCTGAAACTTAGTCATCAACATGCATTTATGTACGACTGTCTTCTGTTATCATGGTTTAGTTGTATTTTAAAACACTGATTTTCTTAAAAACGTATTTGGTAGCATGATTATCTTGTTTAATCGTGTATTCAGTCCATATATTTATCAGGTTGATATTTGTAGAAATAAGCAAAATACATTTATAAAACAAAAAGAACAAGTTAATGGCCTTGTGTCAGAACACAACAGGTATGAAGATATGTTTGGTTTTTTACTTTTTATTCTAACTTTAAAGCTAGATTATCCTTTGAAAAGTGTAATACAGTATTTGATTTTTACACATTCGCCAACTGGCCTAAACCGTTGACCACTGAAGTTATGACTTCTGAAGGCCTCTCATGTGCAGATTCGCTCGGTTGAAAAAATGGTATTTTGTCATTTAAACATCTGAAATTAAACATCTGAAATTTGCCTGTATTCATAAAATATGTCTCCTCACTGGTGTAAAATGACCTCTGCCAATAATCTGACTTATCCTCGTAAGCGAAACATTTCTTATCTTTATTTACATGGCGGGTAAGTCCATGGAGGCTTCTATGTCGTTCCACCATCTTGAAAAACTAAAGGGACAGAAAGCACTAGCCTACGTAGTGAATATGTGTTAACTTCACTAAAAATCCAAAATTAACTAAAACATGAGTTTTTATTTTTTTTAAACAACTGTTATTTTTATAAATGTTATTTAGTGTAATTATAAATAAATCTAGTGTTAGGTGGGCGGAGACTCGGGTTCACACATACGGAACTTAAAACTAAACTTTAGTAGCATATTGTATTTAAGTTGTTGTTGTTTTGAGCGTTATGTGAAGGAAATCTGTATGTGAAGGAAACCATTCTAACTTGTTTTACATTTTTTTTTCTGATAGGCCTAACGTTTTAAATACTACACCTTTGTATTTTAAAGGTTTGTACCATTTTAAAAAGTTGTATGTGAAAGTGTTACATGTCTGTGAAAAAAACTGTTTGCCTATCGCTTACGTTTCACGGTTTTAAAGTTTAAAGCACATAGTTTTGAATAGATTCATTATTTTTTACTCCAAAACGCATTCTCAAACAATGATCAGATTTCTCCATTGGGAGGTGTGGATTATCCTATCGAAGAGTGAATAAATCAGTAAGTTAGTGAATATTTGTGAACTTCACTAAAAGTCCAAAATGAACTAAAACATGAGTTTTTATTTTTTTAAACAACTATTATTTTTTATAAATGTTATTTAGTGTAATTATAAATAAATCTAGTGTTAGGTGGGCGGAGGCTCGGCTTCACACATGATCTATACTCATTCATGTTTCTACCGTCGATGAGTGATGTATAATACGGAACTTAAAACTAAACTTTAGTAGCATATTGTATTTTAGGTGATGTTGTTTTGAACGCTTTTTTAAATCTGTATGTGAAGGACCACATTCTAACTTTTTTCAGATAACGTTGTAAAATGTACGAATACTAAACCATTGCATTTTAACTTTATACAGTGTTTTTAAAAAGTTTTAAATATATATGGAAATATTTTTTCCATATATGGGATGGGATGGGGTGGGATGGGGTGGGGTGGGGTGGGGTGTTTGTGTGAGTGTGAGCCAGTTCTAGCCTGTATGAGAGCATAGAGTTGTGAATTAAATATAATTTCTCCTGTGACATAGGCGAAGCAAGGCATAGCGTGTTTATTAATATAGCACATTTTATACACTGGCAATTCAAAATACTTTACATAGAAAGGATTAAATAATCACAAAATTTATTCAGCCAATCGATGCTTTTCTGTGGGTATCCATTTGTTGCAGCCGGTAATCCTATTGGTGCGTATCCATCAGCAGATCCAAATGCATCGCTCCATTTAAAATAAGCTACGTGATTTTAGAAAAAATCTATTCCAACACAGGTAAACCTTCCATTGAAACATGAATTTTAAATCGTAGGCTATTTTAAATGCTCATCCTCAGAAATAGGTCACGAACATTCGGGTACATCCATTCCAAAATCACTGCAAAGTATGTAAACGTAATCCTCTGGGTGTTTATTGAAATAATCCACGAGAAGTCGGTATCTTGTACCCGTGGTTGATCCAGCCCACTCTGCTATGAAAACCGGTTCACTTCCATCATCTTTTAAATCTCTCCATACTCCTGTATAAAATAAAATCCAATCCCTTTCCGTAAAAAAACAAATCCGGATCCTCTGTTGTATTCGTTGTGAATCGCTCGTCGTTATCCATTAACCAATCTGACTTCGCACGCACGTCCTCCAGACAAGTGAAAAGTATTTCACTTGCGCTCCGCCGGCTCATGGAGAAATCGAGTTAAGCAGGGTCCATGTTTATTCTGCGGCACTAAGGTCAAATCCTCCATAGCTTCATCAATGTTTCTTTCAGGTGTTTTGGGGTCTGACGTAGCCATAGTGTTCTACTTGAATAAAACCACAAGTAGTATTTCACTTCAAGTTTGCGCTCCTTTTTAAACACTAGCTGTCACTGTGGGAGGGAGGAAGGGAGGGAGGGGAGTCCCCCGAGTGTGATGTCATTTTTAGGGATGTCCTTAAATCGAAATTGACCTCTCAGGTTTGAGAGGGGTGTGTTAGGGGGTGTGGTCTCTTCGAGCCGCTGCACTCTGTTTCAGTGGTCATTTAACCCTCTGGGGACCAGGCTGTTTTTGGGGTCCTTGAGATGTTCTGACATGCCTTGACATTTGTGCTATTTTCAGTTATTTATAAACATGTTAATGGCTAAGGTGTAAATTCACTCTATATAGCACAAACAGGGCTACCATAATATGCGAGCAACGTGTATGTAGATGTTTGTATTTTTAAGAGAATAATGTTTATGCGTGGTTATAGGAAAAAATAAAAATGAAAGTTGCTGAATTAAGACCACAAAACACATATTAAATATGTGTCCACAAGACTTTTGACTAATGGATGTTGTTCCTTTGAGTTCTGGCTTCAAAATTATGTGAAAATAGTCTTGCTTTATCGTTCACAAAAAAAAATACATTGATTTAAATGGTGTAAAACAGGTTTTGCTTGGAAAGCCAATATGCAAGGGGGGGCGTGAAGGAGGAGTAGTTTACATCTTAGATTACAATGTCCCACCCACTCTGCATAATGACTCTGCCTAATGAGCCATTCATTCAGGTGTGACACTGACTGAGCCACAATACAAGGACAAAAGATGTATTTAGAAGAAGACTTATATTGACCATTTAAGATTTCGCTTACATCTCTCTTGTAAATATGTTTTGCTATTTTATTAAAAATGTTACAATTACAACAATAATTACAATTTCAACAATATTTCAAGTGTACTCTTTCTTTGTTAAAAAAAAAGAAAAAAAGATTATAGGCCTACATTTTATCATATGTATTCATTAGTTTGAATATAGCCAACATTGGAACAACATCTAACATCTTAGTCTATGACTTTATTTTTGACAGAGCAGAAATTGCTAAACAAAAGCTTATTTGATGTGGCAGTATATTCTACAGTAGCCTAAAACTGTACCCAAATCTAGTCAACAAAATGTTGTCTTTCATACTTCGCCTGACTGTAACGTTGTTTTTATGAAATATTAGGGCATATAAATGCTAATTTGCAGTTTAAAACGTTGCTTATACAAATACATTTTATTTCAACATATTCCAGTCGATTTTTACTCATCTCAGTAGGCTATAGCAAAGCAGTTTATTCTTTCACACACAGACGCAATTCATATTTAGGCTAAACAGTCTTTACAAATATGTACCCTTCATTCATCTCACAGAAAGGCGAGTCATATTATAGAAATGCGATTCATCTTTTTGCGGTTTACATAGGCCTACACTAACGTTATTCCATAACGTTATTCCACATTAACACTTGAGAAAAGATAACAGCCTACCTCACTCCTCAGCGGGATCTGCTCCTCATATCAGGAGATATTGCTCTTCATATCAGCACTGTTTTGAGGAATCTTTATCTCCATAAGGTAGGCTATATTATGTCTCACTCGCGACGCTTTGTTTACAGCTGATGTGGGCGTTTCACAGGTCTGAAATGGTTCTCAGAATTTGCATTTGAATTGCACGCGCTCTTCGGGGAGTGGTTACATTACTTTTGAATGAGCTCGTAATTAGCTCGACTGGAGTCGCTCTCTTTTTATACAGATTACAGAAGCTAAGAATATTTGTTTTTTATATAGATTACTTCATTTAAAAGATGCGATCTCAAGCTTTATGCCCGTGGTCTGTTTGCCTGTTTGACTGAATTTTCGCGGAGTTATAGATCATTTTCTAATGCGTTTCAAATGGGAGTTTACTGACAGAGAGAAGGCAGAAATCACATCATGTTAATTTTTCTTTATTTGTCAAAAAGCAAAACACTTTATTTTTATTGTGAGTATACAGAAAAAAAAAATAGAAACTGAACAGGATCGATTGATGTATTACACGAAAATGAAAGATCAAAATTAACAGAGCATTTAGTGTTTAATTTTCATTGCTAAAAAAAAAAACGAGCAAAACGCGCGGGCGCGTTTTTGGTCCCCAGAGGGTTAAGTTCCGACAATGAACTGACCGGTCGTGTTTTTCTATCTGGGAAGTGAAAAGGAGCTGCTGGGGTTTCCCACGGAACACCTGTTGTGGGAGGGGGTAGGGGCGGAGTCTGCCTGTGTCTCTCTGTAACCTTCACACACTCTCAGTCCTGACAAATCCCCTTTGTGAGTGGACGCTCTGCTCCACCACAACGAAACACTTATATATCTTTTAAACTCCGAGTCTTTAACGATTGGGTATGTAAAAACGTAAGGCTTTTTAAACTAGTTTGTGTTTTATGCAAAAGTTTTACAAAATACTATGTGAAATTTTAAAAATGATCTTTTTGTAAATGAAAAAAGTTGTTTTAATGTTTTAACATCTTGAAATAACACTAACTAATTTTTTTAATAGCTCTTTTTTAGAGAAAAATGATCTTTTTGTAAATGAAAAAAGTTGTTTTAATGTTTTAACATCTTGAAATAACACTAACTCATTTTTTAATAAGTCTTTTTAGAGAAAAAAGTTGTTTTAATGTTTTAACATCTTGAAATAACACTAACTCATTTTTTAATAGCTCTTTTTAGAGAAAAAAATAATTGTAACTTGTTTCATTGATGTTTTAAGGTTTTAAAAGTGATGAATGTACATCTGTCTTTTTTAATAAATAAAAAACACTGATCTCACCTCTGATTGTCTTTATTGTACATTTCTTTAAAAAGTTTTAATAGACACTGTTTAGAACTACTGAGTGTGGGAAATTTTCCCACGCTTCAAATGTTCAACCCATAAGAAGGCGTGACACTAGTCCGATTTTCCCACGCTGTACTGTACAGTCCATAAGTGGGAGGAGCTAACGTGGGAATATTCCCATGGTCAAAAGGGGCGGGGCTTAGAGGGCCATAAATCACTCAAAAGTGACACATTGGGTCCCTCTATACTCTCTCTAATGGTCTTGTCTGGTTCAATTCATTATGCTAAGCTATGCTAAAAGTGGTACCGCCAGACCCGGAGATCGGCTGAATGGATTTGAAAACGGTAAAACTCAACTGTTTAACTCTGAGTTGTAAAATTAGCCTATTTCCAAAAAAAGTGGAGTATCCCTTTAACTGGAAAAAGGTGGTATTTGTCAACTACTCAACTTGTACATTTGGGCCACACTTATGGCCTGCACACCGTTCATATATTCATATTTCATAAACACCTGGTTGCTGTTTGATATTAGAGGTGACATATGGATCATGTGATCTCCTTCTGATCACGTGCATCATCACAGGTTTTGACCAAGCGGCAACATTTTAATCTGAAAAATGAAGCCTACCCGGAAGTGCGAAAAACTGCAATACATCGAAAATCCGCTAGGGGCAGGTCCCAAAAGGGAGCAAATGTCCATAGACCCCCATGTTAAAATGTCCGTTTTCACAGCATAAATCCATGTTTTTACAGGTTGGACCCATGGACTTTTATTGTATTTTTCGATAGCTTCCGAGTGCCTGACAACTGTGAGGGGTGAATTTTTTTCTA
Source organism: Leucaspius delineatus (assembly GCA_023718395.1). Lineage (NCBI taxonomy): Eukaryota > Metazoa > Chordata > Actinopteri > Cypriniformes > Leuciscidae > Leucaspius > Leucaspius delineatus. The sequence continues at coordinate 2,962,365 of CM043367.1, read as the reverse complement.
ACTCGTTAGTTTAGATCATATTTAGATATAAAATGTATGAGCTTGACTGACAGCTGATAACGAGCATAGGCTGCGCCAAGTGGAATTCCTGAAATTTGACGTCTCGGCCATGATCTGACACAACACATCATACCACCTCTGTATCCTTTCTGAACATTTGTATTGAAATATCATACATAAAATGGGTTGCTCTGCTATAAGATTTTCCAAGATGGCGCCGCCCATACCCCCCATAAACGGCCTCAAAACCGTTCTTCAGAAAGTCTATGAGTGACGTCACAGACGCTTTGTCCATATTTTTTACAGTCGATGGTTTTGACAGAAAATACAAATCAGGGCTACAGTTCCTCTTTCTGGAGGAATTCTGCTGCATTATACGAGGAACGATTTAAACGAGGACCGGTTTTAAAAACCCTCAGTTTATATTGGATCATTTATATTGGATCGGAGTTACTTTCCAATCTATTCATTCCACAATAAAGTTTCATTTTCGTTTTCCTGAAAGTATAAAACCTCGTGTAAACCAGTTTTCATCAGATGTGATTGATCAAGATAAAACTAAGGCTTAGATGACTTTGAAAGACTCGAAACTATCGATTATTCACAGAATCTGTATCAAACAATGTCACGAGCACAGAAACACCAGTGTAAACAGTGTGATCTGCAGACTTACCGGAGGCCAGAACACGGACACAGGAGCGACGACACCAACAAAGACTTTTATCCCTTGGCGATGAAGCTCTTGTAACGGAGCACACAGTGTGTCTTCATGAAGGAATAAGCTAAAGTTATAACAGCTGTACTGAGAGTGAATCAGATCAAATTTGTGTCAAATTATTGATTTATTTGGTAGGTAGCCATGTAATAAGCGGGATAATGTATAGGGAGGCGGTTGTTACAACCCCGACAGGCTGAACGGGCGGAGGGGTCTTGAATCAGCCTGAAGGGGTTGTTATTCGCTATAACAACCGCCTCCCTATACATTATCCCTTACATAATGCACATGCAGCACCCCTACTTCCCACGGCCATGCTTTGATGTGTAGTATCCTACTAGTGGAAGTCAGTTAAGTTACGTACTGTACACCTTGCAGAAATATTATAGCATCTGCAGGGCAGTACTAAAAAAAAAAAGATCTTTACATAAAATAAAGAACCATTCGATATTAGGCTATTATTTCTTGTGGTCTAGCTAGCCTATATGTAAACAAACATCATGTGACTTGAACTGTATATAGCCTATATAGGGCCTTCAAATATAAAGTTCATATATAAAGTTCCTTCAAATTACTTTTTGTGCAATAAACAATCCTAAGTAGTTTATTTTCTTGCAAGACATAGAAAGAATTTTTTATTCTTTCGGGGGGGGGGGGCTCTTGTCAAAGCCTATGATTCATAAATCAAATCAAGTGTGACCAACCAACACTACAAAATAATGCTTCCCCAACCAAGACTTCCCCAGTCTTTTTGTCTGCCAGCTTCATCGTGTGCCGCATAACATCATAAATGTGTAGTTTTATGCTCGGGGCGCCGAGAAAGGGCGCCCTCGCTATCTAACCAATGGAGCTCTGATATGCTATTAAAACGTCACTAAATATGATCAATTCAACCAATCAGTGATGCGCAGTAATAATTCTCCGATGGGCGCTTTGCCTCTGCGCCCATCGGAGAATAACATGGAGTTTTACTCTACTTGGTGTGGTCAGAGCCCGTCTACGGAGAGCCTGGCCACTCCCTATTATGTCCTATTGTACCGAATGTTGGTTGTAGTTCCACCAGAGCTCCACTGGGGGCGATCGCCCATGAGTGCAGAATGAATGGGAGTCTATGGGGCTAGACGGCTAAATTTGTCTCTTTCACCCGATTGCCATCGAGAAATCTCAGATTTGATTGTAGGTTTTGCAAGTTCAACATGGGTTATAGGTCGAAAGTTGAATGAACGAGTACTTATGTCCTTTCGATTTCTTACAGGTTGAGTTGCTGTTGCCCATAACACGCTAGCATTCTGCTAATGAACGCTGATTGGTCAGTGAAGGACTGATTACGACCAGAGATACCGCTTGATGGCATCGTGTCATCCGAAGCGGGACCAGAAACAAACAAAACAAAAACTCTTCTAGCACGTGTGTTTACCTGTGTCAGCTGTGTTGTGTGTTTACCTGTGTCAGCTGTGTTGTCGATGCCTCGAGAGAAAAGAAAGTGCAGAGCGTGAAAGCACCAAAGTGACTGAAGGATTGCCGTAAAGCAGTATCTCTGGTCGTACGATGTGTATGACGTCATTGGGGGGGATAGGGTTTGGGTTTTTTAAACCCAAAAAAATTAAAGTTCTGTCAGTAATTACTCTGCCTCATGTTGTTCCAACCCCGTAAGACTTTCGTTCATCTTCGGAACACAAATTATAATAGCAGCACGAGTCGCATTGGAGTGACGTCAGCTCCCCTCTTCCATTGATTGGCTAGAGGAGGAGCTGTCAATCTAGATCTAGTGGACCAATGGTGATGCTTAAGCCCGCCCTGGTGGCTGAAACAGGTAATTGCATTTTTTCCCCCAAAAAAAAAAAAATTTGCATTGTTTAAAAAAAAGATATATTATAAATATTTTAAATAACACAAAACAACTAAATGGTGGTAGGTAATACATCTGATTTCATATACTGCTTTAGTAAAAAAAAAAAAAAAATTCAGGGCTCTGGATCATGTGACAAGTGACAGGCTAACGTAAGTCCAGCGATTCTCAGCATGTGTTGCGTTGTTGCGTTGTTATCTGGTAAAATATGGACAGTGCGGGCGGCACACAAGAAAGAGACTGTTCAATCTCTTCTTCAAACTCCGTCAGAGGAGATGCTGTTGTGTCTCTGGAGGAGCAGAGGAGATGCTCAGTGGTTGGAGGATTTTGATTTTTTGTGTGTGTGTGTGTGTGTGTGTGTGTCTGCCTTAGAGGTGGTTTGCTGTAGGATAAGATTCATGATTGACTCATGTGAACACTGGAGACAATGTATAGCATTTTTTATTGACTTGCTCACCATTCCAATTAATGTACAGTCTTCTCCATCTAGTGGTTACTAAATGTAATAACAGTGACTATTTAACTCTTTGTGTTTATTGAATATTGACTCTGTGCACTCACTGTAATTCATGCAACATTACAGCAATTAGAGGTTCACCTTGTATGTCAAATTGGCACATCTTTCTGTCTTTGAAAGTACAATATTTTAAATCTACAAGGACATTCTAAATTCATACTTTAATAATTACATTAGATGCTATTTGTTTTTGAGCCGTTACTTTGGTGTTAATGTAATAAATAAACAGCAGCAATTGTTTAATTGTTAAAATAAAAATTTTAAAACCACATTGTACCTCTGCCTCAGGTTTATATAATGTCCCAGAACGCTGCTTTTGATGTTAAATAATAAAAGTCTTCAGATGAAAAAAGCAGACAATGACGCAGAATCTCTTTTACTACAGACTGAAATATTAAAGGCCTACTAAAGATTGAATCGCACCACGTGACAAACATCAGTCATAAAGTATCACACAGGTGAGTCTTAACAGATCTCAAACTGAAAGTGTTTAAAGACTTCTGGATTCTGTTCCTGTAGGACAACAGCGTCTAAGCTACTGCAAGTAAGCTTTAATACTTCCACCATTACTGTTATCTGGGGGAATATGAGCGGATTTCATACGAAAGTTTCACATGAGTTAGTGTGAGGATTAGCCTAAGTTAAAGTATAACATATTAGAAATTATACCTGTTGCAAAAAAAACAAACGACCAAAAGAAGGCAGGAATTACTAAAACAAACCATTGACATTCATTTTGTAGAAATGAATAATGCTTTTTGAAAAAAGGTTTATTTCTAGTTTTAGGATGTCGTTTTGTATTAATGCGAACTTTGGTCGTGGCACAGTGAAAAAGTGAAATTCCTGAATCCTTTGCGGAACGTCGTGGATCGACAGTCGTGTGTTGGTAACCAGTTGGTCATTCTAGTTTTTAATTAATATAATATGGGCGGACATGTAGTGGTCTAATTTAACTTGTCCTCATTTGCCCAAAACTATTTTAGAGACTTTTTTCAACGACACATGAAAGATACAGAATTTTGTTAATTCAGTGCATTTACTATAGAACAAAGCACAAACAGTATGAAAACAGGTTTATTAACATTTAAATGAACAAGGTTTTCCCCAGAAGCTTGGACATCAAACTACTCCTCCACGTCTTCATTTTGGTGGCCCTAATAACAAAGCAAGAATAATAATAATAAAAAAAAAAAGAACAGGTGAGTTAGAGGTGGCCGATATGGCAAAAATATATCACGATTTTTTTCAGGAAAATCACGATTTTATCACGATTCTTTTTTATGTTGGTTTTACTATTTTGTGACTGAGCATTACAGCCAAACTAATGTCCATATTTTAAAAACAAAGCCTTAGGTGACAAAATATAAAATAAAAAAGAATGGCAGACATCTTTTGTAAATTTTGCATTATTTTCTTTGTTATTAAATATTAAGATCAAAGATACACATTACACAACTTAATATACAAATGAAATAAACAGTGCTTTATGTTTTCAGCTACAGTAGGTGTATTTAACAGTAGCATTGAAGAAAGTAATTAAATGAACAAATATGAAAATAAAACAAAACAGACATAATTTATACAGTGACACTTATTAAAGCTACTATTAAAGTTATCAGTCAAGAGCAGTGAGTGATTTTCTCTTTGCATTTTGTTGTTTTATTAACATTAAAGGGATAGTTCTCCTAAAAATTCAAATTGTCATAATTTACTCTCTCAAGTTGTTTTAAACTCGAATAAGTTTCTTTCTTCTGTTGAAAATAAAAGTTATTTAGAAGAATGTGGGTAACCAAACAGTTGATGTACCCCAGTGACTTCCATAGTATATATTTCTCCTATGGGAGTCAATGGGGACCAGCTACTGTTTGGATAGCCACATTCTTCTAAATATTAATATTAGAAAATATTAGAAGGAAATTAATACAGGTTTGGAACAACATCACAGCCAGTGTCACAAGATGTTCCGATGTTCTGAAATATTCGGTGTCTGAGATCTTTGGTGACACTGGGTGGAGCTTACATGAATATTCATGATTTTCCTGTTTCATGTTAAAGCTCCACTGAAAATATTAGCGCGCGCTCCTCGGCTTACACAAACAGTTTTCGGTCACGTAATTTCAGCGTCGAACTAAGTTAAGCATTTTTTATTTATTTTATACTGTTCATGTATGTTCAATAGTTTGTACATGTGAGTGAATATGATTTATGATTAATTACAGCCACTGATTTGCCAGGGGTTTATCGTTAGGATAGGCTTGGAGTAAATGAGCCAATAACAGCCATGTTTGTCTGTTTTAATTATATAGGCTTCTGTTTTGCTCTGATGGTCTTTAAAATAGTTTCGTTTGATAACTTGTATATGTGGTGGCATAATAAATGAGATGGTGAAATTAGCAACACTGCAGTACTTTCACAACGTTTCAGTCCTATTTTACAAGCTTACCACAACAATTATAATGTTAAAGGAATTACAAGTGGCTAAAATGATCAACACAGTATTGCACATTTAGCCTTCTGTCATTATAGGGTCATTCTATAGAAATGTCCATTTTTCTGTCCCTGTAGCCTTTACAGAAATATTACACTTAAAAAACACTTTAGGGTTACAATTTCTTTACATTTTAAAATAAAACAAAATGTTATTTGAACAATTTGAACATCAATGTGGCAATATTTGATTTTTATTAATTATGTAGAATTCCAAGCACCACAGAAGTGCTCGTCCCCACAGTCATGTACAGGGAAACTGCTTTATTTTGAGGACAATAACAGGTTTTTACACCATTTAAAATACAATAATGTATACATAACTATCAAATATATTATGTAAATGATATAAAAAAAAATGCAGAATAAATATTATAAAATGTATAATGAAAGCAGTGGTCCTCTGGAGTTGTGTCAGTGGTGTTACCGTTAAACAAAAATCTCTTATTTTGACATAAAAATCACACTGATGACATCACTTGACTTCCTTCTTATTTCCTGAATATCTATGAAGAAAAGCCCATGGTATACACTGTCTCTTTAATGGGTAACGCCAGTGACTCCCATTTATAGATAAACTTTATTCAAAGCTATTCATTTATATTGTATGCCAAGTGTAACAATTTAGTCTCATCTACTTAATTATAGTTGAAGAATAATGATATTTGGTCTTATGTATGTCATTGGTGATTCATTGTGTCACTGGTGTTACTGTTTTATTTTCTGTCACATTAAATACAATGTCACATGTGACAGTAATAATTTTACATCCATTTAATTCTGCTACACTCACAGTTAAGATTAAAGGATTGCATCATTACTTTCAAATATTTTCATTGTTATAGCAAATACATGGTTGCGCAAACGAACTAACCTCATTCAAGCACTCTTTTAACAAACCTGATTAAAATAAATAAAACATAATCTCCTTATTTGTTGCATTATTATTATTATTCAGTAACTCTGTCTACATGTGCTGAAAAAAATATAAATAATATTTCATAAAAACCTTTAATATTGTCAAAGAAGTAAGGTAACACCATGCAGTGACAAAAAAAATGGTACGTGGTCTTTAAATAAATGCACAAAAAATATAAAAAAAATCATTAAGCTGTCATTAATGCACATTCATAAAGTCAAAGGGTAATCTAATAATGTGGTGTAAGTTTAAATGTTAGAAAAATAAATAAATTTTAAGACATCTTGCCAAACCAAAAGTGGACGTTTCTGTAGAATGACCCACTACAGTACTGCCTAATGATGCGGATATTAGCAAAAACAAATTAAAGGGTTTGTTCACCCAAGAAAAAATAAAATGTTATTTTTTTAATAAAAAAAAAATATATTTTTTTAATTTCAAAAAAATTAAAGTTCTGTCAGTAATTACTCTGCCTCATGTTGTTCCAACCCCGTAAGACTTTCGTTCATCTTCGGAACACAAATTATAATAGCAGCACGAGTCGCATTGGAGTGACGTCAGCTCCCCTCTTCCATTGATTGGCTAGAGGAGGAGCTGTCAATCTAGATCTAGTGGACCAATGGTGACGCTAAAGCCCGCCCTGATTTAGGGTCTATGAACCCTATATTATTCTGCGGACACCACTTAGACAGCCAGTCGTTGAGTGAGGAACGTCTACTAACTATCTCATCACTCCTGCGATCAGGAAGGGGACCAGAGCAAATTACAGTGCCTGATATCGTACTTGCGAGTTCACACACCTCTTTAATGTTAATTTCAGTGATCTCCGACTGGCAAAGTCGAACATCATTAGTGCTGACGTGAATAATAATCTTAGAGAATTTACGATTAGCATTAGCCAGCACTTTTATATTTGCTTTGATGTCAGGCGCTCTGGCTCCCGGCAAACATGAGGCTATGGTGGCTGGTGTCTCTATTTTCACGTGTAATCGCCAATAACTAGGGCACATTCAACAGGATTCTCAGTGGGTGTTTCACTGAGCGGGGAGAATCTGTTTGATGTTGTAATCGGAACGGAAGAGCGGTGTTTTGTCCCGCGACTACAGCGTCTCACCGTCACCCATTTGCCCTTCTACGCGGCTTTTGCCTAATCTACAACTGTTTACTTTTTCATAGCAGTTTATAATGTTTTTAATAGTAGCCTATACTTTGTGTGCAGTCGTCATTGAATGACAGGCATACACTTCAGTTAATTTAACCAATGTAATGGCCCGTGTCATTGAGTCGTCTGTCAATGACATCATATCCGCATTACCCATGGTTTTCGCTTTTACTTCCATAGAAACACCAAAGCCATTTTAATATATTATGTGCTTTATTAGAGAGGTGAACAGCTACTTGGATACCTTTATTGATAGAGAAACAATAATCATTGTTATATATTATACAATATTATAACATAACACCCTCACGCTTCATTGGTGAGGCGTATGCGGCAGAGAGCCAGGCTGGTGGTGCTTTACACTCAATAGCTGTGTTGCAAGCTTACCAGGCTGACCTGCTAAGAGACTTGGATCAGGAGAAAGGACTGTCTTCTGAAGTGGTCGCTGAGTTATTCCGCACCACAGACCCTGCGCTTGCGCTATCAAACTAACAGCCGCTGCTGTTGGCCGTTCAAGAGCAGCGATGGTGCTTACGGAGAGGCATCTGTGGATGAACCTGGCTGACATCAGGGAGAAAGAGAAAGAGAAAAACCTTCTCCTTGATGCTCCGGTCTTGCTCCAGAACTTTACGGCACATCCGTTGAGACAGTGGTCGGGAAGTTTAGAGAAGCGAGGGTGCAATCAGCGGCATTCAGAAAATATATCCCATATTAGGTGTATGCCCCCCCCCCCCCCCCCTTTCTAACAAAAGTGGCATTTCTGGAGGTTATAACCTTGAATAATCTAGGCTCCCAGAAGTAAGCTGCTGAAGTTCCCCTAAGGGAGATTAGGTTAATTGAAACTAGGTCGGTCAGTTTGCAGATATCCCTCCGTTACCCGTCCCCGTATATTGGGTCGTGAGCAGGGTTTGCTCCCCTTCGGTAGGGTATAACTTTTCATAATCAGAATATGAGCTGGCTCTCCCCTGATATCCTTGGGATGGCAGTATGGTGAATGAGTGTTAGGCAATATCGAACATATCTCATAACGAAGCTGTGTTAGGTCCATCAGTTAACCCTTCGTTTGGTTTGTCCCCCTCCTCAGCTAAAGTTGGGTTTTTAAGTAGGGAGGTCACACCCCTTAATAGATGCTCCTTAGACTGAATTCAAAATACAAAGATGATGACAGGGAACCAGACGGATAGGGAACCAGGGTTACATTCATAACTTGAGACTATTCTGGCTGGGTTCAACTGAACATACAGTATATTTAAAGTTCCTTTTAAATTGCTTTTGGTGCAATAAACAATCATAAGTAGTTTCTTTTTCTTACAAGACACATTACAGAAACAAAGTATTTTTTTAAAATCCTTTAAATGCATGTTGTTTAAATCTGATCAAATGTCATACAAATCGAAGTGATTAATTCTGAAGTAGCAAAAAAAAAAAAAAAATGCTTTTGAATTAAAACAAAAACCTATGAATCATGAATCGAATCAAGTCTGACCAACACTGCATATTAATGCTGGCCCACCAAGTTTACAAAATGACACCCCAGTCACGCAATCCTAGACCCAGACCTGTTGTGGATATTCCAAATGGTGTAGTGTACCATGGTTGTAGTGAACAATATATAGTACATTATTATACTATACACAGAGCACGATATGAAAAATACAATAATTAACAGGCAATAGTCACAGGGGTATGTTGTTTGCGGTGAGCAGTGCAGTATGGGATGCATTAGAGTAAATAGAATGTCAGGGTGAAGAATAATGGAGAGTCAGAGTCCAGTGTAACTGATAAAGTGCAGTGCATGAGGTGTGTGTATCGTTTGTTGGCTTAACATTTGTCTTTAGTTCTAAATTTTCACCATCATTTGTTTATCCCACTGAACTATCATGATATTAATCTCAGTGCCTCATTGTCATGTCCAGGTCATGCTGAACATCTGAGTGTCTTCACCAACACACAGACACCAGTGCTGAGCTGTTTCCAGTGGCAGTTTATCTGCAGTAATGTCAGAAAAACGAGGAAAGTTCTCTCTCTTTAAGAAGAGTCTCTCTAAGAAGAAACAGAGGTAAGACTGAGACTGTTTTCACAGAATCATTTTAAACACTGCTGGAGTTTCAGGTTTGTCCTGTACAGAAGAAAGCCTGATCAACAAGGAGTGTTCTCTTACGAGAGGTCTCTCGTACTGCGTAAGTATCTTACGCTAGGGGAAAATCCCTTTTCCGCGAGATATTGAAGCCCAAAAAAATTATCCTTAATTTTGTATTATTGTAAAACGCGTTGCGGCAGCATACAGACATAGGCGAGACGGCTCGCGTGCCTATTGGCTGTTCTGTGGCAACTGCAGCAGCCTATCGAGCGAGGCCTAGCGTGACGTCAGACCCAATGAGGGTGCTTCGCGCCCGCTGCGTCACGTCCCGCCGAAACGGGCGTGGCTTAGGCCTATAAATCCAGCTCGCAGGCAGCTGATATCTGATTTTTTTATCTCTTCAGCGAAGCTCACGCATCGCTGGATCCGGAGAGAAGCCGCGCCGTCTGAGGAAGCCTTTACAGCGGGACGAGTCGTCACTGAAGTCGCTGGCCGCGCCGTCTTCAATCGCCTTCCTGCTGCGCTATCCGGCGCCTATATCCTTTACTCTCTGTTCTGTGTGTGTGCTCGCCCCCGCGACACACACTGTCTAAAAGAGCTTGCGTCTTTTTAAAGATGCCTTCCTGTGGCTCGTCCAGAGCCCCACTCAGCGACGGGGACCGCCATGTGATCTGCGTTTCCTGCCTGGGTGAGGACCATGCAGCTCTCGCGGTCTGATTGGGCGAGCTCTGTGGATCTCGCGCCCTCTGCTCGTGCATCGTCGGGCAAAAGAGCTAGCATCGAGTCAGAGCTTAATGCGTATACTCGCACAGGCCGCGGCGAGCCTCGGCCTCGAGTGGTCTACGCCTGAGCAGCCTGCTCACAACCGGCTGGATGGATACTATCTCCCTGGGGAGCGCACTTCGCCTGCGTCCAGACCAGCGCCTTTTCTTCCTGAGTTACACGAAGAAGTCGCTAAGTCTTGAAACGCCCCCTTCTCAGCTAGAATGCGCTCTTCTGTTTCGCTGGCATTCTCCGCTGTTGACGATGCCAAAAGCGGAGGGTACCATTCGCTCCCGCCGGTCGAAGAAGCAATAGCAGCCCAACTATGCCCGCCCTCCGCTGGACGGCGCACTAAGCTGGCGCTACCTTCAAAAGCTTGCCGCATGACGTCAACCCTGCTCGGTCGCGCTGGGCAGGCTGCATCAGCGCTGCACACTATGGCCACCCTGCAAATTTTCCAGGCCGATCTCCTCCGAAAGCTGGACGAGAAAGGACCAGATGCAATTTGCATGCCAGACTTGAGAAGTGCTACGGACCTCGCTCTCCGCGCTACTAAGTCTGCTGCACAGGCCATAGGACAGAGCATGGCTTCTCTCATTGTGACTGAGAGACACCTGTGGCTAACGCTCTCTGAGATGTCTGAGTCTGAGCGCACCGCGTTCCTCGACGCCCCGCTTTCTCCTGTTGGCCTCTTTGGATCTTCCGTCAAAGTAAACAAGCCGGTTCCACTGCCCGCTTGCCTGCACACAAATGCCGTTTTCACGGCTACCCAGATAAATCCCACAAAGAGTGTATTTTCTGGTGTCCCGGCCACGGCCGATGCTGCTATGAGTGTAGTCAAAATGCCCACTGCCCAGTGCTCATTCCTACACACAAGCACAGCCTGTCACACAGGGCTCGCGCACATGAAATCGACCCAGATCGATTGCGCATTAAACGTAGTAAATGTGCCCACTGCCCAGTGCCCACAAACACTACTATCTGCATGTCTCAAAGTTTCTGTAAAAGCGAAACCAGCGTGCATTCGCTCTGCTCAGGCGGACAATGCTCTCAGTGTTGTAAATGTGCCCGCTTTCCCGCGCCCACATTCACACATAGACATGACAAGTCCTACGGGACCCGCCCAGCCCTCCCCTTCTCGGTTGACCACCGCAGAGGAGTCGAGTGCGGGCAGTCTGCCCACTGTTATCAGCGCGCCCCCTGCCTCGAATGTCAGAAACGCGACGCTTATGTTGCAGCACACCGAAGCCCCTCTGTCGCTAAACGACTAGAGCGTGCTCCGCATTCAACCCCTAGCCATTCGTGCAGATGCATGGGCAAGGCTACCCGGGGTTTCGAAGTGGGTGCTAGACATTATAAAGAGAGGCTATTCGCTACAGTTTCTGCGACGCGCGTCGAAACTACGGTAAAAACAGAAGTAGCACACCTACTTCGAGCCGAAATTTTGAAACTGTTGAGCAAAGGGGCCATAGAGCCTTTATCTCAAGCTCAGAGCGAAGGAGGGCTATACAGCAGATACTTCCTGGTACCGAAAAAAGACGGGGGTCTCAGACCCATACTAGATCTAAGTCAGCTGAAAAGAGTGCTTGCGAAGCGACAGTTCAGAATGCTCACGACCAGAAAAATCCTCGCGCAGATTCGCCGAGGAGACTGGTTTGTGTCAATAGATCTGAAAGACGCGTATTTTCAAATACAGATAGCGTCACGTCACAGGCAATATTTGAGATTCGCCTTCGAGGGCCAGGCATATCAGTACACAGTCCTACCGTTCGGCTTGTCCCTAACACCTCGTACATTTACGATGTGTATGGACGCAGCGCTCGCACCCCTCAGACTCCAGGGCATGCGAGTATTGAACTACTTGGACGATTGGCTGATTCTAGCTCAATCTCACTCGGAGCTCATAGAGCACAGGACCATTTTACTCGATCACCTCGAGAATCCTCGAGGTCTCAGAGTCAATTGGGCGAAGAGTTCTCTGTCCCCCAGACAGATAATATATTTTCTGGGCACAGAACTGGACTCGCTGTCTATGATAGCGCGACTGTCTCCACAGCGCGCACTGGATATTCAGCGCGCAGCGAGCTCTTTCCGCTGCGGCGCGTCTGTCCCGCTCAGGAAATTTCAGAGGATGCTAGGTCTCATGGCCTCAGCATCATCAGTACTTCAGCTGGGCTTGCTTCGCATGCGCCCGCTACAGTTCTGGCTGAAAGTGCGAGTACCGCGCCGAGCGTGGGCTTCCGGTCTGCTTCGTCTCAAGGTCAATCAGAAATGCATCGCAGCTCTGAAACCTTGGAAAGCAAACGACTGGTACCGATCAGGTGTAAGCCTGGAGACTTCCTCGAGTGTGAGGGTGGTGTCTACGGACGCATCCACCTCGGGATGGGGAGCGCTGCTCGAGGGCAGACCGTTCTTCGGCCAATGGTCATAACGGGAGAAGCTTCTGCACATAAACTGCCTCGAAATGTTGGCAGTAGACAACGCGCTGACGCGTTTTTCTCCCCAAATAAGAGGACACCACGTCCTGGTCCGCTCGGACATGTCTGTGGTGTCCTACATAAATCGCCAGGGCGGCCTCAGGTCCCGAAACCTGCACAGGCTGACAGAACACCTCCTGGTGTGGGCTCAACGCAACCTGCTCTCGCTGAGAGCAGCGCACGTGCCAGGGCTCCTAAACGTAGGACCAGACAGACTGTCCAGGAACAATGTTCCGACAGGTCAGTGGTCTCTACACCCACAGACAGTCCAGCTGCTGTGGAAGAAATTCGGCAGAGTGGAAGTAGACCTGTTTGCGTCTCAAGAAAACGCTCACTGTCTGGAATTTTTCTCCAAGAGCAGGGACGCGCTGGCTCATGTATGGCCCTACTGCCCGCTCTATGCCTTTCCTCCCGTCTCTCTCCTGCCTCAGGTGATAGAACGGATCAGGAAAGAAGGATGCTCAGTGCTACTCGTAGCGCCGTTCTGGAAAAACCAACCCTGGTTCCCAGTTCTGATGCAGCTAATGTATGGCCCCACTGCCCGCTCTATGCCTTTCCTCCCGTCTCTCTCCTGCCTCAGGTGATAGAACGGATCAGGAAAGAAGGATGCTCAGTGCTACTCATAGCGCCGTTCTGGAAAAACCAACCCTGGTTCCCAGTTCTGATGCAGCTAGCGAGCACTGCCCCATGGCCAGTGCCAGTGAGGAGGGACCTCCTCTCTCAGGCCAAGGGCTCGATTTGGCATCCTCACCCAGAGCTGTGGTTCCTTCATGTTTGGGCCATCAACGGGTACCCGCTGACCTCCCAAGGTGAGTGTTAAACACGATCACGCAGGCTAGAGCTCCGTCTACGCGACTGCTCTACTCCTCGAAATGGTCCGTGTTCTCCAGCTGGTGCACAGCTCGTGGCATGTCACCCCCAGACTGTGGGGTGACGGAGGTTCTCTCCTTCCTACAAGAGCTGCTGGATAAGGGCAGGACCCCTTCCACGCTCAAAGTTTATGTGGCGGCCATAGCAGCGTTATCTAAAACAACGCTTGGTCAGTCAATAGGAAGGAACGATTTAGTCATCCGCTTCCTTAGAGGAGCTAAGAGACTGAATCCTCCCAGACCTCCCTCAGTCCCTGTATTGTACCTTTCTACGGTGCTAGAAGCCATGAAAGGTGACCCATTTTAGCCTTTACAGACGATTGATCTTAACCCTCTGGGGTCTGAGGTGTTTTCTGGGCCTTGGAGGTGTTCTGACATGCTCTGACATTTGTGCTTATTTCTGTTACTTGTGACATTTTCATGGCTAAAGTCTAATTACACTGTATTCAGCACAAACTCTGCTACAATAATATATCAGCAGCATGTGTGTAAAAGTTTGTTGTTTTGAGATAATGACATTTATGCGTGGTTTGTGAAAATACAAAAAAAAATTCTCACTGAAATAAGGTCATGAAACCCATACTGATTATTTCTTCACAAGACTTTTGAAAATTGTATGACGTAGCCTAGAATATTTGCTCTAAAACTATGTGAAAATCACCCTGACTGCTCATTCAGATAAGACAATATATTGATTTAAAAATGTTACGACGTGTTTTGTGTGAAAAGGCTTTATGCGGGAGCTCATTATTATGTAAGCTTTTCACACCTGAGAAAGACAAAGACACTCCCCTAACGGCCCTATTAGGAGCCATCAGGCCCTGTCATTCTGAGCAACCTTGCACAAAGAATGAGGAGATTTAAAAAAGAATGGCTTTTAGATTTTTTGGATTTATTTACAACACAACATAATCCAAAGATACAAAACAAATGACAAAAAAGCACTCATTGAAAACAATTATCTAAAGACAGAGACCTTTGTGCCATTCCTAAAAACATTGTACATACCTTTAATTTCCAAGGTGTTTGATTTTCACTTTACCATGTTCATGTACAGAGACTCATGTGAATGTTGAAGTCAGCAGGTCTCAGTGGCATCTGGGCCCTGAAAGAAAAAAAAAAAAGTGAACATACTGATATCAAGAGAAACTATAGGCCTGCACGATTTTGGGAATAAATTTTAGATTTTTCTGGTTAAAATTGCTTTTTAAAATTCACAGAATACACACACACATAAATGTTTTCAACAATATATAATATAATGAACACCAGGTTTGTTGTGCCTTGTAGGCATTGGCTATGCGCAGTGCAATAATAACAATAACCATAGCAGCCTATAAATCTTCCAAAATATTTCAGTAACAACTAAGCTAGAGAAAAATATATTGATTATCATGTTACTTCAAATGTTTCCATTCGTTATGATGATATGAAATGAGATAATAGTAAAAACATGAAGTCGTTTGGTGCTTTTCAAACGCGATCGCGATCCAAAATGATACATTCAAACGCGATCGCGCTCAAATATAAAACATTATGGTTACCGTATCTACATTTGTGCAGATATCCACAAACACAGTAACAGTAAACACGGGTCTAAATATTATAATATTTACCATATATCTAGCAACAGTTCAACTGCAATGTGAAATTTATGCAACAATAACAAACTAATATGTAAGAATTTCTTACCTTGCATCTTTCTTGTCTTCAAATCGCGTTCTTCTTCTTCTGAGGTAATTCCAATGTAAGCTCACAGCGCGTCTTTCAAACTCGACGAAAAGCAGACTTGTGAAGTGTTTTGGTGTTTTGTTTTTGAGGTAACGAGCGCGTTCGCGTTCCATGTGGAGATTTGCATGTGAATGTCTTTTGCGCGAGTGGGCGTGGCCAAATTAACTGTAATGAGCAAGCGTTTGAGAAGCTGGACATCTTGTTGGTTTTATACAAATTACTTAAACAGAGAATATTTGTTTTCAGTTTGAATCCGATCATTTAAAAGTACACACTTAAAAGTTTATAAAGGTATATGGCTCATAAATGTGTGACAAGTATTCGCTGAGTTTTGTTTCAGTTTATAGACATGCTCAAGAAAAAAAAGTTCACCGCGATAGAGAGGCAGAACGCACACCCTGTTTATTTTCTTTATTTTACAAAAGCACAATGTTTTGATTTGATTGTAAGTGGACACCTACAAAAGTAAAAATATCACATATTCTTTTTTTATATTTCTTTTTTCTGTATGACCATAAATGACGGAGTAATTTAAGTTTATAGTGCTACAATGTGAAGAAAATCTGGCAAAACGCGCCGGCGCATTTGCCGACCTCAGAGGGTTAAACACCTGTCTTTCAAGACAGTGTTTCTTCTGGCTCTCGCTT
This sequence comes from Leucaspius delineatus, assembly GCA_023718395.1. Taxonomy (NCBI): domain Eukaryota; kingdom Metazoa; phylum Chordata; class Actinopteri; order Cypriniformes; family Leuciscidae; genus Leucaspius; species Leucaspius delineatus. The sequence continues at coordinate 2,946,150 of CM043367.1, read as the reverse complement.
CAGTGAAGCGCATAGGGGACTTACACGCGCTCTCAGTAAGCGCGACGTGCATGGAGTTTGGGCCGAATGACTCAAGAGTTATACTCAAACCTAGGCACGGTTATGTTCCAAAATCCCTCAACACACCGCTTAGGGCGCAGGTCATTTCCCTGTCAGCCCTACCGGTCTCTGACGAGGAAGGAGACGCGAGCTTCCTTTGCCCAGTCAGGGCATTAAGAGCTTATGTGTCTCGCTCATCTGTCTTCAGACAGACGGAGCAGCTCTTTGTTTCGTTCAGCGGGCATTCCAAGGGACTAGCCGCGTCGAAACAGAGCCTATCCAGATGGATAGTTGACGCCATTGCGCTGGCGTAAACTTCCAAGGGCATGCAGTGCCCGTTGGGTGTCAGAGCGCACTCCACGAGAAGCATGGCTTCATCGTGGGCCTGGTCAAGTGGGATTGCCTTGCAAGATATATGTATGGCTGCAGGCTGGGCCTCACCGTCTACATTTATAAGGTTTTATAACCTAGAGGTTCCCGCCTTACAGGCCAGGCTGTTGTTGGTCTAAATAAACCAGTACTGTCTGTTCTGATGCTATCGGTTCAGAATACTGTGTCCGCTGAGCACTGTGAATAAGACCCACAATTTTCCATCAGTTCAGGCCGAACTCCGCCCTGTCTGTATGATATAATTTGCGTCTGAGGGACGCTGCTGTATGTGGAAGAGCGCGGCTTCGCCCCTCCCTCTTCCCGGACTCCCTGTGAGTTCCCTTGGTGATTGTGCAGTATATGAACCCCGGGCTTTCGCCCTTGGGTCTTTGGTGTCAGATCCCAGCACGCACGGCGTTTTACATTGGGTCCCCTAGCGTAAGATACTTACGCAGTACGAGAGACCTCTCGTAAGAGAACGTACTCGGTTACTAACGTAACCTCGGTTCTCTCTAGAAGAGGGAACGATTACTGGATATCTTGCCGTGCATGCACACGCTCTGGTTTGCTTCGGCGATGAAAAACCAGATATCAGCTGCCTGCGAGCTGGATTTATAGGCCTAAGCCCCGCCCGTTTCGGCGGGACGTGACGCAGCGGGCGCGAAGCACCCTCATTGGGTCTGACGTCACGCTAGGCCTCGCTCGATAGGCTGCTGCAGTTGCCGCAGAACAGCCAATAAGCACGCGAGCCGTCTCGCCTATGTCTGTATGCTGCCGCAACGCGTTTTACAATAATACAAAATTAAGGATAATTTTTTTTGGCTTCAATATCTCGCGGAAAAGGGATTTTCCCCTAGCGTAAGATACTTACGCAGTACTCGTTCCCTCTTCTAGAGAGAACCGAGGTTACGTTAGTAACCGAGTACGTTTTCTCTCACCATTGCCATGTCAAATGTTGTGCAAAACAATTTAGAACTTCCTATGAATGTTTTTAGATTGGCACTGATTAAAAATGACTTGAAACTTGTTTCATATTTAATTTACAGGAACATTTAGCACAGTTAAATATGTTTAATGTACCATACATGTAAATTCCTGTACAAACCCAGATTAAAGTGCACTGCATTACGGTTTAAAGGTTAGGGCTGAACGATTTTGGAAAATAATCTAATTGCGTTGTTTGTTTTTAACAATATTGCGATTAAATATGCAATTATTTTTTAAGCTCTTTATCTTCTGCATTATTCAACAAAAAAAATAAATCATAGTATAGCAGGGGTGGGAATCTTTAGGCACCTCACGATCAGATTCCAAAATGATTCTTGATCTGCTTTTTTTCATATGTAAATGTCATATTTCATATGTTTTTTTCCATATGTAACTAATTATAAAAATATTTTAAGTACTTTTAAAAATAATTACACATTACATTTTTTAATTAAACAATCGCATGTTAAGAATTTTAAATAAATAAACTAATATAGCTTCAAAACATAAAGGCTAGAAAATAACAAAGAGGAACAAAAAACATATTACAAGCAATAAACAAAGAGTGCTTTTGGTATTTAAGAGTAGGCTATCTGCATGTTTTTCATTCAAGAGCTGTGAGTGATTTTTCTCTCTCAACTTTACTGTTGTTGGATTAATTACTGATGACATCATAGACAGCGGGAGTACGGTGTACATTTTAGGACATCCTCAGACCTCAGCCATATGAAGAAAAGGCATCACAATGTCAGGTCTGAGGTCTCGTACAATTAGGCATCAGACGAAACAGCCTCAGACTAAAAGGCTTCAGCCATAAAGGCATCGGGCGAAACGGACTCGGGTGGAGTTTGGAGGTTCGCATTGCCCCGCCCCATGTGACGTCACATGTACGTGGTTCATAGCTCGAAAAAACGCTTTAACTTCAGGATAGTTTGCCAACATACAAGCTAGCTAGTTGAAATATGTCATCTAATTTAATTAAAGCATACATATAGGCTATATATATATATTAGTGGTGGGCCGTTATCGGCGTTAACGTGCTGCGTTAACGCGAGACTCTTATCGGGCGATAAAAAAAATATCGCCGTTAATCTATTCTCCAAGTTGGGTTGGGAGCTGGCTCGATGACGCAATCTACCCGCGGCCGCGAGGTACACCGACCCGGCTGCAACGCATCATATTCGTTGTCATCTTAAGTAAACTGCTGAAAGTGAAAGCTGGACTTGGTTCGGATTTTTCAGCTGTCCGACGAGCAGCAGCAAACTATATAGACAGAGTGTGTGGGGTAACAGTTCGGTAAGTTAACACACGACTAATCCGTTCTACCACCTCAAATTCAAAACGAAACATATCACTGAATACCAGCGCGCGCGAATTATTCCTAATTATTTATTCCTATTAATTATTCCGCACAAAAAATGCAGCCAGGGCTGAGCACCTCTGCAAACTAATAGAAAATAACCAAAATAATCCAAGGTTTTTATTTAACACCGTGGCTAGACTAACAAATAAACAGACATCACCCGAACAAAATATCCCGTTACAGTTTAGTAGTAATGATTTCATGAACTTCTTCACTGAGAAAATAGAAAACATCAGAACCACAATTGTAAACGTTCAATCTTCAATCGCGCCTTATTATTCAGCCTCAATTATCACCCCGCAAGAACAATTACAGTGCTTTACAACTATAGAACAAAAAGAGTTAAATAAACTTATCATTTCATCTAAAACAACAACATGTTTATTAGATCCTATACCAACTAAACTATTGAAAGAAGTGTTACCTGTAGTGGAAGAGCCTCTCCTCAATATTATTAACTCGTCTTTATATTTAGGTCATGTTCCAAGAACATTTAAACTGGCAGTTATAAAACCTCTCATTAAGAAACCACAATTAGATCATAATAATCTAGCAAATTATAGACCCATTTCAAATCTTCCATTTATGTCTAAAATACTAGAAAAAGTTGTGTCCGCTCAACTGGGCTCTTTCTTGCAAGAAAATGACATCTATGAAAAGTTTCAGTCTGGATTAAGGCCGCACCATAGCACTGAAACTGCGCTTGTTAAAATCACAAATGATTTACTTTTAGCTTCTGACCAAGGCTGTATCTCAATACTAGTTTTACTTGATCTTAGTGCTGTGTTCGATACTATAGATCACTCAATACTCTTAGATCGACTACAAAAATTATACTGGTGTTCAAGGACAAGCATTAAGCTGGTTCAGATCATATTTATCAGGCCGCTACCATTTTGTCTATTTGAATGGAGAAAAATCAATCATAACTTCAGTAAACTATGGAGTGCCGCAGGGATCTGTGTTGGGCCCTCTGTTATTCTCAATATATATGATGCCACTTGGAAATATTATAAGGAAACATGGAATTAGTTTCCATTGTTATGCTGATGACACTCAAATCTATATTTCATCACGGCCGGATGAAAAGGCTAAATTATCCAAATTGACAGAGTGTGTTAAAGATATAAAAGATTGGATGACTCGTAATTTTCTTTTATTAAATCCAGACAAGACAGAGGTAATACTTATCGGTTCAAAAAAAAAAAAACGCCCACAAAACCTCTTACAATACAACTTTAACATCGTAGGATGTCCTGTTACTTTATCCTCTACAGTAAAAGACTTGGGTGTTATACTCGACTGTAACCTGTCTTTTGAAAATCATATTTCATATGTTACAAAAACAGCCTTTTTCCACCTTAGAAACATTGCTAAGCTACGTAATATGCTATCAGTTTCTGATGCAGAAAAGCTAGTTCATGCATTCATGACCTCGAGACTAGATTACTGTAATGCTTTATTAGCCGGTTGTCCTGCATCCTCAATAAACAAGCTACAGTTAGTCCAAAATGCCGGCGCTAGAGTTCTTACTAGATCAAGAAAATATGATCATATAACACCGATTTTATCATCACTGCATTGGTTACCTATAAAGTGCCGTATTATTTACAAGGTATTGCTACTGACTTATAAAGCCCTAAACGGCTTAGCTCCAGTCTATTTAACGGATCTTCTATCGCCCTATAATCCATCGCGCTCTTTAAGATCAATAAATTCGAGGCTTTTGGTCATACCTAGGATATCCAGATCAACCAAAGGAGGGAGATCATTTTCACATTTAGCTCCAAAACTCTGGAATAGCCTTCCTGATACTGTTCGTTGCTCAGACTCGCTCTCCCAGTTTAAAACTAGATTAAAGACGCATCTTTTCGGCCAGGCATTCATATAATATTTTTAATCTTACAGTTCAAACTACAATCCAGCCTCTAGTTCATAAATGCCAGAGGAGAACTGGCCCCCGACTGAGCCTGGGTTCTCCCAAGGTTTTTTTTTTCTCCATTAGGTCACCTGATGGAGTTTTAGGACACCATTAGGTCACTTGATGGAGTTTTTTCAGTTCCTTGCCACTGTTGCCTTTGGCTTGCTCAGTTGGGGATATTTTGGGGATATTTAATTTTATTTTATCAATCAATAAATTTCACTTGAAACAAACCTTGTTGTATTATTTAAATTTAATACTGTGAAGCTGCTTTGATACAATCTGTATTGTGAAAAGCGCTATACAAATATACTTGACTTGACTAATATATCTTAGTGGTGTAGCACATAATCTCTGTCTGCGCCCGATTTTAAGAATCATTGTTGTGTTTCTTTTTAACTGAAAAGACATCAGTTAGACAATATTCTAATTTTAAATTTGGGGTTTCATAAGCTCCAAGGCATAATAAACATTAGACCTACTTAAGTCTCTGCAGCTAGTGTACTTAAATTTTATTTATCTGCAAAATTATGTTGTATACTTACAGTTTTGCACAATATATGTTCTCAAAACTACATACACCCTTTAAAACAAACAAACAAACATTTAGCAGTTGTTTAGCAGGGTCTGTGTAACCTGTTCTGAAATGGTTTTATTATAATATATATCGTTATCGCAAGAGCCTGCAATGCATATCACAATATGGATTTTAGGCCATATCGCCCATCCCTAATTGATAGCCTATAGTAGTTGATAATAACATAGGCCTACCTAATGTTGCCTACGGATGGTAACAGTACAGTAGTAACCTTTTACAGTCTATGAGTAGAACAGCTTTCTCAAGCAGTTTGTGATGCATTTTGGAAACAGGAGATGAGCCCCTGGTCTAATGCGCCACCTGGCTTGAGAAACCCGTTCTCAAAGACTTACTTTTATAGTCATCATTTGGGTAGCACACATATTCTGAATGCCTTCGGCAGAATTCAAATGAGCCATTTTAATCTAGATTAATCTAGATTAATTTCAAAATTAATCTAGATTAAAAAAAATAATCTATGCCCACCTCTAATATATATATATATATTAAAGGTGGTATCAGTGATTTCAGGCCCAAAAAAAAATGTATCACATTCATCTAATCTTTCCTAACGATCCGCTAGCTGCCCGCCCCATAAGCATGCCGTCAAAAAAACGCATCTCTGTAGGCAGCATAGGCTCTGAGATCTGCACACAAAAACAGTTGTTTTCACCAACCACTCAAAACCAAAACAAATAGTGTTCCAACCAATCACCGACAGGGGGAGGGTGTTGTGAGGTTATTTTTAGGTATTATAGTCTCTTTTATAAAAGGCACTGTTAAATAAATGGTTGTCTGTTGATAAAAGCAACCAAGAAAAAGGCTGAGAAAAAAAAGAAAGAAAAGATCTTAGTAGCCTGCACTGTAAAATAATTTTTGCTGCATTAAATTAATGCCGTATATTCATTTCAACTGTTAAATCTTGAGTAATGATGAATTGCTTTGACTTGTGAAAGTGAAAACTGATAAACTTATGTTAATGTAAAAATATTTTGCCATGAGTTATTGATCACATTTTCCCCAAGTGTAGTTCATTGTAATGACATTGCGTTTTCCTCTTTTGTGCACTTTTACACAATACACCAACACTTGTATCTGTTCCCAAGAAAGTGGTGGCTGAAATATGTGCAGTAAGTGGACATTTTCTAACTTTCCAAAGGAAAGAAAGTATAAGACTTTGTAATGTCCATTTGTTTCAATTGCACTGGACAGTGAATAAACCCTCTCAGATAACTGTCATATGGAGGAACTAGCCTACCTGCAAGTGCATAAATAACTTTACCTAATTTATACTTGTATGCTTTATGGCTGCAATATAAGTTGCAGGATTCCACATCTACAGAAAGGCCTACAGAAGAGTCTGCACAGACAGAGGAGACATAGGCCTACAGGTGGGCAGTGTATAGACAACTTCTCCTTTTTATTTGTTGCATGAGGCATGTGTCTAATATCTGTTGTTGCAGGCACTTGACCACTGGCTTTTCTTTACAAAGAACAATTGAAATAAAACTCAAGGAACTAAACATATTTGTCTTTTATTAAACATTAAATGAAAAGTGTTTTTGTTTTTTTTGGCAATGTTGTGTAATATGGCACATGCAACAATGTCACAGGCCCTGTCAGGTGTGCAACCCTCAGACTTCTCAGACACTGAAATCTTCCCTTTAGTTAGCCAAAGTTAATTTCATTGTGTGCCCTTGTCCTGGCTAGAGCTGCATTGTAACTGGTTTGGGTCAGGGAATGGGGTCATAAAACACCTGTCTGCAGGCAGGAACATGTCATAATCACCAATGAAAAAATGCAGTTCTGTTAGGATCAGCATAAGTGTATGTAATACAGTGAGCTTGATATTTAATTGTGGAACTTTCCTTACCACTTTCAAATAATGTGCATAAATGTGAACCTCTGAAAATTCTTAAGTCATGCACAAATCCTGGCCAATTTGCTTTCACATTTGTGATATGGAAGATTTTAGTCAACTGCCTTTTATTTATTTGATATAATATTACTAATCTGGAATATTAAGAGTCACAATAGTAACTGGGCTGCACATTTACATTGTGAACCCCCTTTCTGTTCACATAATCCCCTTCATTGAGGCTTTGATGGCAGTCTATGGTCTAGCCTATAGTCTATGGTACCAATCACGTTAGTGAAACATGAGTGACATATACTGTAATCGGCATGGTCATGATTGCATGATCTTCATTAAAAATGATGATAGCCTAAAAAATAAATTAAAAAAACCTGCTTTTAAAAAAAAACTGCTTTACAACATTGGGTCTTAAGTGGCTTGGACATGCCACAAAACTCCGAAAGACATGACAGACAACACTTTCCATCAAGTTCTCCTCATCTCCAATAGTGTAAAGGAAAGAGCCACTCGCAAATAATCTTAGGGCAATGCAAACAGTTTGTGCTGTAGTTAAAGCCCGACTCCGACAAGTCGAAAATAAATGTGCGTTTCCAACAAATTAATAATGTAAACGACAATCTCACGAGTTACGAGAAAAAATATATAACTCAGAAACTGCACTATCGCGCTGCGCTGGACTTCCCGTATCAGCTCCGTTTTCTAGAGTATATACTGGACATTATGGGACTTTGAGGAATTCAGATAAGACTTTATTCTCTCTATTATCCTTACTTGCATCATCCATGGACATTGATTGGTCTTGAACTCTATTTTTGGGTGTTGTGGTTTGGGGTGAATAATTGTGATGAATAATGTGATGAACTGAATTTATTGGCGTGAATGTGTTTTTTTGCTACTAAATATAAACTACTAAGATTTTGCATTCAATGAAAGTCTTTGGTTTGTGTTTATACTTTGTTAAATGAACTATGTTATTGCAGTAGGTTTCCTTTATAAAAAAAAATTAAAAAAAATTGTGTTACTGGTTTTGGGTTTAGTTAAATCAAGAATGGTTATAAACTGTTTCACTGCAGCACTTGGGTTTCCAGTCACTCATTCTTAGACATTCATGAAGTCCCAGTCCAGTCTCTCTCTCAGTCTGTATTCATTTCCTGGTGGCTTTTATCCTGTCTCTCCATACCAATTACTGTAACAAGACAGGTATTTGTCATTTGCATTTATCCTACTTACTGCTCATCTCCTGCCTCTCTCTCCCGTTGAAGGCCTCGCTGAACTACGCCCCCCTCCGTCTTTTGGACGGGCTGGTGAGGTCTGAATAATTAGGCACAAACCTTCTATAATATCCCGCCAGCCACAGGAACTGCCTCACCTCCTTTTTGGTCTTTGGTCTCGGACAGGTTTCAACAGCTCGGCCACTCTCAGCGATCTCAACACAGCACGCAGATGCTCCATATGATGCTGCCAGTCATTACTATAGATGATGATATCATCCATGTAGGCAGCGGCATATGCAGCATGCGGCCGGAGAATTTGGTCCATGAGATGCTGGAAGTGGCCAGTGCCCTGAAAAACCCAAAAGGAAGGATAACAAATTGGTGTAATCCAAACAGGATTAAGTGAAGACTTGTGAAGACTGTTTTTTCTTTGGATAGAGGTGATCTGCCGTTAAATCCAATGTCGAATAAAATCGAGCCGTACCCAGCCAATCAAGCAATTCGTCAACCCGCGGCATTGGATATGCGTTGAAGTTCAACACAGCATTCAGTTTGCAATAATCCACACAGAAACGGACTGAGCCGTCAGTTTTAGGCACTAAAACTATGTCAATGAGCTGCAAGGGCGAGAGGTGATCTCCCCCCGGGGCCAGAAGAAAAAGACTGGATTTAGTGCTCACTTCTGGCCCAATATCTTCCTTTCAACGCTCACCGCCATTGCCATCATCACTGACTCCGCCTTGCTCCATTTCTTTTTAGGAGGTTGAGGTGGTAAATTTGATGTGCCCCGTTCCTGTCTGTTAGAATTACCTCATAATTGAGATCTCCAACTCGTCTTGTGACCCCAAAGGGTCCTTGCCACTTGGCAAGAAGTTTGAACTAGAAGTTGGAAGCAATACAAGCACTTTATCTCTCAGTGCAAATTCACGCAGTCTGGTTGCCCTGTCGTATAGCCGTATTCTGTATTCCCTCCTCCATCTAGGCAGATCACGAGATGGGATCTGCCCTCGGGTTCTTGGTGCAGGAACCGGCCTATATGGAGAGGAAGAGTGAAGGGAAATGGGAGAGAGAGAGAGACAGAAGGTAGAGTTTCGCCGACCCCAAGGCACGCCACCATCTGGTCCTCCGCCAGTTGGATGGCCTGGTCCAGCGACGTCGGGCGGTGGCACGGGACCCATTGTGCAGCCTTCTTCGGCAACCGTGCAATAAACTGCTCCAGTACCACTTTTTCGATAATTTGCTCAACGCCGCTTCCCTCGGCCATCAGCCATCTGCAGCAGGCGTCCCGGAGCTGTTGAGCCATCACGAAGGGTCAGCCATTTTCCCCCAGGTCCAGCAACCTGAAGCGCTGGCGGTGTTGCTCAGGGGTAAGGCTGACCCGTTGAAGGATGGCTCGTCTCAGGTCATTGTAGACCAGGAGGTTCTGAACTGGCAGCTGCTGTGCAGCTATCTGCGCCTCTCTGGACAGTAATGGAATGAGGCGCACCAGCCAATTCAATCAAGGCCACCCACATGCCTCGGCAGACAAAGAGGTCAAGGAAAGCCTCCGGGCTGTCATGCAGACCCATTTTGTTGAGGGGGACGTGAGTGGGTGAGGCTGGGACAGATGGTGTTTCCACAGCCCGAACCTCCTGGTGCATCCAGTTCCGGAACAGCTTGCGGTCCTGCTGCTGGGCCTGGACGAGGGATGATGTTCTTAATGTAGTCCCGTGAGAGACTGAATGACCTACGCAAAGATTGAACCTGACGGCATGATAGCGGCAGAGGATCTTCTTCTTCCCGGGTTTCGGCACCAGTGTGATGATTTCAGTGTAAGGGTGAAGAAGACTGGGTCAGCTGACTGAGACTTGTGTGTTTTATTAAAGTATTTCAAAGAAATCACAAACAAAAGTTTGCGCTCTGTGCTTCATCCATAAATAAACTCTTTCACTGCAGCACTTGGGTTTCCATTTTCTCAGTTCTCAGACACGCACAAAGGCCCAGTCCAGTCTCTCTCTCAGTCTGTATCTATTTCCTGGTGGCTTTTATCCTGTCTCTCCTTGCCAATTACAAGACACAGGTGTTTGTTATTTGCACCTACTTAGGCAACGCTCATCTCCTGCCTCTCTCTCCCATTGCAGACCTTGCTCATCTGTGCTTCATGTAATCATGCATTTTTAAGTTGAAGTGGTTCCTGAGTTATTTTTGTAGTCAGTTTGTAGTCTTTCTTGTTGATTTGTTCCCTTTCGTCCTGGGAACTCCGACGTGTCGTCGGGGGAGTTCCCTGACGAATTGGGATCACGCTAGGGAGACCAATTGCCTACGAGTGAATTAAAACGAGCCAATGAAAATTGGCATGCAGAATATGCATTCTGCAGCCCGCCTACTAGCGCGGGTATAAAAAGGCGGAAGCAACGCATACACAATGCTTTTAGCTTCGGAGCCGACCGATTGTGTCCTCTCTGAGTGAATGGGCTTTAAGATTGTATCTTACGCTCTACGAGTCTGCTGTTTCGGGAAGGGATCTCTCTGTGTTGGCGTGACGGCGTTTCAGCAACCGCGCGATTTCCTGTCTGCCGGCTGCGTCTACACACTGTTAATTCAAAAGCTGTTTTCACAGCTGGTAAACGGTTGAGTGCGCACAGCGGGCTTGCAGTTTCCCCGCTGTGTTGCCGCGTTGGGTCCCTGTCTGCTCAGCACGATAAAGAGAGTACTTTCTTCCTGAAAGAGCAACACGAGTGAAGATCGCGTCCTTTTCAGGATGACGATTCACTCGTGTGTTTCTGGATGCGATCGTTTCCTGTTCTCATTTGACGGCCACGTTCATTGTTTCACATGCCTAATCAGTGTGTGAGACTACGTTCGTGGGTGGTTCATGTTCTCTCAGGAGTGCATGACCACGTCGGCACGTTGTTCGTCTCCCCTTTTTAAAGGCTCGAGCCGCTCAGCGTGCCGTGTGCCGTCGAGCGCCGGTTGACAGCGCGGGTTGTCACGGCAACCCAGCGCGCGTCATTCGGTGCTCAAGATGCGCGGTCAAGATCAAGACTCGCGTGCCTCTATGAGGTTGAGTCCCTTTGCTTATTTCCCGATCTAGTTTCTCTTCTGGTGCCGTGTGTCATCGAGGTGATGGCCACGTTCACTGTCTTGCATGCCTGGTTGACGGCCATGATCGCTGTTTCACATGCCTAATCAGTGTGTTGAGACTGTGTTCATGGGTGGTTCATGTTGTCTCATGAGTGCATGACCACGTCGGCACGTTGTTCGTCTCCCCTTTCTCGTAAAGGCTTGAGCCGCTCAGCGTGCCATGCCGTGTGCCATCGAGGCTTTGAATGGGATTTTGGTCCTTCTCATGAGGGACCAAGCATTTCATTCGGGGCCCCGGGGGAGGACAGATGTCGATCGCTACATCGGAGAGAGGGCTGTTATACTCTGAAAATGATGCTGAGTTCCTACTGTAATGGTGTGTTCTCGTGCTGAAGATTCAGACTTGACAGCCACACTTCCTGGGTCTAAAGTGCCTGGATGCGTGTGAAAAATTTTGGCAGTATGGAAGCATTTTGGTGCCAATATGGCAAGCCAAACATGCCTAAATCTGCAGAAGTTTTTCCTCTCTCAATACCCCTGCACATTCAGTGCACATGGGTAGTTCTGATTCGGGGTGGAGCTGCGCTTAGTGACTGATCGTGATTAGTCACAGCGCTGGCCCTCGGTCAGACGATGTCCACACTGTGGTCCAGAAGCACCTCAAAACCAGCCCGCTCGGAGTTCGTTTTCCCCCCAGCAAAGGGAAGGGAAACGACCCTGAGAGGAGCGACCCGGAGTATGTGATGTCTGCTCTTCGGGAGTGCGTGTCATCACCACTCCTTCCCCCGGGGGAGGGCCGGGTGGAGAATTTAATTTCTGTTCCGCCGCTGGTCATCCAGTCAGCGGGAACCCAAAGTTTGAGCAGTCCACTTTCTCTGAGTCACTCACGGGCCCCAGTGCTCAGATGACAGTGAGGGCTACGGCCTTGTCACTCTCGTCTCTCGCTGGGTGAGGAGGCGGAAACCAGGACTCGATGCCCCCGGGCCTCGCTCCTAGTTTCCCCTCACGGTTGAGTCTGGCAGACCAGTAAGACCAGTCTCTTCCGTCCGAGAGGGTCAGAATGGCAGTGTGCGCCGCCCTCGAACGGCACCACTCCCGTTCCCCTCTCCCCAGCTCGCGGATAGCAGTGACGCAGCCTCGGCTGCGTCACTCCTGTCTGCAGCTGGGCCCGGAGGCGCAGAGACCAGGTCACGAGGAGTCAGGGCCTCGTTCCTCGTCTCTCCCCCTCCCCTCGCCACCGGGCAGCCCACAGCAGAATGCCCACGGGCCTTCTCTGCCGTCTGCCCACAGGTGGAAGCAGGTTGGTGTCAAGTTAAAACGCCCAGACCCTGCTCTCGGTCGCTACAATGCCACCAGAGCCGGGTCCCTGTCTTCCACCTCGCTGCCCCTCCGCGGGTACGCTGGTGGTTCGGGTGGGTTTGTTGAGACGGTATCTGGAAGCCTGGCTAGCGCTTCCGGGTCTGTCCCGATGGCTCATCCGCACCATTCGGTTCGGCTATGCAATTCAGTTTGCACGCCGGTCTCCCAAGTTCAGGGGCGTCCACTTCACCCGTGTGCAGTCAGTGGGTGCCCCTGTCTTGTGGGAAGAGATCGATGTCCTGCTGGCGAAGGACACGATCGAGCCAGTCCCTCCTGCCGAGATGAGGTTTGGGTTTTACAGCCCCTACTTCATTGTACCCAAGAAAGGCGGTGGGTTACAGCTAATCCTGGACCTGCGAGTTTTGAATCGGGCCCTGCACAAACTCCCGTTCAAAATGCTGTTCAAAATTGCGCATTGCGCAAAATTGCGCATTTTCGAATGCATCCGTCCCTAGGATTGGTTTGCAGCGATCGACCTGAAGGACGCGTACTTTCACGTCTCGATTCTTCCTCGACACAGACCGTTTCTACGGTTTGCTTTTGAGGATCAAGCATGCAAAGTACAAAGTCCTACCTTTCCGGCTGGCCCTGTCACCCCGTGTCTTCACGAAAGTCACGGAGGCGGCCATTGTTCCCATGAGAGAACAAGGCGTTCGCATTCTCAACTATGAAAAGTTTGAGTCGTCTCACTCGACGACTGGCTCATTTTAGCTCACTCGCGAGATGTGTTGTGCGATCACAGGGACATGGTGCTCCGGCACCTCAGTCGGTTGGGGCTTCAGGTCAACTGGGACAAGAGCAAACTCTGACCCGTGCAGAGGATCTCTTATCTCGGTATGGAACTGGACTCGTCGCCCAGACTGCGCGCCTCACAGAGGAGCGCGTCCAGTCAGTGCTCACCTGCCTCAAGTCCTTTCGAGGCAGGACAGCGGTTCCACTGAAACAATTTCAGAGGCTCCTGGGACATATGGCAGCCGCAGCCGCAGTAACGCCGCTCGGCCTGTTACATATGAGACCGCTTCAGCACTGGCTTCACGATCGAGTCCCGAGGTGGGCGTGGCACGCTCCGGGTCAAAGTTACCCCGCGCTGTCGCCAAACCTTCTTCCCATGGTTGGACCCTGTGTTTCTACGGGCCGGAGTGCCCTTAGTCCAGGTTTCCAGGCATGCTGTGGTTTTTACGGATGCCTCTGCCATGGGTTGGGGGGCCACGTACAACGGGCATGCAGTCTCGGGTCTGTGGACGGGGCCCCAGCTGCATTGGCACATTAACTGCCTAGAGTTGCAAGCAGTACGCCTAGCTTTGTGTCGCCTCAAGGGGTTTCTCAGACACAAGCACATACTGGTCCGTACGGACAGCACTGCGACTGTTGCGTACATCAACCATCAAGGTGGTCTACGCTCCCGTCGTATGTCGCGACTCGCCTCCCACCTCCTCCTATGGAGTCAGAAGCATCTGAGGTCGCTTCGTGCCGTTCATGTTCCAGGGGAGCTCAACCGTGTGGCAGACGAGCTTTCACGGTTGCCTCCCCTGCCAGGAGAATGGCGAGTCCATCCCCAGACGGTCCAGTTGATTTGGAGTGTTTTCGGAGTCGCACAGGTAGACCTGTTTGCTTCTCCAGACACGACCGATTGCCAGTGGTTTTACTCCCTGACCGAGGGGACCCTCGGCACGGACGCCCTGGCTCACAGCTGGCCCCGGGACCTGCGCAAGTATGCGTTTCCCCCAGTGAGCCTTCTTGCACAGACCCTGTGCAAGGTCAGGGAGGACGAGGAGCAGGTCCTTCTAGTGGCGCCGTATTGGCCCACCAGGACTTGGTTCCCGGAACTCATGCTCCTCGCGACAGCCCCTCCTTGGCCGATTCCTCTGAGGAAGGAGCTCCTTTCTCAGAGACGGGGCACTCTATGGCACCCGCCTCCAGACCTCTGGAAACTCCATGTCTGGTCCCTGGACGGGACGCGGAGGTTCTAGGTGGTCTACCACAGGCAGTGGGTAGACACCATCACTTCCGCTAGAGCCCCCTCTACGAGGCGCCTCTATGCGTTGAAGTGGAACCTGTTTGTCGATTGGTGTTCCTCCCGTCAGGAGGACCCCCGAACCTGCCCGATCAGGGTCGTGATTTCCTTCCTGCAAGATGGGTCGGAGCTAAGGCTGTCTCCCTCCACCCTCAAAGTGTATGTCGCTGCAATAGCAGCGCATCACGATGCAGTAGAAGGTAAGTCCTTGGGGAAGCACGACCTGATCATCAGATTCCTTAAAGGTGCTAGGAGGTTAAATCCACCTCGTGTTTTGCACTCTGTACCCTCTTGGGACCTAGCTCTTGTTCTTAGAGCTCTTCAAAGTCCTCCCTTTGAGCCCTTGTCAACAGTTGAGTTGAATATCCTGTCCATTAAGACAGCGCTCCTGTTGGCATTGGCTTCTTTCAAGAGGGTCGGGGATCTGCAGGCTTTTTCGGTCGACGAATCGTGCCTAGAGTTCGGGCCGGGCCTTTCTCATGTTGTATTGAGACCCCGGCTCGCATATGTGCCCAAGGTTCCTACCACTCCCTTCGTGGACCAGGTAGTGAACCTGCAAGCGCTGCCCCAGGAGGAGGCAGACCCAGCCCTAGCTTTTCTCTGTCCCGTCCGCGCCTTGCGGGTTTATATTGACAGAACGCAAAGCTTCAGAACCTCAGATCAGCTCTTTATCTGTTATGGAGGCCAGCAGAAGGGGAAGGCTGTCTCCAAGCAGAGGTTAGCCCACTGGTTAGTGGATGCTATCACCCGAGCGTATGAGTCTCTGGGTGAGCCTTGTCCTCTGGGTGAGCCGTGCTCACTCTACTAGAGGTGTTGCCGCTTCCTGGGCTTTGGCGCAAGGCACCTCGCTGACAGACATCTGTAGAGCTGCGGGCTGGGCGACACCGAACACGTTCGCTAGATTCTATAGCCTACGTGTGGAACCTGTTTCCTCCCGAGTACTCGCTACGGCCAGTGGTGTGAGGGAATAGGTTGTGTCGGCTTGCTACACCACTCCGCGCCTCGGCCAGATACGTGCGTCTTTTGCTCCGTTGGCGCCCTACGTTGGTGAGCCTCGTGAGTGCCTCCATCACCCCTCCGGTGCCAGGCGTGGCGGACCGCCTGGTGCCAGGTCTGCTACCTCTAGTAGGAGTTGCTAGTAGACTGGGTGTTATGTGTATTCCAGGCCTTCCTCAGGCAGGCTGATTTTCCGCAGCGCCCCCCCTCCCCAAAATCGTCATTTGACGTCATTGTAGGAGGAAGTGTAAAAGGGGGGGATTTCTGTTGAGACTACAAGCACTAGTTCCTCATCTTTCCCAGGGGGCGGGACCCGCTCACGCTACAGACCTATTACAGATCAGTGGATGGGACTTTAGTCTCTGAAACTGAAAGCAATATCCTCCATCTTGTTTGAAGCTAAGCTAACAGACGCTGTGGAGACAGATGTACAGTTATGACAATAGCGGAGGAGAGTACTCAATATGATATAGAAGAAGAGGATTTCGGAAGTCTGATGCTTGAATCAGGTGTTTGTGGCTACCTTTACAAGCCGCATTATAGCGAAGAGCAGCCGAGGCAGAAGACCTGCCTGCCGTGGACGAGGAGCCCGGACTGGCTCGAGTTAGGGCGGACTGGTGGCGCTGGTGATCTCACTATGCAACTACGAACCGCTACGAACACAGAGATAGAGTCCGTCTGCGGCAAAGAATTTCAACGATGACAATTTCTCCTGGACGAAATCTCTGAATCAGACGAGGACACGGACGTTTGTGTTGAGAACTATCCTAGTTTCGCACCGCATATGTTTTGACTGAACATCCAGGTACCGTGCATTTTTTGATTTAATCACGATCAATTACAGAAAGAAACGTGTGAATATTTCGTTGTTTTTTTTAAATTGATTGACAATTGATTATCAATTTTAAAGTAATATATATATATATATATATATATATATATATATATATATATATATACTGTATATATATATATACAGTATATCAGTGGCGGGCCATGCATTTCACACCTAGGCCTTCAGTGATGTCCAATATCTACATGATATTGGTCATGGACTTGATCTTTAGTCATAGATGGACAAAAGTACGGCTATACTTTATTTAATTACTATTTGCAACATTAAACCCTTTCAAATGAGACTGAAGTATTTCCTGTAGTAAAGTGTTTTATCTTCCTGCTCTTTGTGTCATTAGTGAAAGATCAGGCTCACATGTGTCCAGCTCTGAGTCTGTGAAGAGTGACCAGTCAAAAGATGAAGGACCATATTTCAGTGAGAGAAAACCATCAACTAACAAAAGGTATTACATGTGTTACTTAATGTTGGTCACACATAGACTGTTAGAACATTTCTACAGCAATTTTTTTTTACTTATTAGATTTGAATTCTGCTTTTTGTTAGACCCATTAGGGCTTGGCGATATGACCAAAAAAATCGTATGTCGGTATTTTTTGGTTGAATTGCGAAAATGGTATATATTTGTAATTTTCTCTTTTCTATTTGGTTACAATTATGTATGTTTTTTTTTTTTTAAAGTTTTATTTTACATCCTGCCCAGTGTTGTCTTACAAACAATGTTCATATTGAAGGCTATAAAAACAAATACTGTGAATGTAACTATGTAGGCTGTGCTATATTATGTGCAAAAAAGGGTTAAAACCGCATTACACTACACTAATTGTTACAACATTACAATCCAAAAACATAAATAATGCTTTTTAAAGCAGACGTTATATTCACTAACTTAAAAATAAATAAAAACAAAAGCACAGACTAAATGTTCACAAGTAAGAGGAACACAACAACCAAAACAACCAAACATGAATATGTCCTTCCATCTTTAGTCATAGATGGACAAAAGTATGGCTATACTTTATTTAATTACTATTTGCAACATTAAACCCTTTCAAATGAGACTGCAGTGTCTCCTGTAGTAAAGTGTTTTATCTTCCTGCTCTTTGTGTCATTGGTGTAAGATCAGGCTCACATGTGTCCAGCTCTGTGTCTGTGAAGAGTGACTGGTCAAAAGATGAAGGACCATATTTCAGTGAGAGAAAACCATCAACTAACAAAAGGTATTTCATGTGTTTCTTATTGTTAGTCACACATAGACTGTTAGAACATATTTCAGCAATTTTTTTTCATAAAACTTTGTTCGTTCCAATTTACAAACAGCAGTGCTATAAAAACCAAAAGGGAGCATCAGCAAAAAGATTTAAATATTGATTGAAATTATAATAAAAAAAATTGTAATACTCATGTATTTTAGTGTGCTGATATAACTGCTGCACAACATATTAAAATACCTATTGTTGATGCAGAATTCACTATTTATTTATACTTAAATAGATCCTACACTTTAACAGCAAAAACTAAAGTAAAAAAAAAAAAACTAAAATTGCTAATGTTTTCTTTTTCTCTGCTAAAAATAATATTTTGGCTGAAAATGCCGTATTTATTTCATTGGCTAACAGGCTTCAATTTTAGGCATTCGACTCAGACGATCAGACTCACAGGAACCACAAGACGATCAGACTCACAGGAACCACAAGACTTTCAAAGACAATCTTCTTGGGATCTTCCAGGTTGGAAAACACATTTTCATAAATGTTTGTATTTATAACAAACAAATAGTTTACTGAACTTTATTTTGCAAAAAATAATAAAATAGAATTTTTAAGAATCCATAAAATAATAATAAAAATGTAAAAAACATAATTTTTGTGTTAAATGGCAGCTAATTGACATGTTTGGTTTTAACTGTTTTTCGTTTTACATTTTTTTTTTTTTTTATATTTTTAATTCCTGAATAAATAGTTTTGACCAAATATGGATGTGGATCTGGTTAAATTGTGTTGTTTTGTCCCTTATTTTTCTTGCTTTGTTTGTAGGATCTTGAGAGCAAAATAATCACATTTTTGAAGCATGAACTGGAAAAGTTTAAGAAAATATTACAAAATGAGAACACACAGCACTTTGTGAAGGACTTTAATGAGAATAGATGCAGTATTAAAGAATCAGCTCTTGATCTCACGCTACATTACCTGAGAGAGATGAAGCAAGATGAAGCTGCTCATGCTCTAGAAGGTAAGAGACTCATGATCATCTGTCTGATTGTCACTTATAAATGTGGGAGAGAAAATTAACCCTCTGGGGTCTGAGGGGTTTTCTGGGCCCTGGAGGTGTTCTGACATGCTCTGACATTTGTGCTTTCTTCAGTTATTAATAAACATGTTAATGGCAAAGGTGTAAATTCACTCTATATAGCACAAACAGGGCTACCATAATATGTGATCAATATGTAGTAGATGTTTGTATTTTTAAGAGAATAATGTTTATGCGTTTATGCATAATGTTATGCATTTTTCATAAAAATGAAAGTTGCTGAAATAAGACCACAAAACTCATACTAAATATGTGTCCACAAGACTTTTGACTAATGGATGTTGTCGCTTCGAGTTCTGGCTTCAAAATTATGTGAAAATAGTCTTGCTTTATCGTTCACGTAAAACAATACATTGATTTAAATTGTGTAAGACAGGTTTTGCTTGGAAAGCCAATATGCGAGGGGGGCGTGAACGAGGAGCGGTTTACACCTGAGAATACAATGTCCCACCCACTCTGCATAATGAGCCATTCATTCAGGTGTGACACTGACTGATCCAAGAATGAATGCAAGGACAAAAGATATATTTAGAAGAAGACTTATATTGACCATTTAAGATTTTGCTTACATCTATCTTGTAAATATATTTTGCTTTTTTATTAAAAAGCTTATAATTACAACAATAATTACAATTTCAACAATATTTCAAGTGTACTCTTTCTTTGTAAAAAAATTATTATAGGCCTACATTTTATCATATGTATTCATTAGTTTGAATATAGCCAACATTGGAACAGCTAACATCTTTGATGACTTTATTTTTGACAAAAATAGTATTTATATATATATATATATATATATATATATATATATATAGTGAGGAAAATAAGTATTTGAACACCCTGCTATTTTGCAAGTTCTCCCACTTGGAAATCATGGAGGGGTCTGAAATTGTCATCGTAGGTGCGAGGTCACTGTGAGAGACATAATCTAAAAAAAAAAATCCAGAAATCACAATATATGATTTTTTAACTATTTATTTGTATGATACAGCTGCAAATAAGTATTTGAACACCTGAGAAAATCAATGTTAATATTTGGTACAGTAGCCTTTGTTTGCAATTACAGAGGTCAAACGTTTCCTGTAGTTTTTCACCAGGTTTGCACACACTGCAGGAGGGATTTTGGCCCACTCCTCCACACAGATCTTCTCTAGATCAGTCAGGTTTCTGGGCTGTCGCTGAGAAACACGGAGTTTGAGCTCCCTCCAAAGATTCTCTATTGGGTTTAGGTCTGGAGACTGGCTAGGCCACGCCAGAACCTTGATATGCTTCTTACAGAGCCACTCCTTGATTATCCTGGCTGTGTGCTTCGGGTCATTGTCATGTTGGAAGACCCAGCCTCGACCCATCTTCAATGCTCTAACTGAGGGAAGGAGGTTGTTCCCCAAAATCTCGCAATACATGGCCCCGGTCATCCTCTACTTAATACAGTGCAGTCGCCCTGTCCCATGTGCAGAAAAACACCCCCAAAGCATGATGCTACCACCCCCATGCTTCACAGTAGGGATGGTGTTCTTGGGATGGTACTCATCATTCTTCTTCCTCCAAACACGTTTAGTGGAATTATGTCCAAAAAGTTCTATTTTGGTCTCATCTGACCACATGACTTTCTCCCATGACTCCTCTGGATCATCCAAATGGTCATTGGCAAACTTAAGACGGGCCTTGACATGTGCTGGTTTAAGCAGGGGAACCTTCCGTGCCATGCATGATTTCAAACCATGACGTCTTAGTGTATTACCAACAGTAACCTTGGAAACGGTGGTCCCAGCTCTTTTCAGGTCATTGACCAGCTCCTCTCGTGTAGTTCTGGGCTGATTTCTCACCTTTCTTAGGATCATTGAGACCCCACGAGGTGAGATCTTGCATGGAGCCCCAGTCCGAGGGAGATTGACAGTCATGTTTAGCTTCTTCCATTTTCTAATGATTGCTCCAACAGTGGACCTTTTTTCACCAAGCTGCTTGGCAATTTCCCCCTAGCCCTTTCCAGCCTTGTGGAGGTGTACAATTTAGTCTCTAGCGTCTTTGGACAGCTCTTTGGTCTTGGCCATGTTAGTAGTTGGATTCTTACTGATTGTATGGGGTGGACAGGTGTCTTTATGCAGCTAATGACATCAAACAGGTTCATCTAATTTAGGATAATAAATGGAGTGGAGGTGGACATTTTAAAGGCAGACTAACAGGTCTTTGAGGGTCAGAATTCTAGCTGATAGACAGGTGTTCAAATACTTATTTGCAGCTGTATCATACAAATAAATAGTTAAAAAATCATATATTATGATTTCTGGATTTTTTTTTTTAGATTATGTCTCTCACAGTGGACATGCACCTACGGTGACAATTCCAGACCCCTCCATGATTTCCAAGTGGGAGAACTTGCAAAATAGCAGGGTGTTCAAATACTTATTTTCCTCACTGTATATATATATATATATATATAACATATGAGCAGAAATTGCTAAACAAAAGCTTATTTGATGTGGCAGTATATTCTACAGTAAAAACTGTACCCAAATCTAGTCAACAAAATGTTGTCTTTCATATTTCACCTGACTGTAACGTTGTTTTTATGAAATATTAGGGCATATAAATGTTAATTTGCAGTTTAATACGTTGCCTATACAAATAGCCTACATTTTACTTCAACATATTTCAGTCGATTTTTACTCATCTCAGTATAGCAATACAGTTTGCTAAAACATCATCATTCATTCACACACAGAAACGCGATTCACTTGAGAAGGAAAAAAAACGTACTACAGTATTCCTCAGCTCAGTCGGATCCTTGCTCCTCGAAATACCCGCACTTCTGAGGTACATTTTACATTATTATTATTCCTCACAGCGCTGCGAGACGGTGTAAACAAGTAGGCTACAATGATCTGATAAACTTGTGTTTTCTCGAGCTGATATGGGGGCGTTCACAGGTTTGCGTGGATTGCCTCAGTAATTTGCATTTGAATAGCGCGCGCCCTCCGTGGGCGGGGTCACATTAAAAATAATTAGATGAGATGAGAACGACTGACATCTCGCTCTTTTCTTACAGATTACATGAACTGAGAATATTTTTTTATATAAATTACTTCATTTAAGAAGAAGAGAATTCAAGCTTCATGCCTGTGTGTCTGTATGCCTGTTTGACTGAGTATTCGCTGAGTTATTGTTCATTTTCGGACGCGTTTCAGAATGCACTTAACTGACAGAGAGAAGGCAGAACTCGCTTCGTGTTTATTTTTCTTTATTTGGCAAAAAGCACAACACTTTGTTTTTATTGTGAGTATACACAAAAATAATACAAATTTAACAGAATCGATTGATGTATGAAACTGGTTTGTAATATCAAAGTCAACAGAGCAAAATGAATCTCTTTTGAACTGATAAAAAAAAAAGCGAGCCTATCGCGCCGGCGCGATTGTCGACCTCAGGGGGTTAAGACTAAAACTATCTATTTTCTGTTCCTGTGTTTAGATGAGCTGTTCTTCATTCATCAGCTGAAAGGTAGCCTAAAGAATAAGTATCAGTGTGTGTTTGAAGGAATTGTGAAGCAAGGTGACTCCACACTTCTGAATAACATCTACACAGATCTCTATATCACTCAGGGTGGCAGTGAACAGGTCAATACTGAACATGAGGTGAGACAGATTGAAGTTGCTTCCAGGCGTCATGAAGCACAAGAGATACAGGTTGAATGCACACATTTGTTTGAAGCACCTGAACAAGACGAGGAGATCCGAACTGTACTGACAAAAGGAGTCGCTGGCATCGGGAAATCAGTCTCTGTGCAAAAGTTTGTTCTGGACTGGGCTGAAGGAAAAGAAAATCAAGATATCAGCTTCATATTTCCTCTTCCATTCAGAGAGATGAACTTAAAGGAGAAAGAAAAACTAAGCTTGATGGACCTTATAACTCAGTTTTTCCCAGAGACAAAAGGACTGAACCTTACAAGAAGGAATCAATTCAAAGTCCTGTTCATCCTTGATGGCTTGGACGAATGTCGCCTTCCTCTTAAGTTTGATTGTAATGAGACTTGGCGTGATGTGTCGTCACCAGCCTCTCTGGATGTTCTCCTAACAAACCTCATGAAGGGAAATCTGCTTCCTTCTGCTCTCATCTGGATCACCACCAGACCAGCAGCTGCCAGTAAGATTCCTCCTGACTGCATCGACCGGCTGACAGAGATACGAGGATTCAGTGACGCACAGAAGGAAGAGTACTTCAAAAAAAGATTCACGGATGAAAATCAGGCCAACACAATCATAGATCATGTTAAAAAATCAAAGAGTCTCTTTATCATGTGCCACATCCCAGTCTTCTGCTGGATTTCAGCCACTGTTCTCCAGAACATTCTGGAGGAGAAAATAAATAATGATGTGAAAAACACCCAGGCCGATGAGATCTCTAAAACACTGCAGGAATCAAACACTGAAGACACTCCCAAGACTCTGACACAAATGTACATACACTTTCTCCGCTTTCAGATCCAGCAGAGCCGCCGAAAGTATGATGGAGAATACACACCAGATGTTTCCTGGGATAAAGACGCCATCCTTTCATTGGGGAAACTGGCATTTCATCAGCTGGAAAGAAACAACCTGATCTTCTATTGCACAGACCTGGAAGCCTGTGGTATTGACGTCTATAAGGCATCAGTGTACTCAGGCATGTGTACCCAGATCTTTGAGGAAATAGGGATCGTTCTTGGGACCATGTACTGCTTTGTTCACTTGAGCATTCAAGAGTTTATTGCAGCCCTTTATGCACATCTGTTTCTAGACATCAACAAGAAAAGTGTGTTTCTTCATGAGTCTACAGAACAGGAAAACAGAAATGAAACCATGATTGATTTACTCAAGACTGCAGTGGACAAGGCGCTCGAGAGTGACAATGGACACCTGGACCTTTTCCTTCGCTTCCTCCTCGGTCTGTCGCTTCAGTCCAATCGAGGACTCTTACGAGGTCTGTTGACACAGCAAGACAGCAATGACCAGAGCAACAAGGAAATAGTTCAGTACATCAAGCAGAAATTAGAAGATGATCTTCCTGCAGAGAGATCCATCAATCTGTTCTACTGTCTGAATGAACTGAACGACCAAACTCTGGTGAAGGAGATTCAGACCCACCTTAGCAAAGGAAGTCTCTCATCTGGTGATCTTTCACCTGCCCAGTGGTCTGCTTTGGTCTTTGTGTTGTTGACATCAGAGGAAGAGCTGGAGGAGTTTGAGCTTCAGAAATTCAAGAAATCAGACGAGTGTGTCATCAGATTATTGGCAGTCATCAAAGCCTCAAGAAGAGCTCTGTAAGTCACTTAGTACGTTATGTCATGTTTTGGTCTAATCCAGGGTATAACAGATTATTTAAAATACATATATTATCAGTTGTTACTTTATATCTCCTAATAAAAATATATTTTAAATGCAAAATATCCTAATAGTTTTAGTTCTGTAATTTTAATTGTGATGGGCAAAACATATTGCAATGTAATGCATAGGTGATTGAGAGATACAAATAAACGTTTATCAAAACCCTGTTGAATCATATTAGATATACATGTTAACATGTTTTTTCTAAAACAAAAAAGTTACTTTAATGTAATAATTGTAATCTTGAAATATAATTACTATAAAAAAGTAGTTTGAAGTACTTTTAGGTTTACTTTAATCAGTAAAGATTTTACAGCAAAAAATTTAAAAAAGAACCACTGATTTAGAATTAAACTGAAAGGCCTTTTACTTGCTAAAAAGTATGAACTATCAATCGAATGACAGGTTGAGTTAGCAGAGGATGAAGCACAACAGTATTGTTATCATACAGCACACTGGTTTATAGTTATTTTCACTAACTTTCAATATGTAGTTCTCTTCAACTCCTGCTATAAAGCACATATGCTCTTACATAACTTCAATGCTGAAATCATTAACCCCCCAGAATTTCCTCCTCAAGACAAATGTAAAACACATTGTCATTTAAACTACAGATCTTAACAAAAGTATTTTTATTCAAGCATATCTCATTTAATTGAGCAAATTATTAACTTAATCAAAAATAATATATATAAAATGCTATTTTATATATATATATATATATATATATATATATATATATATATATATTAGTATAAATCTAAAATAAAGGAAAATATATTTAATATTTGTATATAAAAATGGTCCACCTAATTTGAGATGTAATTTATTTGTCTTGCAGGCTAAATGATTGTGGCTTAACAGACAAAAGCTGTTCAGCTCTGGCTACAGTTCTTGGATCAGATACCAATCTGAAAGAGCTGAACATGAACAATAATTATCTGCAGGATTCAGGAGTGAAGCAACTCTGCACTGAACTGAAGAATATAACGTGTAAATTGGAGATACTGAGGTGAGTTGTGTTCCAATAGATGATACTTTTAGATATTCTTTACTTTTAAATATATTTCGTTGGTTTAATATAGTACTTTATCATATTAAATATTAATAAAATATTATACACAACTTCACAAAATCCAAACTTTCAGTGTAAGAGTAAAAAAGTTTATTTGATTCACAGCTTATATAGTGTTTTGACTTACAGCATTTTACTGCAAACTTGCGACTACACAATCGCTTGTTTGCTAAGGGGTCAAAAATTATTGTTTTTCCTGGGTTAAAATTGGTCTTCTGTGGTGTTTTTTACCACTGGATTTCATAACTTTGTACGATAAAATCCTTCTTTGCTAGACCTAATAATTATGTTGGTATATAATCATATAAATTTCAAAAATTAGAATACAAAAAGTACCATTTAAAAGTTATTTTTAAGAGTAATTTTCTACCATATACAATTGAATACAATTAGCAGTTAGCTAACAACAACTTGCTTTGCACTTTTTTTCTGTTTTCACCTCACTCCAGTCTAAACTAAAATATTGTTTTGGTAATTGTTCTACACATTGTCATATAAATAACCTGAAA
Source organism: Leucaspius delineatus (assembly GCA_023718395.1). NCBI lineage: Eukaryota > Metazoa > Chordata > Actinopteri > Cypriniformes > Leuciscidae > Leucaspius > Leucaspius delineatus. Next base: position 2,920,262 of record CM043367.1, on the reverse strand, counting down.
ACACAGTAGTTTATTAAGGTTAAATCTTGCTAACCACTCTTACTAAAAAAATGTGGTTTGATTTGTTTACATTAGTTTATGTATTAGGCTAACTAACATGAACCATGATCAATACATTTGTTACTGTATTTATTAATCTTTGTTAATCTAACAATAAACAGCTGTATTTTTATTGTTACTTCACACAGTGCATTAGGCTAACTAATGTTAACAAATACAACTTTTAATTTAAATAATGTAGGCTACTAGTAAATGGTGAAATTAACATTAATAAAGATTAATAAATGCTGTATAAGTGCAGTTTATTAATAGTTAATGTTAATTAATGTAGTTAACTAGAGTTTAATAAACGGAACCTTATTGTAAAGTGTTACCGATTTTGTTATACACCGATTCAGTGTGGGACAGATCATTTGTTTTAACCATTCATTAAATTAAATCAGTTCAAAGGATTATCATTAGTTCGCGAATCGGACGTGTCATTATGTGATTATCCCGGCAGTTACGATATCGGACAAGATTTGTGTCAACAGAAAACATTTCATCACTGGATAGGTTTTTTTTTTTGGTGGTGTTTATTGAAAGTGTTTTTTTATGTCAGCTGGATTCACACAATTCACACCAAGAGGTAATTCAGGAAAAATATATCCGAATGCTCCACGTGAAACTTCGGTCTTCCGATCTTTTACCATCGTGTCAGTTCTCAATTGATTTTGATTAATATGCGCGAGGGAGCCAGAGAGAGCAAAACAGTTTGAAGACAGTGAGAGTGAGAGTGAGAGTGAGAGTGCGCGTGCGCGTGCGCATGCACGCGCGACCGGGGTCCTCTTTCTGCTCGCGCAAGCGCAACAATCATCTACATCACTCACCGATCAAATAAGGCTTTGGCGAGACGCACGCGGCGTGCACGGAGGGGAGGGGCAGTGCATGTGTGACAGAGAAACAGAGGGAGAGCAGGGAAAGGAAATGCAGCTGAACGAATACGCTGCGTGTTTTAAATGGCGTAAAAACATTTTTTAATAACGAAACGCAATATGTGGCAGCCGGTGTTGATTGATTGTGTGGCGCACCGCCACAAATTAGTCTATGTGTGGGAAACACGGATGAAGACATAGGATTTAAACGGAAATATTTTACAGGCCTTGGTTTTGGAACACATTATTGATATAGTGAAGGTTTTAACAAAATCTGAGACAGTGCAAGAACAACCTGTAATTCCATTTTAACCCAGAAGACTCTGACAGTGCACAGGTACCTGCCTGATAAATAGCATATATTATATTATATATTAAACACAAGTTAAAAACTATACGCACCTTTACAAAGAAACTGACATAATTTCATAACAAGCATTAATTATATATTCCTCTACCCACCTAATAAAACTAATGCAATATAAATCACTATATTTACTATTATACTATATAACAATATAGTATATATTATATATATATATATATATATATATATTACTACATAGTATTCAATATAAATATTGCACATTTCTGCCCAACCATGGTAAATTACTACAGTACATTCATGGTAAATGTTTGTAAGGGTGATTAGGGGATTTAAAGACTTCTAATTTCGTTCATGCCACAGTGTTTCTCCTGCTTTCCTCATCAGTCTTGTTGGGAATGTTGAGGCTGTTTCATCCGATTTAATACTAATTAAATCATCGAGTGATTTGTGGTTTGTAACAGAGAGGTTTCTGTCGAACTGAAACGCTTCCCACTGGTTGTCGCAACGCTGTTTAATATAGTGTCCGGGACCGGGAGTAAACGCAACTCCGTGCTGGGCGTGTTGAAACAACTAGTGAAACAACTGAAAACATCGCTATTTGTTGTTACTGTACTGCCCGAGAAACCGCTTCAGATGATTCAGTGACGGAACGGTCCGAATGAATCCGAATAGTTTTAGACCGTTATGCAAGCGCGTTTAGAATCGAACCAAAAGAATAATTCATTCACGAATGATTGGTAGCCTATCGCTGGTTCAGTAGACATAAATTCGGGACACATATAATAACTGCTGAAATATTCGCACGTGAAACGTTTCTCAGGTCAAACGGAGCAAGTATCAAACTGAATTAGCCGCACCGCCAGGAAAAGAGGAGGAGAGAGGTTGGTGCCGTCGGGCCGCATGGAGATGATTGGCGGGCCGCATTTGGCCCGCGGGCTGCCAATTGAATAGCCCTGGTGTAGGGTGTTGATGGACTCGATCTACTGTGTTTTGATCATCATTATGAATCTGATCTAGATGTAGTCTTTGATAAAAATGCGATTTTCTCAGCTTTTTGCTCATGTTGCTTTTTATGAAACTTGCCAACATTCAAGTGTTGATAAAAAAAGACGCACGAAGCTAGAATAAAACTTTTTTTTTTTTTTTTTAAAGCACAGGGTCTGTTCTTTCTTTTGGTATGTTCAGATTCATACAACAAAAATTTCTGGGGTGCCATGAAATTGTAAAAATTACCAAAAACACATTTTTTTTTATAGGCTAGGCTACTGGCGAGAAAGAGTTAAGATAAAAATGTTGGTAATTGGATGATGATTAGAATATGAATATGATTGGAATCATATTTTAAATTTGTCATATTTTTGAACAGGGTCAATTAAACATGAAAAGAAAGGGAGAGATATCAGAGTACTTTTTAAATAAGCACAAACATCATTTTATGAAAAAAGGTTGAACAAATTGCAACAGAAGCAAACTCAAATAATTTTGTATCCTCAATATGTCCTGAGTAAGGAAAAAAAGTCCAGAAGAATCCCATTAGGGGAAAGTTTCGAAAACTGTTTCTGGGGATTCACTTTTTATTTTACCTTTTGTCCTTTGCATTCTCCTTACCATTGTCTCCTGTTCTTCCCTCAGACTCGTCCCCCAGAAACAGTCCCACGGACCCAGTCCCAAACCCAATCTCTTGCTTCTGTTGAGTTTGCCTCTGTTGCAATTTGTTCAAGGTTGACCCCCATTTTGGCTTAAAATGACTGGACTAACAGGCAGATCAGGTGCAAACAGACCCCAGCCCTTGCATCACCACTGGCTAGTCAGAGTCAGTGTGGTCAGACTTCAGGACCAGCAACAGATCAGAGCATCTACCAAACACAGACAGTCAATCACATACCGAATTCAGGAATTTAAGTTGAGATGATTTTGCCAGATTAAAAAGGATAGTTCACCCAAAAATTAACACAAAAAAATAATTATAAATTAAATAATTAGAATTAGAATAATTATCAATTATTATAAATAATTATGTTGTATTAAATATTCCTAGGATAAGATTTTATATTGATGGGCAATACAATTGTTTACATTTTTCAAGTACATGTCTGCTTGATGCCTGCTATATCTAATTAAAAAAACAAACTTTTTTTTTTTGTAAATGTGAGGTTTTTTTGTAAATAAACGCAGCAGTACATAACAGACACATGCTACGGTATCTTATCTCCTTGGTGCTTCAGCTTTGTTTTCTGCAAATATTTTGGATGTTCAACACTTATAGACACAAACAGAGTGACCCAATTCCTTCCATAAGCTTTTCCACTGTGTGTGTGTGTGTGTGTATATGTGTACCCCCGAAAGTAGCAGTGGCCACCCCCTGTATAAAAGTCTAGTTCCGCCACTGCTTGTATGACACTACATCTGACACGATGTCTGTTCAGCAATCAACGATTGTTGTTATGCACTGGGCTAATGTTTGCAGGTTTTAATTTGCGGGTAGTTACCGTTACAGTTACTGTTCCCCATATGAAAAAAACCTGCATGGTTCATATACAGCAACCATATATCTTCCTTAATTAAATCAGCCAGAATTACCTTCTGTGTTTCATATAAGGCCAATACATGTCCTATACAAAATCAGACCGATTATGGCCCATTTCATACTAAATAGCACACATACAACTTGTAGGGGATTTTTGCGTTATATATGAATACTGTTAAAAGACTTATATGAGTTTTACATGACAAAAGTATGCAAATGTGTATGGTATTAGTAGAACTATATAAAACTCATATAAAATTCATATATAAATAATTTAAAGTTCTTATATTGAATCATATGCTAGTCAAATTAAAGTCATATAGAATTTATACACGTTTTGTGTCATTTGTTTATATGTTTCATACAGATTTCATGTTTTGATGACCAACATCTGATTCACTTATATGCAGTTGGCAAATTTTTAAAGGGATACTCCACTTTAAAATGAAAATTCTGTCATCATATACTCACCCTCATGTTGTTTCAATCCTTTATGAATTTCTTTCTTCTGCTGAACAGAAAGGAAGATATTTAGAAGAATATCAGTAACCACAGCGTCTGGTCTCATTGACTTCCATAGTATATTTTTTTCCTACTATGGAAGTCAATGAACTTCTAACTTTACACCGCCGTCCTGCGTCACTCACAGCCGAAAGATGCTGCGACGCGACTGACTCTATAACCTGCCAATAAACAAACAGTGCACAGTTCTGAGGACATTTTATCATCCAAATTAGTTATATTCATTATCTTTAGGAATATAGTCGTGTGTTTTTTATGCAAGGCGTTAATCATGCGAAAAGACAGGCGCGAGTCGACACTCGTTTAGCTCGTATGTTCTTTCGCATTAAATAAAATGATTTGAAGCACATTAATGATTATATAGATAAAATAAAACACGCACACACCTGAATTTCACAAAATGCACCAATTCTGCGCCGCTGAGGAGAGAAGAGGAGAACTGCTCTGGAGACTGAAGAGAGTTCAAACAGCGCGCGCCGCGCTCGCTCACTCAACCTGAGCTTCTTCTTCTTCTTCTTCGTTTGGTGTTTTATGGCGGTTGGCAAACCAACTTTCGGTGCATTACCGCCACCAACTGGACTGGAGTGTGAAGCACTAAAAAACAATAAGCAACTAAATAAAAAAAAAAATAAAATAAAATAAAATAAAATAAAAAAACTTTATCCCCTATACTTCAAATTCTCCAATCTACTCCTATTGCTTTAAGATACTTCATTATCGCACTATATATTTTTACTTGTTCTACTTGCTTTCCCAATAGACTTTCCATACTGAATACTACCACACCCAATTTTCTTACTATCCTCTTAAGTACTAACCTTTCTTTTCCATATTTTAAACATTTTATTAAAACTTGTTCTATTGTTTCTGCCTGATCACAAAAATTACATTTTCCCGTATCATGTTTTCCTATCTTAAACAAGGAATGATTTAATCGTGTGTGCCCTATTCTAATACGAGAAACAATCGTATCCTCTTTCCTATTCCCAAAAACACTTCTTCCGTTTCCTACTTGCTTCTGAATACTATACAACTGTCTTCCCTTGACCTCATTATTCCATAGTTCTTGCCATTTATTGTTTATGAATTCTTTTATTTTACTTTTAACTTCATTTTTGCTCAACGTCACTTGCACATTTATCTCATTATGTTTTACTGCTTGCTTTGCTAGTCTATCTACCACTTCATTGGCCTCCAATCCCACATGAGCAGGAACCCACACAAACACTATTAAGCTTACACTACTTATTCTTAGCAAACTTGCAAGTATCTCATATATAATGTCTTGCCTTGATACTTTATTTCCACTTACGAGGCTTGTGATTGCTGCAAATGAATCAGAACATATAGCTACTAATCTCGGTTTTACGTCCTCAACCCACTGGAGTGCAACCATCATGGCAACTAATTCTGCTGCAAATACTGAGATATGATCAGTTATTCTTTTCTTGATACTAATTTTAAACTTAGGAATATATACAGCAGCTGCTGTTCTTCCAGAGATAGGATCCTTAGACCCATCAGTAAATATTTGCACCCATGATGAGTAAGTCTGATCTAAATACTGCTGTGCTATAATATTCTTTAGGATGTCTTTCTCATTCTTAATTTTCATTTGAATTTGTAGGTCAATTATTGGCATTGGAAAAATCCATGGTGGTATACTGGATAATATCACAGTAGGGCTAACATCACAATCTTCAATACCTGCTTCTTGTGCTTCTCTTTGAGCACTCCATCCCAAGCTTTTAATGTTTTTGTTCCCATGTTCCCAGCATTCTTCTAGTACTCCCTTCACTGGATGATTCTTTTTATGACCTTTTATATTAACCCAATAATTCAGTCTTATTTTATGTCTTTGAAGTTTTACCGGAGCAACACCAACTTCTACCTGTAGAGCTGCTATGGGAGATGTTCTGACTGCACCAAAACATTTTCTTAGAGCTTGATTTTGTATTGCTTCAATCTTTTTGAGTGTAGTCTCGTTTGCAAAACCGTAAATTATACTTCCATAATCTAAACTTGATCTAATTAAAGTGTTATATATTCTTTTCAATGATAATCTACAAGCTCCCCATTCCACCCCTGTTAAACATCTTAATATATTTACTCCTTTTTTACATTTCTTAATCAGATTTTTAGCATGTATAGCAAAAGTCATCCTGGAATCCATCCATACACCGAGATATTTGACTACTGGCACTTGCTCCAATTCCTGCTTATATAACTTTAACTTAACCTCTGGTATTTTTTTCCTTTTAGTAAAACATATAACCTGAGTTTTAGCCACAGATAATCTAAAGCTCCAATTATTTGCCCACCCCTCCACTTCATCTACTGCTTTTTGAATACTTTGTGTTACACGTGCAATATTACGTCCTCTTTTCCAAATTGCCCCGTCATCCGCAAATAATGCTCTTCCTACATCACCTTTTAAATTGCAAAAAACATCATTTATCATAATATTAAATAAAACTGGGCTGCATACACTTCCTTGAGGAGTTCCGTTCTCTATCTTGTATGTCTCTGAATACTCCTATCCTAACTTGAATTGTTCTTTCAAGAAGAAAATCCATAATCAAATTATACATCTTTCCTCCAATTCCCATACATTTAATTTTTATTAAAAGTCCCTCTTTCCAAAGCATATCATAAGCTTTCTCAATGTCGAATAACACCCCTTCCATTACTTCTTTATTAGCCTGAGCTTTCCTAATATCTGCTTCTAGGCTTAACACAGCGTCCATAGAATTCCGACCTGCCCTAAATCCACTTTGGTATAGTGACATAAATCCTTTAACTTCTAATATATAATTTAGTCTACCTACAATAATTTTTTCCATCAATTTACATAAATTAGAAGTTAATGCAATTGGCCTATAATTAATTGGATTAGATTTGTCCTTTCCAGGTTTGCCTATGGGTATTATTATTCCATGCTTCCATGAAGAAGGAAGCTTTCCTGCATTCCAGATCTTATTGAATAAATTTAGAACCACTTTCAATGATCTATCTGATAAATGTTGAATCATTACATAACAAATATCGTCTCTTCCAGGAGATGTATGTTTGACTCCTCCTAAAGCCATCTTTAATTCATAAATACTAAAATCTGCATCTAAGGTGTCTCCAGTAGGGTTCCTTTTCATCAACACGTCTGGATGCTGACTCTTATTCTTATTTCTATTCTTTTTAATATCCTCTGTTACATTATCATCACTATGGACTTTTCAGCATTTCAGCCTTTTCTTTATCGGCCACAGCCATTTTTCCTACATCATTTTTTAAAACTGGTATAACGTGATTTCTATATATTCCTCCCATTTTTCTAATTGATCCCCACATTTCACTAATGTCAACATCTCCTCCTATTGAATTACACCAATCTCTCCAGTACTTCTTTTTAGCTGTTCTTACTATTCTTCTCACCTCAGCTAGTGCTCTCTTATAATAGATAAAATCTTCAAATAAATTAGTTTGTTTAATTCTCCTAAATGCTTTATTCCTATTTTTAACTGCGGTACTGCATTCTTCTGTCCACCACGGAACAGCTTTCCTTTTTTTACATGATCCCTTTTTACCTATAACTTTATCTGTTACCTCAAACAAAACTTTACATAATTTCTCATTACACTCCTCTATATCCTCTATCGCATTTAGATCTAATGATGTTATTTCTACCTCGCTTAAATACTCATACACTTCCCAATTTGCTTTTTTAAATCTCCATCTTGGTGCTAAAAACACATTATGCTCCAATACACTCATCCCTACCTTACATAAAATTATATAGTGATCACTACCCATAATATTTTCTTCCCACACATCCCATATACATTTATTTGCTATCTCTTCAGAAACCAATGTTAAATCAATTGCTGACCCAACTCCACGAACCAAATCTATTCTTGTGTTTCTGCCGTCATTTAAACATACTAACCCATTACTGTCTAAAATTTCTTCTACTACCCCCCCATTATAATCATCACTACTACTTCCCCATAAAGTGCTATGTGCATTAAAATCTCCACACCAAATTACTTTAGTATTTCCTGACCCAATAACCTTCTCTAATTCCTTACTCTGTAATCTATACCATTCTTAATAAAAGTGGCCACCCCACCTCCATTTCCTGCCCCTCTATCTCTCCTTACTATATTATATCCTTGCAGTACAAAATTTAGGTGAGGTTTTAACCACGTTTCTTTTATGCAAATTATATTAGGTTTCTTATCTTGTTGATCTATATACCTCTTAAATTCTGGTCCATTTGCAATAATACTTCTAGCATTCCATTGCAAAACCGTTAAAACCATAAATATTATGTACTTCCACATGAAGTTTGAACACTTGATTTAGTCATTAGCATGTCATTTATTTTTTCTAAAGTTACTCCGGCTACATTCAAGTATCTCTCTGCTGCCCTAATTATGATTTTAATTCTTTCTGTTCTACTTTCCGTTTGAGCCGAACAATTTATCACTTCGGCCATAAATGACACGAATTCCATTTTTCCCATCACCAATTTATCCTCATTTGTCTTTTCCTGAACCAAAGCATTTTCATTGCCTTCCTTACTAACCACCTCTCCCTGTCTCTGCTCATGTCGTTTTGCTTTCTTTGCAGCTTCAGCATAAGTCAGCCCCTCCGCAATTCTCACATTCTGGATTTTCACCGCATGTTTGTGAGCACTGCATCCCCCAAATCCAGCACTATGCTCATCACCGCAATTGCAGCATTTTGCCTTCGCTCCTACGTCACATTTACCATATTCATGTTCGCCCCCACACCTCGCACATCGTAAATTTCCTCTGCAAACCGCACTAACATGTCCATACTTCTGACACTTGAAGCATCTTAGTGGGGGAGGAACGTAAGGTCTTACTTGATAGCTTATATATCCTATTTTAATCCTAGAAGGGGGAGGTGCGCATTGTTTTAATTGAGTAAACTTAATTTCTTATGCGTGTTAAATATTAATAATATTGATTTTATTTAAGTAATATTTGTGGTTCTTGAAACAGATCAGTTTAATTATCCATTCTCAAATATGGTGATGGAAATTTCACAAATAGCTCAGTGTATTTTAAATAAGTAATTGGTTAGTCAAATACTAAATTATTTTAGTGAAAAACTTCAAACTTAAATATAACTGTAAATTTCAGACAAAATTAATTGTTGGAGTTTTAGTCAATTATTTCGGTATGTTCATCTCAAACTATCAAGTAAATGATATTCAGAGATTTGATTAAGTGAATAAAGTTAATTATTGCTGTGATATTTACTAAGCCACTGAATTATTTTTTAGATTTTTTAGAATTTATTTTTTATTTTACCCATAAGAAACACTTCGACATTTAGGAAAGTTTTATGCTTGTAGGTTAAGAATAGAACTAGTAGTACTGTGATAAAGTTTAGAGAAATTGTCACAAATGAAAATGAAATCTGGTGATGCAGGATTTAAAATGAAAATTATTTATATGTGAAATATGCAACTGTATCTTGTAGAACACACTCTAATAAATAATTTTGTAATTAAAATGTGTGCTTGTGTGTGTAGTTTAAATGTTGTGTTTCATCTAAGGCTGATTATACAGTATAGACGAATCCGGCGAAACTACCGGAAGTAAGCGGGCGCCATTACTGAGCTGTTGCTGGGTAGCGTTGCGCCATTGCCTCCTATTGGTTTGGTTGCGTCCACTGGAATAAACAGCCCGCGATTTACGACTGTCACTAACGTTACATCTACAACTTTACTATTCTTCTTCTGCAGAGTTATTTGAACAGTATAAGTGTTGTTAATGGTTTGTGAAAATCGGACAGGTCCTTTAAGAACTAATTTATCATCTGGTAGAGTGTGCATTATTTGACCAACCCATAGGCTAATGGAGCTTAGATAATTTTTTTGACCCTCTATCAGTGACCTGTAGTTGGCATTCTGTTGATCATCGGATGCCAGGCTAAGGAGAAAATACTCTTAAATACCTTTAAAACAACCGAAGGGGCGCGTTGGGGCAGTAGTAGCATTAAGTTACTGTATTTGCTTGACTGTGACTCTGAGAACCAACAACGCTAGCAGTTAGCTGTACCTTTCCTTTTGAAATGTGAAAATGACATAAATAATGGTCACAAAATAAAAACATGAATTCGTTTATTTGATATCATTAATTTATTTATTGTTGCCAAATGGACAGATCTTTTAATAGTTTCCTCGTTAGCTTGCCTAGCTACCATAGTTATTGCCAAGCTATTTTCATAAATAATCTGTAAGATCGTTTGTACCTTCATCTGTGACTGGAGGCCACTGTCTAACATCATCAACCCAACAAGTCATACTGCCTGGCTGTAGCTGTCATCGAAGGTGCGTTTGCGTTATCACGGAGGTTTGTTTACATACTAGTAACAGCTCAGTAATGGCGTCGCCACAAGATGGCAGCCTACACAGAACGCTCGTCGGATTCGTCTATACAGTAACCATGATTGACTACAGGCATAGGGCTCGACTTAGGACAAGATAAGAACAAGCATGAGTGAAGTACAGCCTTACACTGACTGGTAAACTGCACTGTGTTTTATACACATCCATGCTGGACATTCATATTAAATTAGCATTATTTTCCTATGTTTTTACATCATGAAAATCTATATGGCTTCAGTTGTATGTAGGACATATATGACATAATATGATTAAAAATACATGAATATTATGCAATTTATATATGTGGTTTTTGCAGCATATATGTCCCTTACAATATTCTGTTGGAACATATAAGAATCACAGGTGTTTTTAGCAAACTTTTTCCATATGGGTCTGTAACTTTGGCTATGTTCACTGCATATTCCACTAATGAACGTGCTATAACAAACATGCAATACTAACATTACATTATCGCGCCAAGAACTCTTAGTCACTAATGGCCCTTTCAGACAGGATGCGGAATGAGCTAAGAAACCCATTTATTTCAATGGCTTTGGCCGCGCTTGGACGTTTTGTTGCTGCGTCGAACAAAGCGGAGCGCAGCATTGGTGAGCTTGCGCGCACGCTGCGGTCAAAGTTAAAAATAGTTAAACTTTTGCTGCTGCGCTCTGCAGTGGCGTAGCCACGAGGGGGCCTTGGTGGGCCTAGGCCCCCTCATTTACATGTCCGGCCCCCTCAGATTTCTGACTGCTTAAAATAAAATAATAAAAATAAGAAATTGTTGATGTGTTAGTCTAATTGATAGATTGACCAATCAAAATACTGCGCGAAGTGCGCAGTAAAATGCGGCTGTTTTCAGACTTGATTTGACGTGTTGTGCGTAACCTACGCTGTCATCTTCGCGTGAGAGTTCATGCGGTGACAATGGCAGCGTTGTGCAAAGTACAATATTACGCACGAAAAGATGAGCGAGAAGGAGAAAATAAGCCATCTACATCTGGGTTTGCTTCAGCTTACTACAAGATGACAGCGAGTGAAGCGGCTAGGAGACAGAAACACACATATTTCATCACAGGAATAGCGGTGAGACTTCGACTCAGCTCGGCACAATGCGCAATGACTTGTTTGCAATTAATGAACCGCCTTCACAACCAGTGATGACCACATTTCCTGTATAGCCTATATCTGTTGTATATTAATAGTTTGGATTCAAAACGCAATAAATCCATTATGATTAGGCCAGGGACGTCACTAGGATTGGAAGACTGGGGGGGCTTAGCCCCCAGGGTATTTGTAACTTGCGTTTATAGAAAATCTTACAGTGCATTTGAGTAAAAAACAACTATGTATATGTTTAGCTGTATTTGTCTCTTCAACCCCGTTACCATCTTCAATCCTGTTAGTCTCAACCCTGTCACACCTATATATATATATATATATATATTTTTTTTATAGTTTTTTTAAGTTTATGAATAAGTAATTTAATGTTTGTTGAACTTAGTCAGAAATGTTCAGAGCAATCATAAGAATACTGATTTTAGTTCAAATTCTGAAGTTAAGCCATATCTTTGATCAAAAATGATAGGGTTGCTGTCACAAAAAGTGCCCATTTCAGGCTTTATAGCATAAGTGTAAAATAATATGTACATTTTATGGTGCATGGTACAATTTGTGGTAAGCTACGCTTTTTTATTATTTCAATTCAATTCAATTATTGTAATTTGATTTAATATTGACTCATTTGGATAAATATTAGGTACATAGGCGTTATTTTTTTCTCAAGATAAAAACTCACCCAATGCTGTAAACATACAGACAGCCCTATCAGCTGGTAGTATTATTTAAGGTTAAAAAGAACTCAAATTAAATATAATACGTTTTTTTATTATAATAACAACAACTTTATTTAATGATATAAGTAAAAATATAATAAATATGTAATATAGAACACATATTTAGCAAAATACTCTCTATAGCTCTTTTTTTCTTGCCAACTACGTGCTAGCCTATATTATGTTCATTAAATGGCTTTCCTGAGGTAAATGTGACATAATTGTTCTCCAGCTATTGTTATTGACCTCTTCACGCTGATAAAAAAACACTGATTGATCGATATTATGTATGAGGAATATACATTTCGGTAAGTTGTAGCCTACTACTCTATCTTTCAACAGTGTTCGTGTTTTTTTACTATTAGCTAGTAGGCCTAGAGATCGGTTCACGTGCGCTAGGGATCCGTCACATCATTTACAAGCGCCAAAACGGTATTTATTGTTTGAATTTCGTAATAAAATTGACAGAATCTGAGAATTGAGATTCTTTTATATCATAAAGTAACCTGCTCTGTCTAGTCTGTCGGTCTCCGTGTCCTCTTTGCTTCGCGATTTTTCTGTGCTTGAGAAAAGGGATGTGTGGCGTGAGAGCGTGTGAACAGTGTCAATTGCGTGTGTCTAACGGTGAATGCGTGAGAGTTGGCAGGTCCAACTTCCGACTTTTCGGCTATTTTTTGTAGCTGGATATGTATCATTTGTTGCGTCTAAATATGAATGAGGATACGGTTATTGATAAATCGAATTGTTATTGTTGTTCTTATTATCATTTAGGGGGGCTTAGGAACATTTTGGGGTAGCTTCAGCCCCCCTAAAATAGGCCTAACGACGTCCCTGGATTAGGCTAATTTGAGTAATAATGTGTTTTCTTAACAAGAGAGTGGAAAGATGAAAACCACTTTTTTTTTTGTTTCAAACTTTCACATAGCATATTTAGGTTATAATAACATAATTTCAAATCCAGATTTTGATTTTCAAATATTTATTATAAAAAAGGACTAGTTTCCCCCCAAAATGCAATAAATTCATGACACTTTGTTTTCCAAAATGCAATTAATCCATTGAATCAATATAAAAGATATTTTTCATATTTTAACTGTTCAAAATACACAACAAAGTAAGTTGATCAACATATGACAGCCTCTGAACTTGGTCAATAGGCTACTAATCTTATATAACGTACAGGCACTGGACTAAAATAGCCGACATTAAATCACCATCGCTAAGAAATACCAGCTGTAAAATGGCTTGGTCCTGCTCAGTTTTCGTTGACTTTGAGTAAAACAATTGAAAGTTTTTCAGAAGATCCCCTGGGGTCAAAGTGTCAGCGTGACAGTGGTTTGATGCTGTCGTGTGAGAACAAGCAACAGTCGGCATTTTTCCTCCTCCCACGTTCCTCATTTTCTTTATCTCCTCAAGTAGCCTAAAATGATTAGATTTCGATGGCTTTCGTTTCTTCCCTACGGCAAAATTATTATTTTTTTATTTTTTGTGAATCACAAAGTAGAAGGAAAAAGCGCTTTACGGTTTACAAAGCATGGAATGGTGCGCTCACTCCGCTGTGATTAGTTGAGCGGATGTATCTCATTTTGCAGAGAAAGAGAAAAGGAAAGGGAGAAAACATGACAGAATAACACGGCGGATATCGCATTTTACGTAAATTGGACTTTTCAACACCGACCAGATACAATACAGATTTTTGCGGGAACTAAATAATATATATATATATATATATATATATATATATATTAACGTTTATCGCGTTTTGGAACCAAACTCTTCATATAGGCTATTTGCTGAGTAAGATGACATCATTGACACTTTTTATAATCGCCCCGTAGACTCATAAAAGATAATAATCGCCGAGCTATGTCGTAGGCTTTATATATATATATTAGTTGCCCCCTCATTTTAAGATATTTATGCAATAAAAATGGGGCATCCAAACAAGCAGGGAAATTACCATATAGGCTATACCCGAATATAAGACGACCCTGAATATAAGATGACCCCCCTTGAAATGAAAAAAAGAGATTTTTGAGGAAAAAATCTGGTTTTCAAAAGAAAATAATTTTATTTGAAAATTGCAGTGATAATTCATTCTCTCTCTTCAAGCACCCCTCTCTCTCTCTATCTCTTTCGCTCTCTCTCTCGCTCTGCGTCTCTCGCTCTGCGTCTCTCTCTCTCTCTCTCGCTCGCTCTGCGTCTTGCGCGGCAGAGAGGAGCAGCGTTTTAATTCAGTTAAACACAGATATGATGTTGCTTCTCTAATTTCACAATATAAGACGACCCCCCTTTTTTCAGCCTATTTTTAGGACAAAAACCTCGTCTTATATTCAGGTATATAGGGTAAAATGAAAACCTGCAAGCTTTTGCTCTTGCCAGCGTAGCGCAAATCGCTCTGTATCTGAAGGGCTTAATTTTATTTCTCCATTTTATAAACGAACTATTCAGTCAGATATGTATTTGTTGTGAAAGAAATACAGCAACCATTTCAAGCATTTCCAAGCATTTTATAAAAATTTGTAGCACTTTTCAAACCTTGAAATCACATCAAAATTCAAGCATTTTCAAGAATTTCAAGCACCCGTACGAACCCTGAATTTAGAAATAAAATGCATTTTTTTCCTACTCTGATTTTAGCCCTCTGATTTGAACTCTGATTTGAAGGGGCGTGTTTGCTGTGAGACTTCAGTGTAAACGCCCAGTGCTGTGATTGGCTAACATCTTTGCATATGAAATAGGTATTACTTATAAGATAAGATAATAAGAACTCTCTTGAATACTTTTAGCACGCTTTTAGAATTACAGCTCTCAAGATTAACTAATCCTGTAAAGTGTTGATTAAAGCATTATATATAGATCTATGGCATTATATTTATAGAGGCATGAAAGGTTGCAGTAATGAGCATGTTGCCGATCACAGACATGTTGAGCATATGAGTGTGATCTCGTCATTGCAAAGAATCCACAGTGAAATGTACTGCATACAAATAAATAATACTCAACTGAGACATTCTAATTGTTGAAAATAAATAAAATGACCACATTCGTAGTATTAGGATCTTTTTAAGGTAATGTTATGTGTGGTCCATCCTGTATAGCTCGTCATCTCAACACACCAGTGGGCCAGGCCAAAGTTGCAATGGTGAAGTAGGCATTGATTTTCTTCTGCAGAGGCGGTCTTTAACCACTCTATTACGTCATCAAAAAGCACATTCCAGGACGAGTCGTTCGCTGGGCTTGGTAACAATAAAAGTTGTTTTTGGACTAACAAGGAAGTTTTCAGTTCTGAAACTTACAGGATATTCTTATAGTATAATGACCTCTTATATGTAAAAAGCTCAAGGAAAGTTTGATTTCTCAGTTCATGACCCCTTTAATGTATTTGGCTTGGAGGACTAGATCTGCTACGCTGATGATGCTGTTGATTATTGCTGCTGCTGCAGAGCAAGTATGGACTTACTACTGCTAATAAATGCGCAGACATGTTGCTGTGATTATGTAAGATATGCTGCTGCTGCATAAATAGACATTCATAAATCCTGTAGCAGATCTAGACAGGTGGAGCTGAGGGATGTCGAAGATTTCAGAGGAGCGTTGCAAAACTGGCTCACAGCAAACAATGAACCATACTATTTAAATGTTGAGCAAGCAATCTCATTGGCTGCAGGATCAGCAGAGGTCAATCAGCTTGTGCCATGATGTGATTGCATATAAAGGACAATGGTCTTAAAGCTATGAATATACAGTAGTTAACGGGATGGTTCGGAGTAAAATAAACCTAGGGTCCTTTGCACCGTGACCTCTAGCCAAACAAGCCTGGCAGAAAGTGATGCATAAGGATGTAGTGTAACGACGAATTATTCATTTTTCCAAAGTCTTGACAACTTAGTGTTAATTAATAGTCGTTGCAAACTGGTATTACCAACAAAATATTAGTGCATTCCTGGAAATGAGTGTTGTTACACTACATCCTTATGCATTGCTTTCTGCCAGGACTTTTACGTTCTTTTCCCAAATAATGGAAGTGGCCTCGATGTCTGGGTAGTAGCATGAGCATGAGCCATCAGGCAAGTACTATTTAAGAAAGTTATAAAGGTCTTGATTTCCCTTCTCCTTTTTGAGTTTTTAATCTCTAACTGTAGTTTTGTCTTTTGTAGCTGTCTTTTCTCTCTGCAGTTCCAGCACTTCTTCTCTTGTAGCGACTGGACTGGAGAGGGTATTTGCGTCTTTCTGCGATTCACATGTGTTCTGGAGAAATTATGAAATAGTCTAAAAATAATATTGAGACTGTTTTAAGTCAAATTAACAATAGACAAACATAATTATCTAATTATTATTATAAGTCATATATTCCGCCTGTCATGATCTTGATAATCATTTATCCTCAGCAGTGATAGGTTTTGTTTGATTTTAAGACAATATTCTGTCACTCCGTGTTATACTGTTCCTCTGGTTTAGCTTCTCTCTGTAAACCGCCTGGGATGCCTGCCAGAACAGGTGAGTCCGCCACAATGATGTCTTGGACCATTTTAGTAGAGTCTGACAATTCAGTCGGTGGTCCTCCACCTGCAGTGTTGTTATCGTTAGCTCTCAGTGATACGGCAACAAAACGTACTCGGTGCAGTGAAAACAATGGAAAAAACTGTGGTTTTCTTACCAGTTTTTTTGGACTCCCTCTTATGAAGGCTTATTTTATTTTTTTGTCACCACAGATACGGTTTTGTATTTTTTTAACCTCTGAAACCGTTTTCTTTACACCTAGATTCTGGTCTTTTTTTGTTGTCCTTATCCATTTTATCCATGTTTTCTGTAAATCTGCTACTGGGTTAATAAACATTCAGCGTCAAAAGAACACCAGACTTGTGAAGCTATGTGGAGGGACAAGGAGAGACGGATTCAGACCGGTAAAGAAATCACAACTTTAATCAATGCAAAACATTTGGAACGCAATAGATACTACTTGTCATCAATAATCGATGTTGTCAAGTTCCTTGCAGTGAACCAGCTACCTTATAGAGGTGACCATGATGCTTTTGATTGAATGGATGAAGATAGATGCAGATTATTTTTGTCCTTATATGAATATACTTTGAGGAAAGATGCTGTGCTAGGTATACTAGCCATGACATTCAAAACAGTTTGATTTCGATTATGGGGCCCTATCTTGCACCCAGCGCAATTGACTTTGTACACCGACGCATGTTTCATTCCTATTTTGCACCCGCGCAAAGCGCGCTTTTCCCTCCACAGAAGCACGTCGCTAAACTAGGGAATGAACTTGTGCTCCCTGGGCGGTTCAGCGCAAAAAAGGAGGCGTGTTCCGGCGCAAACAATCCCTGGTGCTATTTTACTGTTCCATAAAACAATTGCGCCACTGGCCAGAAAAAACCTAGTCTAAAGTCAGTGGCGCGTTGCGCGTTGTTCATTATGCTATTTTAAGGGCGCATGCTTGACCATAATGTATAGCGTGCACAACGCGCATACACTTTGATTCTCTAATCTACACAGAAGCAGCAGTTTTCATTTTTGCAAATCATATTATTACAAACGATAGATAGATAGATAGATAGATAGATAGATAGATAGATAGATAGATAGACAATTTATTATAAAAGCATACATCTAGCTTACACATTTACCCACATTATTATATACCTGTTTAACCGAAGCTAATTTTGGTGTGTTTCTCCATCCCCAATGTCACTTCTCTCTCTTTTACGGCCGTGACGAGAGCGTTGCTCTCCTCGGCTGTGAACCGCGCCTGGCAAATCCGCCGTTATAATAGCAATACGCCAAGGAAAAAGCGCGTCTGCTCTTAAAGGGAATGTGAGATGATGCTCTGATTGGTTTATTTCACGTTACGCCCAAACCACACCTATGAATAATGAAGCTACTTCAGACCAACCCATTTTAGATTTGCGCCGGGCGCAAGAGTCATTTATCCCGCCGGGAAAATAGCAACAGCGCCCAAGACCCGCCCACAAAGTTACTTGAGCTTTGCGCTTTGCGCTTTGACACTTGCGTTTCAGATCGTTAAAATAGGGCCCTATGAGTACTTTGGTCACGGAGCACATAGTGAAAGAGGTTGGCGAGTCATTTTATACGATAAAAGTGGATGGAACTCGAGACCTGACAAGAAGAGAGAATATTTCGATAGTTGTGCGTTTTGTGAATGAACTGTGTGAGCCAACTGAACGTCGTCTTACAATTGCCACAGCTGACCAGAGATTTCAGAAACACTGACTGACACGATCATTGAGGAATTAACAAAAGCAGGACTGAGTTTTGGGAAAATCATCAGTCAGGAGTATGATGGCGCCTCCCTGATGTCGGGTGAACATTGAGGGTTGCAAAAACGTCTCCAACAAAAACTGCACCGAGACATACCATATGTCCACTGTTTCAACCACCAATTACATTTGGTGGTCACCCATGTGTAACCGGTCTGCAGCTGACTGCTGTTACGATACTCTCTCTGCGTTGTGTATAAGAAGGACCAGGACACTGTTACTGCGGTTCACCATAATGGGGAGGTTTATTAACTGTCACGCCCAACATGGGCTTCTCACCATCTGTGGATCAACATCAATAAAGTTGATAAATGGCGTGTGAGCATCTCATTATTACATCACCTCTCCCCAGCATGTGCAATGCGAACTGGCGTGCAACAATTATGCAAAATACACATAACATTAACACAATATAGAATGTAAAACACAATAAAAGTGAAATACCCGTGGATCAACATCAATAAAGTTGATAAATGGCGTGTGAGCATCTCATTATTACATCACCTGTATGATACAACACTAGTTAGTTGATTAACCCCCTGAGGTCGGCAATCGCGCTGGCGCGATAGGCTTGTTTTTGTTCATATCAGTGCAAAAGAGATTTAAAATTCTCTGTTGATTTTGATTTTACATGTGTCATACATCAATCGATCCTGTTAAGTGAGTATTTTTTTTTGTGTATACTCACAATAAAAACAAAGTGTTGTGCTTTTCGCCAAAAAAAGAAAAATAAACCTAATGCGAGTTCTGCCTTCTCTCTGTCCGTGTAGTCCATTCTGAAACGCGTCCAAAAATGAACGGTAACTCAGCGAATACTTCTCAGACAGACACGTGAGATATGTCTTTATGAAGCTTGGATTCTCTACTTTTAAATGAAGTAATTTATATAAAAAACAAATATTCCCATCTTATGTAATCCGTTTGAAAGCAATGAGATGTACCGTTTTTTTCGTTCTCCCTTCATTATCTTTAATGAGCTGAGGCCGTCACGCCCCCGGCGCTTTTCACATGCTAAATAGTTTAGGTGATCTATGCATCGCACACGCCCCCCGATCAATGCCATAAAAACACAGTTTCTTCATCAGACTCACTAATAGTTCATCGCGTTTCGAGGATGGCTCGTTTCTCCGGTAAAGACGCCCTTCAGATGATTCTGGACAGCGAGGAAGAGTTCAGCTTTTCCTCAGAGGAAGATTGCAACTCGGATGACGAACGGCAGCATTTTGAAGAGCAAATTGATCCCGCCGAGGATACAAGTTCGGAGTAAGTTGTTTACTGTTATATAATGTTATATACTGTTATATAATTCATTTTCAGGACTCATATGAATTTTCAGACTATATTTTGCCTAGTTTCGGCTAGCTTTTGACATACAGGAACGATTGCCTTACAATATCCCTAACATTTGTGTATATGCTCAAGTGTAAACTTTTTTAAATATGATATTGCTCTTTAAACATGTTTGTATATTAAATATATTTCACTCAGTTTTGATTAGCTTATGACACTGATTATCATGCTAAATACTCCCTTATGCGTAATGTAGCTTGTTTGCGAATATCTGCTTAGGTTATATAATGTGATTTAGTGCAAATATCTTTCAGCCTCTGGTAAAATATGTGATTCTGTCTAAATACAATATATTTTTATATAAATGTTAGGTTTTGGTCTGCCTATGACACTGTATATCATGCTTCAATACTGCCTTATGCACAGATGTTTGTGAATAGCCTACAGGTGTACATTTTTTTAATGTTCGCGAAATGTTCATTGTGTGCGTCACTAAATGCGTGCGGTCTTTATGGCCCATCAACAGACACTCGCGGTGACGCGGTCTATGGCCCATAAATAGATATTTCTCCGTCCTATGGCCCATCAACATTGTGCGTCCATAACCATCAATTGCTCATCAGTTTACTTTGAATAATGTATGCTAACAGTTTTATTTTGTTGTTGTTGTTTAGGAATGTGGCTGCAGCTAGCTCTCCTTCTCCATCACCAGAGGGGCACGCAGGTGTCGTTCAGTTCTCAGTGCGATCGAGAATCATACTGAGTAAGTGCATAGACGTAATATTTTACAGATGAAATGTAGCCTAATTGTGTTTACATCGTCATAATATAAAAGTAGCCTACCTATTCTTGTGTGAAATGACAAAAAACATTGTCTTTTTTTATCCATGGCTATTAGTGATTGATAATGATAATACAATTTCTTTAATTGTGTTATCAGCATGCTCACATGTTTTTTGTTTGTTGTTGTCGGAAACAGAGACTGATGTTGACATGGTTCCACAGACTGTGCGATTCCGTCCTGCACGTGAAACTGGACCACAACTGAGCTCTGTTGACTCACATTCGCCCATGAGTCTATTCAAACAATTTTTTTCAGAAAGTGCAGTGTCAACTCTGTGCCACAACACCAATGCTCAGGCTGCCAAGGCAGCTGCAAAGGGCTGCAAATATAAATGGACAGATATCAGCATCAGTGAGATGTACCGCTACATTGGGTTGCTGTTCTACATGGCCATGGTGAAGGTCAACTCCATCAGGGACTTCTGGCGGCAAAGCAGTGTTTTCTCCGTACCCTTTCCAGCTACAGTTATGTCCCGGGAACACCATGGAAATGCCAGGCATGCAATGTTCACTTATGTCTTCAGTTGAACAGGAACTGTTTTCAAGAGTGGCATAAATAAGTGTGACTGTGTTCAGATGTGTGTGCTCTGCTGACCACCTTCCACTAACCATCAGCCTTCAGAAATCATTCTGATATGATGATTATTTTTTTAAATCAATGTTGAAAACTGTTGTGCTGTTTAATATATTTTTTTATAACCTGTGATAGTTTTTTTCAGGATTCTTTGAATAAAAATATTTTTCTTTTATAAAAAAAAAAGTTTGGTCTCTTTTTCTTTCTTTCTTCTCCATTGTTGGGAAATATGGGCAATTGATTATCTTCACTGCATATACTAAAGCCTATGTATAACAACACGAAATATAAAACACAACCCTGACTCTTTTTGTTTTCATTTTAAAAATATGATACATAAAAAACATTATAATATTGATCATTAAAACTGACATTTAGCAAAAAGAGACAGGGTTGTGTCATTTTATTTTATTATATATACATACAGTGAAGAGAATGTAAGCAACATGTATAATAAAATATTTTATATGTTTTATATATATATAATACAATGACATAACCTTTTTTGTTAAATGTCAGTTTTAATGATCAATAATAGCCATTATAAAAGTATAAGTAGCAGCCTAAAAGGTATACGAAGCTAGCAAACGATTCAGTCAAACATAAGTCAGCTCTCTAGGCTACAACGTTAAAGTTAAATAATATATAAAGCTATGAAACTTCACTTTGCCCTCAGCCAAAATGTTTTGCCAGGGAACAAATTATAGATTAATGAGACAAATAAAATAAATACATAAATAAATCGCCCGTTAGATATACACAAGACGATTTATATCTCATGTTAAACCACTAGAGACATCCGAGCCAGTGCCAAACGTCAGCAGCACTAGCCGAGGAAAGGCTGCTCTCGGCGGGGTACATGAACGCCGAGCGTCCGATTGCCTGGATCTCACAACTCCGAAAGCGTCAGATCAAATTTTCAAATAGGCGCTATCTTTATAAATAAACCAAAGATTTGAGCTTTAAACAACTACATTCTCGCCTGAAATACTCTTAAAACTACAATTCGTGACACAATAACAGCAGTATTTTTAAATTACGCGGGGTTTCTCTTCTGCTATTGACGCTTGCTGGTTGGTGTGAGATGCATTCTAGGATACCTGGCTGTCTCAAGTCCGCACAAGTCACCTCTCGATGCATCCTCGGTAAAAGGGGCGGATCAAGAACACATCCGGGAATTTGAACTGGACTTGGCTAGATGTGAACTTTGAATTGGAACAGTACTTGGGGAGCGACTGATGACGTTTCACAAGTCCACAAGAACACAAGTACAGACAAGAACGCATATTGAGAAACGACCAAAGTAGTCGTTCATGAATGGGTCATTGAATCTTTGACTCAACCGATTTGTTCAAAACGCTGAATCATTCAGTAATGAAAACACGTTGACTGTGAGATGTGTTCTGTTTCTGCTGAGATCTTTGTTTGGATTGGAATTATTGACGCATCTACAATGTAAGTGACTTAATATTAATTACTTGTTTATTGAACTGTTGAAATCAGTGTTACATTTGCAATTGTGATGGTATTCAGCACTTGGTCGTGTGGTGTTGCTTAACTGTATCATGTTATAAATATAAAAACTCCACATTTTGAATTTTTACTGCAGTATGCTAACTGAGTTTCTATGTGAGATGCAGTTTCATCGAGAGGCTGCGCGAGCCTAAACAGCACAACCTTATTAGCGTCAGTAACGTTACATTACGTAGGCTACTATGGATCATTATCATCATTATCGTTTACTGTTATTATGCAATTAGGTTGATCTCATTTGAGCCCCCCTGAAATTTTTTTAATATCCTAATGATTTTTGGCATAAAAGAAAAATCTATAATTTTGACCCATACAATGTTCACAAATATACCCGTGCAACATAAGACTGGTTTTGTGATCCGGGGTCACATTTAGGCAATGTTTGATATTGCGCTGCCAGAGAAAGCGAAACTAAAAATCACCCGCGCGTGTGAAAACGCGCTTTACAAATAAACTTGACGCGCATTACATGTCTAATAACAAGCACAAACTGTGTTTTAATGAATCTGACGTGGAAGTAAAAATGTAGGCTATCTGTCCTACAACGTTTTTCTACTTTATCACAGTAAAAAATATGAATAGGCCTAATTAAAAGCGAACCAAGGAAGAAACGTTTATAATCCCCTTCGAAAATCAAGACTTGAGTGAAGATTTGGGGGAAAAAACAAGAGATTACATGCAGGGATGAGTCACGATTTTTGAATATTCGATTAGTTTATTAAATTATAGAATTACTATAGAATATCGAATAGGTTGTGCAATTAGTCTCTAAAATAAAAAAAATAAAAATGTTTTTGGTGCTAAATGCATTCTGTAATAAGGTCCTGTGTCCTGAATGATATTCCTTTTGTATGATCACGTATCTGATCGCATCCAACTGCACAGCATCGCTCGGGCATGATAGGAATATTTCGCGACGAGCTGTAGTATCACCGGCGGTTTAGCATTTTCTATTCCATCAAGATGCCTGCTCCAAATGGCATGACGTCACGCGGGACGTCCCTATAGACCAATTTCGAGCCGACGTCACAGTTACGTCACAGCGTTAGCTGGTGGCAAAAGGAAGGGAAAACTGGAGGAGGAGGCTCAAGATGGCGCCCTAGTAAGCACATGGTTTAAGGAGAGCCGCGAATTTTAAACTGTTTTCAGGAAAGTGATAGTCTAATTGTTTTATCTAATGTAACGTTTGACTCTCAATTGGTTAAACAACATTTAATTTGACCAAATGGCGACATCTGATCGTAAAAGAGATAGAAAATCAAAGTCTAATAAGACAACAGTCACACCAGATAGCGTCAGCATGGAGGAACATTTCCATGACTATATGTCGGCTGAGGAAGACTTTACAGCCATGCCCGTCACCCCCAGCAAATCACCTGCTCCAAAGAAAGGTAAATCTGAGCAGTTACCTACTTCAGCCGCTGTAATGGAGACCACTGTAACGGAGAGCTCTGAAATAGTCCTACAACTCTCGCAACTCATCAACTCCAGATCCGATGCTTTGGAGAGATTGATCTCTGACAACACCATGAGAATTGAGGGACTCAAGAAAACCATTGACTTTGCATGTGCTGAGATAAAGGACATTAAGGAGAAATCTGCAGTTCTTGAAAAGCGTATCGCCAGCGATGAGGCGCGCCTGAGCGCAGCTGAGTTGCGTATAGCAGAGTTGGAGAGTTATTCACGAAGATGGAATCTCCGTTTATTCGGAGTACCGGAGCCTGATAAAGAAGATGTGCGCCAAGAAGCTATTGGCATATGTCAAGCTGTCCTACCTGCAGAGAAGGCCAAACTTCCTAGTCTCATTGACACAGTGCATCGTCTGGGCCAGAAGAAAGGAAAGGAGTTGTCCAATATTGATAAACCCAGAGGAATAATTATTCAGTTCACATCCAGGGTGATTCGCGATTCTGTGTGTAAAGCAGCAAAAAAGTCTGAATACCTGAGGAGTCACGGTCTGCGTTTTGCGGAAGATCTGTCTAAGATGGACAGAGCACGACGTCTCCAGCTATGGCCTGCGGTAAATGAAGCCCGGCTCAAAGGAAAATCTGCTTACTTTGTTGGTGGACGTGCCTTTGTTGCTGGGATCGAAATTAACCCACCATGAGAGATGAGGAGAGGTAACGTTACCCCCCTTTTTAATTTTTTTTTACTACATCCCTACTAAAGTTGGATCATTTTGTAGACAGTATTTTGAACTAAAATGAAGACCGTTATGTTTGAAATTTTTTTTTTATTTTTACCTTTGCCATCGGGTCCGGAATTAACCGAGGACATGCAGCAATTCTGCTCACTTTACTGTCTGCATGGTTGATTTTTTGCTCTTGCTCCTATATGCCAACGTGGGATTTATACACACATTTGTCCTCAAATGAAAACACTGTTTTCATAATTATTTTATTTGAACAAGATTCGTTTTCATGGCCATTGGAAATTCGAGTGTTGTTTTATTTTATTTATTTTTCTATATACCTAGCCTACGCGGTTTCTCCTACCAGCTGTTCTTGTAATCGCACCTTTTTTTTTTTGTGGATCACTTTTCACTGTCGTTCTGTCATTGTCTATAGTTACACTAAATGCCAGGGGGTTAAGGCAACATATTAAACGGAAAGCTTTATTTTTATTTGCTAAACAGCATAGGACTGATTTTTGCTTTTTTCAAGAATCTCATTCGATTCCTGATGATGTGCGTTTCTGGAGGACTCAGTGGGGTAACGACATCTGGTGTGCGCATGGATCGGAGCGCTCCGCCGGTGTCATCACTTTAAAGAACAGATTCAACGGGGAGATTCTGCATACACAACGTGATGGATCTGGACATTATTTGTGCCAAACTCTCAAAATTCATGGTTCTGTATTGTTCATTGCGAATATTTATGGATTTAATTCTAAAAGCGAAAACGATCATTTATTTGAAACTTTAGAAGAGCATATCCTTCAGGAGCTATCGCAATTCCCGGATCTTTCTCTTATCATAGGGGGTGATTTTAATACTGTTATGGATGGCTCTCTCGATTGTTTACCAGCAAGACCATCTTATAATCAAAATACAAACCTTAAATGTTTTATGGAGAGATTCAATTTAGTTGATATATGGAGGTCTACATTTCCTGATTCGTTGACATATACTTGGAGCAACAAGTCTGGTAACAGGCAATCTCGAATAGATTATTGGTTAGTGTCTGCGAATATACAATCTTCAGATGTCTCTGTTAATATGATTCCTTCACCGCTCAGCGACCATAAAGCTGTTCTTATCTCTATTAATTTCAGCACTTCTCCACATACCATGGGTAGAAGTTCATATTTGAAACTTAATAGTTCATTACTACAATATAAACATATTAAAACAAAGGTTAACAGTCTTATTTTATGTCATTGGTATAAAGCACTTTCAGAAAAGAAATTCTGCAGTAATTGGGAGCTGTTGAAATTTGAGGTAGCTAAGTATTTTCGAAAACAGGGTAGCTTAATGGCAATAGAAAGACGTACTAAAGAGAACAATATTATTTCAAGATTAGCTGTCCTATCCTCAAAATCATGTCCAAATGAAGATGAACAAGCTGAGTTAGCCACTTTACAATTGGAGTTGGACAAATTATATAAGAATAAGGCAGAAGGAGCCTTCACTAGGTCACGAAAGCGATGGTTGGAGAAAGGGGAACAAAACTCTGCATATTTTTTTGGTCTAGAGAAATTTCATTCTAAAAATAATACAATTGAACAACTCAAAATACATGGGGATGTTACAGATGACCAAGTTAAAATATCAAAATTTTGTACAGAATTTTATAGTGGTTTATATTCATCCAAATTCTGTGATCATTCGGCTTATTTATTTCTAAACTCTATTTCTGGAATAAATTGTAAATCTGTCGACCCTGTACAAAAAGAACTTTGTGATAGCTTAATTACTGTTGAGGAAGTCTCAAATGCTATCGCACATATTAAGATTAACAAATCTCCTGGGGTTGACAGCCTCACGGCTGAATTTTATAAAACCTTTTCTGATCTTATTGCCCCATTTCTTAAAGAAGTTTATATAGAGAGTATAGAAAATCGATGTCTTCCACCTACTTTAACTCAAGGATTAATTACCTTGATTCCAAAACCAAAAAAAGACCCTTTGCTATTAGATAATTGGAGACCAATCTCTCTCTTAAACAATGATTATAAGATATTTGCCTTAGTCTTTGCAAATAGAATCAAATCAGTTATGGACCCCCTTATAGATGAGGCTCAATCTGGCTTCTTAAAGAAAAGACATATTTCAAATAATACAAGATTAGTTCTAGACGTGTTGGACTATTCACATTTAAGTACTGATGATGGATTTATTCTTTTCTTAGATTTCTATAAAGCCTTCGATACGGTGGAGCATGCTTTTATTTTTAGGTCTTTAGAAAAATTTGGCTTTGGAGATTTTTTTTGTAATGCTATACAAACAATGTATAGGAACGCAAACTGTTCTATTAAACTTAAATGTGGTTCATCATCTAGATTTAATTTAAACCGTGGTATAAGGCAAGGTTGTCCCATCTCCCCTTATCTCTTCTTGTTTTGCACTCAGCTTATGAATATTCATATTAAGACAAGCCAATTAAAAGGTATATCTATTGCTGGTAGGGAAATTATAATATCCCAGTTAGCAGACGATACTGCACTGTTCCTAAAAGATCAACATCAAGTCTCAGCAGCTCTTAAAGTAGTAGATGCCTTTTCTAAAGCTTCAGGCCTTTACTTAAACATTAACAAATGTGAACTGTTATCTGTTAAAGACTGTCAATTACAACAAATTGCTAATATCCCAGTAAAGGAGTCTGTGACATATTTGGGGATTGTCATTTCGAAAGACCAAAATTCTAGATGTAAGAGAAATTTTGATCCCATTCTCCAGAAAACTAAAGCAAAGCTGAATCACTGGCTTTTGAGGGATTTATCCCTAAAAGGTAGAGTTTTGTTATGTAAAGCTGAGGGACTGTCTAGATTAGTATATACTGCGACTTCACTTGCTGTTTCTAAGGAGATGTGTAAAGCTATTGATTCTGCCTTATTTAAATTTCTTTGGAGAAACAAGACTCATTATATTAGGAAGTCTATAATAATGAATACTTATGAATCAGGTGGTTTGAACTTCCTTGATTTCAGCACTTTAAATAATATTTTTAAAATAAATTGGATTAGACATTTCATTCTAAATCCAAACTCCCTTTGGAATTTCATACCCAATTTTGTTTTCTCCAGAGTAGGTAGTCTTGATTTTCTCTTGATTTGCAATTATAAAATTGAGAAAATCCCTCTAAATTTGTCTTCCTTTCACAAACAAATGTTGCTTGCTTGGTCCCTTTTATATAAGCATAATTTTTCACCCCATAGATATTTAATTTGGAACAATTACAATTTATTATTTAAAAATAAAACCTTATTTTTTGAAAGATGGTTTTTAGCAGGTATAATACGAGTAGATCAATTACTAAATCAAGAAGGTATGCTGCTAACTTACTCTGAGTTTCTAAATCTCCATAAAATTCCAGTGACGCCCAGGGAGTTTTCGATTGTCATGGATGCAATTCCCACAGGGGTCTTGGCATTATTTAGAGCTAATAACCAAACCAGAACTGCGCCCCTTTCTTCCTTTAATTTATTTGATACTGAAATTGGAAAAATTTGTTTTGCCCCTGGAGTCGTAAATGTAAATAAAACCATTCGTTCATTTTTTCAAAAAGACATTGTCACCAGGCCAAACTGTATTGCTTACTGGAATAGATTGGTTGGAGGTTTGTTATGGAAGGCCATCTGGACTTTACCAAACAAATATTTATTGGTAAATAAAGTAAAGGAAGTAAGTTTCAAAATCTTACACAGATACTACCCAGTAAATAATTTTCTTGTCAAATTTAAAAAAGATATTGATCTGAATTGTTCTTTTTGCAATACATTGCCTGAAACTTTGTTTCATCTGTTTTGGCATTGCGCTCATGTTAACAAATTTTGGAAAGATTTGTCTAGATTTATAATTGACAACATTGACCCCTCTTTTTCTTTATGTTTAGAAAATGTTATATTTGGTTTTAATAATAGTCCCTCAAATAAAAGGAAAGAGTACTATATTATAAATTTAATTTTAATTTTTGCTAAATTCCATATACATAAATGTAAGTACAGTAAAACCAAACCTTTGTTTTTGGTTCTTGAAAAAGAAATGCAATTGTATACCAAAACTATCTTTCATTCCCACAATAAGAAAGCAATTAAAACTATTTTGGTTTGTGAATCCTTTGATATTTTTATGTAATGTTTAGCCTCCCCCCCCTGGCTGTATGTTCTTTTGTTTTGTTTATTTGCTTATTTTTATTTTCTCCATTTTGTATATATTGGAATTCTGACTGTACATTGACATTGTTTTGTTTGAAGTGCAATAAAAAAATAAAAAAAAAGGGAAAACTGGAGGCGGCCAATACAAACCAGCACATATTCGGCTACATAATAAGGAGCTTAAATTATTATTATTGTTATTAAATGTCATCTTGTTGTGTTGTTGGGTACAAGAATCAACGGAGTACAGGCTCCAATTTGAAATTTTATCGCATAATGTTTTCTAAATGATTGTGATTATCTGTGAATCATCTATGATTTTATACATAGTTTTGATTGATTGTGACTATACTTTTTGAAGAACCTGGTGAAAAAGGGTAATCAAATACATAGTTAAAAAATGAATATGCTGTATCTGGAATTTTTATTTAATCACATCGTTAAAATTGCACCATAATGTCACTTACATTGTCGTCTTTGTGTCTGGCCGTGGCGCTGGCTAGGCAGAACTGCGGATCGTAGGCTACCACACAAGTCTTGTACGTGACCATTACAGTTATAGGCATCTAAAGATTTATATGCCCTCAGTTTCTCTTTACGCTCAGTTTCTCTATCGGGTAGGTGTAGAAGTCAGGCCACTCAACTGGAGGTAGCGTTGACATTAATCCTGTCAGATCGTCCATTCATTGACTGAGTGTATGGGTCAGCCAATCTGGGATGTCCGTTAAAATTAACTTTTGCAAATAACAATCACGGTCCTGGACAGTGAGTGACCTTGCTCATTAAGATAAAATCGGATTTTCTCCAGTCATTATTAAAAAAACAAGCTAACAAAACTTGCAAACCAACGTTAGTAAAGCGGCCAGAGGGATCGTTCTGCCTCCACCTAAGCTCCGCCCACAAAAAAACGTCACCATGTTTACCAACTGAAAATTGGTCTATAGAGGCAGTGTTGGCCTGCTTCACCATCTCTGCAGGAGGCTCGTGTCTGAAGCAGGGTTCAATCCGTTCATGAACGTTTAGTGCGTCTGTCACGTGACAAATGAACGAAAGACTCTGAAGGTAATTATTTATTAGTGGTGGGCCGTTATCGGCGTTAACGTGCTGCGTTAACGCGAGACTCTTATCGGGCGATAAAAAAATATCGCCGTTAATCTATTCTCCAAGTTGAGTTGGAGCTACACAAGCTATGATGACGCAATCTACCCGCGGCCGCCAGCTA
Organism: Leucaspius delineatus; assembly: GCA_023718395.1. Taxonomy (NCBI): domain Eukaryota; kingdom Metazoa; phylum Chordata; class Actinopteri; order Cypriniformes; family Leuciscidae; genus Leucaspius; species Leucaspius delineatus. Next base: position 2,889,651 of record CM043367.1, on the reverse strand, counting down.
CACCCGGCTGCAACGCATCATATTCGTCGCCATCTTAAGTAAACACGGCTGAAAGCGAAATGGAGGAGCTGGTGAAAAAGATCAGTGCAACATCCATTATTTGGACTTGGTTCAGATTTAAGCCGTCAGCATCAGCAAACTATATAGACAGAGTGTGCGGGGTAACAGTTCGGTAAGTTAATGCACGACTAATCCGTTCTACCTCAAATTCAAAACGAAACATATCACTGAATACCAGCGCGCGCGTATTATTCACAATATAACTTAGTGGTGTAGCACATAATCTCTGTCTGCGCCGATTTTAAGAATCGTTGTTGTGTTTCTTTTTAACTGAAAGGACATCAGTTAGACAATATTCTAATTTTAAATTTGGGGTTTCATAAGCTCCAAGCCATAATATAAACATTAGACCTACTGAACATTATAAGTCTCTGCAGCTAATGTACTTAAATTTTATTTATCTGCGAAATTATGTTGTATGCTTACAGTTTTGCACAATATATGTTCTCAAAACTACATACACCCTTAAAAAAAAAAAAAAAAACATTTAGCAGTTGTTTAGCAGGGTCTGTGTAACCTGTTCTGAAATGGTTATATTATAATATATATCGTTATCGCAAGAGCCTGCAATGTATATCACAATATGGATTTTAGGCAATATCGCCCATCCCTAATTGATAGCCTATAGTAGTTGATAATAACATTATTGCCTACGGATGGTAACAGTACAGTAGTAACCTTTTACAGTCTATGAGTAGAACAGCTTTCTCAAGCAGTTTGTGATGCATTTTGGAAACAGGAGATGAGCCCCTGGTCTAATGCGCCACCTGGCTTGAGAAACCCGTTCTCAAAGACTTACTTTTATAGTCATTATTTGGGTAGCACACATATTCTGAATGCCTTCGGCAGAATTCAAATGAGTCATTTTAATCTAGATTAATCTAGATTAAAAAAATTAATCTATGCCCACCTCTATTATTTATGTTCCCTGTAAATAATTTTTAACTGCAATATAATGATTTCTTAATTCAGAATATGATAAAGACTGAGTAGGTGGATGTGTCCGGGGAATTTGGCTGTTAAAAGTATAACATTTAAAGCACCTTAAATGAACGAAATGACTCGAAAAAAGATTTGTTCATTTTATTGAACGAGATCGAACAAGCGAGTCAGTAAAATGATCCGAACATCCCATCACTCACAGGGTGCCATCAAGTGCCAGTCTGTTCCTGGTGTCAGTCTCGTTTAGGCCAATAACTAAAAAGGTTCGCTCAGCATCGTGGAAGAGGCGGTTGCAGTGCACCTTTGCCCGCCCTCTGGTTGGCGCTCAAAGGCTGCCCTCCCTTCCAAAGCCTGCAGGACCACATCAGCCCTCGTCGGCCACGCTTTCTCCGCCGCCGGACAGGCTGCATCAGCCCACTCCATGGCAGTGCTTCAGATCCTAGAGGCCGATCTCCTCCACGATCTGGACAAGAGAGGCTCGGAATCTGCTTCCATTACGGATCTGCGCAGCGCGACGGATCTCTCCCTTCGTGCTACAAAATCCGCTGCCCAGGCAATAGGAAGGTGCATGTCCTCGTTGACCGTCACAGAGAGGCACCTCTGGTTGACGCTCGCCGACATGAGGGAGACCGAGCGTGCTGTGTTCCTCAACGCCCCGCTCTCCCCCACCGGCCTGTTCGGCCCAGCGGTTAACGGGATCGTGGACCGCTTCTCGGAGGTACAAAAGACCACGCAGGCTATGAACCTTTTCCTGCCTCGACGCTCGAGCTCAGCTGCACGCCGTCCTCGTCACGACCAGCCTGCGCAAAGCTCCGCCCAGCGTCCAGCTCGACCTCCGTCTTCGCAGCGACGACAGGGCGGCCGCCCTAGATCGCACTCGACCAGCCGCAACAGGCCGCCTCCCCCGCGGGGACCCCGGCCTAAGATCGCGCTGAAACCCGAGTCCGCGAAGTTCTCCTAGCAGCTCAAAGGAGGAAAAGACGGTTAAGTCCCGCTGCGGCCTGACCACCATCAAAGCTTCACTCTCTGTCAGTCCCAGTTGTCACGGCTACTGCAGATGTTTACCTCGCAGCCAACGAGCCGGTAAATCAACCCGCTCGCCTGCACACAACCGCCGTTGTCACGGCGACCCAGAGAAATCTCAAAAAGAGCATTATGTCTGGTTGTCCGGCTCACGCCGCATGTGTTTGAGGTAGGGCTGGGGGATTTAACGCGTTAATCTTTGCTTCAGCACTTTTTTTTTGCCTCATTTGAATGATTTCCTGTTGCGACTGCTATTGAAAAGGCCGAAAATATGCTGTCCCGCCTCTCCGTGTTCGGCGATCAGGTTTCATTCTCGCGCAGCTTTCATGAGCGGGTCTTTTCCGCTCCGTGTGTGTGTGTGTGTGTGTATGTCGGCGCGCTGAGCTCTCTGCTCAATGCAACGTGCGCATTCTGCTCTGTTGTTAATGGCCCAAATGCTCCAATCATGTACCGATCACGCACTGGAAAAGCAAAGTCCGCTCAAATAATGTGAAATTTCTCAGTAGTAGGGGTCCGTGTACTTGGCGGCCAACGGATTTTCGTTTTGAAAAGAAAAAAACAAAAACGAAAAATGGCCGGTTTCCCAATTACCATTAGTAAATAGGAAAACGAAAAACGGAAAACAACCCATTATTCGTTTTTTGTTTTGATATTAAAAAACGGAAAACGAAAAACAATCTCGTTATACGATTGTCCTTGATGTGTTTATATATGGAAATCGGAAATCAAAATACGTACGTATAAAGTCGTAATCCTTAATTCTGCATTGGTATTTTTTTGGACCCGACAGTTGTTACTCCCGCCATGCCAAGACTTGCCCTTCGGCCAGGCATCCATGAGCAAGGTAAAACCAAAACGTAACTGCGACAATGGAATCAAACTATGTTCTTTTTCGAGAAGGCAAACGAGTCACAGTAAGAGACGATGACATGTCTGTTGACAAAATATGCAGGATATTTCAGGTAAGTTACTGTTATTGCTCAATATATAATAGAGGGTTTTCACCAACGTCACGTCTGGGCGGTAACCATGTTCCGCGGCCATTATATGGAGGCACTCGGATGTAAACAGCATGGATTGCACTGCTTATGTATTACTGAACACATTGTTACACTAATAAATCACGAAAAAAAAAACTCATGGAAGTTGCAAAAAACTAAAGTTTGACAAACTAAAGTTATTTGTGGGAAAGATACGAACAAGCTAGCTTCTCTAGCCCTTACTGCAGTGCAACATGACATGTTTGTGCATGAAACACAAGCTCACAGCAATATTGTAAGTTAATACACTTTAACTAGCAGAATAATACAACTGTGTGTGTGTGTTTGAGAGAGTGGGAGACAGAGACGCGTGCGCGATCGAACAGTGGAAACAAAAACATACTCCATAATTTTGTGTTTATAGCAACCCCTCCCGAGACTGCGGTCAAGCCAGCCGCCACCCCGAAGTGCACTGTCAATCTAGCCGCCGCTATATTTCGCGGTTCGCGCATACACTAGCTATTACGGTCAGACCTCTTTCTTTCTCTCTCTCTCTCTCTTTCTCACACACACACACGCATATTATGAACATATCCCAGCAGCAATGCAATCTTGACAAACGTCGAACGTTGGGGAAGGGGGCGGGGCTACGTCGAGTTTTGGAATACAACACCCATTGGTTACATGGTTACTACGTAGCAAACACATCAAATTCTAATCGACCTGTTTAGCTGGGATGCTGTCTATTTTTGTGGGGTGTGGAGAAATGGAGGCAGTGAGCGATTTCACATTTTCACAGCTTTTAATTTACACCCCGAGCCTATATGACACACATAATCCCATAAAACCCATTTTCACCATATGGGACCTTTAAATAAGACAACATCTCTTTCGCAAATGTAAACCCCTCCATCAATGCAACGTCATTCCTGTATTGCCAAAGAGCTGCATGGACACACAAATCAGATCTGAACAGTTGCGATACAGTGTGGACATTATTTTAGATCAAATTCTAATCATTTATTATTTTATTAATACAACTTATTTAAAAAATACAAGGCTTAAGACATTTATAAAAATGCCTTCTGCATTTTTGTTTTGCTTTTCACTCCATTGTACCGAAATCGTACCGAACCGTGTATGAACCGAACCATGACTTCTGTGTACCGTTCCACCCCTATGTTAAACTAAGATATTTTTATGTTTTCAGAAATGTTATTTAAACGTTTTGTTTATATTCGTTATTAAGCTAACAATGAATCTGATGGATTAGCATTAGTCTTTTTACTGTTTACCATTTATTTTAAATGTTCTTTAAACTTATGGTATTTTTCATTCTATGCACTTCAACAGGTTGATGGCAGCAGTCTGTACATTACAGATGATGCAAACACTGCAACATTTCCAGAGCCATCTGGACGTTTTTGCATCCTCAATCTTATGCATCGCGGTCATTACGAGGTTCACGGGGATCCAGAACAAAGTCAGCTTCCTGCAAGCAGAGCCCTACCCACTGCTGCTGTTCCTTTTGCCTTCATGCGCCGCCCCTCACCTGCTGCTTCTGCTTCCACCGAAACACCACGACCTTCCCCGGGAACTCCACGAGCTACTGGCCTGTTCCCTGCAAGATCCTTCCAAAGGTTACTTGTTAAATATGCAACTGAACTCTGCTGCTAAGATGTCATCCTATAGCTAAAATATTAATATAATTTTAGGCCCACAGGTGTGATTATAAACAGTCTGGTTTATCCACAGGTCAGTCCATGTTGCTGAAATAGTAAATGACAAGCTCAGTACTTCCAGGACAGTTGTCATTCGCTTTTTGGAAGCTGATGCAACTGTTGAACGAATAACAGCAAAGGTGAAGGATGCATTAGGCTGTGATGAGCCAATTACCCTGACAGACAGCCAAGGAAATGAAATAGTGGACTCAGATGGTACAAGAAGTAAGTTTTATGGTCATAATGTTGCTTCTAATTTGTGTTTTGTAATTAGTGTTGATTTTAAAGGGCACGTATTATGCCCCTTTTCACAAGATGTAAAATAAGTCTCTGATGTCCCCAGAGTGTGTATGTGAAGTTTTAGCTCAAAATACCCCACAGATAATTTTTTACAGCATGTTTAAATTGACATTTTTGGGGGCTCAGAAAAACGAGCTGTTTCAGGCCTTGTCCACACGGACAGTCGTGGGAGGGGCTTGGGCAATTCTACATCACATTGCAATGATTCTGAGAACAGCTCATTCTGAGACACTGCTTATGATTTATGGGGATTTAAAAAAAAAAAACACTGGTTGGATTTTTATCATTATGGGGTGGTTGTGTACACACAGCCAACACACATTTATATTCAAACACCATGTAAAAGTGAAATTTGCATAATAGGTGCCCTTTAAATACAAAAGTGAAGTAAATTTTTTCTGCTTCCTAAGGTTCCCAGTACTGGAAACAGAACTCCAGAAAAATCTACGCCATCTCTGAATATGACTTTGTAGAGTTCCAGAATGGAAGAAGAGCTAAAGCAAGGTAATACAACATTTCATGTGAAGGCAAAATCACATGAATGTAAAAAAATTGAATATAGATTTTGGATATGTGACTTACATTCTGTTGTAGATCCTTTTTTCACTACATGCATGATTAATATTTGAAAATAATTTACAAGAATCAGTTTTGAGTCATGGTCATGAATTTATTCATTATGATTTAATTATAAGTCTATTTACTCAATAGAAATGTAAATTTAAAACAACTAAGAGAATGTATCTGAGGTTGACACTATTACAGAGTAAAATATTCAGAAATATGTGTAATCATTTGTTCATACCGTATACATCATTTGAATGCATCTTGAATCATTTCTTTTCTGATCCTACATTTAAGTCGAAGGGCTGAAGACAGTTTGAGTGCACAAGAGGTCATTGGTAAAATTAACCAACTAAAGCAAGCTGCAGAGGGCCTCCAAGACATCACTACAACCATAAACCAGCTGTCTGAGCTTGCAAAGTCCAAAACCACAACAGTAATGCCAGATGCTTGTCTGCACACTTTAAAGGACGCCTTCACCTGTCTAATTTGTAAAGGTATGTGTGAGTGATGTAAGAGTAGGTACATATACAGTACATATTAATTTCCCTTTTATATTGAAATAAACTATTAAATGTCATTCTGCATATTTTTCTTTGATTACTACCTTGCAGCTCTAATGGAAGAGCCCATGTTTTCCACATGCTGCGAGTCTCTGGTTGGATGCCAAACATGTGTGGAGCAGTGGCTATTGACCGCAGATCACTGTCTGAAATGCAGAGCTCAAGAGTTTGACTCCAAGGTGCACCAGGTTAAGGGTCTTTCTGCTTTCCTGTCTTCTTTCAAGGAGATACAAACAGAGTAACTCATGTAACACTGTTTCAGCAAGGATGGCATCCATGTTACTGGAAAGCTACAGAGGCTGCACACAACACCACAGCTGTTGATTTTATTAATCTGTTTTCTCAGAGGAAGATGAACTTGTTAATAAAATCATCTGTTGTGGTGTTATGTTGAAATGGCAACATGCAGCTTTCCAGGAACATGTCTAACCATCTCTGTTTTGCATTTTTCATTATCACATCTGTTTGATACGTGGTTATAATGTTCAATCCCGTTTGATGTTTTATAAAACACTTTGGAATGGAGCAGTTGTTCCTCAACAGCAATTGACCGCTTAAAAGAACAGTTAAAAGAGGAAGTAGTTAAAACAGATTAACTGATGTTATGTTCTTTATTGTGATCTGATGAGCTAGATTTTTATACAAAAGCTCAACTTCTTTACATGACAATTACATTTAAAACAAAGACTTTACAAAGAAACAAAGATTTTAAGTGCTGTGTATTCATTGTAAACAATCAGAGTTAATGCATTGTTAGTGCAATTTATCTTGTTATGGACTGAAACCACTTTTACAGTTTCCTCTGTAATAAATGTTATTTTTGGAAGTATACTGCTGCTTTATTGACCACTGCAGGTCACAAACACCTTCTGGTGAAATCAATAAGAGACCTAACTGCATCTTTAAAAGGGCCGTAGTTATGGTGAACCACATTTTCGTACAGTGATAACATGTCAAAGTGAGAACCAAACTCAGTTTCAGTCCATTGTTGGGCCTCTGCAGAGGGGAAAGGATCACATCCAAAAATGGATTCCCTTTTCAACGCGGATCCCATTTCCTGCTGATACAGGTCAGCTGCAACAGAGCCAACAGGCAGAAGGTCCTCTGGAAGTTTTGCAGGACACCCTTCTTTAGCCAGTTCATTTGGTATTCCCTTTCCTGTAAGACATAACATGTTTTACATGTTTAATCTGCCCATATACTGTAGTTTAAATATACATTTTCAGTTTAATTAGCTACAAATTAATTAGTTCAATACAGATTGAAATTTATAATAGAACAGCAAAAAATATTTAAACTGCTTAATTAATAAGTCATAACATTAATGTAGCCAGTAAAATGAAATTTATTATACCTGGGATCCTGTGTGCATTCCATGCCTCTGTGACTTTTGTGATGCCAATCCTAGCCATCTGGCATGTCAGGTTTGACACACAATACTTTGATGTGTTGTCCTCCATGTTCAGTTCATCTTGGTCCACCAGCTCTACCAAAGCTGTCTTCAAAGGGTAGTTGACTCTGGCATTCACCTCCGACCACATTCTCTCGATCACATGGTTCTGTGCAGGTTTTTAAGGATAGTGTTAGTCTGCCTGCCTTCATTAGAAATACAGTTGCAAGAAACCTGGATTCATTTTTAACAAAACATTTATTTTACCCTTGTAGAAGGAGTCTGAAGGTAAGGCTGCCTTTGAGTATTGTGTCTGTGTTCTGCCAGCTTTTCCTGTATGAATAATGCCAGATAAAACTCTTTCCCACAGTCAACTCTGACCTGATCCCATAGTCCATATGAAAGTACAGCAGGTCTAAAGACAAATCACAGACAAACATAAAATAACATTTACACATATACAGCATTAGTCTAAGCCATAAATCCCTAAAGTGCAAATTAAAAGTCCAAAGCACTTAACATTTTTTTCCAGCTGCACTCCACACACACACAAGGTGGTGTGACACCCATCAGATTCTGTGACCCAAATAAGTATTACCCAAATAAGCTCAGGGTGGTTGACGTTGTGAATTGGTCGCAGTTTGGTTAGGTTAGGCACCAAAAATACTTGGTTAGGTTTAAGAAAATATTGTGGTTTGGGTTTTGACACAGACTCTGATGGCTCGTAGAATTTGGTGTTACACCTGCAAGCTACCACACAACCACCGAGAAATTTGGGCACAGTGTCTTGCCCAATGACACTTAGACATACAGACTACCACTACTAGCACTAAGAAAGTTATTTTACCTGTACACTTCCTCATAAATGATGATGTTGTTCTTTATTGGCATAGTGGAGTGACTGACAATCTTCTTGCTGAAACCATCGATAGCCATTACATGGGTCACTCCAAACATAACAAGCTTTTCATTCTGATCCATATGTAGCTTGTGCCCCATGTATTGTGCATTGTAGGGTATTGGGTTCAGATTTCGGGCACCCTAAAATATAAGAACAACATTATTATAAAATCTCAATAATCCTTGATTTGTATGATAAGATTCACCTACACCTAAGTTACAGTGGGGTCCAAACATCTGAAGCCCTATTTCAGCAAGCAGGCTTAACAGACACTGAGCTTATCCCTGAGCTCTGAGTTGACTAAATCTGAGATGGGAAAGTCAGAGTTTTAGGTTCCAGAATAGCTGATAGAATTAGTTGGAAGCACGTGAGTGGGGAACTGGGGATGAAAAAAGCTATCATCAATGAAGCTCTGATACTACGATTTACCATGGCAATGGGTGAATAAAGAGCAGAGCCTCCAATCTAATCCAGTGGCACTAGAAATATGAATGTGTGCCAATGCGGACCATGACATTTATCTTAAAAAACAGGAGTGGAGGAAGGATCAATAAGTTAAAAATATAAAATTGTATTCAGCGTATTCCACTCGTGGAATATGTGACTTCCATCAGATTCAACATACTAAATATTGAACTAATTCTATGAGCTGTTCTGAAACTGTGTTTTACCTCTCAGGGTCAGTCAACTCAGAGCTCAGGGTAAAGCTCAGAGTTTGTTAAGCCTGCTTCCTGAAACAGGGCCCTGATGTGTTCTATTGAAACGCAGAAAAAACAACAACAATGACCTTACCTGCTGTCTTGCAATGTGGTAGGGTTGATGAATACGTCTCAACACTTTGCCCACTCTGCCCTCAGAAGCATTAACCCCTTTTGCAGATAGATAGCCTGTCATCATTTTTCGTCCGAAAGACGATCCAGTCTGGGAGCAGGAGTGCAACTTAGTTTAACACATTCTACTTAGTGATAAAGTGATTAAGGCATTTCTTCAAATACTGATTTTAGCATCTATCGATAAACAAAACATGTTTGGTGATTGCATCGGCCTAGCTGTGGTCAGATTTTTATTTAAGAGTGGCATTCATTTGTATATTTAACAAAAGCGGAAAACGGCGATTGATAAAAAAAAAAAAAAAACTTACCTCAGCAATACCTTCAGCGATTTCAACTTCAAGTTGGCCGTCAGGACAGAAGTTCCTCCTAACAAGTCCCTGCTCAGCACACCACCTTCGCACACTCCTCTCAGAAAACCCCCGTATCGTTCCAAACTGTGAACACAACGCAGCTGCTATTTCCCCACAAGACATTCCATTCTTTCGATTTTCTAAAATAAAACTAGCATAATCATCTAAAAACATTTTACGTCCTGTCTATGTTCTCTGGTGTTCAAATGACAATTCAAATGTTCAAATTCATACAACCGCTGGACCGTGTTTATGGTGTATCTATGACAACCGCGCGCTTACTACTTACGATCGCTTCCGGGTCACGAAAAATACCAATGCAGAATTAAGGATTACGACTTTATACGTACATATTTTGATTTCCGATTTCCATATATAAACACATCAAGGACAATCGGATAACGAGATTGTTTTTCGTTTTCCGTTTTTTAATATCAAAACAAAAAACGAATAATGGGTTGTTTTCCGTTTTTCGTTTTCCTATTTACTAATGGTAATTGGGAAACCGGCCATTTTTCGTTTTTGTTTTTTTCTTTTCAAAACGAAAATCCGTTGGCCGCCAAGTACACGGACCAGTAGGCTAGACTTCTGTTTTGCAATAGCCCTACTGTGCTGGTATAGCCATGCTGGGCAACAATGGTAAAATGACCTGCTCTGATCACATGCTCTGGTAATAATAGCTTTGTAGGACTATATTTTATTTTGATAATTAGTAAAAAAAAAAAAAACTGTTAAATTGATTATGTTGATTGATTATTGAAAACGAATAATATATTGATATTGATGTTTAATATTATTTTAATATTTTTGGGGGAAATGCAATTAATTGCAATTAATTACAGCAAATTGTGCAATTAATTAGTTACATTTTTTTAAATCGATTCCCAGCCCTAGTTTCAAGTGTAGAAAATGTGCCCATGTTTCTGTGTTCACCCCTACACACAAGCACTATGATCCCCGTGTCTATCACTTTCATAAAGCGGGCAAAAGCCGCTCGAGTGTTAGATGTAGGTCACGTGTCCACATCCCCGTGCCCACACCTACTCACTGCCAGAGGTGGGCACAAATACATCAAAAACTATTTTGTTACAAACTATATACTGGCGCATGAAATGTAACAAAATAAAATACAAAATACTGATGTGAAAAATGTATTTAAATAAAATACAAGTAATTAGTATTTTGAAAATACAAAAATACTCCCAAAATAATCTTAAGTCTTCTTTTTTATTACTGAAAGGTCAATAACACAAATAGTAGCAATAACACAAATATGAGAAATGTGTAAATTCAAAATGGCGAAGTAGCAAAATAAAAAAGCATGGGCATTTCACTAAATCTCTACAGGGCCTGAAATAGCTCCCTCTGACGTAAATGGCATGTATAGCTAAGTTCACATCAGTGGTGTGGAAGGCTGCCCTTAATAGCAAAACGTGTTTGATGTAGGCTACGTAGCCATATTATCACTGTTACTCTACTCGTGCCTTAAATAGATACTCCACTTTTTTTTGGAAATAGGCTCATTTTACAACTCCCCCAGAGTTAAACAGTTGAGTTTTACCGTTTTCGAATCCATTCAGCCGATCTCCGGGTCTGGCGGTCCCACTTTTAGCATAGCTTAGCATAGATCATTGACTCGGACGAGACCATTAGCATCTCTCTCAAAAAAATGACCAAAGAGTTTTGATATTTTTCCTGTTTAAAACTTGACTCTTCTGTAGTTACATCGTGTACTAAGACCGACGGAAAATGAAAAGTTGCGATTTTCTAGGCTGATATGGCTGAGAACTATACTCTCATTCCTGCGTAATAATCAAGAAACTTTGCTGCCGTACCATGAGTCCAGCAGGCGTAATGATATGACGCAGCGCCTGGAAATAGTCCCCAGCTCGGTATAACATCCAACGTGACCGGGACTAAGTTTGTCTAACCTATTAGACCTATTTTCAGGCGCTGCATTGTAAAATGAGCCTATTTCCAAAAAAAGTGGAGTATCTCTTTAAGAGGAGCAGCGCCACTTCTTCTACTATGTTCAAAACTCATTCACTTCTTGGAGGGAGCCCGGTCTACAGGGTGTCACGTGATTTTCGTGCATCTAACCTGGACATTGCCTTTGGCAACATCAGACTGAAAATATGGCAAAATCATTTACTATGGTGATAAGCATATGGTGATTTGTATTAAAATATTATTAAAAGTATTTAAGTATTTGAAATACTCTAAATACACTCCCTCAAAATATTTTGTTACAAACTACATTTTATTTTTTCCACCCCTGCAAAATACAAATTACAAAATACACTAAAGTAATTAAATACGTATTTAAAATACATTTAATTGAAATACTGCCCATGTCTGCTCACTGCCCGCTCTGTTACACGGCCTCTCACTACCGGTCAGATCCCAAATGTAAGTCCTGTGCCCGCCCTCGAGCGCTCACACATACTGACAAAGCCGCCCCTCGCATAATATGTCCCCCGTCCAATGCCACCGGGACATTGCGTGTAAAACGGCCAGCCATCGCTGCATGCGAACCACCGTATTCAAGCACCGAGAGCGCGCGGCTCGAGCAATCAGAACCCGGAGGCCATTCTGCCCCTAGCCGTACACGCGAGAGCGTGGTAGGCTATTCCAGGTGTGTCAGAATGGGTGCTGAGCACAGTAAGAGAGGGCTATTTGTTGCAGTTCGCTCGCCGTCCCACGTGCTTTCGAGCGCGAGTCGAGACGAGAGTGAATGGGGAAGTAGCACATCTACTTCGTGCAGAAATAGCGAAACTTCTGTGCAAAGGGGCTATAGAACCGGTACCCACTTCTCTGAGCGAGTCAGGCTTTTACAGCCATTATTTCCTCGTGCCCAAGAAGGACGGAGCTCTCAGACCGATTTTAGATCTGAGATATTTGAACAAAGCTCTTATGATAAGACCGTTCAAAATGCTCACAACCAGACAGATCCTTGCGCAGATTCGCCCGAGTCACCGGCTATTCTCCATACCCCGTCACAGGCTATTCTTGAGATTCGCCTTCGACGGTCGGGTATATCAGTTCACCATCCTGCCGTTCGGCCTGTCTTTAGCACCCCGTACATTCACGAAGTGCATGGACGCGGCTCTCGCTCCCCTGAGAAGTCAGGGCATGCGGGTTCTGAACTATTTGGACGACTGCTGATTCTAGCACAATCAGAGGAAAAACTTTTCTCTCACAGAACAGTGCTTCCCAGCCACCTGGAAAGTCTGGGTCTCACGGTCAATTGGACCAAGAGCTCGTTACTGCACAGTCAGTCAACCTCTTTTCTGGGTTTGGAACTGGACTCTGTGGCAATGACGGCCCGGCTGTTGAATCAGCGCACGCGCCGTATCCGGTACCTGGCCGCGTCTTTCCAGTTGGGCAGCGCCGCACCTCTAAAAGCATTTCAGAGGATGCTGGGTTGTATGGCTTCAGCTGCAGCAGTGCTTTAGCTGGGTCTACTGCGTATGCGCCCGTTACAACGCTGGTTGAACGCTCGAGTGCCTCACCGAGCCTGGGCATCTGGCGGCATTCGAATCAGAGTGAAAAACTCAAATCTGAAAGCTTCTTTTGGATCTTGAAGAGCAGCACTCGCTGTGGGCTTAAAGTAGTCATGTTGATGCATCACCTGTGGCAGTTGTTCTCTGGATGACACTTGGCGAAGTAGTCTTCCCTGAAACACTGGGCGCAGGATTCCAACGTTACTATGACAACCGTCCCAGGTGAGATGTGCTAATACCGGACGAGCCCCCAATTGTTACCGGCCTCAGACCTAGGGGATATCTGGGCTGGCAGCAAAGGACACACAGGCAGTGAAGCACTGTGTATCTGTGAAAACACTGTGAAATAATAAAGAGACAGACAAAATGAGTGTCGTTCCTTTGGCGCGTCAGTTTACTTCTGAGATCATAAAACTTTAGTAACTGTAAACACTTCTTGAAAATAATAACTTCAAAAATAACTTCATCTTCACATTAACTTATGTTATATGACTCATACATGTACACATAAAATATATGAATACATACACACCTGTATTCCATAGCCTGTTTCACATAAAGGCAATATATGATTTCCATATTATGTGGAAAGAAGTGTGTGTACAAAATAAATCAATAAAGATTCACATAAATGTCACTCTCATTACTCACATAACTAGAAAGATGACAAATGTGTCACTTAAACACACAGAATGCATAAACTAAAACCCAACACCATTTTACATACACCACTTCACCCTGATTGCCTCGTGTCACTCATTAAGCCTGTGCGCAAAGCACTCAAAATGGCGATTGAATTGTTAATGTCAACTACTCAATTAAAACACAAAAATAACAAGCAACCTCACACTGCCAATGCACTCAAACATCACAACAATGCGGTATAACTTAATCATTTTGAATGCATTTACAAAACAATAAATCGTTTGCATCTGTAACCCTCGAGATAATTAAATTTTTATAAAACACATTAGAACATGAAAAAGTTACCCAAAACACTTAACAATTACGTTCCTAAACCTTCCTATAGTCATGTGAACAATCAGAAGAATGTTTAAAGTGCATATTATTTTACCTGTGAAATAATAAAGAGACAGACAAAATGAGTGTTGTTCCTTTGGCGCGTCAGTTTACTTCTGAGATCGCACCCAGGAAAAAGCTAGTCTCTATAGTGTGCTTCACAGGAGCGCTCAAGCGCCATCCGCTGGCGTGGCGGTGAACTGATTCTGAACTATTGGTGTTCACATAAAAAAAAATAGGTATCGGTTTTCAATTAATTATTGAATAAACATTTTAACACCCTTTACAGATATATATGTGTATGTATGTATGTATGTATGTACATTTGAGAATATAGATATGTGTATGAGATTTTTTATTTATTCATTATCTCTTCAAATTAATTAAATGTTTTTTATCTAAATAATGAAATTGTACTACGGTTTGGGTTTTTCTTTTTTGTAAATATATATATATATATATATATTGTTTGAGGAATGTCTATACTGTGTAATTATAAATGAAGGTGTGTTAAAGGTCTCTCTCTCTTTCTCTCTCTCTCTCTCTCTCTGCTAATGTAGGTTAAGCTGGTGTTATATGACAGATGAAGGTTGTTCTGCTCTGACTTCAGCTCTGAAATCAAACCCATCACACCTGAGAGAGCTGGACCTGAGCTGGAATAAACTAGGAGTCTCTGGAGTGAAAAACCTCAGTGATCAACTGATGATCCCACAATTCAAGCTGGAGAAACTACAGTTAGTATCATTATACTGTACAGCAGTTACAGTGAGATTAAAGTTTACTGTTTATTTTATTTTAAGGGTACTGGACTCAAGTCTCCTCATTTATAGCACTGCACTTTCTGGTGTTTCTCCATCTGAAGAAAGATTCAGAAATACTTTTAGTTAACGGCTTGTTATGTGTATCAGTAGAAAAAGCATAAAACTTTGAAGCATTTGAAACTTCCAATAAACATTTTTATATACTGCAATCTGACAAATCTTTGCTTTGAAACAATACAGAAGTGAGAACAGACTAAAAACAGCGTAACAAATGACAGTAGATTATTCTGACAGTTTTACAGTTATACTGGACTAATGGTGCTTTTCACTAAATCTTAATTTATTAAGCAGAATGTGTATGCAAGCAATAAGGTACTCGAGGCTGTGCTGTATGGTGAATAAGTCACTACTGAAGGGCGTTGTTTGGCTCGATGCGAAGCCGTGACTTATTCACCATACAGCACAGCCTCGAGGACCTTGTTGCTTTTATAAAACGGTTACCACACAATACAAATATAAAAGCCAACAAATATGTATAAAAATACAACTTGCATTCGGTAAAATAACTAAAAGCCTTCCTTCCGCTGGAAAAAATAGTCCTTGACTGTGAACAGCAACAGAAGTTACATTATTTCTCCATTAGATGGTGGCAAACACTGTCTTTATGAGTGAGTCAGTCAGTAGAGAAGACTTTTAGATTGAAAGGACTGAAACTTGTTGTGAACACGGAGAAGCAAGACTCAACTGATGAATGACTAGTGTGTCAAGGGAAAACCCTTAGCCTAGCTGTTAAAAGAACAAGATATTGCAGCGGACATTCAAACAGAGTTTTTATTATGAATATAAGACTGACCTGAAGGAAAATGCTAAATCTACTGTAAGTGCAGGAACACTCGCTTACTCGATCCCTCACCATACTCTACTCTATAAGCTTCAACGAACAACAATATCAGTGAGATCCGACATATGTTTGCATTGCTAAGAGTGGTTGCTAGGGGTGTTGTGTAGTGATACATAGAACCGTTGGGTGAAGCGGTCATAGCCGTGTTTTATCCAAGGGGGTAATCCATCACCCGGAAAGCGTACCTTCCCTGGGGGCCGCCATTGATTAGCAGACCATCACCTGCTGTCAGCATTCCAGTGACTCCCATTCATTTTGGCATCACTTTGACAGCGAATAACTTTACATCTGAGGTGTTTAAAGACTCCATTTGTCCATTATTTATTTCTAAAGAAACACGACAATGTATAAAAGGCTCCATTACCTTGTATCTTACGTTATGGCCCCATAGAAGCAGTTTTTGTAAAAATAGGCTAACGATTGCGTCATAACCACGCGACTCTGTGTCACAGTAGAGAGATTACCGTACGGACAGGAGGAGAAGCTCGCGGGCAATTGAGGGGACGTGGAGGCATAAAGTCTGATAAAGTCAAGAAGAGAAGCCCATAGAGAGTCATAAAGTTGTTCCTGCTCCTAGCTCATGGACAGCTCCTACTCACGCTCTCCGTCTCTACGAGTTTCGTAAGGGAATGATCAGATTTCTCTCGGCACAGCTACTAGAAGACAGACGGGTTGCTCACGTCACATCTACATCGTCAAGCTCAGCCATCAGGAAGAGAGTGCTTCTAATTGACTTCACTTTTCTCCGTTGATGTCTATGGGGTCGCTATGTCTATTTCTTTTACTTCTTTTTTATTTTCTTTGTCTAATAACACACAAATATTGACCAATCAGAATCAAGGATTGGAACTAACCGTCTTATAATGCGATGTAAACTACACTTTAAAATTACTTTAAATAAATTGTGATTCATGTACAAGATTTTCTGATGATGAAAATGTGAAATCAGTCCATTTAAATGTTTGATTTAAAACTTTTCTATTGTTTCCATATTGATCCTATATATTAATCTACAGTGATAAATTCACTTATTTGTGGAGTGAGGATGGATCCAGACTTGGATTGTAACTAGTTTCCTCAAATGCTCCTGTCTTGGCTTCTTCATATCATTAAGTTTCCATGATTTTGCTGGTGTATTAGTGACTGTATGCCATTTATTAATGATGCTTTTAACTCACACATGAACTGAACATTGATCTGAGTCATTTTCTCTTTCTGTCTTCAGTCTGAGTGGATGCAGTATTACAGAGAAACAGAGTCTCATCCTGACTTCAGCTCTGAAATCAAACCCATCACACCTGAGAGAGCTGGACCTGAGCGAGAATAAACTAGGAGACTCTGGAGTGAAAAACCTCAGTGATCTACTGATGATCCCACAATTCAAGCTGGAGAAACTACAGTTAGTATCATTATACTGTACAGCAGTTACAGTGTGATTAAAGTTTACTGTTTAGTTTAGGTTACACCGATTATATTGTAGGATTGCATCTTCTGGGCTCTCATTTACAAAACTTTGCGTAGGATCCTTACTAAAAGTGTATGTGCGCCCGGAAGCCAAAAAGGGGGTTGCATTTAAAGTATTTGAAACAATGCACTGATTGTGTACATGTTGTTCTGCAGAAATATCATGAGATTTGCATCTGCTGCTGCAATAAACAAGAGATATTGTGACAGTTTGAGGTTTTTGAGTTCTGTTTTTGAATCTGTTTCAGTGTTTTCAGTTTATGTGATCCGTTTTCCCCTGTCTTCTGTGATTTTGGTCTAGTCCTGTTTTTCCCCGGTCTGTTTAATTAGTTCATCTGTGTCAGCTGTGTCTTGTTAATCATCCTGTTTGCCCGTGTATTTAAGCCCAGTGTTTTTCCTCAGTCTTGGTCTGTCGTCGTCTATGTATGGTTGGTTTGATTCCTGGAGTTGCCATCTGCTGGGAGAGTTTTACCCCCAAGTACCCCCCACATCCAGCCCCACATTCAGAACCAGTCGCCAGTCCAGTTCCAAGTCTTGTTCCGAAGCCTGCTCCGAGTCCAGCACAGTTTAAAAAGATCGCCTGGCCCAGAGCACGAAAGCTCATCTCCAATAGTGCTGATCTGGCGTCGAAGATGTTTGACCCAGCTTGGGTGTCCGTCAGAGGAGCTCTCCGGTTTGCCCCACGATCCGTCAAGGTAATTGATCCAGCTCCAGAACCCGATCCAGAGTCCGAATCTTCCGTCAGCACCACCGAATCAAGTGAGTCAAACCCAGATGATTCAAGTGTGTTTCGTCCTCGTGACTCAAGCGAGTCGAGTCCCGTTCCGAGTCCCGTTCCGAGTCCCGTTCCGAGTCCCGTTCCGAGTCAAGAAGTCGCCTGCCCGCCAGAGCCAGTCTTCGAGCAGAGCCAGTCTTCGAGCAAGAGCCAGAGCCAGTCTTCGAGCAAGAGCCAGAGCCAGTCTTCCCAAAGGCGTTTACTTCGCCGCTGGTCCCGTCCAGCCCAGAGCCCGTTGATCCTGCGCCAGAGCCCGTTGATCCTGCTCCAGAGCCCGTTGACCCCACGCCAGTCCTGTCCAGCCCAGAGTTTCCTTCGCCGCTGGTCCCGCTTAGCTCAAAGCCCTCTTCGCCGCTGGTCCTGCCCAGCCGAAGACCCTTTTTGCTGCCGGACCCCCCCTTTCCTTTCAATTTCCCCATTCAAATTTTGGGGGGGCGCAGTATACCTGCTAGGGGGACAGCGGAGGGCTCTCCGACGCGGTTCCCAGTACCACCATGGCCACCTGAGAAAACATCTCCACCATGGCCACCCAAAGGGTCATCTCCGCCATGGCCACCCAAAGGGTCATCTCCGCCATGGCCACCCGAAGGGTCCTCACCGCCATGGCCACCCGAAGGGTCCTCACCGCCATGGCCACCCGAAGGGTCCTCAGTCCTCACCAGCATGGCCACCCGAAGGGTCCTCACCAGCATGGCCACCCGAAGGGTCCTCACCACCATGGCCACCCGAAGGATCACCACCGCCCTGGACGCCCGAGGGTCCGACAGCTCCGTCCTGGCCACGCCCACAGCCTGCTCCGCCGTGGCCACACCCGCAGCCTGATCCACCGTGGCCACACCCACAGCCTG
Source organism: Leucaspius delineatus (assembly GCA_023718395.1). NCBI lineage: Eukaryota > Metazoa > Chordata > Actinopteri > Cypriniformes > Leuciscidae > Leucaspius > Leucaspius delineatus. The sequence continues at coordinate 2,870,752 of CM043367.1, read as the reverse complement.
CTCCGCCGTGGCCACACCCGCTGCCTGATCCACCGTGGCCACACCCACAGCCTGCTCCACCGTGGCCACACCCACAGCCTGCTCCGCCATGGCCACACCCGCAGCCTGATCCACCATGGCCATGCCCACAACCTGCTCCGCCCTGGAGGCTTCCTGCCTTGTCTCCCTTGCCTTGTCTCCCCCGTCAGCCTCCAGGGCGCCCACCCTCCCACCCCTTTGGATGTTTTATACGGCGTGAGGATGCGCATTTGGGGAGGGGGGGTACTGTGACAGTTTGAGGTTTTTGAGTTCTGTTTTTGAATCTGTTTCAGTGTTTTCAGTTTCTGTGATCCGTTTTCCCCTGTCTTCTGTGATTTTGGTCTAGTCCTGTTTTTCCCCGGTCTGTTTAATTAGTTCATCTGTGTCAGCTGTGTCTTGTTAATCAGTCTGTTTGCCCGTGTATTTAAGCCCAGTGTTTTTCCTCAGTCTTGGTCTGTCGTCGTCTATGTATGGTTGGTTTGATTCCTGGAGTTTTGCCTTTTGATTTTGAAATCTGAAATTATTTCAGTTCTGGTAAATAAATACTACTTTTTGAATTACTTGAATCCTCGTCTCAGCATCCTGCCTGCTACAACCCTGACAGATATATTATAAGAAATAATAAAAAAAAATGAAAGAATAAACAACAGTTTCCAGCAAACAGAACTAGCGACACGATTACAAGCAGAATATGGGAACTATAGACTAAATGACAGACTATATCCCTGCTGTAGCTCTTTAACCCCTATAACCCCCATGAAAAAAATCATAATCAAATTACTAAGCAACCTCTGAATGGAATAACTCAAAATATGTATCACTTCAAACCTTAGAAACTCTGCTTTTTAATGCATCTAACCCTTTCGATCAACTCTTGACGAGTTCTGAGTCGTCCCTCTAAACCGGACTGAACCGCTGCCACCTAGCTATGAAAACATTAATAATCATCATACAGCTCAAGTAGTCAAGTGTCATTTGAAAGAAAAGAATACAACAAACATAATTGTTTTGGGCTTTGACCAAACTTGAGTTAATTTCTGTACATGAAGCCCTGCAAGACCCATATGTAAATAATAAATATCATCACTTACAGTGGATGCTCCCGATTTAAATACCTCATACCTTATTTCCTTCCTGAGTTATTGCATGTCAGATAAGAAAGATATGTAAAATTTCCCTTGAACACACTTTTTTTTTAATCTTTTGTCAGCAGTGTCTCAACATGAGATTGTCCAAATGTAATAGAAAAATACTAAAAATATAAAAAGTTTTCTATCAGATGATATCTAACTTTTAACTTTCCTTGCTTTAGTTTTGATTCTTTACTTTTGTGTGTCATTTAGAAAAAACTCTAAAAATGCCTTCAGGACTTAAAGGGTTAATAAGATGTTCATCATTGATCTGAGTCATTTTCTCTTTCTGTCTTCAGTCTGAGTGATTGCAGTATTACAGAGAAACAGAGTCTCATCCTGACTTCATCTCTGAAATCAAACCCATCACACCTGAGAGAGCTGAACCTGAGCGTGAATAATCTAGGACACTCAGGAGTGAAGCACTTATGTGGCGTACTGAAGGATGCACACTGTAAACTGGAGAGATTGAGGTCAGTCACGTTCACATACAAGAAAGAAAAAGTTTTTTGATATTTGTAAGAGAATAAAGAGTTTGTTTTTCTCATTTCTCCTGATGTAGGTTAAGCTGGTCTTGTATGACAGATGAAGGTTGTTCTGCTCTGACTTCAGCTCTGAAATCAAACCCATCACACCTGAGAGAGCTGGACCTGAGCGGGAATAAACTAGGAGACTCTGCAGTGAAAAACCTCAGTGATCTACTGATGATCCCACAATTCAAGCTGGAGAAACTACAGTTAGTATCATTATACTGTACAGCAGTTACAGTGAGATTAAAGATTACTGTTTATTTTATTTTAAGGCAACTGGACTCAAGTCTCATCATTTATAGCACTGCACTTTCTGGTGTTTCTCCATCTGAAGAAAGATTCAGAAATACTATTAGTTAATGTTTGTTATGTGTATCAGTAGAAAGAGCATTAAATTGTGAAGCATTTGAAACTTCCTATAAAAATGTTTATATACTGAAATCTGACAAATCTTTGCTTTGAAACAATACAGAAGTGAGAACAGACTAAAAACAGCGTAACAAATGACAGTAGATTATTCTGACAGAGTTACAGTTATACTGGACTAATGATGCTTTTCACAAAATCTTAATTTATTAATCAAAATGTATTTAGAGGTTGTAAACTACACTTTAAAAATTACTTTAAATTAATTGTTATTCATGTACAAGATTTTCTGATGATAAAAACATGTAATCAGTCCATTTAAATATCAAGTTTTCTATTGTTTCTATATTGATCCTATATATTAATCTACAGTGATAAATTCACTTATTTGTGGAGTGAGGACGGATCCAGACTTGGATTGTAACTAGTTTCCTCAAATGCTCCTGTCTTGGTTTGTTCATATCATTAGGTTTCCATGATTTTGCTGGTGTATTAGTGTCTGTATGCCATTTATTAATGATGCTTTTAACTCACACATGAACTGAACATTGATCTCAGTCATTTTCTCTTTCTGTCTTCAGTCTGAGTGTATGCAGTTTTACAGAGAAACAGTGTTTCATCCTGACTTCAGCTCTGAAATCAAACCCATCACACATGACAGAGCTGAACCTGAGCGGGAATACACTAGGAGACTCTGGAGTGAAAAACCTCAGTGATCTACTGATGAACCCACAATTCAAGCTGGAGAAACTAGAGTTAGTATCATTATACTGTACAGCAGTTACAGTGAGATTAAAGTGGTGTTTCTCCATCTGAACGGCTTATTATGTGTTTCAGTAGAAAGGGCATTCAACTTTGAAGCATTTGAAACTTCCTATAAACATTTTTATATACTGAAATCTGACAAATCTTTGCTTTGAAACAATACAGAAGTGAGCACAGACTAAACACAGTGTAACAAATGACAGTAGATTATTCTGACAGAGTTACAGTTATACTGGACTAATGGTACCTTTCAGTAAATCTTAATTTATTAAGCAAAATTTGTATTTAGAGGTTGTAAACTACAAAAATAACTGAACTAATTGTGAGTCATGCACAAGATTTTCTGATGATGAAAATGTGAAATCAGTATGTGACGTACTGAAGGATTCACACTGTAAACTGAAAAGTCACATTCACATACAAGAAAGAAAATGTTAAAAATTACTTCATCAGTTTACACACTTTATATTCAATATATAATGAAGAGTCTGAGTTCACATTATATTATATCACATTACATGTAAAATTCTTCACCTTAATGATTTGTTTGTAAGATAATCTCTCTTCCTCTGTTTGTCTTTCTAGTTTACAGAACTGTGGCATTACAGATGTTTCTTCTTTAACTCAGTCTTTGACTAACTCAAAAGCACTGCAGTTTCTAAAAGAGCTTGATCTGAGACACAATAAGATAGGAGACTCAAAGCAGCGGCTCAGAGACGAGCTACGAGACTCAAACTGTGACCTGAGGTGAGGAAACATTTCATTTACCTCTGATATGAGAACAAACCTTTCAAACATTCATTAAAGGACATTATCATTAAGCTTTATTGCAACACAGGGTTTGTGTGAGAACAAAATGTAAAATTGATTAAAATGTTTAACACAAAGGAGGACAGAGAACAAAAGCTCACTGTCACAGCTTTATACATCAATACCTGCTTTATTAACTGTGTCAGTGATAGTGAATCATTTCAGTGTGAAAACAGACTTGGTCAGATTGTAGTAAAACGCTGCACTCCTGCTAAAATCAGTTCCAGCTTCAGCTCACAGCGTCCAGCTCACATGAGAAATGTCTCTGTCTCTAGTGTGTTTTTACTGTGACAAGCAACACGTCACACTACTTTACACTTACTTTACTCTCAGTTATTTACTAAGAGCCTACTGTCGTAGATTTTTCCCTAAACCTAACTAAGTACCTAAGTCTACCGGGGACGTCTCCAGTCAACGATCTCCCTGGGCCGTCTCCAATCGATGATCCCTAACGTCTCCAATCCGGGGCCATCTCCAATCGACGATCTCCCTATATAACTAACTTGCTTCCCTAACTAGCTTTCTTCCTGCGCAGGAATAATTGACAAACAGACCTTAGCAAATGTCCTTTAAATGCTTTAATCACGGCCGGAGGATCTCTCGAGCAGTTCTCAGAGAATCTCCCCCAAGAAGCAAGGCCGGAGGATCTCAGACAAATTCCATTGAGAATCCCACAGTAGAGAAGAATACAACAGTTTTTATAAAATAAGGAGGTATGGCAAAAATGTCATACTGCATTACATAATTTCCCCACAATTTGATTTGTTTTCATAGACAAACCCTTCTGTTACCAGGTGTTGGAAACTCAGAATCGAAGACCAGGAGACTTGGTTCTTTGTTCAAACAGAAGTAATTCTTTATTGAGAACATCGCGTTGACGTTGCTGCAGTTCTTCCAAAGTCTGACTAAGTGAACGTTCTCTTACGACTTATATACATTTAGGGGCAGGAACCAAAAGTTTGTGATGAGACAGGTTTAGGAACCTGTTCTAGACTGAGAGTGTTGCCCATCCTAATCCACTCAGCATATCTATTCAAATGCTGAGACCCGAGTACAGGACTGGCAGGACTCTCTTGCTAAAACACAAGCTCCAAGAGCCATTAAGAGTTTCAGTAATACAGGACTGACCGGAGTCTTTTGCTAGAAAACTCTGATAATCATAATTTATACCTAACCTTAACATGCTAAATTTAATGTAAAGCTAAATTAAACATTTAATAAATTTGTAATACAACACAGGTAAAGCAAACTTTGTTTTAATGACTACTTCTTTGTTAATCACAAGGTTCAAATTTAGTCATCTGTCTAGTTTAATTTCCCAAATGTGTTATTTATACACTCACACAACCAAAGTCAAAGGGGTATGGCAAAAATACAACATCCAAAAACAGAGGACAGAACGTTTTAGTACCTTGTGTTTCAAAGTGTTATCATGTTAGGCCTGTAAAGAGAAGTAAAGTTAGATGTTAGAAACATGGTTAGTTTAATATACAGTTTAAAATTTCTACGACACTACAAACATGTTTAAACTAGAGGACAAACAGCTTTAACTCGTGGAGATTTAACTGAAAGGTTTTAACTGAAAGTAACATTAGTATTTGCTCGCTGTGGTTTATTCCATACGCCGTACACTCATCAGTGTGTGTTTCTCCTTTACAGAGACTCAATAGGAGTCGCAGGTCCTTCTGCAGTCACACCAACACACACACACACACACACACACACACACATATGAACCTCATTCATGTTTTAAATCTATTATACTGAAAACGCCTCGGTTACTCGAGTTTGACGCTATGGGAACGCTTTGCGTGATGACGTCTTGAAGCACATGTAAAATCAGTCCAATGGTGTGGCGGAACGTCAGAGGCGGGTGACGTCACGTACCAGGAAGCTATAAAAGCCGGCCCGAAACAGAAAACGAAAGCTTCGTACAGTCTGAAGTCGAGCTGACAGGCATGAAGGAGATATGGCAAGGTGACGCAACGCTCGTTCCCTCTTCAGGGAACCGAGGTTACAGTCGTAACCGAGGCGTTCCCTTTCAAGGGAACTCGCGTTGCGTCGAGTTTGACGCTATGGGAACGTCTATACCAACGCCTCCATAGCTACAAATGTCTGTCCTGTGTGAAATCTGGTGAGCAGCACTAGGAAGACAAAACATGAGACCCTGGAGCAGAGTCTAGATCCAGAGAGTAGAACCTGACGAAAGTGTGCGGTGAGGACCAGCCTGCCGCATCACAGACGTCCTGTAACGATACTCCTGATATAAGGGCCTTAGAGGCCGCCATACTCCTCGTAGAGTGCGACCGGACAGCCAAAGGAGAAGGCTGCCCAGCCGCCTCATAAGCAAGTGAGATAGCCTCGACCACCCACTTGCTCATCCTTTGCTTAGACACCGGACCTCCCTTGTTAGGGGACCCAAAGCACACAAATAACTGATCACTTTTACACCACAGGGCAGCTCTGTGGACATAAGCGTCTAATGCCCGAACTGGGCAAAGCAAATTATTAGCCTCCTGGTCCGCATTCTGAAAGGGAGGAGGACAAAAGGCCTGCAGAACAATAGGTCTGGCCACATTAGTGGGGACCTTGGGGATATAACCCAGTCTTGGATGAAGAAAGGCTTTAACCATACCCGGAGCAAACTCTAAGCATGACGGAGCAACCGACAATGCTTGCAGATCCCCTATTCTCTTGAGAGAAGAAATAGCAAGAAGGAAAAGAGATTTCAGAGTTAAAAACTTCTCAGGAACCTCCTCAATGGGCTCAAAGGGGGCCAAGGAAAGGCCTTGCAGAGCAATGGACAAATCCCAAGGCGGCACCCTAGAGCGAACTGCAGGCCTCAGCCTCCAAGTGCCACGAAGGAAACGAGATACCAAAGGGTCCTTCCCCACAGACATTCCACCCAAAGGAATGTGGTAAGCACCTATGGCCGCCACATAAACCTTTAAAGTGGACGGGGTCAGACCTGCCGTGAACCGGTCCTGCAGGAACTCCAGCACTGTACCAATTGGGCAGTTAACTGGGTCCAACCGACGGTCACTACACCAAGAAGTGAAGACTCTCCACTTCAGGGCATAAAGTTTCCTCGTGGAGGGAGCTCTGGACTGTAGAATGGTCTCAACAACCTCAGTTGAGAGACCTGACTCTATGAGCTGGGCCCCCTCAGAGGCCAAGCCCACAGGTTCCACAGTTCTGGGCGGGGGTGAAACCCCCCGCTTGGGACAGAAGGTCCCTCCTGACAGGAAGCTCCAGAGGATGCCCGTCGAGGAGGGACACAAGATCGGGAAACCATACTCTGCCCGGCCACCGCGGGGCTATAAGAAGCAGGCAAACCCGGTCCCTGCGAACTCTCTCCAGAACTCCCGGGAGCAGAGCAACTGGGGGAAAGGCGTACAGACATAGCCTCGGCCACGCCTGTACCATAGCATCCAGTCCGAGAGGAGCTGGATGCGTGAGGGAGAACCAAAGTGGACAGTGAGACGTCTCTCGAGACGCAAACAGATCCACTTGTGCTTGGCCAAACTCCCTCCATATCAGCTCCACCACCTCGGGGTGGAGCCTCCATTCCCCAGGCCTCGGCCCCTGTCTCGACAGAGTGTCTGCTCCTATATTCTGGACCCCGGGAATGTAGGCTGCCCTGAGTGACAGCAACTTCCCCTGGGACCACAAGAGGATATGGCGTGCCAGATTGGATAATGGGCGCGAGCGCAAACCCCCTTGGTGGTTGATATAGGCGACTACCGACGTGTTGTCCGTATGCACTAACACATGGTGTCCCCTGAGATCTGTGATAAAGCTCCTCAGAGCCCGGAAGACAGCTAACATCTCTAGGCGATTGATATGCCAGGAACGATGATGGTCTTCCCACAGACCTTGAGACGAGCGACCCTCCAGGATCGCTCCCCAACCCGTGAGGGAAGCATCCGTCATTAGCAGTTTGCGACGACAAGGAGCTCCCAACACTGGGCTCTGGGACAGGAACCAAGGTTTCTTCCACATAACCAAGGCACGTAAGCAATGCCGCGTGACCTTGATTGTGCGAAATGGGTTGCCCCTCGGGGAAAACCCCCTGGTCCTGAGCCACCACTGCAGGGGCCTCATGTGCAGCAGTCCAAAAGGTATCATGTTGGAAGCTGCTGCCATGAGACCCAACAGTCTCTGGAACTGTTTGACAGTGAGTAGCTGGCCTAGCTTTACACTTTTCACAGCTGCAAGGATGGACTCTATACGTGGCGGTGACAGGCGCGCCTGCATCGACACTGAATCCCAAACCACGCCTAAGAAAGTGGTCCTCTGGAGTGGAGAAAGCACACTCTTCTTGGCGTTCAGCCGTAACCCCAACTCTTTCATATGGGCGAGAACAACATCTCGATGTTGAACCGCCAACTGATGCGACTGAGCTAAAATCAACCAATCGTCGATGTAGTTCATGATGCGAATACCCTGGAGGCGCAGTGGCGCCAGAGCTGCATCCACGCATTTGGTGAAAGTGCGGGGTGATAAAGCCAGGCCGAATGGAAGAACCCGATATTGGTATGCTTTGCCCCCGAAAGCAAACCTCAGGAACTTCCAATGACACGGACGGATGGAAATATGGAAGTATGCGTCCTTGAGGTCTATCGTGACAAACCAGTCCTCGGACCTGATCTGTGGCACGATTTGTCTCAATGTTAACATTTTGAACTTGAGCTGCATGACTGACTCGTTCAGAACTCAAAGATCTAAAATGGGACGCAATCCCACATCCTTTTTTGGAACTATGAAGTACAGGCTGTAAAACCCGGTTTCCCTGTTGGAGGGAGGTACATATTCTATGGCCCCTTTCTCTAACAGAGTGTTTACTTCCTGTTCCATAACCAGAACCTGCTCGGGGCCCACCACTGTGGGCAGGACCCCCATAAACCGAGGTGGGCGTTTCTTGAATTGTATCTGATACCCTTTTTCCACGGTCTGCAGGACCCAACGAGAAACCTTTGACAGTAGCTTCCACGCTGTCAAAGATTCTACTAGAGGTACCAGCCTCTCGAGACTGGTTTCTGGATTTTGTTGTTGTTGAGTAGTCAGTTCGTCGCCCTGTAGCGGCGCACCGGCAGGGAACGACCGAACAGACTGCTCTAACACCATCCCGAGGCCACTACGTTTCCGGGTGATCCTTGAGATATGTGCTCGCCGGAGACCGCTGCGCCCTGTAACGCCGGAGGTGGCAGGGTTGGCAGAACGGTCCCCTGAGGGCACCGAAGAGAGACGGGCACCGTAAAAAGAGGTGTTGACCGCTCTGCTTCGGGGGGGACTACCCTCATTTGTCCTGAGCCCTCGGACATCAGGACTTCTTCCCAGCAGCCTTCTTGGCAGTAATAACGGTCCGCAGATCCGTTTTACCTCTCGAAGACTGCTGGGTTTGAGTGCGCCCTCCGTGTCCCCGAGGTTTTTGTGGGGGAGCACGGGAGGAAACGCTCTGTTTCTGAGTGGCACGGTGCTCAGCGCTCTTCTTAGAGGAGTGAGGCTGCTCCCGCTCAGCAGCCTCATAGAAAGAACGGCGGGGGAGAAGTTTCTGGAGTGCAGCTGCCTGTTTTGAAGCCTCTTGAGATTTAGCTACAGCACTGTTAACTGCATCCCCAAATAATCCGACAGTGGAGACTGGAGAATCTAAAAGGACATGTTTCTCTTTGTCCTTTATGTCGCTCAGATTGAGCCACAGATGCCTCTCAGTGGCCACCAGGGCTGCCATAGACCGCCCGATTGATTTAGCGGTCTCCTTGGTGGCCCTGAGAGACAGATCTGTGGCTCTGCGTAGTTCGGCCACCGTGTCAGGACCAATTCCCCCACCCCTCCTCTAAATCACCCAATAATTCAGCCTGATAAGCCTGCATAAGGGACATCGTATGCAGACACGCTGCAGCTTGACCAGCGGCTGCATACGATTTATGAACCAGTGATGACGTAAATCTAACTGGTTTAGAGGGAAGTGAAGGAGCCTTCAAGAAGGATGCCGTTGCTGGAGAGAGATAGCTCGCAAGCGTCTCCTCCACCTTCGGCATCTCCCCATAACCAAACTCTTTATATTTGTGAATGGATGAGTAGTGTGATGTCTGTGGTGTGTACACTCTGAATGACATGGGTTTTCCCCACGATCTCGACACCTCGGTGTGGAGATCGGGGAAAAACGGAAGGCTCCTGCGCTGAGGCTGTGCACGAGATGGCAGGAAGCGTTCGTCGAGCTTACTTTTCGAACGAACGTCCTGCCTATCCTCTGGCCACTCAATTGAAAGTCTGTCAACCGCTCTAGTTACTACATCGAGAAATTCTTCAAACGCATGAGACTGAGGTGGCGATTCCTCAGACTCAGCGTCAATACTAACAATGTCCAACTCCTCAGAGCTGGACAATTGCAGTACTGGTGCCTCCATTGGGGGGGAAGAAACCGCAGCGCGTGCTTCCACACCCTGATGAGAGGCACTGGATCTATCAGAAGGAGGCTGAGATAAGGCAGAGCCCGTCTCAACATCCACTGATAAATCCATTTGTGAACCCCAGGTCTGAGATCGACGCCGTGCCTCGGCAGCGGCGGGACCAAATCCCTGGGGAACGTGGTCGGGATTGAACCGACCCAAGCGGGATCGGAGCGTACGCAATGGAAGCGCAACGCAATGCACACAGTCACCACCCTCGAGTGCTGACCGGGCATGCTCCTCACCCAAACAAACAACACAAAGAGTGTGAGTATCACCTCCCGTTAAATAACGCGGGCAGGGATGGACACACACTCTAAACTGCTGCTTGCTCGCCATACTGAATATATATAATATAATATAGACAGACAACACCAAATAACAAGGACAGATTCAACACAGAGCGCAACTGAAGACTCAGAAAGCTTTCGTTTTCTGTTTCGGGCCGGCTTTTATAGCTTCCTGGTACGTGACGTCACCCGCCTCTGACGTTCCGCCACACCATTGGTATGATTTTACATGTGCTTCAAGACGTCATCACGCAAAGCGTTCCCATAGCGTCAAACTCGACGCAACGCGAGTTACCTTGAAAAGGAAACTCAAATATTGTTTGAGAAATATATCAGTAATTAATCTGATTACAGTCATTGAATGTAACTTCTTTTTACAAAAAACAAAAAC